>JAAXCT010000326.1:0-616489 GCA_012490785.1 Eragrostis nindensis
TTTCGTATAGCACATCTAAAGCTTTTTTATTTTCCACTTATAGTTATGATGCGCTTCATGGAGTTGCTGGAGCTTATGCAAAAAGCATCTTTGTGGAAGAGCTTGGTGCTGATGAAAGCTCACTGTTGAACTGTGTCCCAAAGGTAGTGTGTACTTCTACTGTAACAAGTTGTATTATATTCTGGCTTTGGTTTTTCATCGTGTATGTTTTTACAGGAGGACTTTGGAGGTGGCCATCCAGATCCTAACCTCACGTATGCAAAAGAATTAGTTGAACGGATGGGTCTTGGGAAGTCAACCTCAAATGTTGAGCCGCCTGAATTTGGTGCTGCAGCTGATGGTGATGCTGACCGCAACATGATTCTGGGTAAAAGGTATTATCTATCTTGGGATCTTACGTAGAAAAATGGATTTTGAATCTAGAAAAGCACCAGAAGGATAACTCTCTCTTTACTTTGTTATTATAGATTCTTCGTCACACCATCAGACTCAGTTGCCATCATTGCGGCCAATGCTGTACAATCAATTCCATACTTTTCTTCTGGCCTGAAGGGAGTTGCCAGGTAATAAACCTTCCTCCATATTGTACTGCTAAGGTGATATCCAGATATTCTTGCTACGAAAACTTCTAGTTATAAGGCTTTAAGTGGGGGGTTTCACCGCTGCCTGCAGTAAATATGCATGCTTTTTTTCACAAAATGCTCTGCATCTGAGAAAGCTAGGCAGGTTTCCACCACTCCGATTTTCAGATTCTAGCTCCATCCTTGGTAGCCTGTTACTATTGTGGTTGGCTTTCACTCCCTTCATTTATTCTCATTCGGTTATGTAATCCTGTGTTTGCTAACCCTGATATAATCCTTAAGCTCATGCAATGAATTTGATTAATATAGGAGCAACAGGACATCCTGGAACTAGCATGCAAATGTGTTTTTTCATCCCTTCCTGACATGCTGCAGTAGCATTATAGATACATTCAAAGTTTCCCTATACCTGATGTAGCTCTGTTTGTGGAACTGCAGGAGCATGCCAACATCAGCTGCCCTTGATGTTGTCGCGGAAGAATTTGAATCTTAAGTTCTTTGAGGTAATGTATTCAGACATGAAATCTCAATTGTTATGAATCCTCGAATCTAACTTATAAAAACCATGTTTCAGGTGCCTACTGGGTGGAAGTTTTTCGGGAACCTCATGGATGCTGGAATGTGTTCGATCTGTGGTGAAGAAAGCTTTGGCACTGGTAAACCTCGTGGCTTGCCCTTCATGCATAATTGGACAAAAGTAATAACAGTACGTTTGTAACGACTCCTAATCCAAATAGACTCAGCCCTTCCTACTGATGATAGATTGAAAGGGTAGAACCGCAACCTATCCGTGCCGCCCTCCTGTCAGCTGCGCAAGGGCAGCAGTGGGCCATACCAACAATTCAGAAAACTACAACTATGCTGAAATGTGTTGCTGATATGCGTGGATTTACTGGGGTTGCAAAGTATTAATTTCTGAAACTGAACTAAAAAATCTTTGTTTTGTGTTACCCTGAATAGTCGTTATTTTTTAAGTTTACTCAAGTAATAAAGATAATGGTGCCTCTTGTGTTGCCATGTTCCCTGAATAAATCGGTTTCAGTTGTGGTAAAGGAATATGGCAAGCTTATGTGCTTGAGGAATGAACTCTTTTTCTTTAGTTGCCAATTTGAACAAACTAATCCCTATTCATTACTTGATGGCATTGGTACTAGACCATATTATTGAGATTCTTTATATCTACTGCATTTAGGGTCTGACCACATTCGTGAGAAGGATGGTATCTGGGCTGTGCTAGCATGGCTATCTATTCTTGCTTTTAAGAACAAGGACAACCTTGGAGGAGATAAGCTTGTCTCAGTTGAAGATATTGTTCGTCAGCACTGGGCCACTTACGGTCGCCACTATTATACACGCTATGACTACGAGGTACTTCATTCTTTTGATACACACCGTGCAAGTCTGTACCACACTTTTGATAGCATGCTAAATGTGCATTTTTGTTTTTGAAGAATGTTGACGCAGGTGCTGCTAAGGAACTTATGTCAAATCTGGTCAGCATGCAGTCGTCACTTTCTGATGTTAACAAGTAAGTGGGGATTCTGGTGAA
Source organism: Eragrostis nindensis (assembly GCA_012490785.1). NCBI lineage: Eukaryota > Viridiplantae > Streptophyta > Magnoliopsida > Poales > Poaceae > Eragrostis > Eragrostis nindensis. The sequence continues at coordinate 2,131 of JAAXCT010000326.1, forward strand.
GTTGATTTCTAGAAATTTATGCGAGTGGTACTTTGGAATTATCCTAGTGTTATACAATTGCAAACTGGGATTCTTTGGTACCTTGGCTAAGTTATCCCTTCATCAGGTTGATCAAGGAGATTCGGTCGGATGTTTCTGACGTAGTTGCAGCAGACGAGTTTGAGTACAAGGACCCTGTTGATGGTTCTGTCTCCAAGCACCAGGGTATCCGGTACCTCTTTGGAGATGGTTCAAGACTGGTGCGTAGAGTCATTAACCTTGTGCTATTTGTTTCTGGAAGAATTTTCCTTCAGATATACTCCATATTATTTCTTTAACCTTAGCAAAGGAAGCATCATAAAACTGTAACCATTATTTTCTGCAACATAATCAGTCCGTTGGATCCTTCTCAGCCAGTAATGCTGGTTGCGACAAATGCTGTGAGCTAACATTGATTCTTGGCACTCTAGGTGTTCCGTCTGTCTGGAACTGGTTCCGTTGGTGCCACCATCCGTGTCTACATTGAGCAGTACGAGAAGGATCCCTCCAAGATCGGGAGGGAATCACATGATGCCCTTGCTCCGCTGGTAAGATATATCTGTATACACAGATGAATACATTGCGTCCTTTGTGCAGACACTGTTACTGATCTTGTGTTTAATCTCAGGTTGATGTGGCACTCAAGCTCTCTAAGATGCAAGAGTACACTGGCCGGTCTGCCCCCACCGTGATCACATAAATTTTGAAAGTGTTCCTTTTTAGAATGAGTTGAGGCGCTTACACAAACTTCATTCCGGCTTGTTTGATAGCTTTTTTTTTTGGGGTTACATCTCACCACTGAATAAAATGTATCAGACTTGACTCTCGTTCTATTGCCCATACTGCAGACTCTGCCGCTGGCACAGCATGCGGCAATAATCTTGTCACAGTGATGTATACTTTGTAATGTATCGATATGCTTTTTGGTTTGATTATCTGCATCTGTCTTGCCCTGTGGCCATATTCCTTTGTTTTTGTGGGTGTTTGTTACTCCTGCTGCGGAGTAATAAGTCAATGCTACGAACTATCTAGTAGCATTTCCATGTACAGGCCCTGTCTTTAGTAACTTCAAATCATGTATCAGGGAGATTATCCTTGTTGGAACAAGCCAAAGCTGCCATTGGCATCTTGTCCCGTATATTGGCATACCAGTTCAGGTTAGGTTATTCAGCTCTGCCTTGCAATTTCAAGAGCAGGGAATATCAAGTTCTGGGTTTCAGATGCTTGCTCTGTTATTGTGACAGATCGGATCACAAAACCGGCAGTTCTGAATTTCAGATGCATGCTCTGCTTTTGTGGCAGACCACAAGATCCGACGTGACTGGTTTCCGTCTTTCCATCCTTCGTTTTTGACTGTTTGGAGCCCAATGGATTAGGTTCGATGGAGGTGGCAAAAGCCAGACGGACCTGCCCAGACGTAGGAATGACAGTAGTAGCACGCCACACGCAATTCAGAAATGACAAACGCATAACGAGCTACGAGAACGAGCACGATGCAGGTTATTGTCCAGTGAAGCCTCCAAGGTCCCAACAGCGTCAGCCTCGTTCAGCGTCGCTGCGCCACGGCTCACGAACACACACAACACGCGGTCTCTGCAACACGGCTCTCTCTCGCACAGACACACGCCAACACGGGTGCAATGACGACGGAGGAGGATGGTGATGATTCAGGGAGCGACGACGCCGTTGAGTGGCTGGGCTCCCAGAGGATGGTGGTCTCCGCGATCAGCGCGGTCACGACGTACGGGTCCATGTTGGACGCCGGCCTCCGGTCCTCGAAGTAGCCTGGAAAAAAAGGTCACGGAATCTCAATGTCAAACAAGGATCAGCCGCAAGAAAAAACCCATCAGAATCTCGTAAAACCGCACGGGAAGTTCTCGTCACCTTTGCCTTGCTTCTCGGTGTCCCGGCCGACGCGCACCGACGCGCCGCGGTTGGCGACTCCCTGAGCAAACCAACAAGGGATCGTTAAGAGTGAGTGCTTCCAGTCCATCTGAAAGAATTATGTTGGTGCATAGTACAAAATTAAGTTGCTGGCGTCTCGTGCTCACCCAGTTGAAGTTGTTGATGTCGGCCGTCTCGTGGCGGCCGGTGAGGCGGCGCTCGTTGCCGTCCCCGTACGCGGCGATGTGCTCCCGGTGCCGCATGCCCAGCTTCTTGATCGCCTTCTTGATCGCCTCGTACCCGCCCTCGCTCCTCATCGACTTGGTGCTGAATCCACATCACCAACATATTAGCAACTTACGTTACGGCCGGTGAGTAATGCTATCGCACAAAATAATTTTATTTGCACCTGTAGTTAGTGTGAGCACCAGCCCCGTTCCAGTCACCCTGCAGCCAGAAGCGCACGGATGTCACAAGACCAGAGCAGGACAAAGGAATTCAAACGAAACATCGATCTGCTAGAAGAAGCAGTCACCGGGATCGGCTTGGGGTCGAAGGAGACGACTACACCAGCAATCTCAGTGATCCTCTGCCAACGACAGAGAAAGCAGAACACACGTCTCGTTAGCAAAACATCGTATTGGCCAAACACACGTCTCGTAGTGACACTACAGAAGAGAAGAAGAATGCAGTTTCACCTCAAGAATGTAGCGAGCCACCCAGAGCTCATCGCCGGCCGAGGCGCCGACGGAAGGGCCAACTTGGAATTCCCACTGTTTACGCAGAACTCCATCAACATTTGACGCAAATTCGTCCAAAAAACGGCGTCGATACATACAACTCTGTACTAGAAAGTTACCAGCGAAAATAACACTCTGGAATTTTACCTGCCCTGGCATGACTTCGCCGTTGATCCCACTGATGTTGATGCCGGCGTAGAGGCAGGCCTTGTAGTGCGCGTCGACTATGTCCCGGCCATAGGTTTTGTCCGCTCCGGCAGCGCAGTAGTAAGGTCCCTGTCGTACAAATTTACTTTGTCGTCATGGTTTGTGACGAGAATGATTCATGAACCTACTCTGATTATGGCTAATACCAAGTTAAAAATAACAATGCCAGGTTGAAGTAGTGGGCCACTAAAACTCTGCATCTGAAACTAGTAAGCTGACTTAGTAGTATGGGTATGGCACTCTTCAAGTATGCTGACTTTCATTTCAATGTGGGAAAGAGCTAGATTTCTACCAAGATTAATTGCTGCAGCATGCAGCATGAATGTGGGCTAAAATTCTGCATACCTGAGGGCCTGGGTAGCCACCTAGTGGCCACCCAAGAGGCCAGTTGGTGTCCTTCTGAAGGAGGGTGTACTCCTGCTCAATCCCAAACCTGATTTTTGTGCTCAGAAGAAGTACTATAAGGTTGAAAGTTTAAACAAAAACCCCGTTACAAATGACACAATTGCAAAAGTACTGAAGATACCGACCATGGTTCTTCAGCCTTGACATCAGGGTGGTTGAATATCTTGGCCGCGCTATACCGCTTGTTGCTCGGAATCGGTTCCCCATTTGGCGCATAGCAATCGCACATAACCTACGCACAGGTCCATATCAGACTGAAGTCTCGGTATCCAATTCATGTCATTAACTTTTTTAACAAATATATATGAGCTGTGAATCAGTGACAGGTTTGTTACCAGAATGTTCTTCCCCTTCCTGAACGGGTCTCTGAAGATGGCTTGAGGACTTGATGTAAAAAATAAGATTAAATTAGCTCGGTACGTCAACTTCAGTGCACAAAAAAGGAACACATCATCAGGTGCAACAAGAAAAGGTGGACTCGAGAGAGTAATACCGAAGGATGACTTCACTGTCGTCACCCGTGGCTTGGCCGGTGCTGGAACCGTCGAAGTTCCACTTTGGAAGCTTGCTTGGGTCATCAACAGGCCCGGACAACGTCTGATCGAAGCAAGTCATCACATGAGTTGTAAAGCACTTGGAAAGTTTGGTATTTTGTATTCTCAGTTCATATTGACAAGGCACTTGAAAGGATATCAGAGACCACCAAGGCACAATTGCGTGGCGCGTATCACCCAAAGAAAATGTTATGGGGGAGTCAAGATAAGGATTCATGGTTATCAGGGTGCATAGAGGAAAAAAAAAAAGGTGTACAGTGTTATGTACCCTGGCTTTGCTCCTCACATCCATCCCAGTACCACCAACCCTGCACGAGACACGGTACAATTAGGAAGAGTAGATTAGTACGGCATAAAAGTGGCATGCTGACCTCTGTAAACTAACATGTAAAGGGGAACAAGTAAACGGCAGCAGTTAGGAAAAATAAAAATGGAGGAATCATGAAGATAACTATCGATGAACCATAACTGGATGTGAACCATGAAGATACCTTTGCATGTCAATGGAACATCTTAATTAAAACTGGCAGTCACACAATTCTGTAACCATGATCCAATTCTACCAACAAGCTTTACCTGTACGTTGCTAGTTATAATCGTTTCCAAACGACACTCCCCGGTCCCAAATACCAGGAGAACGCCATGGAAACGACCAAAGAGCATCTGCTTGAAACATTGGTGGAGATAGATCGCTGAGCAAGAAGAAGCAAGAGCCCTGAAAAGCAATCTCACCATATGTACTCGGCGATGATCTTGTCGGTGCAGTCCGACAGGTCCAGGTTGACGAGGTCGGCGAGCTTAGCCATGGCGACGACGGCGGCGATGTCTCTTCTTCCTCTCCTCCTCCTGCTGCTGCTCGACGGCAGGCTTTCTTGCCTTCGTTGAACTGCAGATCGATGGTTCCTTGCCTTGTTTGAAATGCAGATGGGAGAGAGCGATGTGTGTGTGCGCGTCGCAGCGCTGGGCTAGTACCCCCTCTATAAGTAGAGGGAGATGCCCCTCCGGAGGCTGGTTGGGGGCGTGCGCCTTTTTCCGCAAAGCTCGCTGCTGTGCTGAGTGCTGACGTTGGCGTGGCGCTCCGGACGAGCGCGTGGTAAGGCTGTCCTCGCCGGTGTACGTCCGTCCGTTGCTACCCTGCAGGCCTGTACACCGGCTGTCACTCACTCACGACACATGCGCATGGAGCTGACTGTGTACGCTACGGAACAGCAAAGGTGGTGCTAAACGGAAACGGAACCGAAGACTTGAACGGCTGACATTTCATTCGAAGGCGCGAGCTAATTACCCCTGTAAAATCCAGCAATACGCCTTTAAAATCCAGCAAGAACATTGTTACCAAACACATTTTTCTTCACAGGGAAACATTTTGCGGCGATTGGTTGGACAAATCAGATTTGCATTCTGTCCGAATATATCCCCGCTGCGGTGCGCCGAACCTCGCGCAGGGTTCCAAATTCGTGGCACTTAGCAGTCGTCGCTCAGGAGAAGATCGGTCGGTACCCGCACTACCAATGGACGTGGTAGGTGTGGAAGCAAACATCTTTTTTTTTTTTTTGTTTGTTTGCGCAAAGCACTGAACGTCCACCACCGTCGCTTGCATCCCACGCGGTGCCGAGTCCCGGCGTCCGTCGAAGACGACTTTCCGGTCGAACGGGACAACGGACAACGACACCTGGAACAAACAAACGTCTCCGAGTCTGGCGCGCAGCGCAGGTGGAGATGATTATGATACTTATGATCATCACAGAAAGAATAAAATGTGCACGGCGAAAAATGAACCAGTCGATCGTAAGATGAGGGAGGATCGATCAATGTTATCTTATCTCGGCACGTCAGTCTCTGCTTTTGGTACCTTCCACTCTTTTTCAGGTAAATTGTGCTGCGTGGGAAAAGCGTGCATAATTGCACCCTATCGGGAGCTTGATTGATAGTACTATTCTCAGCTTGGCTCATCCAACCTAACTTTGGTCCCTGAAATTGCACTCGAATTAATTCTGGTATTCGGTTCTTCTCAGAAGAGTAGTGAGACAAGAGTTCTGCACTACTACTATATCGTTATCATTATGAAGCATTTTCTAATTAAAAACGAAAACTTGAAAGAAACTTCCAGTAAACCGGATGCGCCGCATAATTGCCGCCAACCATCACTTGAATACAACCAGGCAAGTCATCCTAGCTAGTGCTGCATGCGTGGCTTGTGCAACAATAGCGCTAATAAACTCATGTCGAAGTTGTGCATAAGAAAAACTTTTGACTGTGACTAATAACGGTGCGTGTTTTATCTGAAAGAAAATGAGTGGAGTGCAGGTTACAGATACTTCCCTCCGTTTGAAAATACTTGTCACCCGGAAAATCACTATAGCAACTTTGACTACATGTATTTTTCTCTAAAATATTTCTAAGTACTTCAAACTTTCATATTGTTTGGTAGGTTTTGAGGCACATTACATTAGCATTATATACTTTCAAATATATCTAAATATTTTTTTTTTCTCTAAACAAGTTTTGGAGAGGGTTGCTAGTTGGTTCTCCATTGCAGGTAATGTAACCTCCGTCAATGACACAGAAGAAGTCGCGGCCTGGCTAGAACAAATATGCAGAGCACTGCCAAATGAGAACAAAACGCTATCTGACGGGAGTCATCTTGTACGCGTGGTGGAACATCTGGAAGGAGAGAAACAGGAGGATTTTCCAAGGAAAGGAGGAGGACTGGGAGCAGGTGTCTTTCAGGGCAAAAGAGGAGGTTGACACGCCGCTACTAGCCAGTACAGAGCAAGAACAGGACAACAATGTTGATGTAGTGGCAACTCTCAACAGCACAGAGTAGCTCTTGGTTTTTTTCCTAGTTTCTTTTCAGTTTGTTTTGTGGCAGCATAAGCTGCCCCAGCTAGCTTACGGGGGCTTTTTCTGCGTTTTGTTTTTCTGGATTTTCTCCTACTATAATGAAATGGCAGGACACCTGCCACTTTGCCGTCAATATATCTAAATATTTTGTAGAAAAAAAACGTAAAGTCAAAATTGCTACAGTATTTTTCCAGTGACAAATATTTTTAAATGGAGGTAAGTATGTTTCTGCACACGTATCCTTCGCCGGAGGCGCTGATCAGGTACAGCGCATGCTTGCAACAAACGGCTAACGACAGGCCATCGGCTCATCCTTTCCTTCCCTATGCTCCCCTGCCTTCGCAGCGTGACAAAATTCTTTGCTAGAATCCTTCTAAGGAACAGAATACGAGGTCCACATGACCACATTTGTGAACTACTAACTCTGTCTCAAAATAGTTGTCACTGTTGACTTTTAATTGTCACGTTTAACCATTCGTTTTATTTGAATTTTTCGTACAAGCATTAGTTATTTTTTCATAACATATTTTATCATCATTATTAGTTTAATTATGACATATTTGTTTTAATTTTTATAATTTTTTTTAATAAGACGAACAGTCAAACGTGATGATCAAAAGTCAACAATGACGATTATTATGGAACGGAGGTAGTATGATAAGCCGATACGGCAGGCTTTGGAACCCAACTTTTGCTTCGCGTTTTCTGTTTGTCACTTTGCCTCCATCTCCGAGCACTGATCATACGCACATGCATCTACGTGGCCGCAACTGGACGGATCCTTAGCCGTCCAGAATGGCAAGGATGAAGAAGGAAGAGGCCAACGCCGCGAGTTTGCATCGTGAGTCATCATCGTTTTGGTTTCTTCTTCTCCCGCACTCCATGAGACCATGACCATCAGTGTAAAAGGGTCAAATCGGTGCATATATTGAAACCTTTATGTAATATGCTGCCAGGTCGCTCGATTCGACTCGTAATTTGGCTGCCGGAAGAGTCCCTCCAGCGGGGTAGTGCCACGCCGCAGAGCATAGGCAGAAGCGAAATCGAAATGCGATACCACTGACACCGTGACGGCGACGTGACACTGAATCTCTGGGTGGATTCTTCCTGACAAAGTCCGTACCACGATTGCCTTATCGCTTGTACGGGTCGCGAACCGCCAAGAAAAGACAGCTGCTGCAGCAGGGTAGCCGATCATTGCATGGAAAACAAGAGAATATACACGGCAGCAGTGTGATTCCATAAAGAAAAATGAGGTGGGCTTGATATGTGGACAGAATGAAAGCCCACAGAGCCCACATATCAAGCCCACCTCATTTTTTGGAATAAAAATTTCAGTTTTTTTATGGAATCACGCGGCCTGGTGAACGACTTGTGGCCCGGCCCGGCAGCCTACTCACTCCTCACTTCCTCAGTCCTCGCCCGGTCATCCCGATACGCGTACGGCGTAGCGTCGCTGAGCGCGGGAGAAGCGGGGAGAAGTGAAGTGAGAACCCCGCCACTCGAGTCTGGAATCGCGCCCCCGCGCACTCCCTGAACTGAAAAGCTCGGCCGTCGCGAGCTGCAGAGCGCGACCGCGGCGCAGCAATGCCGCCTGGGCTGGGCGCGCCCATCCGCCGGCTCTCGGCCGCGGCCGCCACGCCGCTCTCCGGCCTGACCGACGCGCTCCTTGCCACCCGCCTCACCAACCACCTCCTTACCACGCCGCACCTGCCCGCCGCGCTGCTGCCCGCCACGCCGCTCCCGCTCCCCGTCCACCTCCACATCCTCCGCCACCCGGCGCTCCCGCCGGCCTCCAAGCTCTCCTTCTTCCTCGCCGCCACGCCGCCGGCCTCCCCGCTCCTCCCCGCCACCTTCCCCGTCCTCCTCCGCGCGCTCGCGGCCGGCTCCCCGCCGCTCCTCGACGCGCTCCTCCCGTTCGCGCTCTCCTCCGCGTCGCCGTCCACGCTCCTTCCCGCCCTCCTCTCGTCGCTCCTCTCCGCATCGCGCCTTGACGCCGCGCTCGCCTTACTCGACGCGGCGCCGCCCGACCTCCTACCCCGCCTCGCCGCTGCCGCGCTCCCGTCCCTCATCGCCTCCTCGGACCTCATCTCCGCCGTCCCCGCCATCCGCAGGCTCCTTCCCATCGCCTCCCACCCGCCGTCCGTGCGGGCCACGAATCGCCTCCTCCTCGCCTTGTCGAAGGAGAACCTCGACGATGACTTCCGCCATGTGTTCGATGAAATGTCAAGTAGGGGCCTCCCTTCCAACGTGAGGTTCTACAACATTTGCATCCACGCATTTGGTAAATGGAGGCAGCTGGATATGTCACTAAGGCTTTTTGCGGCGATGAAGGCAGCCTCTCCACCTGTTTTGCCGGATATATGCACGTATAATTCGGTTATCCGGGCGCTTGTGGTCGGAGGGAGGGTTACTGATGCATTGGTTGCCTATGACGAAATGAAATCTTCTGGAATTGAGCCGGATGTTTTCACTTACCGGGCAGTCATGAACGGGTGCTGCAAGAGTTTTCGGATAGATGATGCATTGCGTGTGTTTCAGGAGATGCGTGGGAGCAGTGGGGTAAGGGGTGATGTGGTGGTCTACAATTCACTTCTTGATGGTCTATTTAAAGCGAAGAAGCTTGATGAGGCACTTGGGTTTTTTGAGACAATGGTGGCAGATGGAATCCAATGCTCTGCGAGCACCCACAACACAGTTATCGATGGTCTATTCAAGAATGGGAGGGCAGAAGCTGCATGTCGTCTGTTTTATGAGCTAAGGAGGAAAGGGCAGTTGTTGGATGGAATTGCTTATAGTATTATGGTTAGGGAGTTCTGCAAGGAGGGGGTGGGCGACCAAGTTGCAGAGGCAGTTGAGCTGGTGAAGGAGATGGAAGCGCGGGGCTTCGCTGTTGATTTGGTTACCATAACATCATTGCTAATTGGTTTTAACAAGAGTAGACGCTGGGACTTGGAAGAGCAAATAGTGAAGTTTATAAGAGATGGCTCTGTGCTGCCGGATGCCATTCGGTGGAAATCAAACATGATGGTTGCACTGAGAGGGCCACAGGACAAAGGGAAAGATGGGACATCATTATTTCCTTTTGATGGTAAGATGGATGATGTGATGAGTTTAGTCAATCCTGCGGGACGTACCGATACCGATGAAAAAACCCCAAGCAATGATCCGAAGGATGATTGGTCATTGTCGCCACACTTGGATCATCTTGCTAAAAATGCTGACAGTTTGAATGGTTCTGCTATATTTGCAATGCATAGAGGGCAGCGAGTGCAAGGTATGGGGGCCAAAACTTTCGATGCTGATATGGTCAATACATACTTGTCAATATTTTTAGCCAAAGGAAAGTTGAGTGTAGCTTGCAAGTTATTTGAGATCTTTACAAGTCTAGGGCGAAAAGGGACAAGTTATACGTACAATTCCCTAATGACCTCATTTGTGAAGAAGGGGTACTTAAAACAGGTGTGGGGCATTCTTCATGAGAGGGGCGGACAGCTATGCCCCAATGATATAGCGACATATAATTTGATCATTCAAGGTCTTGGCCAGATGGGAAAACCGGAGGTTGCCAGTTCAATTATGGATCAATTGTCAAAGAAAGGCGTTTACATGGATATAGTCATGTATAACACTTTGATCAATCAGTTGGGAAAGGTTGGGAAGGTAGAAGAAGCAAGCTGCTTGTTCGAGCAGATAATTAGAAGTGGCATGAAGCCAGATGTTGTGACTTTCAATACCTTGATCAATATTAACGCAAAAGCTGGTAGATTAAAGGAAGCTGACAAGTATTTGAGGAGGATGATCGCAGAAGGCATTGCTCCAAACCGTGTCACGGAAACAATAATGATTTTCCTTGCTAAGGAGATTGAAAAGAAAAGGCAGCAACCCAGATTTGTATACTAATGCAGTTTAGAAGGCTATAAATATTGGCTGAACAGAAGTACATATTTCATGGAGTCTTTTTTGCTAAAACTACCAAAGTGATGACCACTTTCACTCCAGCCATACATATTCCTGCCTAAACTATTAAGGAAGATGGTTTTGGTCTCTTGATGGTTTAGCTTACTTCGGTTGCTGTAAAAATTGTTAGATAAAACCGCCTGCTGACTAGAATGAAATATATATATATTTTTTTATCAGAAACTGCACCATATCATGTATTCATAGTCACTCTAAAAACATCATGAGGTAAATTTTGCAAAATTTAGTGAAACTTTCTTATAAGTCTGCTTCCATAGAATTTTGATTACATGACTTGAGCCTATCCTCTAATGTCTAATGAGTAATGAATGAAATAGTAGTGATGTGTAAGGTCAGCTAAATTACTTGATCACGACTATCTATCGGAAAGTCCTTTGGAGAACTCCTCCTTAGAGCATTTGATAATAGGACTATATACCCACAGATGCTTCTGTTTCAGTTTTAAATTCCCGTTGTATGAACTATGATGTTCCGGACTAACATGGTCTCATTGTCTGCAAGTACTGTCTTAGGAAATATTGATAGTTTTCATGCATATGTTTATCTCAACCTCAGCCATCAGTCTACTTCATTATGCTAAGCTACAAGTTACATTTTTCTGATCATTGGATTTTGTTAAGTGATTGATCGTGCTTCCTCTTTCTTTTTCTTTTTTACATGATAAATGTGTTTCAACCAACTGCTGTGAATATTTTTTATTTGTAAAAGTATTATTATTCCCTATGCATTTTTTTTTAATCAAAACCAACATCTTTTGTTGCAACCGACGGTCAGATGAAATACAATATTACCAAATCTGCCACCTTTTAGACGTTATAGCGGCACATAAGAACTTGCTAGGTGACAGAGCCACATCATTGAGGAAGCAAAACAATTAATGCTAAGAAACAAAGTGCTGTTATATCTTAGCTAGCATTGGTGTTGCTATTGCTCAAAATGTCATCTTACTCGCTTATTAGAGCAAATCATGGTGTATGGAATATGCTTAGCATACCCTACAGGTGTTGCATCATTCAGACTTTAATGAAGGACTTCTTTCTCTTGAGTTCATATTTGAAATATTTGAATTGCATTAGGAGTTTAGCCATGATTTATTTACTTTTCTCTAGTCAAAAGAATCAAATTCAGTTTGTAACACCAGTTAAAATTCAGTTTATCAGGAGGTCCCTCTATGTCCTTATTGTCCATGTCCTGTAAAGTTGTCACAAGAGGCACTCCCAACAAGTCTCCAATATTGCTGTTGATTTCGAATTCCCTTCAAGTTAGATAGAGGACTTTATTGAGGTAATCACATATGTAAATTTCTATTTTTGTATATTGTGATGTGTAGCTATGGCTTGTGAGGCTGATAATCTTGCCTTGGTCCTGTGAAATACAGGTCAGCTTTGGTGGGAGGCAAGAAGCTATGTCTATGCTACAGGTAGTCTTGCAATACAGGGTCAGCACTGACTCAGATTAATTTCGTTGTATATCATTGCACTCAACATGCTCTAACAAAAGTTTGATGTTGTACAAATATCCTTTAAAGGTTTTCCAGTGTCTTATTTATTCTTCTGTACTATTAATTGGCGTGCCATTTCTTTTACGTGGTTGGTTGTTGCTGGTCCATTAGGGAAAGAAGCTCCTGGTGCTAATCATTTAGCATTGCTTTCCACCAAGCTGTACTTGTTTTAAGACTTTCAGATCAGCATGATGATTATATTCCTTTTATTTCCACTAAGGCCCCATTCAATCTCGCGATTTGAATTCCATTGGATAACTAGGCTGATGTTCTAAAACTAATAATAATAATAATAATAATAATAATAATAATAATAATAATAATAATAATAATAATAATAATAGGATATCTGTATGTTGAATGCTTACCAGTATTCATTTTCACCACTTTGTGAATTTTACTATTGATCTAATATTTGGATATTATACCAGTATGAAGGTTGCTGGATTAATTAAGCTTTACTTCATCTGTTTTTATTTTCTTGTCGTTGGACAAGAAAGTTCATGCAAATTTGAACTAGCTTTCTTGTCCTAACGACAAGAAAACAAAAACGGAAGGAGTATATTTCATTAGAAATTTGAGTAGGCTAACTGCTAGTTGTCAGCATTTGAGATTCACATGCCATCTATAATTGAGAATCAGGACAAAGCAATGGTAAAAAAAGGAAGCATATTGACATAAATTCCAATCTTGGTTAGAGGAAATATAAGATAAATGAAGAACTACTGCTATGCTGCTACTCCATTTTTTACTATGTTTGTCTCACTGTATGATATATTGGAATCGTTTCTTTGTATGCATCATTGCATCACATTATTGTGGTGCTGTCCCCAGGGCACTGAAGTGATACGGGTTCTATCTCTGGGTAACATTCATTGGCATAGGAACTTGGAGGAGCTGTTGATATGCTACGAGCCTTGGTCTTCTAGCAGAGCAACAGAAAAAGGAAGCAAGGACGTTCCTGTGCACTTCGAGAGGTTATTGCATAACATTCTTGCTGATATATTATCTTTTTTGTTGCACACTCACATGTTGCTACTATCAACCTATTGCCATGTCTACTTATTTACCATATATCAACTATCTGAAGCAATCATGTTGCTAAGTTAGTAGTTTTCCTATTGTTCTTCGCTGAAAAAGTTATATCCAAACATGTACTTTGGAGTGGTGCAGCTAAATACGCCTTGTTACATGATAACAGAGTTTGTGTACTGAATCCCGAACTACTTTTGCCTTGAAACACACCCAACAAGTTAAACAGTTGGAATACACCTCCGATTTATGCCGTTTAATTTCTGTAACTCTCCAGGGTAAGGTAGAACAGGGAAGCTGGTCACACTGGATGTGCTTCTTCCTAATGAAATACTACATGTTAATGCTTGTTCTCAAAAAAAAAAAAGAAAAGATCACACTGGATCTGGATGAGACTGTTTCGACAAAATCCTTCTTGTTTTAAAACAGTTTTGGATCAGATTTAAACACTGGAAATACTCGTGCTTCGAACCAATTTTGTTCCATTCAGGTTGAAATATAAGAAATAGAGTAACAGTGTGGTCCTCTGTCCATCGCGTGGTATGTATGTCTTTCTTATTTTAACGTTCAAAGCCTCGGGCGGTGGGTTTAGCATGTTCAATGAGTCAGCTCCCAAAGGACAGTCTTATTGTTACTTGCTACTCCATCGTGCCGTGTACCCACCATGATCAAATCTCTCTGTGGATTCGTCATCTCATCTTTAGATGTTGGTTGGGCTCTTTAATCTCACAATCACTCAGTATCTCAAGCAACTTGCCGTGTGTTGTGCTATTTAGACCCCCTATCGAAAGAGGTGAAACAATGCCCAAACATGAGATGCTGTCATAGGATTTCTTGTAAAGGGCTACTGAAATTAGTTCAGATGTACATGATTCTCCAAGTTCTATATCGTAATTACCACAATTGCCTGGCAAATGAATGTTTTGAAATATGCTCAGAAATCATATTGCATACTTGCTGTGCAACCTTGTTTGCCTCACATTCATTTTGTTTTTTGGCACGTAAACATCAGCGAAAACAATTCAAACTCATGATCAAAATTAATACCGATACCTCCATACACGGCCGAAACACGCCCTTGTTTTGCTTTGCCGTCCACTAAAGAACGAGCAAAGTGTCTGATCTGTCGGGTCGTTTTCTGCGCACTCTTTTGGGATTTTGTATAAATCCACTTGTTTAAAAGCACCGGCAGTGGTTTCAGTGGGTTTTCACGTGTGTCTAAACTCAGTCCTCCCTTCGTCATTCTTTTCACAGCAATTGCATTTTCGGTTGGTAGAGTCAGCAGACAGCAGCCATCCGAATCTCATCAATAATACGGCACGACACTCCAAAATATAGCTACTTCTAGTCTAGTACAGTCGGCAAATGTGAGTCACATGCACATTATTCGCTCCATCAATTTTGGTACCGTCGATGACAGGTCGGATCATGAAGTGGTAAGCAGAGATACGCTTGTCACCGCCACATGTGAAGGACATGTCGATCGATGTCAATGCTGATAACTGTTATATTGTGCAATCGAAAGGTTAACAGGAGCTTTGGCCCATTTGCCAGCTACTAGTACTACTTAGTCTGTTTGATGAGAACTCGAAGTTTCGAACAATATAATCAACTAGTAAATTAGTAACCTTACATACAGTTAATGTCGATCACGAACCTCCATTGCCTGAACTGATACTGAATACTAGTAGTAGTACGATTCAAACCTCCAACGTCCCGACGATGACCATACGTAGCCGGACGCCCGGACGGCCATGAACCCTTGCACCGTGGCCGGCGCTCAGGCGTCCAAAGCCCGTCCGCTCCGAACCGCCGAGTCCCCACCTCCTCGCCGACGGCCGAGCTCGTGTTAAGCATAGCCGGATAGCCCCCGTCGTGATCCGCGGAGACAACGACGCGAGAAAAGCCAGCGAGAAAGGCGCGCGCGCGCGGATACCGATGCTGACGGCCCGATTCTGTGCGCGGTCCCACGAGCCACGACCCACGTCCACCAGTCCACCACCATATATCATGCCGGTCCGTCCCGCTCTTGCGCTTGTGACTCGTGACGCATTCCGCTTACCCGGCCCGCCCTAACAAACGAGAGGAAAACAAATCACAATTTCGACGAGGGCACGCACCATGGCGGCCGCCGCCACCTCCCCCGCCTCGGCCGCCTTCCCGGCCGCGCCGCTCCGGCGCGACGGGCGCAGGCTCTCCCGCGTGGCCGCCGCGACGACGGCGGCGGAGGCGGCGTCGCTCACGGCCGTCCCGCCGCCTCCGCCGGCGCCGACGGTGCGGGTGGCGCCGGAGTCGCTGCAGCGGGAGAGTGGGTGCCTCGTCCCGGGCGCGCGGGAGCGCGGGGCCGAGGAGGACGGGTTCGGGGACGGCGCCGGGCCCGGCGCGATGGAGTACCTGACCCGCGTGCTGTCGTCCAAGGTGTACGACGTCGCCATCGAGTCGCCGCTGCAGCTCGCCACCAAGCTCTCCGACCGCCTCGGGGTCAACCTCTGGGTCAAGCGCGAGGACCTGCAGCCGGTAATCATCGGCGATTCGCGCCTCTCCTGTTATTTATCTCGCCACCTTTTGGGTTGATTTGCGTCCATGGACGCGGCTTTTTAGGCCACTTTGTTCCCAGAATATTCCTCCAGTTCTCATGAGAATGCTGGAGCATTAGCTGCTAGTACTCCGGCAGGTTTGTTTTGTTGCTCAGCGGATTTGAATAGGATGTTTAGATTCACCGCGTTTCTTATCGGTTTGTCGCTGAAACATTCCCTTTAATTTTCCACCTTGGCTTTGGCACGTCCTCGTCACGCTTTCTCGCCAGGAGAATAGACATCTCATGACACTGTAGTCTGTTAACTCTGTTAATTATCTCTCGTTAGAAATGTTGATCATTCAAGTGCTTATAGTTTGTGAGAATGTACTCTTGTGCTTGTTGAGGAGCTTGGTTTTTCTGAGTGTTCTGTTTGTTATACTGGTGATGGAACGTACTATTTAATTGTTTTTATGTCCAAGAAACGTGAAGCCACAAGTTTTTTACCGCTTTGATATGTTTGGAAGTCCCTGGTTTAGATCCTGTGCTAGGCTTATGCACGGTAACATGATTCAGGGTCTGGCAAGTTTGTACCTGTCTGCACTGGATAAGATAGAACCCTAGGTCCTCATTAACGAAATTTCCTCTCTGACATTGTATACGTACACTTGATTTATATTATGGTTCATAATTTATTTTGACTGTTTTTATGTTGATATGCAATGAATTTCGAGTTGACTCATAAGTACAGCACTCTTCCACTTCTTTATTTTCTTTAATTAATTTTTTTGTGCCTGGTATAGGTTTTCTCATTCAAGTTGAGAGGGGCATACAATATGATGGCAAAGCTCTCCCCCGAGCAGCTGGAGAGGGGTGTCATCTGCTCCTCTGCTGGAAACCATGCCCAGGGCGTTGCTCTTTCTGCTCAGAGATTAGGATGTGATGCCGTTATCGTCATGCCCGTGACAACGCCAGAAATCAAGGTAATTGATCCTTGGATGCCAAATTTTAGATCTGCCCCTTTGTGCAATTTATTTTACTAGAGGAGGCGCCTAGTGGGATAATACAACGTCCCGAAAATGTGAAGAGACGCAGAGGTCGACCAACTTTGACATGGGCAGAGTTGGTGAAGAGGGACCTGAAGGATTGGAATATCGTTGAGGAGCTAGCCATTGATAGGAGAGAGTGGAAGCAAGCGATCCACGTGCCGGAACCTTGATTTCCCCCCCTTTTTTTAACCCTTTGGTCGTTTACCTTTTTCACCCTCTTCTTTCTCTCTTCTTTCTCCTTTTACCCTGTTTTTGCCCTTCCTTGTTTGGTTGGTTTGCATCTTTTGTTGGCTTGCATCTCTTGTGGTTTTGCCCCTCTTGTTGGCTCCTGCAGGTCTCATCTCTAGCCTACCCAACTTGCTTGGGATAAAAAGGCTTTGTTGTTGCTGTTGTTGTTGAGGCTGGACCTGACTTCGATCATCTAAAAATTGCTATTTTATTATTTCTTTATTCTCACAAAACAATAAAACTATTATCTTAACTCCAGTGGCAATCAGTGAAGAGTCTGGGTGCAACGGTAGTTCTCAAGGGCGACTCGTACGACGAAGCTCAGTCATATGCTAAACTACGATGTGAGCAGGAAGGCCGCACATTCATACCTCCCTTTGACCATCCTGATGTTATTGCTGGACAAGGAACAGTTGGCATGGAAATTGTTCGGCAACTGCAAGGTCCAGTACATGCAATATTTGTACCTGTGGGAGGTGGTGGATTAATTGCTGGAATTGCTGCCTATGTAAAGCGGGTTCGCCCAGAGGTCAGCTTTCTGATTAGCTTTTTCTAAACAATCTTATGCTCAATAAAGTTATCTACATGCCATCAAGGAGATATGGCCCTGATTCTTAAAGTGCATTCTGGAACTTGAATTATTTTTATCAAAACAATCTTGCAACTGTAATCCTGTCCAGGACGGAACCCAGTACATAGTTTCTCACAGTCTCTAGTCATGTTGATACTTTCTTGTATGTTTTATAACAACCCTTTTTGTGCAGGTGAAAATAATCGGAGTAGAACCTTCAGACGCGAATGCAATGGCATTGTCCTTGTGCCATGGTAAGAGGGTCACATTAGAGCATGTTGGAGGATTTGCTGATGGTGTAGCTGTTAAAGCTGTTGGAGAAGAGACATTCCGCTTGTGTAGAGAACTTGTAGATGGCATTGTTATGGTCAGTCGGGATGCTATTTGTGCTTCAATAAAGGTGGGGTTACACATCTATTTTCTTACTATTCCTTAATATTTTAAATGGCCAATGAGTTAACACTGTTATATTTTCATCATCGCCACTCAAAGCTCAATATACAATGCTCAAGGAAAAATAATAAAGGAATATTGGATTTTTTTTGTGGTAATATTCTGTTCTGTCAATATGAACCGTCAGTTGAAGAACCTTTTGAAGTTACTTTTCAGAAGTCATAACAGTATCCTTTTTTTGTGGAGAACAAGTCATAACACCTATCTGACTGGCATGTAGTAAAACATTGTGCTTAGATGGCGCTGTTATCTAGTTCCTGTAACGGTCAGGTGTTTATTTAATGTAGTTTTGTAAATTTAATACGCAGAAGGTTTCTGCATATGGATATGTCAACTCTCTTTGCAGTCCAATCTTACATTCGTGCTCCTTTTGTCCTGCCACATCATATACTGCATTGTGCATGCAATATATCCATACAATGTCCTTGGTGCTTAAAATATCTTTTCTCATGTGTACAGAATATGTTTGAGGAGAAAAGAAATATCCTTGAGCCTGCTGGTGCCCTTGCGTTGGCAGGAGCTGAAGCCTACTGCAAATACTATGGTTTGAAAGGAGAAACTGTTGTTGCAATAACCAGTGGAGCAAATATGAACTTTGATCGACTTAGACTGGTAACTGAACTTGCCGATGTTGGTCGAAAACGGGAAGCACTGTTAGCTACATTCCTGCCAGAAGAGAAGGGAAGCTTCAAAAAGTTTGCGGAATTGGTATGCCTTGTGATATTTCTGCCAAATACACAATTGAAAAGCCACTTCCTTTCTCATGACTTCTCCGTTCTGCAGGTTGGCCGGATGAATATTACTGAATTTAAATACAGATACGATCTTAATACACCCGGTGCCCTTGTTTCTTATAGGTAGTCATACATTCTGACACTTTTCTTTGTTATGTACATTGTCTGAACTTTTGCTTATTGGTACATCATGATGGTCACTTATAACATATCCTAACATTTTGTAACATTGCTTGTTACTTATTACAGTGTTGGCATCTACACTGACAATGAACTTGAGGCAATGGTGGATCGCATGGAATCTGCAAACCTTAAGACATTTAACCTTACTGACAATGATTTAGTGAAGGATCATCTTAGATATTTTGTAAGTTGCCATTTCCCGTGACGCGTATAAATGTTGGCACATTTTGGGCGAAGAGATCGATTGTGAACTTTGTTTGATTGTTAGTGAATAGCAAATTTTGCACTTCAAGGATTACTTTGCAAGTTGTAGGCCCTTTAGTTCGAAAATATGAATGATTACCTTGAAAAATGTTGGTGGCAGTTGACATATGTTGTAGATAGCTCCCTTTGAGCCATTTCTTAGGCAATTATTCTTTTATCTTATGCTTTCTTTCATACTATCATTGATCAGATTGGTGGCAGATCAGATGTAAAGGATGAACTTATTTACCGGTTCATTTTCCCAGAAAGACCCGGTACCCTTATGAAGTTCTTGGATGCATTCAGCCCTCGTTGGAATATCAGCCTTTTCCATTACCGTGCACAGGTATGTGATGGTTTTCGTACTTGGCCGATGATGGCCATGCTAGTCTAAACAATCTGATAATATGAAAGATGTATATGCAAGGCTGAATTGTTCTGGTGCTCTTAAATTGTTTATTTTATGTTGATAAACAATGGAAACAAATCAATAGAGCCAGAGACAAATAGGTTCAATGAAGTAATTCTCTTTTGCAGGGTGAAGCTGGAGCAAACGTATTAGTCGGCATCCAAGTGCCACCAGAAGACTTGGATGAATTCAGGAATTGTGCTGATAATCTCGGGTACGAGTACATGTCTGAGATGAACAATGAAATGTACCAGCTGCTGTTGCGCAATCTAAAGTTCTGATGTTACTGAGTCACATTTGATGGTTAACTGGTGAGGCTCTCCAAATAAGGTTTCACTCGAATGTAGAAAGTGCATCTTGCTTCTTCTGTTCGGGTAAAGCCATCTCAATATCTATTTATGTAGCGTTAGTGTGCCATTTGTTAGCTTGTTAGATCATGTAGTGTACCTGTGTTGTTGTGCATTGTGGTCTCAACTAGTCGGGTGCGAGTTACATATTATTTCTGAAATAAGGATAATAAATATTTAAGCACAATATGTTATAATAAGCGTGTAAGCCTTTAATTTGGGCTGCATCATTGCTGTAAATCGCCCCATCTCTTGGTTGTATCAAGCATATTTGAGTTAGCATTGCAAAGTTTTGTGTACAAAAAGATGTATCACGGAAGAAAAAAAGATGCACATATATGGAACCTTTGGATTGGCTCATATCTGGCGTCTACCACCTGTGAGAATCAAAATCTGCACATCTCGTATATAGGTAGCTTTGTCCAAACTCCAAAGTCACTTGTATGTAAGTTTCCCGCGTTAGCATTCTCAAGTAAATGAAAACTTGTATTGAACCTCATTGGCGAAGATATTAATCATGTGATGAGAATTTAAGGATATGTTATAATATTATATTTGCTGCTATATCAGTCATAAGGTGATGGGGCAGCCAAGCCATGACAGTTGCATGTTTGCATAGTCGATGGGCGTTGAGACTGCACAAACTTGTAATGGTTCACTGGAACGGCGAGCGAGAGGTATGGTCAATTGGTGGTCACGTAAAGGCCTGTGAAACCACGAATAAGCCAAGGAGGCCTTGAGAGAACTCGAACTTTTTTTGTTGCCGCCATGTCTCCATTTTGATGCCACCTCGGTGCCTTGTATGATCACATCGGTGGCATAAAGAAATGAGTTCATATGCAATAATGACTTTTATTTGGCTTTTTAAACATACCTAATTCATTCTTAGCCGAAAAGGCACAAACAAATTGCGGACCAACTGATTCGGTACAAGTTCGCGCAAAATATCAATCCACAAATTAGTCTCATGCGGCCATGCCGTAATCGGCGCTGTTTTGCTAGAGCTTGCTTGGTCAACATAATTCGAGTCTCTGTAAGAACCACACTTGAAATCTTGTAATATGGTGGAGTAATTGAAAGAGTCACATTCCGGAACAATTCTCGATATTGAGAACGTTTCAGCTTCTGATGTCCCATCCGGCCATCCCAACCATAACGGCATATCGAACGTGCCGCCGGCGCTTCACCTTCGCGTAGCTGTTGCTCACGCATCACGCACCAAAGCGAGGTCCCACCCAAAAGCATTTTCTGCTGTGATCCAACGGCTCCCGTGCCATAGCCCCGGTCCATTCAAATCCATCGCTTCCACACACCTCCGGATCTCCTACGCGTTCAAATCTCCCAGCATTCCCGACCCCGATGTCTCCCAGCATTCCCGACCCCGATGTCTCTGTGACCCCACTTGCAGTGAACCAGCTTACCCGCCGGCATTCCAACGCCTGGTTCACGTAACCTATCCTCCCCACCACCTCCAAGCAAAAACTACATTGCACTCACTTTTAAAAATCTGTCGCTGCAATTCTCATCTCTTCCCACTCGTTAGATCCCACCGCCGCTCGCCGCCGACGACCACCGCACCCTTGTTAGAACCGCCGGCAAACAGTTGCCTGCGTCACTGCGTGCTCTCCGAGATGGCGACCATGGGGAGCCTGATCGGGCTGGTGAACCGGATCCAGCGCGCGTGCACCGTGCTCGGCGACCACGGGGGCGGCGGCGCCGGGGGTTCTCTCTGGGAGGCGCTCCCCTCCGTTGCAGTCGTAGGAGGCCAGGTACGAACGAACGCATCTCGACACACCTGCTCGCCTTGCTCCGAGATCCGCTCGCCCCCGTCCCCAGATCTGGCTAGAATGCTCACGTTTGGTTGCGTTTTTTCTGGACAGAGTTCCGGGAAGTCGTCGGTGCTCGAGAGCATAGTCGGGAGGGACTTCCTGCCTCGTGGATCTGGTAATGCAGTCGCTAGATCGCGCTCTTGCTGTTTGATTTGGGCCGGCTCGGGTGTTTGAGGGGTTCAATTTGGGTTTGATTAGGTATTGTGACGAGGAGGCCTCTAGTGCTGCAGCTGCACAAGACGGAAGGCGGGCAAGAGTACGCCGAGTTCCTCCATGCCCCGCGGAAGCGGTTCACCGACTTTGGTAAGACGATCGCTATCTCAGCAATTTGCTTGTTTCTTTCAGTTCCAGTTACTAGGTCTAGCTGGTTACTAAGATACCTGTCTACATGTTGGAATGTTTAGTTAGGATCAAAAAAGAGATAGTGTAAATGGAGCATTGTGCTTCCCCTGGTTATAAGTACAAAAATTGAGCAAATAATAGGCGCGGCTAGTTTGAACAACTATATGCAGCGTGGGTCAAGGAATGATGCCATGCCGAACATGCTCTCACTGCTCACTAGCATGGTATCATATTTTTACATAACTGAGTTTGCATATCTCAAGTTTCCTTTCAATACTGTACTGAACAGGGAAATTCACTGAAATGTATAACATACATAACACATGTAAGAAATAGGAGCAGCACCTGTGCATTGATTATAACTTGTTGTAATCTTTTGATTCAGTTGATTTGTTTCACATAACTGGACGAAACATATTTATCCATTTTTTTCTTGTTCATAGTAGTTTTCATCTAGATGTCACAGAGTGATTATTCGATGAATTAAAAATTTGGAAATGTCAGTTGTGAAAGGACTTATGAACCTTCATTGATGTAACCTTGATATTATAGCTTGCAGTTTTCTATCAACTACTGGGCTGTTTTCCATTAGTATGGAATTTTGATGGTTGTTTTTGTTCATCTATATTTAATTAATGAGACGTCAAAGAATATTTTTATTGAATTTATTTTTGTGTTTATGTTTTATGGACGTGTTTAATTATTTTAAAAGTCTTCATATAATTGCAGCTGCTGTTAGGAAGGAGATTGCTGACGAAACTGATCGCATAACTGGGAAAACTAAAGCTATATCGAATGTTCCCATCCAGCTGAGTATATATTCACCAAATGGTAAGTGCGAATGCTTTTTTTTTTCATTTTTTTAGGGTACCTTGTGTTCTTAATTGCTCAATTATAAAGCACATCATTGACTTGTTCAAAGCTTTCATAAATATTAGGCATTGCATGTCACCTTACATAATGTGACCGAAAATGGAATTAACAAGTGCATGAAACAACGTCTATGCTTTGGTTGTGGTTTGGAATGATGAGCCTGTAGTTTGAAGGAATTTTTTTTAAAAACAAAATGTTAGAAACACTTGATCTTGGATGCATTAATATTGCGAGATTATGTGATGCTGATTTGTCATAGATCAGTACTGCAAAAAATCGTTTATCCTGTTTGTAACTGAAAAGTCGTTTATTCAAGTTGTAACTGAAAAGTTCATGTCATTATTCTGACATGTTTATTTCTGATTCCTGAAGAACGGAATAAAAAATTATTATGTAGTTCATTATATCAGTATAAATCTTATGTGGAACTATGACTACGGTATGCTTTTGCTACTTTCAGTTTGAACTATGTGAATTAGATTAATTTGGCATTCTTCTGACTGCAGTTGTGAACTTGACACTTATTGATCTTCCTGGGCTGACAAAGGTCGCCGTAGGTAATACCACATTTTTTTTCATTAAGCCACTTCTGTTTGGTTGGTGTCCCATTTCTTTACGTGACTTTTGTCTTCTTTTCTTTTTATCATAGAGGGGCAGCCGGAATCTATTGTCCAAGATATTGAAAATATGGTCCGAGCTTACGTTGACAAGGTAAACTATAAAGGTGTTTACTGCTTGCTACTTATTTTTTTTTGGTCATGTTCAGAGTTAACATGTACTACTTCATTGAATCTCCTGTGGTCTGCGTTGTCCAATCTCAGTGTTATTGTTGTTTTAGCTAGTAGTGACTCGTGGGTACTCGTTCGTTTCCTGATCTGGGTATTGTTACTCATTTTAGACTTGACTTATTGTATTTCTACTGTTGTAATACAAGCACATCAATAAATAGTGAGCTCTGTTTTATTTTTGCTAGGCATGCTTAAGAATCTTCTTATAAGCATATGTTTTTTCTTATAAGCATATAGTTTTTGCTAGGCATGCTTAATAATCTTCTTATATTATCCTCAAAATTTCAGCCAAATTGCATTATACTGGCCATCTCCCCAGCTAACCAAGATATTGCAACCTCAGATGCTATCAAGCTTGCTAGGGATGTTGATCCTTCAGGTACAATGTGCATTTTATTTTATTTATATCCACTGCGGTGTTGAGATTGCACTTACTATTTGCATCATACCACAGTAATAATAGTTTCAATTTCAGTCCTTTCTAAGTCATTTGCTTATTATTGACAGGTGACAGGACTTTTGGTGTCTTAACAAAGCTTGATTTGATGGACAAGGGTACCAATGCTGTCGATGTATGACAATTTTCAATTGTTCAGTTGTTCCGCGCTGAACCCTCAAGGAGAATCAGTAATTACTCTGAATCTCTCAATGTTTCTCGTAGGTACTCGAAGGGAGGCAGTATCGCTTGCAGCATCCCTGGGTGGGAATTGTCAACCGTTCACAAGCCGACATCAACAAGAATGTTGACATGCTCGCAGCACGACGCAAAGAAAAGGAGTACTTTGAGAGCAGTCCTGAATATGGTCACTTGGCACACAAAATGGGTGCAGAGTATCTTGCAAAACTTCTATCGCAGGTTAGAACATCTTTATGCTGTGCTATACTTTTCCCAAGTCATTTTAATAGCATAAACCGACTCCTGATGTGTTCCATCTTTTCGTCCAGCACTTGGAGGCTGTAATCAGAGCCAAAATTCCAAGTATTATATCCATGATCAACAAAACCATAGATGAAATAGAAGCTGAGTTGGATCGACTTGGTAGGCCAATTGGAGGTGACGCTGGGGTAAGCATACTGTACTTTGTTTTGTATGTTATATGCTATGTTCCTGTGCCAAAAGGTTGTTGGAAAATCTGTGGTGTTCATTTGCAGGATACTATAGTGCTTTGTGTATTTGTGAACCCTGTTTATGTTACATCTGTCTCACAATGTTTACATGACGTGTAGGCTCAACTGTACACAATATTGGATATGTGTCGTGCATTTGACCGTGTTTTTAAGGAGCACTTAGATGGCGGGTACGATTTTTAACAGCCTTTTTCCTGAACTTGCTTGCACCTTCCATTATTATGCCATATTGTTAAATTACTGTACTCGACTCGTGTTACACTAATTCAATAATTGTTTATGGACTTATTTTGATACTCTATGCCTGACTTTGTTGATTAATTTTTTTCCAGTCGACCAGGTGGGGACCGGATTTATGGGGTTTTTGACCACCAATTACCAGCAGCACTGAAAAAGCTTCCATTTGACAAACATCTTTCAATGCAAAATGTTCGGAAAGTCATTTCAGAGGCTGATGGTTACCAGCCCCACTTGATTGCCCCTGAGCAAGGATATAGAAGGCTTATAGATAGTTCTCTAAGCTACTTCAAGGGTCCAGCTGAAGCTACTGTTGATGCGGTATGGCTTTTCTGTCGACCCCCTCTGCTGAAGCGAGCAGCCGCTGTTAAATGATTGACGCCCTGTAACTATTTGTTTCATGTCCCATCTACTTTGTGCCCCATTATTGAGTCCATAACTTTGTGTAGCTGGAAACCCGTGCAAATGTAGGTGTTACTGGAAATGGCAAATAGGAATATCCCTAATTGAACTAGAAAGCTTTGTTCCTATATGTTCTTTGTAGCAGAAAGATTTAACTCGTTAAGCGCTTAATATAGGAGTGCTATAGTGTTCAACAGTGACATTGATAAGTGGCAGGATGGAATGACGTTTGTAATTGACTTTAAAATGGAAGTCTTCATACTACTTTTGTTGATCAAGAAATATGTCCAAGAGTCATGTTTTCTTGAGGATTTGAACAGTTTGAAAAACAAATTGTGGGATATGTTTGTGTTTGTTATATGTGGCTAATAAAGTTCTCATATTTACAGGTCCATTCGGTTTTGAAGGAGCTAGTTCGGCGTTCAATTGCAGCAACAGAGGTTAGTAGCTAGATCTTTGGGTGGGCTGAGGTTGAATGGTTCAGTTACAGATACTTCTATCCTGCACTGTTTCCTCTTACTGAGTTATCATGGTTGCTTTTGGATATCATAGGAGTTGAAGCGGTTCCCCACACTTCAATCAGATATAGCTGCTGCTGCAAATGAGAGCCTGGAAAGGTTCCGTGAGGATGGCCGAAAGACTGTTCTTCGCCTAGTTGAGATGGAAGCCAGCTACCTGACAGTAGAGTTCTTCCGTAAACTTCCTACTGAACCAGAAAAGGCTGCTGATAAAAACACTCCTGTGAGTGATAGATATCAAGACAACCATCTTAGAAGAATCGGTAATTTCACCTTCCTTCTCTTACATGCTAAGCTAGAGTTTCTTGGCACAACTACTTTGAGGCTTACCATCACAGGAGGCACAAGGTTAGGTTATAGAAGCTTCACTAAAGATTGATATTGTTATAGTTGATAGGCATTTGTGTTTTTTATAGCTTCTGCTGTAGTACTTACAATAGAAACTTCAGTCAAATTGTTTATACTGACACCTTCATTCACCGGCAGTGAATAGTCCATCATGATATACCAATATTTGCCAAGTCATCATTGTTTATCCTTTTCTTTTCAGGATCGAATGTATCATCATATATTAACATGGTTTGTGAGACCTTAAGGAACACGATTCCGAAAGCCGTTGTGCATTGTCAAGTGAAAGAGGCAAAGAGAAACTTGCTTAACCGATTTTATGCTCATGTGGGGAGCAAGGAGGTATGTTCACAAATTCAACGAGTATATTGTTTTGTATTGCCACCAGTAAAAAATTACTTATTCTTGGATGTGACATGATCCTCTCATGTACCCTTGACCACTATTTCCTATTAAAATATGTTCATAAAATCAAATAATTTTATGAGAATGAGGATTTACTTTTCAATCTACACATCATTTCCATGTTCCCAGACTAATAGTTTTTAGTCTAATTAGTGAATAAAAAGTTGTGGGACCTTTTCCAAGACCAAAGTATTGTGACTGGAGTGCAGAAATTGGCTGGTGTACTGTGTATTTATCGCGCGCGTGCACACACACACTGTATTATTATGTAGTCGAAAGGATTCATTGGTGGGGCATACATATTGAATTTTGTTTCTTGTGTGGTTGAACTTGTCGTGCCTTTTCTTCCTGGTGCTGGTCAGGGTTTTCTTCTGTTGATAGATTGTGTACCTGGTTCATACTAATCTAGCACTGATTCTTGGCTGACTTTTGCATATTTCTGGTATCTCAAATTGGTTTCACTGAAAGTTTGTCCAGTAAATTGGATATTAAACTCATCTTTCTCTCATTTGCCTGTGCTTGCACAATGCAGAAAAAACAGCTCAGTGCAATGTTGGATGAGGATCCTGCTTTGATGGGGAAAAGGGATGCCTTGGTCAAGAGGCTAGAGCTGTACAAATCTGCCAGGAATGAGATCGACTCGGTTGCATGGAAATGATCGGATGGTGACAGCCACAGCTGGAGCACATTAGAATGTACAACCGTGATTGCAGTAGAATGTTCAATTCTTTTATTACATCCGAGTTCATATTGGAGTTGATGTACACGATTTTTCGGACGTGAGGGTTGTTTCGATTGTCAAACATACTTATTTGGCCGTCTTGGCCTTTGGTATGATTATGATATCTGGTCAGCGGGGTCATATCGATACGAGTACCGATGTATGCTTTTGTTGATTTTCTTTACTGCTGCGATCTAGTATAATTTGACAATTCAGGCGACCATTGCTCTTAACTGAAAGATGCGATCTCAAGAACGACAACGTGCGGGCAATTATCATGATTCCACAGTTGTAAAGAAAACAGGGTACAGTGTTTTCAGGCTACTGTTTCTGCTAATGCAGGCGGCTCTTAAAGTCGTTCCATTCCACTCCTTTCTCCAGGTACTCGATGTTGTTGGGATCAAACGGCCCCTTCACCACGTCGACGGACTGTATGATCGCCCTCTCCGGCAGGACGCTCATCGACAGATCCGCGGCTGTTCCCCCGCTCAAGCTAGACGAGAAACCCTGCGAGAGCAAGATCAAAGCATAAGCGACAGAACCAAAGGAAGAACCAAGGAACCTGCTCGCCAACCGGCGCCGGCGACATTGCTGCCGTCCGCCCTTTTTTTTTTTTCTGCTTTGTAAGCTGGACGTGTACTGCTGCAAATGCTTGGCGCCGGAGTAGTAGTGTTGTGTTGGTACCCTGAAGACGAGCACGACTTCGACCTCGTCGTCCACGCGGGCCTTCACCAGGAGCGCCTGGTCGCGGGCGTCCTCGCTGTACCGCTCCAGGCTAGCGAGCTCCTCGTTGTGGCCCCACTCCTCGTCGTCCTCCTCATCCTCCGCCTCGTACCGCACCCGCCGCCTCACGCGGCAGACGGCGCCGTCCGCGCGCGCGACGCCGACGCCATCGAGGCGTGGTAGGCGCAGGAGAAGAGCGGGAACCCGGGCTGCAGCCGGGCGCGGGAGCGCGGCGTGGTGGCGGAGCGGAAGAGGTGGGCGGGCAAGTGGCTGGGTGGCCGGTGTGCCGCAGCGGAGCACCATGCTCGAGTGAGGTGTCGGTTGGATAAGGAGCGGTTTGAGGCTTCCTGTCACTGTTGGTCGTTCTTGACCGCGGATATACAGTGTGTAGCGGCTAAATGCAGCGGCACTTTGAGATATGTCCAGAATTTCCACTCTTCTAGTAAGTTCAGGATGCCTTGGCAGCGGCAAGTTCTAGATTATGAAATCAGAGTTACAATGGATTATTGTTAGAAAACACAAATCGTGTTTATCAGTTATCAAGCTGTTACACAATAAGGTGCAACAGCAGATGGCAGGTGCAACTTTGGACGCATTGCGCAAACCGGCAGTCTTTCAGGCTTCAACACAACAGTTAGAATGTGGTTACAGTTGAACTTATCAGTTTATCCTAATCTATTTTAAACAATCCATTATCAAGCAACACTTTTTTGCCGGTTTCAGATAAGTAGCATAGAAGCGAAACTGAAATACAACAAAATTATTGCCTGTGGCTCTTGTGTGATTCAAAAGGGACAACAAGCTTATTGAGTATGCTCTGCTTCTCAACAACACAATACAGAAATGTACTGATCGAGTTTTGCTGCTCTGCAAATCTAAATGCAGTCCAAATTATACTTCAACATCCCAACCAACCGAGTAACAGGTGGTGAAACTCGTAGCAAGGGAAAATGCGATTAAGATGTTTGCTGGCAATTAGCTCGAAGGGGCATCTACCTCACTTCTTCAGCAAGGATGCACTGCATTGAGCCATTATCTTCGAAGCTCGTGTGATTGCATCGGTCATGTAGAAGTTCTCCACAACGGTTTTGAATGGGGCTGAGCTCACTTGTTGCTTTACTGGCGGCTTCACCTCGGCAGAAATTGTGCTCGGCTCCCTCTCGTCAACATGTACGAGATTTGGCGCAACCGTACTAATCCGGTCCCTCACAGCTTCAAGGCTATCATAAGGCAGTTGAGCCCCTGCAACCTCAGAAAGAGCACGGATGATCTTCCAGTCATCCCTAGCATCACCAACTGTAGGAACAGCTGGGATGGTCCATTGGGTGCATCCTTCAGTGTTCTCGTAAGTGCCTTCTTTCTCACTAAATGCTGAAGATGGCAGAATAACATTGGCCCTATATACAGCCTTGTCACCATGGTGTCCCTGATAAACAACAAATGCATCTTCAGGAAGTTTGTCCAAGCTTATATCATCAGCTCCCATCAGGTACAAGAACTTCGCTGACTTGATGCTCTCAGGAGGATTAGCGACAAGGCCAAGATCAAGAGCTGCAGCCTGTGCAGCATGGAGCAATAGGACATTAAGGCCATTCCAGTCTGGTCTTGTCACGTTGTACTTCTTGGCTACAGTCTCAATCTTCGAGAATAGGGCATCTTGATCTTCCCGCTCAAATAAACCGGCTCCAGCAATGATGACAGGGTTCTTTGCAGATTGCAGTACTGAACAGAAAGGATGTCGACCCTCCGCAATCTCAACAAGGGTCTCTGGTCCAGTGCCAAGGTGTTCATGGTCATAGTTGAAGTCAGCTGGAGCACCAATGTAGCCCACCTTTGCCCCTGTTGCTCTAACAGTCTTCCGAATCCTAGCATTAACCATAGCAGCTTCCACTCTTGGCTGTTAAATGTCACAGAAGAAACATGTGTCAGTGTTATACTGTATCACTGAAACTTAGATCAGTAGGTCCTGACTTAGATGCAGCTTAATGCACTAAAATATGATGTATTACATGTACAGCAGATTTGTTTAACCAAATTAATTTCAATCTTGAGCTGACAAATCAAATATTAATGTAGTCTCCATATGCATCAGAATCAAAATCAACATAAGTAACTTTCAAGAAACATCAGCTGCAATCTGATTCCTATGAACTGCATAGCAATTGAATAAGCATTTCAACAGCACATGATGATGCATTATTAGACAGTAAAACTCAGTGGTTGTGGCAAGGAAAGTAATAATAAAATGGCATTTAAGTATTAACCATGATAAAAAGTAGAATTCTACCTGAGTGCCAACCAAAAGGAAGACATCAGCCTTTTCAAGCCCACCAATGCTCGTGTTCATTAGGTAGTTAGATCGCAAGTCTGCTGGAGGCTTTGGACCATTTCCCTCGCAAAGTACCTTATCTGAACCCATTCTATTAATAAAATCTTTCAGTGCCATCATAGATTCTGCATCTGAAAGTTTGCCAGCAACTCCAGTGATTTCTTCTGGCTTAACTTGCTGCAAAACCTCAGCGACTACCGCAAGAGCATCACGCCAGGTCACAGCCTTAAACCTGCCATCAGGACCACGAATCATAGGGTCATTCAGTCTTTGCCTCTTCAGACCATCATAACAAAACCGTGTCTTGTCAGATATCCATTCTTCATTGATGTCCTGCAAGGAACAGGAAAAAAGATGGTCACTGAGCACATATTTTGTGCACAAAGATATAAATCGCACGAGAAATAGTCTATAAAACAACACAAAGCATCAGGTCATCGAATCATGTGGGATGTGGCTCTCACAAACAAAAGCCACATACAACAATGAAATCGTAAAAGAAGTGGATAGCAAACCAAACCTCATTGATACGTGGAAGAATGCGCATAACTTCAGGACCTCTGCTGTCAACTCTTATGTTTGACCCTACTGCATCTGTTACATCAATAGTCTCAGTGCCCTTCAGCTCCCAGTTCCGAGCTTTGAATGCGAACGGCTTCGATGTAAGAGCCCCAACAGGGCAGATATCAATAACATTTCCAGATAGTTCACTTGTCATAAGTCTTTCGACATATGTTCCAATTTCTTCACCACTGCCGCGACCTAAGATACCAAGGTCTTGAACACCAGCAACCTCAGTAGCAAACCTGACACACCTGCAATAGTATAGAAATATTAAACATCACATATGGGCCAAGGCAAATAGTTTTCACAAATTTTTTTTTTCTGAGTAAGTGCAATAGTAAAACAGTGAAAGCCTAGCATAGGATGTCAACCTATGAACCAGTATATTTAAGCATGAGTAATCAGATAGAATGTTAGCATCCAATGTTGATATATTCTAGAATTGGTGGAATAAGCTAACTCTTGAGTATAATCCTAAAAGAATGAAACTCTTCCAGATTTCAGAATCAAGGTGGACAGGATAGCAATGAGATCACCTGAGGCAGATACTGATAGATATTCACCAAGAAGTAGAAAAACATCACCTTGTACACTGGATGCAACGGGTCATCACTGTCTTCACCAAAGGACCCAAATTCTTGTCCACAACTGACCGCTTCATCTCAGTGAACCGACCACGGTCAGCCCCGAAGGCCATAGACTGATCCTGGAGGTCGCACTCCCCACCTTGGTCGCAGATTGGGCAGTCCAGCGGATGGTTCATCAGCAGGAACTCCATGACACCCTCCCTAGCTTTCTTCGCCACTGGTGTGTTTGTCTTAATCTTCATCCCTAATCCAGCAAGAGTGAGTGAGTGACCATTCAGTGTTTAAAATCTACCGATTCAAAGGTTCACGAAATTGAGTTGTCTAGGTTAGCCAAGCACTATGAGCTGTCGAAATCAAACAAGAAAATCTTTTCATAACCTAAATTGCTGATATGTCAAGGAACCGAGTGGATCTGAGCGTCTGAAGCACAAACTACTAGCTAATCAATCAGAACAGCAGACCAACATGAACGATTTGAGCCTCAAAACAATACGCAGAAATGAGAAATCCGCAGGGAAATGCGGCAGAGCGCATCTGTGACGAGGGCTGACCTGGTAACGCGGGCATGGCGCAGGAGGCGACTGGCTTGGGCGATTTCTCGACCTCGACGAGGCACATACGGCAGTTACCGGCAATGGAGAGGCGGCTGTGGTAGCAGAACCGCGGGATGTCAACGCCGGCGACCTCGCAGGCCTGGAGCACGGTGAACCCCTTGGGGATCCGCACGGCGTGCCCGTCCACGAACACCTCGAGCGCGTCCTCCGGGTTGCTGGGAAGCTCCACGCGCGCGCCGCCCACCGGCTCCCGCGGCGGCGGCAGCTCCGGGTCCGCGGGCGCCACCGCCGCGCCGGCCTCCGGCGAGCCGGCGGCGGCGGTCGGGGAGATCCAGCGACAGGAGGCGGCCGTCGCCGGGCAGCGCGACGTCAGGAGAGGCTTGGAGCGGCGCAGCGCCCGCGCGACAAAAGCCATGGCGGCGGCGGCGAGGCGATTGGATGATTGGATCCCGCGGAGGTGGGGGGAGAGCCCTTCCCAGCTGGTGTGGTGAGACCGTGAGAGACTGGGGGGACGAGGCCGATGCCGAGGTGCCTCTACAGAGAGAGGAGGGGTTGCTACGTGCACCCGCGTGTGGAGCGCTTCTTCGAATGGCGGTGGGGTCTGAAGCGTGGGACCGTTGTGCAGTGAGAGTATAATTTTGTGGTGGTACGAGGGGCGCGTGTCGCATTGTATTTTGGTTCGTTGTCCAGTGTCGTTGGATGGGCTGGCTCGGTGCATGGAGATAGCTGGAAATGGGCCGTGGATTTGCTAAAGGGATATTATTATACACTGGCCCAAGATTTTCAAAAAAAAAACACTGGCCCAACACTAGTTACTAATATTTTGCATTTATGTGTTTGTAACCATCAAAATACAATTCAAATTTTTAAATGATCTCCCTAACAAGTTACTCCCTCTGTTCTAAAATATATGTAGTCCGTTTGAACACGAGAACTAAAAAGAGGTGAAAAAGGTGATGGGCACAGAGTTAAGGATGAGAGATAGAGATACACACAGAAAACAATGCACTAGGAAGCGAGAATTGCAAATATTTGACAAAAATTTTGCTAGAACTATTTATATTTTTAAATGAAGGGAGTATATTTCTTTATTACCTTTGAAGCTAACAAAAGTAACCGCATACAATCCACTTGGATATGTGTTTTGTAGAAATCTTGTGTTGTAGCCTCTATTGCGGAGTAAGACATTATCAAAATTAAGGATAGGCAAAGCCTTTCTTATCATATTCATCACGAAGGACCATTTAGCATACTACTCAGATTCAGATCTATTATGAACGCTGACAAGACTATGGACGGATTTAAGCTAGCAATCTTAGCGGGAAGTATAATCTTGTCGCTTCTGAACTTGACTTGACGACCATTTTTACCCAACAATGACTGATGGAACATAATGAAATTAATATCATAAAAATTGTAAAAAGAATACCTCTCGATGGTATTAGTGACAATAAAACAAAGCATTTATGAGACACCATACTTTCAATAGGCAAGGGTAAGCCTTTCATTGGAAACGAAGAGGATTGGAAGAAAATCTTAAGCTATGTGCATTCATTTTTCTCCTAATTCACCAACACAATGCTACTCCAGCGCAACCGTAAGCCAAGACCAAGCTAGAATGACATTTTCAACATCATTGTACTCTATATACTTAGTATTCTAACATCTAATAACTACATTTTCAAACGTAGAACATAAATGTGTTTTGCCGAAGAATATTAATCGCGATCATAGCATAGTCACATAACAATCACTCATGACTTTTCTTATTATTTGAAGTGGCATCGAACTTTTTAATTGTATGGTATTGCCTCATGGGATCATTGATTAATAAGTTTTTGCATTATTTTGTTTTGTGCTTTTTCCATAGTATTAGTACAATAATACCTTGTTCCCAGCCATCAAGATGATCAATAAGACAATAATAATATGGTTGGCACATATTGTGCTCACAATGGTGTAAGCAATGTTCGTCTTGAAGAAGATTTGGAGTATGCTATCTTTATTTACAAGCATAGGTGACCATTGGATGTTCCACATTTGTCGACATAACTATTCTTATTAAATAAATTAGAAATGCTTGTTCATGTTGGGAGTAGTGTTTATAATTAATAGATTTATTTTCACATAAGAGCGTCCATATCACCTCAATGATTATTCTTATACCTATGCACCCATTTATAGTTGTGAGCTTCAAGAAAAACAGCAATCCTTGTTGTGTATCTTATTCAAATTTTATGGCTTAGTTTTGCCACACTGGCCAGGAAGCGAAGAAGTTAGGCAAATGTAAGTTATGGCTAAGATCAACACTTGCTAAGAAAAATGTTGCTGACCAAACTCAGTGATGATAACCTTATGCGCAATCCAAACTGGCCGTTATTAAATTCCTAAGAACTAGACCAGTTGGTCACAGCCAAGGTCTGAGTTGATAAACTAATTGAATCACCTCACATGCATTGAGATTAGGCTCAATGTATGTGGCATGAAATGGCTCTTGGCATGAGTAAATGATATAATTTCTACAAATTTAGTTTTTGACGTGTTCTTCTAACATATCAAATTAAATTAATAAAATTTGAAAATTCTAGGAGGGAGTGTTTTTTGAACTGATTGACACTCAACCATCTAACTGCTACTTGTAAAGATGATCAAAGGGTCACACAGTGCACACGCTGTCAAACAAAGTCGCGCACCAAATGGGTAATGGCGTGCTGCGACCTGCGCTATTCTAACATGGGGCACAGCTGATCACACACGCTGCCCGACATTCTTTCAACCAAAGCCGCCACTGATACACAGTTAGTCCTACAAGAACCGCTCGCTTGACTCGTGGATGCTGACATGGCCATTTTCACACGGACTGAGCTCTCATCTCTCTCCCTTTTGCTCTTAATAACGCCTAACATGCCAATTGGCGCCGGTAGTTCTCAATATTTTTTTGTCTCAAAAAAAAAAGTTCTCAATATTTCTTTTACCCCAACTGCAAGTACTTTGGGGTCACGTTCTTACACGTCAATCTATCAGAAATGGTTGTTAATTTCTGGTGGGCGGTGGTAACCTACACAGATTAATTAAGCAATTGACGGTTTTATTATATGCCACGAAAAACATTCCTGATGAGAGTCTTCACGAGCGACGCTGCCGTGGCCCTCTCGGTGTGAACCAGACTACGAGAGTCCATAAGATTCAGGAACAGGCTATCACCATCTACAGTCTCTCAAGAAACAACTGCAGGCAGAGTTTGATGGAGTAATCAGCTTCTAGATTTCATTCAAGGGAAAAGACAAAATAAAATAAAAGAAGGAAAATTAAATTACACATCACAGTCTGAGTATGACCGGATGACAACAACACATACAGGTACAAGTGACTCATAACTGAACAGGGTATAAATAAGCAATCAGCTACTGATCAGAACACTCAGCTCCTAGTTCCAATTGAACACGAGGCAGAGTTACTAGAAGTTAGTGACTAAACGCTTGGAAGCTAAAAGCGTAGTAGTATCATACATGGCTGTAGCAAGAGAGAAGAGGCTTCCCCCGCTCCATCTCTCGCTGAACGTCCCCGCCCGTGCTGCCGTCCAGGAGCCGGCGTTCCGACAGGCCAACCCGCCGGCCGCAGTGCCGCAGTCCGCGTCGACGCCGCTCGCCCGGTCCAGCCAGTTCCGGCTCGCCGACTTCGACAAGCTCGCCGTCCTCGGCCGCGGCAACGGCGGCACGGTGTACAAGGTCCGCCACCGCGAGACGGCGCGCTCTACGCGCTCAAGGTCGTGCACCAGGGCGACGCCGCCGCCGCCGAGGCCGACATCCTCAGCCGCACGTCCTCGCCGTTCGTCGTCCGGTGCCACTCCGTCCTGCCGGTGGCGTCCTCCGGCGACGTCGCCCTGCTCCTCGAGCTGGCCGACGGCGGCTCGCTCGACGGCCTCCGGAGCCGGCGCGGCGCGTTCCCGGAGGCGGCGCTCGCGGAGGTCGCGGCGCAGGCGCTGTCCGGGCTGGCGTACCTGCACGGCCGCCGCGTCGTGCACCTGGACATCAAGCCGGCGAACTTGCTCGCCACGGCGGCTGGGGAGGTCAAGGTCGCCGACTTCGGCATCGCCAGGGTCCTGTCCCGCGCCGGCGACCTCTGCTCGTCGTACATGGGCACGGCTGCGTACATGAGCCCGGAGCGGTTTGACCCGGAGGCGCAAGGCGGGCACTACGACCCCTGCGCCGCCGACGTGTGGAGCCTCGGCGTTAGCGTCCTCGAGCTCCTCATGGGCCGCTACCCGCTCCTCCCCGCCGGGCAGCAGCCCAACTGGGCGGCGCTCATGTGCGCCATCTGCTTCGGCGAGCCGCCTGCGCTTCCCGACGGCGCGGCGTCGCCGGAGCTCCGGAGTTTCGTCGCCGCGTGCCTGCACAAGGACTACCGCAAGAGAGCGTCCGTGGCGGAGCTTCTTGCCCACCCGTTCGTCGCTGGGAGGGACGTGGCCGCTTCTAGAAGCGCGCTCCGGGAGCTGGTGGCCAATGCCTAGCTCGTCGACGACGACACAGCCTTGCTGTGGCGCCCCATGATCAGCCGGCGGCCGCGCCATGCACGTCCATACAAACCAATTTTGCTAGACATGTACATCGTACTGTAGGAATGCAGGATCAGTGTGCATTTGTACAAAGCTCTAACACAGCTTAGCTCCCACGTTGCACATATGTTAGAATTTAGATTAGAGATCACCTATAGAAATGTACATAAGGGGCAAAAAGTAAGGGATGCCTCATGAACAGAACAACCACTAAACACCTTGTACAGTAAAAGATTGGAGTTGCATGAACTTTTAATAAGCTCCTTCATCTTTAACTACGCTGCGTATGTGTGCCATGTGTCCTGCGAGTTATTTCTACTTCAGACATTTTTTTTATTTTTGTTTGTTGTGAGGCTAATGTTACTTTACGTATAGTTTAGTTTGCGACCGATGTCAGTCACTTGTACAGTGTCCCTAGGCTCGAAGAAGCGTTGAATTTTATCCTTACAAACGTGTGAACCGGCGGAAAACTTTTGATTCTTTGGCTATCCCGACTGCTTGCTATGACGAATGGAACACTAAGATACTTGAGAGGAGGGGAGGCCGTAGTGTAGGAACCATTTTGACTGGAATTGCAGTACATAGTGAATAACATAACACAAAACATAAACCTGAGAGAGCACATACCGCCCTTACATTTCTTTGCATTTCAATTAATTTAGTTGGGCCAAAAATACTTTTTAGTTGGGCCTTTTAGGGTCTGATCAATTGAGATTGATCAGGTTGCAGCAGACAAAAGTCAACACTGGCGGGATTAGCATTGTTTTCATGTGCAACATCACACGCGCAACCACAACAATACAAATCGATCATACTCTTATTAACCGGCTGTATTCCTGTAAGTTTGTGAAGTTAACTGCAGCCACCTTAATCGATCATACCCTTAATTGACTGTGTTCCTGCATGTTTGGGAAGTACGCTCACAGGTAAAACAAATTTTGCTTTCTTCACCCCTACCCATAGTCAGTTTTATGATTTTTTAGAACAAATATAATTAACTAACTGTATTAAACCAAGACTAAGCTATGACAACATTTTCAAAATCATTGTACTCTACGTACTTAGTATTCTAACATCTAATAACTACATTTTCAAACCTAGAACATAAATGTGTTTTGCCGGAGAATATCTATCATTGCGATAGCATGTTCATGTAACTACCTCTCACGCGATATATGATTTTTCTTATTATTTGAAGCTCCATCATTCTTTTTAATTGGATGGTATCGCTTGTTGCTAGAAACTCGCAGGATCATTGATTAATAGTTTTTTCTTTTGCCATTATTTGGTCTTCTGCTTTTTCCATAGTACTAGAACAATAGATTGTTCCCAGCCATCAAGATGATCAATCGTATGGTTGGCACCTATTGTTCTTACAATGGTGTAAGCTATGTTTGAAAGAGTTATGGAGTATGCTATATGTATTTACAAGCATAGGTGGCCAATGGATGTACGTTCGCCATTTGTCAACTAAAACTAATCTATAATTAAATGAATTAGCAATTTGTTCGTGCTAGAGGCTAGTGTTACATCGTTCTCCCTCCAGACTAAAAACTCTTGTCGTTATGTAATTTGACATAGTCTCATAACATAACTTTGACTAATCCTTTTTGTTATTATAAAATATTGTTGAAGTGTATTTTTATAAGATCATATTTTAATACAAATGTAGTCATGTCATTCTCATATTCTAAACTTAACGCATAAAAAGTATTTGCAATCAAAGTTTAAAAAGTTTGACTTATGATAACCTTAAAACGACAAAAAATTTGATACTGGAGGGAATAGTGTTTGGAATCAATAGATTTATTTTCACATAAGAGCGACCATATCACCTTGATGATTCTTCTGATACGTAGGCATCAATTTATAGTTGTGAGCTTCAAGAAAAAGGGTAGTTCTTGGTGTATCTATTCAAAGTTTAGGGTTTAGTCTTGCCACACTGGTTATTAGGAAGCTAAGAAGCTAGGCTGATGTTAGTTATGGCTAGGCTTAACACAAGCTAAGAAATTTTTTGTTGACCAAACTTAGTCATGATAACTATAAGTGCAACCCAAGCTTGGCCTTTCTTATGTATGTGCTAAATTAAATTTCTAATAACTAGACCAGTAGGTCACAGCCAAGGTCTGAGGTGAAATTTTTTTTTTTTGCGGTGAAAAATTACCTGAATCACCTCACATTATTTGAGATTAGGCTCTCTTGGCATGATTAAATGATCTAATTTATACAAATTTAGTTTTTGGATGTGTTCTTTTTGAAATAACAAATTAGATTTATTAAATTTGAAATGATCCAAAGATTGTAACCCCGCTATGAGTGAATACAAGCTCTCGTGATTTGCCCACCCTAAAACTTGCAAACAAAAAAAGTTGCGCCAGGTGCGACCTTTGCTAGTCTAACATAGGGGATAGGGCACGACTGATCACACACGCTGCTTGGCATTCCTTCAACCAAAGCCGCTACTGATACACAGTTCGTCCTACAAGAACCACTCGCTTGACCTGTGGATGCTGACATGGCCATTTTCACACGGACTGAGCTCTCATTACTACCGCTTTTGCTCTGAATAACGCCTAACAGGCCAACTGGCGCCGGTAGATCTCAATATTTTTTTACCACAACTGCCAGTACTTTGGGATCACGTTCTTACACGTCAATCTATCAGAAATGATTGTTAATTTATGATGGGCGGCAGCAACCTTCACAGATTAATTAAGCAATTGACGATTTTATTCTATTGTTCCATAGCAATTATTCCTGACGAGAGCCTTCACAAGCAACGCTGCCGTGGCCCTCTCGGCGGGAACCAGAGTCCGTAAGATTGTGGAATCAGGCTATCACCATCTACAGTCCCCCAAGAAACAACTGCTGGCAGAGTTTGGAGTAATCACCTTCTAGATTTCATTCATGGGAAAAGACAAAATAAAATAAAAGAAGGAAAATGAAATTACACATCACAGTCTGAGTATGACTGATGATAACAACACATACAGATACAAATGACTCAGAACTGAACATGTATAAATAAGCAATCAGCTACTGATGAGATCATTCAGCTCCCAGTTCCAAGTGAACACGAGGCAGAGTTACTAGAAGTTATAG
This sequence comes from Eragrostis nindensis, assembly GCA_012490785.1. NCBI lineage: Eukaryota > Viridiplantae > Streptophyta > Magnoliopsida > Poales > Poaceae > Eragrostis > Eragrostis nindensis. The sequence goes on from JAAXCT010000326.1 coordinate 42,034, forward strand.
TGAGTCAGTGAGTAACACTTGGAAGCAAAATGGCTGTAGCAAGAGAGAGAAGGCTCCCCCCTCTCCATCTCTCTCTGAACGTCCCCGCCCGTGCCGCCGTCCAGGAGCCGGCGTTCCGGCACGCCAACCCACCGGCGGCCGCGCCGCAGTCCGCCTCGACGCCGCTAGCCCGTTCCAGCCAGTTCCGGCTCGCCGACTTCGACAAGCTCGCTGTCCTTGGCCGCGGCAACGGCGGCACGGTGTACAAGGTCCGCCACCGCGAGACGAGCGCTCTCTACGCGCTCAAGGTCGTGCACCAGGGCGACGCCGCCGCCGCCGAGGCCGACATCCTTGGCCGCACGGCCTCGCCGTTCGTCGTCCGCTGCCACTCCGTCCTGCCCGTGGCGTCCTCCGGCGACGTCGCCCTGCTCCTCGAGCTGGCCGACGGCGGCTCGCTCGACGCCGTCCGGAGCAGGCGCGGTGCGTTCCCGGAGGCGGCGCTCGCGGAGGTGGCGGCGCAGGCGCTGTCCGGGCTGGTGTACCTCCACGGCCGCCGCGTCGTGCACCTGGACATCAAGCCGGCGAACCTGCTAGCCACGGCGGCCGGGGACGTCAAGGTCGCCGACTTCGGCATCGCCAGGGTCCTATCCCGTGCCGGCGACCTCTGCTCGTCGTACATGGGCACGGCTGCGTACATGAGCCCGGAGCGGTTTGACCCGGAGGCGCATGGCGGGCACTACGACCCCTGCGCCGCCGACGTGTGGAGCCTCGGCGTCACCGTCCTTGAGCTCCTCATGGGGCGCTACCCGCTGCTCCCCGCCGGGCAGCAGCCCAACTGGGCGGCGCTCATGTGCGCCATCTGCTTCGGCGAGCCGCCCGCGCTGCCCGACGGCGCGGCGTCGCCGGAGCTCCGGAGTTTCGTCGCCGCATGCCTGCACAAGGACTACCGCCAGAGAGCGTCCGTGGCGGAGCTTCTTGCCCACCCGTTCGTCGCTGGGAGGGACGTGGCCGCCTCGAGATCCGCGCTTCGGGAGCTGGTGGCCGTGGCCTAGCTCTCGTCGACGACGCCATGATTTAGCTGGCCAGCTTCATGCATGTACATACGACCAATTTTGGTAGACGTGTACATCGTACTGTAGGATCACTGTACATTTGTACAAAGCTCTGACATAGCTTAGCTCCAACGTTGCACATGTGTTAGGATTTAGATTAGAGATCACCTGTAGAAATGTACATATGGGGGCAAAAAGTAAGTGATGCCTCATGAACTGTTATACTGAACACCTTGTACAGTAAAAGACTGGAGTTCTAATAACTTTCAACATGCTCCTTAATTTTTAACTACGCCGTATATGCGTGCCATGTGTCCCGTGAATTGTTATTACCTCAGACTCACGTGTTTTGTTCAGCGAGGCAAATGTTACTTGCTGTGGATTCGTTTGTGCCCGATGCCTGTCACTTGTCCAGTGTCCCAAAGCTCTCGAACTCTTGCCAACATGGGAAGCAGCGTTCAATTTTATCTTCACAAATGCGTGGACCGGCGGAAGGATTCTTTGGTTATCCAGGTAGCTTCTGGTGTCTTTAGAACGAATGGAACGTTCGTCTTCAGTATCCTGTCTCAGGTTGCGTGTCATTTAACCGAACCAAATATACGTACTATCTATATCTGAGAGGAGGCGGCAGTGTAGGAACAATCTGCTTTAGTTATTAGTTAATCCTTATGTTCGTTATTGAGCGCTTGCAGTCATCTTCTTCTTTTCATGATTAAAAAAAAATACGTTTATTGTGTACGCTCTGGAATAAACAAACAATGAGTGGACTAATATAAAAAAAATGAGTGGAGTAATCACATGAGATGAGATTTTACACCTTTCTGGTGCATAAACTACCTAGTGTTTCGGTCGAAGAGGGTAGCGGCGGCGGTGCGGCGCCGTCAAGTTCGTCGGCATGGATCACTGGAGGAGGATGCGTCTTGACGATGGAGGCGAATCAAAGGCGCCATCATCGATGAAGAATAAGGTACTCCGGCTCTTCCTTTGTCTCGTCGTGGTTCTTCGTGGCCATGGCTGTGGGCTAGTGAGAGTTTGGTTTCTGGCGACATTCTTCTAGATGTTGCTCGGATTTTTGTTTTCCCGTTGCGAATATGATGAAAGAGGCGACGATGGGCTCGGCTACGGGCTCGACGGCGGCGAGTTCTTTGTACTTGCATGTGGAATATCAGTTTACCCCTCTTTTTTGCGAAAGGGTTGGGTTTCAGTTTTCCCCCATCGGAGATGAGGATGGCGGTGGTGGATGGTGAGTTGGCCGTGTTTTTTTCAGATCGGAGTTTTCGTCCGTGGCATATCTGTTTGGGATAGTGATTCTAAATGGTAGAATTTGCGGCTCTTTCAAGGTTTCTTGTCTCCCATCAATAAAGTTGGTGTTGATTGGGATGTTTTTGTAATCAGGGGATGTAATGTGTTTCAATATTAATGAAATTCCCTTTTAGCAAAAAAAAAACTACCTAGTGAATTTGAACCTTTAAATGGCACCTGGTGTCTTTCTTGTGGTTTTTTCTGCTTAAAATAATCAAGCACGTCTTAACTTTTCCAACGTAATAGGACAGTTTATTGGTCCATCCTGTGGCTCATCCTGCCTACCCCTGGCCGGTAAACACCTCGCCTGATTAACGTTCTTAGAGCATCTCAACAGGCTGGCCATATGTATTTGGATCGGTAAAAAAAAGAGAGAGAGAGAGCAAAAACCGGCATCCAACAGTCTCGCCATCTACCTCCGCTCGCAATCCCGCTCGGCATCGCACGCCTCCCGCTAGCTAATTTTCCCGAGCCTCCCTGCTGGCCATCCGCGCGCTCCAGTGCCCTCTGCCTCCTCTTTCCCGCGACCTCCCCCTCTTCTGCTTCGTCGCGGCAGCGCCGCTCCTCTGCTCCCTCGCGCCAGGCGGTGATGCGGGCGGCAGGGGCCGGCACCGAGAATGGGGGGTCGGGCGGCGGCGAATGGTCATCTGCTCCCTCGCGCGAGGCGGCGATGCGGGCGGCGGGGGCCGGCACCGAGAATGGGGGTCGGCCGGTGATGACGTCGTCCTGGGAGGAGCTCCGTGATGCAGACAGCGCAGTCGAGCGACTCGCCCTTGGCCACCTCCCGCCGCGGCAGCTTCGCCATCGACTTGTCGTCGAGCCCGCCCTCATAGCACCACACCGCTGCCGTGGCGCCGTCCGCTCAATTCCCTGCTCCGCTGCCGTGGCGCCGTCCGCTCGATTCCCTGCTCCGCCGCCGCCCCAAAGCAGGAAGCGCAGCCACGCCGCGACGCCAGCGGCCGCCGTCGACGGCGCCCCGCCACGGTAGCGCTTGGCGCAGAGGAAGACGTAGAAACAAAAGGACGAAGGTGAGGAACACCACCGCCACCGCTGTCAGCATCGTTGGGAGGCGGGAGGAGGGAGGTGGGCGGCGGAGGGAGCTCGATGGGCCCCGTCAGCGCGTTCTGCGACAGGTCCAGCGACTCGAGGTTGGCGCAGCCACCGATCTTCGACGGGATGGAGCCGGAAAGTAGAGGTAGAGCATCTTCAGCGAGGTGAGCTTCCGATCTCGACGGGGATGGCGCCGGAGATCTAGTTGTTGTCGAGCTCGAGGTCAGTCACGTTGGCGCAGCGCGCGAGCTCGGGCAGGATGGGCCCGGACAGCGCCGCTCAGGCTCCCGTCGACGGCGCGGAGGGACGATGGCGACTTCCCGTCGACGCTGACAGAAACCTCGCCGTGGATGTGCTCCCGCCGGCTCAGCAGCGCGCCGCCTCGCCAGCTCCCGCGCCGCCTCGCTGCCGCCTGAGGAGCAGTTGCTGGTGGTTCTGGAGGAGGGAGGCGCTGGGAGGCAGAGGAGCTCCTGCTTGTGGTGTGGCCTTTTTTTTTTATGCGATGAATGGTGTGGCCTTTTTGAACATAGTCTTTTTTTTGGAGTGGCTGTTGGAGTATACCGAAAACTGAAGAGGGAATCCTAGCTAAATGAATAGCTAAATAGAAATATAGAGAGGGAGATTTGGCTAAGCTATTGGAATTGCTCTTATGCCAATATTGTTTTACAAACCTGGTTAATCAACTTTCTGGAAGGTTTACGTGTAATACAGCCAATTACACGTCGTGCAACTTCCAAGTCATGTTGATCAGGCTAGAACTGCCTAAGGGTCGGGCATTTAAGTCTTTTGCTCATTTTCAACAACACTTCTTGAATTAGCGCCGTCAAAGAGGAGGAACCAAATGGAAGTCATGACGTCCTCTCTAACCGTCGATGAGAGATACCAAATTTGTCGAAGCCGCAAGATCTACCGCTTTAGAACTCGTTGTTAAGACGGATCTGGTTCTATGAATGGCCAAACCTCCATTCGTAGTAAGAGGGGAAGATCCCATCACGAGTCCTTTAATACAAAGTTACTATTTTTTAAAAAACATAGAAATAACTCATAAAGCTGACTTTTGGTAATGAAAGTTACAGATCCTGTTACATTTAGGATCTCTGAATAAATCTTGATGAACTATGTTAATAATCAAAGCAATTTCGTTTATCCTTTTTTTTTTAGCAACAGCAATTTCCTGCCAATGCTCCTTCGGAAAAAAATCCTTTTTTTTTTGAGCAAAGGAAAAAAAAAATCCTGCCAGAGGGTACTTATCAAACTTGCAGGAACGCGCAAGGCCCAACAAAGATTTTTTTTGGCCCAAACACAATTAGCTGCTAAGACTAAAATGATATGATGATTGTTCTAATCCATCAGACTCTGCCTGCCGTTAGAAACAAGCGTCGTTTCTGAACGTGGGGATAGACTTACGATTTTAGCCAATTGGACCAGCTTTTGTGTTGAAGCTGGTTAAAATTGGACCCAAAAAATGGTATACTAGTAGTATTTGGACCAACTTCGAGAAAAATGGTATCTGAACCAGGTATATATAAAAAGGATCACTTCTGCTGCATTAAAATTTATATCGCGTCCAAGAAATTTTACTCTGCAAACTAATGGTTAAAGTTGTATTTTAGCCATCAGATAATATAACGGTGTAAAAAATACATTCAAACTTGGAAGGGCCCCGTTAACGAAGAAATGAAGCTCTCGTATCCTGATTAACACATGTAACTCTTGAACTTTGTTAGAAATGAAGCCCCGTTAACTAAAAGTTCTAACAAATGAAGCCCCGTTAACTTTGTTTAAGTTAGTCTTTCTTTTAATAGTCTCATATCCTGATTAACACATGTAACTCAAAGCTCTCGTCTCTTTGTGTTGAATTGAAAATTGGGCGAGGGTCTGAGTCGTGACTGATGGCCCACGGCGCATACAAATTAATCCGAGCTCGATCTCAAATTGAGCGGCGTTAGTTTGATGACTCCAGTTAACGACTAGCTTCGCTGCCCCCACCTTTGTGGATCAGCCTGAACGAGCACTACCTCATCTGACCCTGCCAATATACAAACTAATAAACATCTATAGTAAAATGCTAACATGCTGAATTGCTAGTTAATTACTATTTACAGTAATGGCTAACCATTATCCAGGGGGGCCTCTCTCTATTTTTCCCTTTTAAAATGACACGATTGTTCTATGGTGACGGCGGAGACATCGATCTGGTGATTAATTGAATTAAGGTCACACCAAGCTGTCTCCATCTCACGGGTTAGAAGGCGAGCCCAAGGTACTTGGAGATATTCCCCGTTAGAACATTCTTACCACTTACCTGCATTGCTTGCCCTGGTCAGAAAGTTCCCAATCACTTTCAAAGTAAATATCTGGGTAAAAGGTAATACTAGAAGATTTGATAGGAAGATGTCACTCTCTGATACAGTTGGCTTAAATGATAAATTAATTAGAGCTGCGCGCATGCGCTCGTATATAAGAGCAGGCCATGGGTACCGAACAATTCCCCCTTTTTCCATTTCTGCTAACTAAGCACTGAACAAGTGTGCTAATTTCATCGATTAATCTTGTTGGTACAAATGGCTCTAACGGCAAGAGAGAGGCGGCTCCCGCAGCTGCACATCTCGCTCGACCTCCCCTCGTGCGCCTTCCGGCATCCCAACCCCAATCCGCCGGTGGCCGCGCAGGTCTCCACTTCCGCGGCGCGCTGCGGCGAGTCCGAGCTCTCGGACTTCGTCAGGCTCGCCGTGCTCGGGCGCGGCAACGGCGGCACGGTGTACAAGGTCGCCCACCGCCGGACGTCGGCGGTGTACGCGCTCAAGGTGCTGCACTGCGGCGACCCCGGCGCCGCGGCGGAGGTGGACGCCCTGCGCCGCGCCGACTCGCCGCACGTCGTGCGGTGCCACGACGTCATCCCGGCGGCGGCCTCCGGCGACGTCGCGCTCCTGCTCGAGCTCGTGGACGGCGGCTCGCTCGACGCCGTCGTTGCTCGCCGCGGGGCGTTCACGGAGGCGGCGCTCGCGGAGGTCGCCGCGCAGGCGCTGTCCGGCCTGGCGCACCTCCACGCGCGCCGCGTCGTCCACCGCGACGTCAAGCCGGCGAACCTGCTCGTCACCTCCGGCGGCGAGGTCAAGATCGCCGACTTTGGCATCGCCAAGGTGCTCTTCCGCCCCGGCGACCACTGCTGCGCCTACGAGGGCACCGCCGCGTACATGAGTCCCGAGCGCTTCGACACGGAGCGCCACGGCGACGCGGACCCATGCGCCGCCGACGTGTGGAGCATCGGGGTCACCATCCTCGAGCTCCTCATGGGGCGCTATCCGCTGCTTCCTGCGGGACAGAAGCCGACCTGGGCGGCGCTCATGTGCGCCATCTGCTTCGGCGAGCTGCCTGCCCTGCCCGACGGCGTGGCGTCGCCGGAGCTCCGGGAGTTTGTGGGCGCGTGCCTGCAGAAGGACTACACGAAGCGGGCGTCCGTGGCGCAGCTTCTGGCGCACCCCTTCATCACCGGAAGGGACATGGCGGCCTCGAAAGACGCCCTCCGGCGGCTGATCGCCGGAGTCTGAACTGGCAGTACCGGCCGTTCAAAATTGAACATAGCAGGAGCCTTGCTGGCAAATAATAGCAGTAGAATAGAATTGTACACTTGTACATACATGTGTATACCTTCGTCACCGATAGTTTTAGATTTAGGGACTCACATGACGTACAGAAAATCAGAAGTAGTTTTAGCCTTTAGGAGAAGAATCCTTAACAAGAACAGAGTACATAAATAAAGGAATCAAGGACTGGTTCAACATCAATTAAAAATATAGTGTTGATAATTTTCAATCGGTTGGATTCTTTTTTAAAACAAAAAATATTTCAAAATCACCTATATAATACCTCAGTTACATTTCTTGAGAACACCCTGCTCACCAATGTTTGTGAGGACAGTAGTTACGTTGCCTGTGGATTATCGGAAGACTGGAACCTCATCCTCGTTTATTGTTTATTCTTACACCAAGTATCATTCGTGTGGCTGGCATTCTACAAGAAACGATGTAACCCAAAGAACTGAGCAAACATTGTAGCACAACAGTGAAAACATCCTCAACTGAAGATTGAGATTCGGGTATCCATCATCCATCCACCTGAACTGAATTAATTTATGATGCAATTTTCTTTAAGTAATTATCAGAGTAAAGATATGGACGGTGGTCAACATTGATATGCGTTGCCTGCAATTCGCATTTTTTAGTCCATCACAAAAAAAAAATTCACATTTTTTAGATGCGGGTTTTGCAAGCATAATGCATCATTCGACATGTACACGCGTAGTATACGTCCCTTTCAAACGATCATGTACGTATATCCACGAGATTATCCAAGAAAATGAGTAAAAAGCATACTGATATGACGTATTATTGAGATACGGGAAAAGCTATGCAACAGAGACTGGTGGTAGACTGGCGTCCGACTGCTTCTCAATGACCATTGCTTCCATAGTGTATTTATCTCTATTGCTTCAGGGAACGTTGGATGGTATGGTAGGACACCAGTCGGAAGAATATAGTCGGACGTATAGTGCTGCTCGAAAGATATATCAGCAAATTAAGCACACACAGGTTGTCGATTTCAAGAACACCGTCATTTGTTACGTCCTCATATGATCCAACGAGAGCGATTGTTACAGGATGAGGAAAGTACCATCGCGTATTTACTCATGAATTACGGTCACGTTCACCCTTTGCTTGTGCTTCGGTATCAAAGTACCTCGCCGCCACGGATCATTTGTTCTATTTGGAACGCGGGAGTTTTTCATATGAACTAATGTTTTGTAAGTCTCATACGAGGGTTTTCCTCCAAAATGTCTGTAAATACTCCCATAATATGCAGGGATTTTTCGTATGAATTTCCTGTAAATACTCTGTAAGCATCTCAAGAAAATTACAGACGGCGGTCATGATTGGTATGCCTTGCCTGTAATTTGCATTTTTTGTATGCAAATTTTTGCAGGCATTACTTCATCATTAGAGCTATATGCGTGTAGTAAATGTCCCTTTCAAATGATCATGTGTATCCACGAAATTATCCAAGAAAACGAGTAAAAAAGCGAACTGATACGACGACGTATTATTAAGACGTCACCACATTAAGCACGCACGGGATGTCATTTTCGAGAACGCCGTCATTTGTTACGTCCTCCTATGATCCACGGAGAGCTATCTTGTAGGAAAGTACCATTGCGTATGTGCTCATGCATTCCGGTCACGTTCACCCCCTGTGCATGTGCCTCGGTATCAATGTACCTTTGCCGCCACAGATCAATTGTTCTATTTGGAACGCGAAAGTTTTCCTATGTTTTCCTGTAGAATACGAGAGATTTTTCCATACGAAGAATTTTCTAATTACACTCGGAATACATGAGAGATATATATCCTAGAATTTTCATATGAATTTTCTGTAAATACTTTCAGAATATGCGTGAGAATTTTCTTATGAATTTCCTGGAAATACTCTCAGAATGTGCACCCACCTCTTTGTTTAGTGGGCTCTGAGCCATGCAGGTTGTATTATCTCGGTAAACTCTAGCGATGAATTAACCTATGCTCTGTTCTGTTTAATTTCAGGTCAATAGATTTTTTGATATAAACAAAGACATCATGAACTAACAATGGCCACAAGAATATAATTGGTTTATTAATTCTTACCGTTGCAATCAGTCATTTGATATTGCCGCTTGAGCTCTCGTATCAATTGTTGTACATCATCTAGGACAGTTGTCACTTGATGTTGATCTAGATTCGATTTGATTTTCCTGGATTGTGCGCCATGGTGCAAGTGGACAAATATTGCAAAACGAGGAAAGTATCATGTTGTTCTCCATTAACTTGCATGAAAGGCAGAGTTAAACCTTGTGTAGTAGAACTGAATTTGTCGCGAAAACTTCTGCTTCCAAATGGCATCGGTTCAGTCTTCAGCCTAATTACTCAGGTCACAGACAAGTGCCAAATATCGGCTAATAAACAGCCTGTTCGGCAGGCTGATAACACTGTAGCGGCTGCTGAAGAAATAACTGCGAACACTATAGCGGCTGCTAAAGAAATAACTGGAACACTGTAGCTGCTGCAAAGAAGCTGGCTGCGAAATAGGCAGCCGAACAGGCTGTTTTCCGTCAGCTAGCTGCTATGTCATCTAGAACAAAATTTCACACAAATCCGCACAGTGCTTGGGTAACGGCTGACGCCAGCTTCGCACAGTTTATCCGGCGGGCTAACCAAGGGAGACGCAAACAACAAAGCAGCCATTTGACACGCTTGACGGATGAATATGCTCTCTGACAAAATCGTGCCTTTACTGTCAATGTCCAGCTGACTGTTAGTGGTACTCAGAATAGTACTTGACGGCTTGAATTCGATCGTCGTCGGCTGATCCGATCGAGATGGAAACGAGCTTTCCACGACGTCTTAATTAGTCACTCGCAGTCGTCGCTCCGGCGTCTCCTCCGACGAGAGCGACTTCTCGATAGGATACGATGGCTGCATCTCGTATCGTATCTCTAACAGTGATCTCAAAGGTTTAGGATCAAAGTAATCAAACTGTCACCGTCCATGCCATGCGTGCCGTCAGTGACAAGTGTCGCTCCGTGAGGCACGCCACGAATGCTACATCGGCAAAGTCGCAGGTGGTCGTGGCGCTGAAAACTGACCTGCAAGACCATGCAGATAGAGCCCTGTTCCTTAAAAGTTCAGTATGGAGCAGCAACGTAATCAGAGGTAATTTCCACTAGAGTTTCAACGAAACAAAGCGTGAGTAACATGTTAATTCAATTTCATTCGGCATGTGTGAGGACTGACCCCGGCTAGCATCGAATTCGGATGCTTGTCAAGATACTTCACCTGCAAGGTTGGGTATATATGCCTTCGTCTTCAGCAGGAGTAGCATCTATCAACTGGGAAACGATGAACACAATGCAGTGACGATATTTTAGGGTTCACATCTCATGCAGGTGAATCTGACCCCCACCCCGACTAATGACTCAAGATCTTTATTCCTTTACCACTATAATTGAAAAAATCAGCCGCCATTTGCTCTGAGAGGTTGCTGTCGGTTCTGTTAGCCATGACTCAGATGATGGAGCCAGAAAAGACATATACCAGTAAGCTCGGAAGAGGATCAGCATAATACTATTGGACTATACTAGCATTCCCAATACGGTTTAGTATTGAGTGGCGGCTATATTAGTTACTAATTGATATTGATCATTAGATTCCTTATTCTATGGCGCCATGTCCACTTGTCCCATAACTTCCCCTTCAAGCAGATGCATGTTACCAGTTGGCATAACTATAAGCTGCTACGTAATTACTACAAGCCTACAAGTGACTCCAACATGCATGGGAAAATAAAAAGAAAGCAAAACTCCTTTATTACCTATATCAAGAAATATGATAGCCAGACACGAAGTATTTTTTAAAGAACTGATATTATGTAGAAGCCCTATTTTAATGCAGTTTAACTTACTTTTATGCTTGCGTGCACATTTATCTATATAATCTATACTTGGTAGATCGATGAAACTGGTCACAAAGTTATAGTATTGTCGTACTTCGTAGAGATCACAAAGTTCTAGTATTGCCGTACTTTGCAGCGATATCACTGATTGGCCATTGAGTAATTTTTTTGATTTTTCATTTACCATCCATAGCTGGTACTAAAATTATAACATGGGTAAAAACATAAATGATATGTACTCAAATAAGATTTTTTTTTTTTTGAAGCAAACACGACATGAGACCATGTGCATATCATTGGATATATGCACATGGTCTAACAGCCTAAATGGTTTTTGTACACGCACATATATTATCTCCATTTTTTTCTACAAAAACCATTTGGAATTGGATCATTCGGTTTTTGTGCATACCATTTTTTTCTGCTAGGTCTATAACGTATTACTCGCGAAGGATCTAACTCTCTTGCACTACTCTTCATGGTTTTGGTTTTTATTGTGTCTCACCTGAGTCTAGGTTGCAACTCATCTGTTCAAAATAATATTGTTCGTGGAGAACAGGTGTGGGGTATTTTTACTAGAGGGTGGCACACTGCACTGAGGATCTGAGGTTAATCAGCTATCTTGAATGCGATTCGACAATTAACCCGAGACACTCGGAGGTTGTAAGCGCCGTCAGTGACGAACACAAGCATCTTTAATCTATCTGAAGTGAAGTGCGATTTTTAGTTTTAAATTCCCGAGAGATATTTCCGAAGACGGGGATTGCCTGAGCCAGGAAAAGAGAGAAATGGATATAGACAGAAAGAGAGAGGCCGATAGCTACTAGCTGTAGCCAGTAAATCAACTAACATGGTCACACGGAGTAGGACTTTGACGGATTGATGGTGGCGCAATTTTGAACGAGTGTGGTGCGGCGTATGCCGTCAGGCGTGACCGTCGCAGGCTTAATTCAGCAGACACCGTCTGCATTAATAAAATTAAAATGAATTTTGACCCAAATTGGTCATATGGTTGTCACATTTGATTTTATGCTCTGGATCGTAATGACACGTGTTAGGATCTTGATCACTGCAAACTTTATCGGCTGTCAATGTACATACACGTAGGAAGCTTATCCGTGCCGTGCAAGTTGCAATTCTTTTCCTCACTAGAGCAAATCCACATCGGCATTTCATAATGCCAGGTAACCAGTGAACAAATGCCTTCTCTCGCGAATAGAGAAGCTTCATATAGCTTGTACTAGCATTGGCAACATCAAAGATACTAATCAATTAGTACATGATTATCGATCGAATAGCCAGCAACTATTGCACGAGTTAGGGAGGTGTCCGTTAAGAACGAGGGACCTGTCAGACGTATGCGTACGTCAGGCGCTACAAGGCGCCTAGGAGTTTTCTCTCTCTAGTATATACATAAAATTTCTCAGAGGCCACAGTTGCAGATATAGATATTTATAGTAAAATTACTTATAGACGAAAGAAGGCGAAAGAAATCGTGTGTGACAGATATATTAGTTCTCAGAAGATTAATAATCCAGGCATGGTTTCTTCACATGCATGCCACATAGTGTAACGTCCCATCCTACTCGCATGGTTTTAGAATTAAGCTGTAAACAAGAAAAGATTCTTCAGGAGTTTCTTAGGGACATTCACCAGCAGATTCATTGGAACCGGTTAAGCACTGAACATGTGACATCGGAGTAATGCAAGGCACGCAGCACAGAGTGCTGGAGTAGAAAGGAATCCGACTCAAAAACTGTGCAACCACTTCAGTATCCTTTCCAAACTCAGCATCAGAAGCTGTATTTCGAGGGAAGTTGCATTCTGTAGTAGCAGAGACAAATAGACCACCCAGATTCAGTGGTCTATAGGCCAAAGTTCTGAAATTTACATGACACTATAGGTGGTAAACATTTTCAAGTTGATCCAGTGCAGCGGCGAAAAAGAATCATCTATGTATAGGGCGAGAGAGAAAAGAAATTACAATGGCTGGAGGGGTCACACAGCCTGGAGCCTCTGCTCATCCACTGATTCAACAGGAAGGACTGCAGGTTCCCATGAAGAGGGCTCGTCAAGATGGATCTTTGCATACTCGCTCACCAACCCGTTCCTCTCCTCCCACATGATCGCTTTTCTCTCCTCTTCAGCCTTATCTACCTTGTCCTTGGCCATCGAGGTCATGTCACCAGCTGCCTTGGTTACCATACCGAATGTGCTGGTTAGCCAGGATGCACCAGCTGAGACATATTGGTTACTCATGATGGCTGAGCTTGCAATGCTAGCTTTCTGCTCAGCAACAGCCAAAGCAGATTTTGTGAGTTCTGACACCTGATACCGCTCGTCCACCTCCTTGACCTTGCTGCCAACAATGGCTCGCCCGAGACTGATCTTCTCGCTCACGCCGTACTGACGGTCTAGAGATGCGACAGTGGCAGTAGCATTGGAGAGAATGTTGTGACGCTCGTCAAAGGACTTTGCTAAGTTGAGAGCATCCTTGCTGAGGACAAAGCCCTTGGCCAGCATGCTGCTCACAACATCTTCTGCCTTCCGGACTGCAGATTCAGTAGAGGAACTTCCTCCCTTTTGTTGTATCATGCATAGAGTTCATGTATCAGTACACATTCAAGGAAAGTACTATTATGTCCGAAAATTAATTATGGACAAAGTGATCATCAAATCATGTATGCTGAGATTTGCCTTACAGTTAATTTGAACACCGCTAAATTACGCAGTTCATTTTGCCATGCTGGGCTGTTTCAAATCAACTGTCTGCCTCACTAAGCCGCAAGAAAGACGAGTTTCAATCTATGTATTTTTCATGCATTGTTAACAAGAATACACTTCACTATCTGTAATGCTGAATCCTTTCTTTACAGCAAGTAAATGTGGAGGCAGCTGAATTTGATGTAACTTTAATTAGTTGTGGAGGCAACTTAATATATTAGCGATCACCAGACTTGAGACAGTTTCACTAAAATTTGATGTAACTTTAAGTAATGAGCATGTCACGAAATGTAAAATATTCTTACTGATGATTGTTTGTGTGCTTCGGGAGGCAGCTGATAGTTCTCAGCTGGAGTTATGACAACAGCACGATCAACAATCGTTGCTCCCTGTCGATGAGAATTCAAATGGTTGGAAGAAGTCTCTTGGACCAAAACAAATGTATGAAAACAAATAGCATGGAACAAAAATCAAACCATCGTAGTGCAACACAAAAACTAAATGGCTAAGGTTAGAAACGACTTCCGGGAATTTGGACATACCGAGAGAAGAACTGCAGTGTCTGCTCCCTGTGAATCTTTAAATGTGACATAAGCAACTTGTGACCACTCAGATTCACTGACCAAGACAGAAGAAAAATATTTCAGAAACATTATTCAATTTTCCCAATGTAAATCCATTCAATAGAATAAGTATTGATAAATTACCTTTGCATTTCAACATATTCAATATCCCCAGAGAAACTAAAGAACTCTGTTATCTCTCTTTTCAAAGCGCTTAAGGAAAGGTTGCTAACTTTTACTGTTCTCACCTGCAAAAAAAATATAAAATAAAAGCAAATAGGATGAGATACCTTCTGGTGTAATTAGGACCTCGGTAGATGGATGGAGACAGCTATATCATGATTCTAATGGTTATGCATTAGCCATTAGGTGACATCAGAATTACACATTTCAGATGATCCATAGTCCAAATATTCCAAGTTTCTAGGAGCCAAACCTAGATCCTATGCAGAATAAAGCATCAAAAGTGACAAGAATAAATTGCAGGCAGCTGTCATATAGAATGGATTGGTTTACTAAAAGGTGGTTACTATAACATACGCACCCAGGTTGGGGAAGAGGATAGCTGTTGTGCAGAATGCCAGAGAGGGCAGTGTGGAAACAGCTGTCGGATAGGAGAGGCAGGTGGCGTAGTGGGAGGAAAAAAAAACTTGGCAAAGGATCAGAAGGAAACTGAAAATGCAGTAGACAGAAAATAATCTATATCACTGGATTTTTTGTGCCCATTTCAGGTAGAGGGTTCACGATGTTATTTTATATTTTATAGAAATCACCGAATGTTCGCAAAGGCCTTTAGCATGGGAGAACATATTGAATAGAGTTCTTCGCAAATGATGTACTGAAGCAAAACAACAAGAATGTCATGAAGGAGCAAGCATTTTGAAAAGGAAAAAAAATATTCTCGGAAAATGTTTCACCGAAAGTAATTAGTTGGACGCCTCATATGCACCTGTGTATCCTCAACAGCTCTCTATGCAATAAACGAACGTGCACTGAATGATGTACTCGCAAGTTTCACAATCAATTATATAAGATAACATAGATCTGCTTCAGCTATGTCCAGTTGATCTAAGCGCTGATACCGTAAAATTAAAGCGGGGGATAGTCGTGCAACTTATGTAATATACTAGGTGAGTTCTTAAAACAAAATGCAGCAATGAATGCATGCCGAGATTTGGTTCTTAAAACAATTCTTTTATTTCAAATCTTAAAACAAATTTTGATGAGTGACAACGAGCCCACAAATACGAATCGTATACGGATCAAGTTTGTATTATTCAATCATTAGCGTAGTCATTGGAGCTTATGAATCAACAAACAAACTGAATCAGTTGGTTATTTGATTAGTTCTCACAAACAGGACAAGGTCCAAGAGACAATGAGTTTAAGTAAGCAAAAAGAATTTGTAGTGTGATGAACACAGTGTAGAGGAAGGCATAGATCCATCTACACCGTCATGATCCACATGTTTCGACAATTATCATGCTAATATTACTACTCCAGGATAGCCAGGTAATGTGAAACAGGTAACCAGCTGTCACTGTACCAGGATCCAGAAGGAATTAATTTTCCTATAAATGCAAAAGTTAACAACAACAACATTCATTAAGCTGACACCCCAAAAAGCACAAAGAAAGGACCGAAACAAAAGAGTACTACTAATAATTAGGTCTCATAAAAAAGAGTAATATGACAAGTCAGAGCATATGACACAACAAATTATTTTTTTCGCAATCTATAAACAAATGGGGCCACTAAGAAATGCAATTATTTGGAGTACTACTTAGTATCCACTACCATTGCAACAACCATCGATTTGCCATCGCTTTGCACGAATTGTGAAAGGGAGCATCCCCAACAAGAGACAGAGAAGCTGAAGATCAGATATAGCATCCCCTTGTTAACGAACTGGAAAAGTTCAACCTGCAGCTGCCTAACCCACACACCATCAACCAAACACAGCACAACACCAGAATTCAACAGCTAGCAGACCAATCCGCCCAGGTCAGAGCCCCTAGCTTTGCATCCAGAACTTGTTAGCGTTGTGGCCGTCGGCCTACCGGAGAGGAGATAGCTTAGGCATTCGGAAGTGTGGATTTTGCCAGAAATCTGAGACCAGCATAACAAACAGAGGCAATGCTGCCGCGGGGAACTCGCTGAACGCCGGTCACCACCGCGGCGGAAAACCCCCCGAACCAAAGCAAAGCAAAAATTCGTCGCAGGGAAAACTCCAGCTGCCATCCACTCCCCCCAACCCGAGGCTTCGGCGCTCCATCACGATTTAACTGACGCGAACTGCATTCAGCAACTAAAGCCGCCCCTCCCCCGCGGAAGAACCCACCACCAAGACAGCAACAGGCCAACAGCAAGTAGACAGAGTTGAGTCGGAGCTCACCTCCATGGCGGGAACGGATCTCAGGCGGCGGCGGCGCGGAATGCGGCGGCGATTCCGAGGGAGAAAGGTGGGTAAAAGCGAAGCGAGCCGCAGGCGCGGAGGGGTGGGGGCGCGCGTCGTCGCTTTGGTTGGGGTCGTGGGGATTTGCGCCGCGGTGTCGGCGAGCGGAGAGGAAGGGGACGAGTCGCGTGGCGCGTGTCTTTGTTGTGGCTTGTGACTTGTGTGCCCGCAACGACCGGCAGATGGCGATGCCGGCCGCGATGCGCGTCGTCGCCACGGCCGCGCCACTACGCATACGCACGCGCCCAGTGGTGGTTGCAGACCGGTAGTTGCAGGAGCAAAATGGTTCCGGTCCGATGGCACAACACAATGGTCAGCGATTGAGATGGCGTGGAGTTGAGACATTTGCCGGCTCGTTGGGCTCTGGGAGTTCAAACGTCACTGCTTCCGGTTTTCGCTTTATATCTCTCGTCTTTTGCCATGCCATCCTGCCAAACTTTTTTGGTTTGGTCAGAAGCTCCTTCGTAAGCGGATGCTACTAGTATGGTTTTGCCCCCAATTGCTCGAGTCTCGATTGCGACACAACCCTGCAGAGAATGGAGAACGTAGCACGGAAACCATATAATGGAGTGTGTTCTGTGCTAATTTTCCTGGTCTGACGGCGTTTGTTCGCGTGGACCGAACCGATTTGGACCCGGACAGCGTGGAAGCTTTGGGTACGGTCCACTTCTAGAGAGAGTCTACGCTGCAGGGTGATTCTCGTTCCAGCGGCATTTTGTTTCGAAAAAAAAAATAATCGCCATTTTGCCTACTTTTCATTGCACCTAGCTTGTGCTTCGCCGTGAGCAGGGAGGAAAACAAATTCGAAAGGAAAACAAGAGTTAGTTTGAGATGTTCTAGACGGTCTTTAGTGTGATTGAACCGACCAAACACAAAATTGATTCTCTCTCAACTCCTACTACAACTTTGCACGCATCTGCCCCACGTCTTTCTTGTTTTGGTTAGCTCGTACCACGTTCCTTCGGCAGCACACCACAAAGCCGTGCTCCAAATCAATAGAGGATCTGTGCCCGCTTTAACCTACGTCTCCGAGATTGTAGAGATCTTGGGAAAAAAGCTCGTGAAATCAATTCAGCAGAGAGAAACTTGTACCGTGAGCACGACGCCAGAAGCATCTTTGCTTCGACGATGGCGCCGCCTCGGCCGGACTATCCATCCCGTTCCCAGCGTCCAAGATGAAACAGCACCCAATCAATCCGATCCGATCAACGAGTCGCCGGAGTGAAACAACGCCGGCGTTCAGCGGGCCGCGTGCATAGTACTGGGCCGGCGTTCGCCGGAGGCTTCGGCCTGTCGCGGCTTGCTTATCGGGCCACAAGGCTTCGAGCCCCTTTTGCGTGACACGGTTATCGTCGGAAAGCTAGAAAGGGGACGAGAGATGCTGCGGGTGTCGGAGGACGGTGGCCGGCGCCGGGAAGCCCACGCCGCCGGGTACGGCGACCTCGGCCGCGCCCTCCTCGACCTGCAGGCCGCCGCGGACCAGGTCTTCGACGCCGTCTCCAAGCGAGTGCGTGCCACCATCCCCTCTCGTCGCTCGAACTTCAGAGTCCCCTTTACTCTCTCTCCGTCCGCTGAAATTCTCGGTTCTTTTGCTAAATGATTATTGGTTGTGCTCGTCTCAGACGGCCGAGGAGCGCGAGAAGCTGTCGGACATTTCCAGGCGGATCAAAGATGCCAAGGTAAGAAGCTAGCTGCTAGTTGTTCCAGCTGTTTAGATCGTTTTGAGTCAGATTCCCTAGTGCCCGTGTCTGTTAAGTTCAGCTTCCTAGTACACGCTGATGAGCTCAACACGTCAAATGTTCTGATTTGCTCATTCCAGTTTTCATATGCAATTGAATGAATCTGTTACACATTTGTTTGTGTTCGACTGGCTGGATGATCGATCAGTAAGTAGGTCTGCCATTTGTATTCCATTTCAGTTCTGAGATTCAACCCAGTGTGATTTAGGCCTCCAGCACTGTCCCTTTCTGTCATTCACTATTTGCAAGCCTGGAAGCATATTTAGCATTTCCTGTAATTCGGAGTATTCTTGTTTCCTTATTTCGATTATTATGTGAATGTCAGTTTGTAGGCATGTTTCAACCCCTGTTGTTTTGTTGACAGGCTAAGATCAAAGCATTGTCCAAGTCAGAAGAACAGCTTACGATTGTGTCACCAGCACAACATCCCTCGAGTAGTACTAAGCATGAAGACTACAGACCACTGTTTTGTGACAAATATGATGGCCCCAATTTTGGGTTACCCATAGCAGAGATTTCTGTAAATGGAGCGTTCCACAGAGTATGTAACAGTATACCTAACCTATTTTGATTCTAGTGCAATTGTACATAACTAAATGTGTTTGGATTTTCTGAAAGACATGTTCTTTGACAGGAATATGGACTAGAAGGAACCCTTGAACTCTTCCAGTTTTTCTCTGAGGAGAACTGTGATTATCCTTCAAAAGTTAGTGATCTAAAGCTCAGTTTTACTTTGTTCTTTGATAGCAATCTTCATAATCATTGTGTTCTGACAGATTTTTTCTTTGCTTAAACTGTGTAATGTACAACATGTGTTAAGGAGTTAACTATTTTTGTTTACACTCTGTAGTTCAGTTCTACTGCAAGTATGAATTTGACAAATTAGAACAACTTAAATCTTTTGATTCAACAGTACAAATTAAACTTCTTTTTTGCAATAGTATGTTTTAAGCATTTTTATGCAGTAGTACGATTGCTTGCACATATTTCATGAACTTATCTGCATTTATCTTTGTGTAACAAATGATGTATTATATGTGCCTTTTCTTAGTTTAGTTGGATTCTCACTATGGGTTGTTCCCTGCTCAGGTTGAAGATAAGCCTCCGAAAACAAAAGATGTTACATATTTAGAAAATCTCATGGAGACAGTGAAGTAAGAACTTAACTCACGCACCAATTTCAATTTCATTGATCTGGTATTTATTAGTAAAGGACTTGAGGGCATCCTACCTGCTCATAGCCTCGTAGAACTGTATATTTAACATTGTTCTAAACAATCAAGAAGGTTAGACTGAGAGACATGCTGGGGTTTTGTTTTTTTTTTTTTGCTTCTGGTTGAAAATGACTTGAAAGGGATTTTAGTAACTCACAATCTGAACGTCTCAAATTGGCCTGCATGGTCATATTTTGATTTAATAATATATGGCTACTTATTTTCTTTTCTGATAGCCCCGCAGCTCCACAGAACAATTTGTTGTCAGAGTATGACATGAAGAATGAAGAACTGCCACCTCCACCGCCAAGTCTACAGCCCAAACACCTTGTAAGAGTTCTAGATAGAATCACTTTGTAGCCATATGGATAGCAGACCCTCTTGATCACTACTTGCATACAATATGTAGTAACAAAAGAGTAAGCCTAGGAACACCTAGGAAATGAATGTCTGGCCCGAATTTGGATAGAAAGCTCAAGAACTTTATCTCTGGTTTAACCTTTATCTCAAGAACCTTTAATGTCCATTATCTCTGGTTTAACCTTTTGTTTGTCTCGTTGAGTTTAGAACAGTTTGTTCTGGTAAATTTCTAACTTGGGGATTCTTTACTTGTGTACTTGTGTCTAATTTCTTATTCCTTAATATTGTAGAGAACTCGGGAACCGGATTGTGTTAGAGTGGCATCTGATGTGAATCCGGCCAGTTCGTAAGCTTCCATTGTCAGAGCACGAAATGTTAGATTGAAGAGAACACTACCTTACTTTGGCTTCCGACTAAAGTAGTTACTTTACTGATTCTAACTAATTTATGTATTATTTATTTGGTTCCTTATAATTTCTTTGTAATTTTTGTTGGAAAGGAGCATCACATGCTTTTATTATAGTACCTATGCTGAAAGACAATTGTCTTTGACCAGGATAGTTGTCGTGTTATGCATATTGTTGCGCATGATGCTGAAAACATATCAATACAACAATCGTAATCAAATTTGTTTGTATCAACTGGTTTATTGCACATAAGTTTATGTTCATCAGATTGAAGCAAGAACTAGTTATTGAAGGATTAATGCGAAGAAAATGTGTTGGGAATGTAGGTTGCAAATCCTGATTTCCGCGTCTCAAGTAAGATACGGGTGAAGTCAAGTCACATGCAAGCTGGAACTGAACATCTGTTAAGATACTCTGCGAACGCTGCTTTCTCGCCATTACAAAGCCGAAATGCGTAGTTTTTTTTTTGGGGACAATTGCAAAACAAGTCCTGTTTCAGACTCTAATTATAAAATCGGTCCTGTTTTCGTTTTTGTTGCAAAACCGGTCCTATTTCGGTGCAAAACCGGTCCTGTTTCATTGCAAAACCGATCCTGTTTCGCTGAAAACAGGACCGGTTTTGCAACAAAAACGAAAACAGGACCATTTTCAGAATTACGAACCAAAACAGAACCTGTTTTGCAAATGCCCCTTTTTTTTTTACACGATCCTTCTCTAGCTTCCACGACAAGTATCATACTCCTTCCACGCAATTCATGTCGTTTTGTTTGCATTGGAAACGCGCATTGCGCATGACTTCTTCCGGCAAAGTACTACTACTGGAAAAGGTGCGCTAACTCGCTGTTGCCATGGAAAGCCAGCACGTTCTGTGGTTGAGAACTTGAGATCGTAATCACTTACGAGTTCAAGTGGAGCAGGTACATGCAGAGATTGTGTTCAGTTCACCGTTAGGATTTCTGAGAAGTTCCATGCCGCAAAATTGTCGGGTTTTGTCGTCTGTTAGCCGTGGGCTGATGGACCAGACGCAGCGCAATTTCTTGGACAACCACTTTTGAGTTTTTAGAATCTCAGAGAGTCGTACCAGTATGAACTTTGTGCATCACTTCTCTGGCCCTCCTTGTTCCTCGCGAGCGCAAAGTGCAGCTAATTATGAATATTCCGCCGCACCTTGTAGCATCAAGATGCAACGCGTTCCTTCCATTTGACTACACCAGTTTACTCCATCTTTTTCTCTGTCCCTTTTGTTCGTTGCCATTAATAAGATCTTTGTCTCATTGATGTAGCGTAATCACAAGTTACTACTACTGACACGGCATAGTGTGGTGTGCTGCATGTGTACGTGCTCTGTTCCTGTTTAGAAAACTCCAGCAGAAGTTGCACTACACATTCCCTGCAAATTTCTCGCGAAATTTCGCATTGGGCGCCAACACATGTACAAATACCAGCCGATCCATGTACTCACCACCCCCACCGCGTCCCATCAAAGCTCAAGCTCCAACTAGCTATAGCTCTCGTATCAATCCTGAAAACGCAGATTTCGGTTAGCTATACCTTTCCAGCTAGGGCCGATATTGGCTACATTGGCTAGAACCGGACGATGGAGCTGTCCAGCTGCAACTACAACAGCAAGGCGATACTTGTAGCAGCCCTTCTCCTCGCCTCGCTGATCTGCCTGCACGGGCCGACAGGCTGCTCGGCTACGACGGGCACAAGGTCCCCGGCCAGAGCGGGGCGCGCGCTTCCACCGGACGCGCGCAGCGAAGCCAAGCTTCTTGGCCACGGCGCCGTGCAGGGTCGCGAGACGGCGGGTTCATCAGGCGCGTCGCCGTCTGCCTTCACGTCGCCCGCAGCGACTGCTCCACCATGCAGCGCTGCTGCTGGAGGCGGTGCCGGCTCGCAACGGAGCGGGGGCGGCGACGACGGCCACCGCACGCCGGCGTTCGAGTCGGCAGCGAGTTTGATGAAAACGGCGCGCAGGTTGCTGGGCGTCGTGAAGGAGGGCTCGTCTGGACCTTCTTGTACCTCCAACTTCGTGCCCTGCCCGCCAGGCCGCCACGGCTAGCTAAGCAGAGCAAGGCCCCTGCTGCTGGTATAGGTTATCCTGCAAGAAGCCGGCACGCAACGTAGAGACGAAGTAGTGCTTCCACGTGCGAAGGAAGGGTAGTATATATGTGTAGTATACAAACTGAATGTCATAATGATATCATGCATCGATCTCATGTGTGATTACTCCGCGAATTTATTTATTTATATTTCTAATATAGATAAAATTAAACTTAACTCTCGTTCCTAAGTGGCAAGAGCCCGAGAGCATCGGGACTTCATCCTATATGGTTCACAAACTAGTACACACGCCGAGTTACATAGTAAAAAAAAAAAAACTTAGAGTTGCAACGAGACGCAGATCGAAATCAATCTGCATCAGCATTCGGCAAAGTGTGTTTCTGCATGCAGTCTCCAACCTGCAGCATGGCGTCTGGGATTGCACATCGATAAATACTCCTACTAAGGTACGGAGTTACACGGAGTCCGAGAGTGACACAATCACGTACGCACAACTGCTTTGTACTAGTATATACAAATTTTTCTTGCATGTAAAGCTAAATTTGAACCACGTTTTTGTAATGCAATTGAAAAACTAATGTACAGCGTGCCGGTGTGTCAACACGCTTTGGGGGTTCGCTTCGCTTCAGGTTTCGATAAATATACGGCGAGAACGATGCACTCAAGTTAGATTGCCACAGGAGCGAACAACCACGCGCGTGTGTGCTATCAGAGGACCTTCATGTTTCGATTTGTAGGCAGAGGCGGACGTACGCGCTTGAGGACCTGCGACGGGCGTGCGCACGCTTGACTCGTAGCAACGTTGGACCTGCGCACGCTGATCAAGACGGATGTGCTGATTACAGGCTGACGACTCTCCTGACCGCTCTTCGCCTGCACGGTCGGGTCGAGCCCCCCGGCGCCGCTCTTGCTCTTGCCACGGGTGCCGTGGGCGCTGTACATGGAGATGGTGTGTGTGCTGTTTCACCTCACCCGACGTTCCAGGAGATCTAACAACATGTTCAACGTACGACGACCTCGTCCAAGATAACTGAAAAAACGGGACTTCTGTTGCGTGCCTGCTCACGAATATAGAAGCCAGTGTTAGTAAACATGTTTCAGTTACAAGTTCTGTTCATGCTCCGATTGTACAGCCATGCGATCCCTGCATGGACGTCCATGACCTATTCCTCTGCACCTTGTACACCACTCATTTGTAACAGTAGCGGATGTATAGGATCACACACCGCACGGCCAGGTCTGATGGTTGTTGTGCGCATGGCCATCTCCAGCGCACTTGTACTGCCTATATAAGGCTTTGTTCATATCAATACAATCATAGGCAGTTCATACACTTTCATGGTAATCAGAGCCTGGTTGCCACTGCCTATCGCCTTCTGATTTCCTTTTTTTTTCCGCTCGCCATGAGCTCTCCTCCCGTCCTCAATGCTGGCTCCGATGGCACTAATGCCGACACCACCAACCCATCCTCCACTGCGCCCTCTACTACCGCTGCGACTACTGGTACAGTCACCACCACCACCACCACCACCACCACACCGTCGCCACCACCACCCTTACGGCCAGGAAACTTTGCGACCTCGTGACCTCGTGACCTCGTGCGTGCTCCTCGGCGTGGAGTTCGCTGTTAGCTGTTGCTCGTCACCAGTCACCATGGCCAATCGGCCAATCGGCCAATCCATCCCCGCAGCATTCTTTCTCAGCGCCACAGTCCTCGACAATTCCTTCTTCCCGCTCTCCCTTGAGCACCGTTCAAATTTCGGTCAAGCACTGGCGAGAGGCGGAGGGCAGGTCGCTCGGCATCGGCAGGAGGCGAGAGGCACCGCCGAGGAGGAGGAGGAGGAGGCGCCGGCGGCGGATGAAGGGTGGCGACGGCGGCCAGCCCGCCGGGAAGCCGGATAGCAAGCCCGCGCGTCAACAGGTAACTCTCATGAACAACAATGGCATCCTGTGTTTCCCAGTTGGTCGATATGCCCTTGGTGAATTGCTTTACTCCATTGTCGGTCGTGCAATAGTACCTCTGTATTTTTCTGTTTTTCTTTCTAGCCTGGCCAGCGGCTTGGCCGCCTGTGTGTATCAGCCTGTTCTAGCGTCAATGCAGCATCTGCTGCTGGATGCAAACCTTGTATTTCGTTTTGCTTTCCTTCTTAATGAAAAGGCAGAGCACCTGCCAAATTTCCGTCAATAGTACCTGTTCAGTCATACATTCAGGAAGGCGACAACGTGATGATAGAGCCTGTGTAGTTGCCGTACTAATTTCAGTTACTGCAATCAGGATGAATTACGCAACAGGACTGTTTTATGCCTTGTGAACTGCAATCAGTCTCCTTTTGCATATCTGCTCTAGGTGCACTCTTTTTCGTTATATGAAACTATATTCTTTAGTGTTTATAGGGTAGAAAATGATAATTTTGCATCACTAGGTGAGTGCCCGCGCATTGCCACGGGTGCCAAATATTTCACAAAGCAACCACGCATATGTATTACATAACAAGGAATCGAATAAATAACCGAGTCATGGATGCATACGGTTCCAAGTGCATGCATGGCAACCTCAAGTCACTCTCAGCCACACGAGTCATGGATGCATGCAGCACTGAGTCATCAAACCGTTAGTTGCAACCTAATACAAGGTGTAGTTTCGTCTCTCACTCCAAGCTACACGAGTGTCTACAAGCATGCCACATTGATTGAATAAACAACAAACTTGGTTGATATCACTCTACATATAATCCCACGCCGCTCTTGCCACTCAAACTATCGTACAATTGTGACTTAAAATACTCTTGCAAAGCATTTAAGTCTCATGATCATCACTCAAATCACACAGCTGCCCAATATCTCTCTAGGTAATCAGTGAGTTTGATTGTCCATAAACTTCGTATGGTGTTATTATTTTGTTTTTATTCCAATCATTGTTATTACAAGGCACACATGGCTTTCGCCACTGCTTATTTTATGGCACTGGATGATGCATTGAGCCGTCCAGACGGCTGATATGTCGACGTGATAGCTGTTGTTGCACATGTAAGGCCTCTTGACAACCAGACCCACTTCCCTCATGGATTTAGGGAGGAGCTCGCTCTAGAAGACGATGAGGGAAGTATGTTTCAAACTTTATAATATTATTATCAAGAAATATCTCACATTTTGATTTCAATTAACTTTATAATTATTTATGTATGTTCTGCAGTCGGATTGCATTCCTGCGTGTGTTCACCGATCCATTTGACGTTAACCGCGATTTGTTAATGCAACAAATCGCAACTATTAACAAATCGCGGTTAACGTCATCTTGATCGGTGAACACACGCACGAATGCAATCCAACTACAGAACATACATAAATAATTATAAAGTTAATTGAAATCAAAATGTGAGATATTTCTTGATAATAATATTATAAAGTTTGAAACATACTCATCGTCTTTTAGACCGAGCTCCCTAAATCCATGAGGGAAGTGGGTCTGGTTGTCAAGAGGCCCTACATGGGCAACAACAGTTATCACGTCGACATATGAGCCCTTTGGACAGCTCAATGCATCATCCAGTGCCATAAAATTAGGAGTCGCGAAAGCCATGTGTGCCTTGTAACAACAATGATTGGAATAAAAACAAAATAATAACACCATATGAAAGTTATGGCCAATCAAACTCACTGATTACCTGGAGAGATATTGGGCAGCTGTGTGAGTTGAGTGAAGATCATGAGAGTTAAATGCTTTGCAAGAGTATTTTGAGTTACAAATGTACGATAGTTTGAGTGGCAAGAGCGGCGTGGGATTATATATACAGAGTGATATCAGTCAAGTTTGTTGCTTGTTCAGTCAATGTGGCATGCATGTAGTCACTCGTGTGGCTTGGAGTGAGAGAGGCAACTACACCTTTTATTAAGTTGCAACTAACGGTTGTTGACTCAATGTTGCATGCATCCACGACTCGTGTGGCTGTGATTGATTTGAGGTTGCCATGCATGCACTTGAAACCGTATGCATCCATGACTCGCTTATTGATTCTATTTCTCGTTATGTAATACATATGCATTGTAGCTTTGTGAAATTTTCGGCACCCCTAACAACACATGGGCACTCACCTAGTGATTACTAACTCAGCCATGCACCTTTTTTTTTTTTGATTGCACAGGGTTGACGCGCGAAGATGCTCGGTCTCTCCCAATCAATGAATTTCTCCACGTCTCGGCCCCTGCTCGTGCGAAACTAATGCCACCACTCAAAAAGCGAACCTGTGGTATGGCTTCGCGAGCACGCAACGCATATACTCCGTCATCGGGTCAAATTGCGGCAGTCACGGAGATTCCTCTAGTTCGTTCGCAATTTCCAGTACAGAAACCAACCACCCCTCGTGCGCGTGCGCATGCGCATGGAATATTCAGTTCGCTCGGAAGAATCTTCACTTCAAGGTCTACGCTACTGGAGTAGAGTATATACGATGCTTGTAAACTAGTAACTGAATACACTACCTGCATGCATATCTTTACAAACTATACTTTGAGCATTAAGCACCGACAAGTTCGCCACGTTTAGATGCTACGTGCTGCACGGTAACTTCCGCAAGCAAAGTCACGATTTGCTTGTGGACTGCCGCGTGCCGACCCACTGTTTCAACCGTTCACACTCCTTGATCATCGGCATGTTACGTTAACGCGGGGGGAATGACCCGAGTTTCCTGTTCATTGCACCGTCGCTTCGTGTCGAGTACGGAGCTGTACCTCCTTATAAACCTCACATACTCCGTTGCAAAGCTCAGCAACATCGTTTTCACCAGTTCATAGCTCGATTATAAGCTAGCCATAGCTAACTACGATAGTTCTTAAAGAAGACTCGAGGTCGAGGAGTTCCTGAAACCACCGAGGGCCCGGCAGCGGCGCGGACGATCGGTCACCTTGACCGCCGTGTGGCCCGATGGCGCCGCGCAAGCTCGCGTTCATCCTCGTGTTTGCTCTCACTTGCCTCGTTCTCGCACACAAGCCCGCAGCAGCGTCCATGTCTCTGGCACTCCACGGCGACGAACCGCGCGGGCACGACGCGGGTGCAGGGACCGCAAGGGATGAAACGGCCGCCGCCGCCGCGGTGGGCGGTGCTGACGGTGCCGTGTCGCAGCGCCCGACCCCTCCGGCGAGTGAAGAAACTGGGGCGCGGTTGCTGATTGGCGCGACAGCGGTGAAGATGCCGCGGCGGCTTCTGGCGGGGAAGGCGGCCGGTGCGGACTCGGCCAGGGTCTCCTGCCACTCGAACGACGTGCACAACAACTGCGCTCCGCCGTCGCGGCACTGACTGACGGTCAATCCGGTCGCCTGGACGCGTGTGCATGCATGTGGCAGGTCCGATGTTTGATTTGACGTAGACAGTGTCCCGATACTGCCGTGATTCTTTTATCTGTTTGTTCTTGAGTCCCAATACTGCTGTAATCTGTTGCAGCAATTTCCTTTTGTTTATAAAGGAATGTTCTTACTGTGATTTTAGTTCTCCATCATTTTACTTTAACTCTTTCATGATGTCTCGTTGTGCTTTCATATGGGGTGCTGCTTAATTTGCTGCAGGGCAGCAATAGAATGGAAGCGATATGATATGTTTCAGCCTCTCTGCTCTGTTTTGGCCTGTGTCAAAAGCAGGATAACAACCGCCCACATTGTGTAAAGGCGCTACAGCATCAGCAAGTATGAATGAATTCCTAAATTAAGTTTGACGTGCAACTGAAATTCCTTCAATTTTCAAATCTGAAACTTGTTCACAAAAAGATGACAAATGATCGACACAGGCCGGAGCGAGACCGTCATATGTCGACGGACACACGCGTCTCTGGTCTCAACGAGAGGAGTGACTAAATAGCATGTCAAAGCCCACAAAGTCGACTTCGATCGGTTGGCCTGATCTACTTGTTGATTAGGTAGTCGTCTGCCATATCACGCACGTGACACGGTCGTCGGCATCGCCGCCTCCTGATCCTGCAGCACCGGGTATGTCCGGTATGCTCTCCAGCACCTGCTCGACGGACAACACCGACCGCGTCACGCTGCCGCTGCTGCTGCTGCGGCGGCGTCGCAGGCGGTCGATCGCTTCGGAGATCCCGATGCATATGAGCACGGGGACCACCAGAACCATGGCAAAGAGAGCTAACAAGAGGAGTCCCAACTGGAGCCCATAGAAGGCATCGTCCACGTCCATGGCAGATCGAGTCTTGGGTAATCTGAATCCTCGAATTACAGTCGCCGTATACTAGGCCTTGTCGACCTTATATCTAGCTCCCGGGGTGCTGTCTAGTTGAACGTAACCGCTTCGGAGTCGGGACACCGTCTCGTATCGACCAGGCTGCACCCAAACTCTGGCTTAGGAATTCGACCTCTTATCGCTTTTGTACTACACTACACGGAATTAACTTGTTTCTTTCATTCAACTTCGATCAGTGCAGATCCTAGATGATAGACGTTCCTTTAATTAAAGAGCAGACAAACACGACGATAGCCATAGCCATAGGAAGGTTTGCGTTGCGGCGGAACTTTGTTAGTACATACTCCGGATTGTTAGGATCTCCATGACAGCCCATGGTTTGTTCCTACAGTTTTGTGCACCACAAGTTTTGTGCACTTCTCTTCCCTCGTTTCTCGACGCTTTGGGCGCTGCTCGTGCGAGACTAATGGCAGATCTCTGAGGGACTTTTTTTTTCGAAAAGACTTTTTTTTGGTTATGGCTACACGAGCACGAAACGTCGTCACACAGTCAAACTACGGCTGTCACTGAGAATCTCAGTGAGTATAGTTCAGAGATTCGAACATACTAATAGCCAAGTTAATTATTACTCGCGCGTACGTGTGCGCGGAACTGTCACGGAAGAGCCAGTACTAGTAAGTATATTCGATCTTTGGACCACATGAACACGAAATGTAAGCCTACCAGACTGTCAACGTATCTACCGGCCGTAAATAAATCACCGTCAAGTGCTCCATGTTTAAGTGCTGCACACGTACTGTACGTACGTAGTAATTTCTAGGCCGGGTCTCGATTTGCTTCAAACTGCCTTGCCGAGCCGCGGCTTCTTCAGCTCGTTCTCAGCTGCACCACCTCTCGTTAGAGCGGACTTTCCCTGCCATTACGTGATGATGACCCTGCATACTGGCCAACCAGTGGCAGTGTAGGTGTGCTGGTACCTCACAGGTCAGAGCCTTCAAAATTGCACGCACGCGCAACAACACGTCTCATGTCTCAAGTCTCAACGAAAGCGGCCGCGCGGCCAGGAGCATGTCAAAGCCCAGGAAACGGCCGCAAAGCGGCAGCCGCCCCTCTGTTGGCTGTTGCTCTGAACTACTCCAAGAAGGAGCGAGCACACTTTATGCATGCAGCCATGGTTGACCAGCTCGAGCGACAACCACGTGTGCAGATCTCAGCAAGATAGACTCAAATGTCGCTCCTTAAAGTGCAGCTAGGCAAACATTTCCTGAACGGATAAAGAGCAGGCAAACATTTTTCTGAACGGATAAAGAGCAGGCAAACATGACAATTAACACATCGCAAGCGCGTTTTCCATGGTGTTTTCGTGCAGGAAGGCTCTCACCAACCGACCAGTGCCCCCAAAGCGTATCCCCTCACTCGGCCAAACTGCTAAAGCGCCCGCGCGTGGCAGACGCACCTCGCCTCTGCGCATTCGCTCCGGTTTGTTTTTGTATTGTTACCAGCAACAAAATTCATCGCGAGCTCCATGCAGCAGCACTACTCTACTCGCACTGTGCGCCACGGTTTTGGCGGCTAGCTAAGCTGCCACGTGATGCGTGGCGTGCGTCCATGCATTCTAACAAGCGGCCGACAACCTGTAGACAAACGGAGTTACCAGGAACTTTAGAGCCTGTCTGGTGTCGCTCTCCTGTCTCGTCTCGAAAGCATATGGTGAAGGGCGCGCTACTACGCGAAAGTCTCGACACCCAGAAATTGCATGGCATGGCCGGGGTTGGCCACAGCTCATCAGGCAGTACCACCGTGCAACTGCACACGATTTGTTTGGCCAACTCGATCAGTTTGCCGGTAATTAACTCGGTCTTCCTTTTCGGCTATGTCTGTCAGTATCGCCTTGAAACGGCTTATCTTCCGTACAAAGGTGCCGTGCGCGGTTACGCTAGTATTTTTGTCAGCTATGCTAGTTCGTACCTACGTCGAACTTGCGCTGGCGTTGCTCTATCTATTTACTTACCACCATGCATGCAGCTGGCTCCTATAAATGCATGAGTTCATGCAGAGCCATTGGCATTCACAAGAGATCGAGCTCAATCAACACGATCGAGTTGCAATCGTAGCACACACTAGCAAGCATCACACACACACTAGCAAGCATCACACACACACACACACACACACACACACACGATCAAGCTTGCAATTCGTACGACGCGCGATTCGCAAGATGGCGCGCCGCCCTGGTCACGGGATGCTGCCGCTGCTCCTCGCCGCCTGCCTGGTCCTCTTCGTTCAGGCGGCCGACTGCTCGAGACCGTCTCCGGTGGAGGGGCCGCGGAAACCTGCTGCTGCCGTCCCTCGCCCGGCACTTCCCCGCCGCGACGTACCGCACTTGCACGTCGACGACGCCGCAACTGGAACCGGGCGTCCTGCGGCCGGCGTGGCGGCGGGGCACGAGGTGAAGGCGCGCGCTGATGACAACGTCGACGCCACGGCAGCGTCAGCGGCAACGACGCGCGGCGAGGGTCAGCTGGGTGGCCTCGGGTCGGGGCGGGACGGGAGCGCAGTGCCGAAGCCGGTGGCGGTGCTGCTGCATTCGAAGCTGGCGCGGCGGTTTCTGGAGGCAGGGGTGGTGGAGGGCGCCGACTCGGCGGCCGGGCCGTCGTGCCATTCCAACGACGTGCACGCCAAACCATGTCCCCCGGCGTCGTCGACGCCCTAGAAGAAGAACCGGGCTGGATGCGGGATCAGTCAGTCCCGCTCCAACTCCGTCGAGTCGGTCCTCCGTTACTCGATCGTGTATACTGTTAATTACTTCGTAGTTTTATTTCTTCATCCAGTTCCATATATTGGCGTGTGTTAGGACAACCATCCGTTGTGCATACACAAGAATGTAACATTATTAAACATCCATTTTGAATATACAAGAAAACATGTTATACTTGGCACATCGGTTGTTTATTGAAAACAAGTTAGTTAAAGTGCTTGCAAACAGCTTTTGCTTTTTTTTTCTTTCTGTATGTTCTTCTAGTTGATTGTGAAAATTGTTCAACTGCTTAATTAACTAATCGCAAAAAAAAACTGCTTAATTAACTAATGTGAAACATTTCGTATGTGGAATGTTAGTTCTTACGGATTGGTGGTTATCCATTGTTGATGGCAACTTGACTATACACTAGTGGGGGAAAAAATAGAAGTGAATAAAAGGGAGGAAATCATCGGGGAACCGACAAGGAGGAGCCATCCAACAACACAGGAGTCACCCGGCTGTAACAAGATTGTGATTGCTAGGGGTCATGTATAGTGAACTATACGAATGATCCAATATTGAAACCATGATTTTCAAAACCAACAAAAATAGGTATTTTTTGCAAATTCGATCCACCGGTTTTCGACATTGGGATTTAAAATTTTGAAAATCGAGAAAATCGAGCGGTAAACTGTGAAAGCCGAGTTGTTTGCTTTCAAAAGAAGAAAGTTTCTCGGTAAAATGAGAAAACTGACCGGTTTGGTTCCAAAATTTCATCTGAATTTGTTTTTCAAAATTTGAGCGGTTTACTGACCGGTTTTCACAAAACTGCCAAGCATAATGTAAACGTTGATTGAAACTCGTTTTGGAGTGCATTAGAAATGTGCATTTGACACCATCTCATCAGGAAAAACGAGATATTTTCCAACTGATCTCATCCTGCACCACTCCATCCTTATCTCCTAAACCCTACTCCAAAGCCGTCCCTAGCTAATTAGTTGCTACTCGTACTAGTATAGAAGAGACTTTTGGGCTATGTTCATTTTGACGAATCTCCGTGTCTCAGTTAACTAAAATATGGCTTCTTCAAGAAAAGAGCTGTCACGCACCGCAAGCATGACTTCTTCTGGTTCCTGACAATTTCTGATAAGATTGACATTTTGGTCATTTGGTCCCTGCTCGTGCAATGCTAAAGTATGCAAAGCGCATCATCTTTCGATGGAGTTTCGCAAGCACGAAAAGTTCGCCAACCGACATACCGCAACGCGTATCCCTCAGTCAAAGTTCACAGCGCTCCATGCAAAACAACTCTGTATATCAAAAAAAGAAAAGCGTATATATGTCTATATCGCCGTATCGTCCGATCAATATTCACCGCGCCCCGCGGTCCATGCAGCCGCACGCTTCGTAACGCGTCGGCTTTTGCCATGTGGTGCAGCGTGTCTTGCACCCACGCGTTAAAACCACGACCGATAGCGTAGACAGGTGAAATTGCCAGGAAGCACAGATTGTCTCGCGCATGTCTGTGCGGGCGATCAGCAGGGGAACCAGGGGTCTGAGCTGAACCAGAATTAGAAAGTCGCAGGGGTCGCCACTCACAAGTCACGACGCATCACCCCGGCCGTTTGGCGAACTCGGGGCCTTAACCAGTTTGGGCATCATCCCGCCACCACGACTTCTTCAGCAGGAAGGCATCGATACGGCACCAACAACAGAGGGAATTTACCTTCGAAAACCCAAAATTACGTCGAACTTTTGTTGTCATGCATGACCAACCGGCCCGACCCCTCCGTGCTGCTGGCTGCTGCCTACTACCACGGAGTAGTATAAATCGGTTGGCCATGCAGAAGCATCGTTTTCACCATCAGCAAGAGAGATCAGTTCAATCTATTGTTTGCAGTTGACGCTTCACACACACGCAGATAGAAGCAGAGACCGTCTGAGAAATGACACGCCGCGTGAAGGCCGCGCTTCCGCCTTTGCTGGTGCTCACGGCCTGCTTCCTCCTTTTCCAGGTGTCCGGCTGCGCAAGGCCGCCTCCGTCCGGGGCTCTTCTCGAGGCGCACGGCAACTCGCTGTTGCACCCGCACCGGCTGCGCGACACCGAGACAGGTCCCGCGTCCGTGGAGGCGGCAAACGACGGGATAACCGGTGCTCACGGCGCGGGCAGCCGCGACGGCGAGGAACCTCCGGCGACGACCTCGTCGTCCGCCCAGGACGACGAAGATGGCTCGGCCTCCGGCCAGACGGAGCTGGAGAGGAGCAGCCGAGCGCCGGTGCGAGCGGGGTTGGGGCCGGTGCTGTGCTCGAAGTTGGCGCGTCGGTTTCTTGTAGGCGAGGAGGAGCAGGGGTCCGGCACGGACGCAGCCAGGCCGTCTCGCGGGTCTTACAACAATCACATAGGGTGCGTCCCGCCGTCGAAGCGCCGACTGCTCTTCGAATGGTTCTCGATCAAGATATCTCCACGGTTGATGTATAATTATTTCATATGTTAATTTGTTTCTTATTAGTATATATCTATTTTTTTTTGCGTGGAAGTATCTATCTATTCGTAAAGGCAACCGTAGGCTTGAATTTAGATTTGAAAGGGACATTTTCGAGTGTCTTTCCATAGCCCTTTTTCCTTGTAAATATGTACGCTACATGGGATCGACATCTTATACGAGTATAAAATGGAGTACACGTATGACATAAATTGCATTTTTTTTTCCGCATTCGTGTGCAAAGCCGAAATCTTTTCGCTCAAAAATGAAGCTACGTGCGTGGCGCGGCATCTTCAGAAACGCAATGCACGGGTCTCCGTTCATGTCTCCGTTCATTTGACCCAACTACACGAGGGGCAGGAGTCCGCGCACCAGCAAAAGACGTTGCACGCAACAAGCCCTCAACACGGGGACCGACTCCAACGAGCCCAGGCCGGGGTAGAGCGAGCCGCCCAGAGCAGACCAGAGCAGAGCCCAGGACGTCAGGCAAAGGCGAGACACACGCCGATGGCCTTGTCCGCCCTAATCAGCACCCTCCTCGCGGCCGTCGTCTGGTGCGCCGCCTACCTCGCCGCCGCCATCTCCTCCGCCTTCTAATCAGCCCCCCTCTCTCCCTCCGTCTTCTCCCCTGGTCCACCAACCCCTGTATCTCTAAACCCTACTCCAAACCCTTCCCCCCCTCTGCCGCTCTGTTCCGCCGTCTCGCGCCGCCATGGGGTACGCGCAGCTCGTCATCGGCCCCGCCGGGAGCGGCAAGGTGAGGTTTCCCGAACTCCCCCAGTTTCCTTCCGCGCTTACTTGTTCGAGCGATTGCCGTGGTCGCGAGATGTTTGGTTTGATCCTGTTTAGGGTTCTTTCACTTCGCTACATCAGTTCGTTGCCCAATCGATTAGGGCTCTGTTGGTGCTGCTAGCTCTTTAATTTCTAGTAGTTTAGTGCTGTAGCAGTGAGGGTTCACGTGTACATTTCAGATAACTTGAACCAAAAATAAATAAATAAAGAAGCTACACAAGTCCACATACGAGCTGCACGTTGGTTAAGGTTTCATTACAGAGAAGATGACCATGGTTTGTTCTAATTAGCTGTTGTTTCTGTGCAGTCGACCTACTGCTCCAGTCTGTACGACCACTGCCAGACCTTGGGCAGGTCGATTCACATAGTCAATCTCGATCCAGCCGCAGAGCACTTCAACTATCCTGTGGATATGGGTAAGGAACTAAGGATGGATGCTTTTGTGCTTTGTCTTTGCAAATTTACACATGGTTCTTATTTATCTTTTTTGGCATATTTGTAGATATTCGAGAGCTCATATCGTTGGAGGATGTTATGGAGGAGCTTGGGATGGGACCAAATGGTGGCCTTATCTATTGCATGGAGTATCCTGTTTTTTTATACTGTCTCTGTTCATTACACTCTGTTTCTCACCCAAGCTATTTAGTTCTGAACTGACCTCCTGTTGCACATCATTTGCAAATGCGTTGCTGTTCCATTTTTCAAACTAACTGCACGGGTTGGAGGTGCAAGTTACTGGTGGATACTGGACTAACAGTTAAACCAGAAATGCTGTAAATTGTGGCCAATCAGTTATTGGATGCTACTGGATATGACAATGAATATTTGGAATGAATTGCTCCAGAACGAACTACCTACATCATTTCAATGTAACTCATGAATGATGTTTTTTTAAGTACCCGTGTGCATTGAATTTGATTTATTAGGATTTTATGTTGTCTCTTGGTTTCCTTAACAAAGTCTCAGGCACCTTGAAGACAGTTTGGATGATTGGTTGGATGAACAGCTTGAGAACTATTTGGATGATGACTATCTTGTGTTCGATTGCCCTGGTATATTCTCAGTTCGTTTTTGCAAGCTTAATTGTTCTTTTACGAGTTTTGCAGTTTCATTCACATATAATTTTACCACAAAACGGGCTTGAAAAAACTAGCAACCACCAGTCCTGTTATAGCTAGAATATTATTCTTTTTTGTTATACCTGTGCACTGAGCATTTACAAAATATCATCTTGTGTTTGATTGCTCTGGTGTATGTATATATATTTTTTTTCAGTTCATCTTTGCATGCTTTAATTTTCTTATTACAAGTCACATAGTTTCATTTCACATATTATTCTTACCACTTAAAATTGGCTTGTAAAAAATAGCAACCATCTGTATTGTACACTTAGCTGGAATATTATTCTCTTACTAGTACACTCAGCGTTCATGAAATACCATCAAATTAAGCCTAGTGTGTCTAGCAATAGAAATGCATAGTTTGACATCTTTCTTCTACTGTTCTATACATGAAAAGTTGAGATATCTAACAATGTTCCACATCTCTTTTTTCAGGCCAGATTGAACTCTTCACTCATGTTCCTGTTCTGCGTAACTTTGTCGAACATCTGAAACGGAAAAATTTCAATGTTTGCGCCGTATACCTTCTTGATTCGCAGGTTTGGATCACTAATTGTTCTTTTTCTTTACAAGAATTAAAACTCAAGCCTGACTTGTTTTTTGCGGATCCAGTTCATTACTGATGTTACAAAATACATCAGTGGTTGCATGGCTTCTCTCTCTGCCATGATTCAGCTTGAACTCCCTCACATCAACATCCTTTCAAAGATGGATCTAGTCCCCAACAAGAAAGATGTAGAAGAGTATGTTTTAGTTCCCTCATTATGCAGACGCCAGAACCTGAACTGCTCATTTCTGTATTAATATTTTGATATTTCCAGGTATCTGGACCCAAACGCACAGGTTCTTCTGTCACAGCTGAATCGACAAATGGGACCTCGGTTTGGCAAGCTAAACAAGTGTCTAGCTGAACTGGTATGCCTTCCATTATCTTGTAGTCTGTATCATGTTGTCCTTTATGAAATCATGTACAAATACTACAACTAAGCCTTTTTATCCCAAGCAAGTTGGGGTAGGCTCTTTATGAAATCATGTAGTTATGAGCATAGTTTGTGATGTCATGAGCCCATAAATTTTGGATTTGTACTGAAACATTGAATTTGATCGACATGTAATTTTTGCCAGGCTTATACTTTACAGACTTATTAAGTTTTTGCCAGGCTAAGACTTCACAGACTTAGTAGCTTGATTCTAATGCATGTTTTATGCAGCGCTGCCATGTACTAGAGCGCGATGTTCTGTGCTTATGCAGTCACGCTAGATACTTTTCGTTACAATGTTAACTTGTGTAAACATTTTTTCTGTTCTTTG
Organism: Eragrostis nindensis; assembly: GCA_012490785.1. Taxonomy (NCBI): domain Eukaryota; kingdom Viridiplantae; phylum Streptophyta; class Magnoliopsida; order Poales; family Poaceae; genus Eragrostis; species Eragrostis nindensis. Next base: position 79,062 of record JAAXCT010000326.1, read on the forward strand.
GTTCATTTCTTTTGCAATGGGCCAATGGAAGATCTCCTGTATTTTTATTTAAATTTATGAATGTGAAGTGGGGAGCATTCTGTCAAAATGCTTTGTTGTTGTAAATGGGGAGCATTCTATCAAAATGCCAACTCATGTTTGCCTGTGATGAGGCTAACTCTGGCTGTAAACACCGTTGTATGAGGTGCCAGATGTTAGGAAAAGATACTCATCTATGAGAGCTTTCCACACATGGATTCTTTTAAGTTCTCTTTTTCATTGATATATTATAGTTACTACTCCAATTTCTGATATGTGGAAATTTCACTTGCTTTAGTCCATGTAACTTTATGATTGCATGAGAAAATGGATTTTCTATTTGCTTTAGCCATTTGAAGTACTACAATTTCTTGGGCTTGGCAGAAAGCTCAGTAACATTGATATAAAGTGGTTCAGGAATAAAGGCACATTCATCTAGGCATGCTTATTTAAACATTAGCATATAATGAATACACTGTAGCTCTTGATTTCCTTACATATTTGAATCAATTTGGGATGATATTTGTCTTACTGATACCAATTTCATGCTTTATCTTTTCTGCTTTGGCCTTATAAAAGTTTATTTCAGTGTTCTTCTCCAATACTAATATCAGTCCCATCATATAGGTTGATGACTACAACATGGTGAATTTCATACCACTTGACTTGAGAAAGGAGAGCAGGTGATGCTATTTCTTTTGCTAGAATCTTAAGCCTTTCGTTAAAACCGATTTGCATGCTTAAGTTTATAGTTCTTATTATATTAAAATAGGTCTTCTAAATTGAGTGACAAATGGAGCCTTTCGTCACCTTGATATCCCATAGAGACTATACATTTGCATGCTATGTTATAATCCCTGTTAATGCACTTTTCATCTACCATATTGATGCAAAGGGGCTAACGGCGCAGTGGCAAAGGCCACTGCCCGGAAGGCTCCCGCCCAGGGTTCGATCCCTGGGTGCTGCACCTGGCTGACTATTACTTGTGCCTCTCTTCCGGCTACGGTACAGCTGGGCCTTGCGGCCGCACTGGTTCGCCCGTATACAGCTGGGTCTCGTGCTGGGTCTTGCGCCCGTGCTGATATGCCCGTCTGGCCCAGGTTTTGAAAGGCCCTTCTAAATATAATGTCAGGGGATGTCGGACCCCTGATCGATTTTTTTTCTTATCTATCATATTGATGAGATATTTGCATCTTGCCACCTTAAACACTGACTTGTAGTATCACACTCAGATATGATGCTATTCTTCATTGTTTTGCTGTTGCGTAAATCATGCTTGATTTAATCTAAATAGCTAGTCTTTGCCTGGGGGGAATTCAAAATCTGTCCATACTATGAAAAATTGCAACCTATGTGCATACTGCATAGATTTGTTTATGATATATTTATCTGTAGACTGTCTACAAAACGATATTTGTTTCTTCAACTATCTGGCTACCTTCCTGTATTTCTAACAGCTCCCTTTTTCCCCAGCATCCAATATGTGTTATCGTACATCGATAACTGCATCCAGTATGGCGAAGATGCGGACGTGAAGGTTAGGGACTTCGAACCTGAGGAGGATGATTAGTCATTTGGCTCTGAAGAAACTGCAAAAGTAGTTAGTGTCTTTTAGTGACCCTTGGGACTACGGGGGTTGGTGTTATGCAGAAGTATCACAGAATGACGATGGTATCTACTTGATCTGTGATTAAAGAAAACAGGACACTCTTATCTGCAAGTTCATGTAAATTGTCTTTACGTAATTTGTGGCTGGCAACCTTTTCCTGTTTGATTAACAAAATCAAGCACATGTGGTTGTATTGGGTCAACCTTTTTTCTCGTTCCCCTTGATTTTCATAATACTCGAGTCAATTGTTGTCTAGAGAGTATGCAGCGGGCTTCCACCGACAAGCGTTTCTATCAACAAGTTCTAGAAAAAGACGATTGCCAAGTTAATTGCTTTCTATTAAACGCGCAGACATTAATTCTTTGCTCATCGCTGTAGGTGAAGTTTTGCCTGTTGGAACAGGTATGGCACTAAATTGTTGGATTGCTATTTATATTTGTCCTTTCATATAGGAAAGGCTACGAATCTGCTCGATAACCAAGCCAGAACACATAGCTCAGTTTCGAGATGAGATACGAACCCATAAGATAACTTCGCGCTTGGAAGTCATCTATCCAGACAGCATAAGAACTGACGTTACAAAACCGTCCAGAAAAGGGAAAAATTATAGTACAAAAGCAAACGCTAATTTAGATAGGAAAAATTACAGTACAAGAGCAACCGCTAATTCAGATAGTATCCGTTGATCCGTAGCGCAGACAAGACAAAAGGCAAGAAAATATGTTTAATCGTATAGTTCCCTCCGGTTTGAATAGTACAGTCAACACATAATTATTTGGAACCGGGGAAATAGCATGCAAGCCACAGATGACTGCATGACAATCTGCACATGACAATCATTCCATCAGAAACATATTTGATTACTGGGTAATGTATATGGAGTTCCAATACTATTATTCCATTCTAGCGAACAATTGGAACTTTTACATTCATCAAAATACAATTATTCCATTTTAGCGCACAATTGGAACTTGCCCATTCATCAAAGTTTAAGCTTTCCAACAATGGATTATTGAGTAGCGCACGCTAGGTCACATAGCAATTATTCCATATATCATCCATGTTCATAACAGCGCCCATCCCCGAGATTACTTGTCCCTGCAGCCGGACACTGCACTGCAAAATCATAGAAAGTTGGACATTAGTAAAACGTTATCTGGCAAGCAGCACCAAAAGAGCAAAAACAGAGACTGAAACGAGCAACAAAGCTTATAGTCAACAGCTGGAACAGACGGTAGAACAGCAGAGAATAAACGAGAACTGAAGTGCTTAGCGAGTGCATTAGACTTTACCAATCATACACAAAACAAGCAGGCCTAACATAAAAATAAAAGCTAATACTCACTTAGCCGGTCTAACAGGGCCTGAAAATCGAGTTGAAGAGTTGCCAACTTGCCATTACTCTGATCTCCCAGAAGTCTAAACATTCAGTACTATACAGAAAGCTAAGACTCCAGTAAAATGAAATTCTATCTTTGTACAATACCACAAACAGAATTAAAAAGCAGTAATAAGGTTGATGATCTACCTGCGCTAGGAACACCATTCTCGAGCATTCTGGAACATCCGTAGCCAAGGGCTGGGGCCACTCTTCTCAACCTGCCAATCCTTTGGATACCATGGATATTGCCACATCATAAAGCATCGCTCTGGGTGTGGCATCATAGCCAGGTGCCTTCCATCAGGGGAGCAAAGGGCTGCAATGCCTAGTGGGGAACCATTGGGATTGAAGGGATAGGTCTCAGTTATATTGTTGGCATCATCACAATATCGGATGGGAGCTAGATTAGACTTCAAAACAGTAGCTAGAACATTATCATCTGGGAAGAAAGCTCTTCCTTCACCATGAGCACTCCAAACACCCAAGGTAGAACCTTCCATCCCTTTGAACATTATAGCAGGAGAATCCCCTATGGCCACACTGGTAAACCGGCACTCGAAACGGCCAGATTCATTGTGAATAAACCTTGGCTGGGACATATCTCCACCTGAACCGAGAGAACCCCCAACATCTGATCCTGGCACCCATCCAAGAAGAGCCATGAGCTGACATCCATTGCATACTCCAAGACTGAACGTGTCTGGCCTATGGTAGAAATCCTGGAACTGCTGTATCAGGGGTTGGTTGAACCTGATTGATGCAGCCCAACCTTTTGCTGAATCTAGCACATCTGCATAGCTGAAACCACCAACAAACGCAATCCCACGGAACTCCTCTAGAGAAGACTTCCCAGCCAAGAGGTCAGACATTGTGATATCCCATGGCTCAAATCCGGCAGCGTAGAATGCAGCAGCCATTTCCCTATCGCCATTGCTCCCTTCTTCACGAATGATGGCTACCTTTGGTTTAGAAGATGCAATCAGCAGTTTCTCATCTGTGAACTTGGGAGTAAAAGACAAAGACCACGATGGTGATGTTCTTCTTTTGAGTCCTTCTTTCTCAAGTTGGACACAAGATTTCAGACGTTGTAGCTCCTCAAGCTGGAAGCTTGTTTCCTCCCAGAGATCCCTGAGATCTGACGTTTTTTCCTTAAGATGCACCTGACCATCAATAACAACTTCTATTTCTGGTGAGGTAGTAACTTCTCCAATTACATTAGCTGAAACACATGCTGCTTCAAGCTTTTGCTTCACGACATCGAGATACTTCGAGTGCACTTCAATTACAAGCCCAAGCTCTTCTGCAAAGAGTGCTTCAGGAAGGTTTCCAGCTTCCAAGTTCATCTCCAGCTTCATACCACAGTTACCAGCAAATGCCATCTCAAGAACACACACAATAAGACCACCATCACTTATGTCATGGCCTGCAGAAATAAGACGCTGGCTTAGCAGTTCCTGAATGGCCTCAAAGACCTTTTTCAAGTAGGAAACATCATCTACATCTGGGCAGTCATTTCCGATTTGACCAAAGGCTTGTGCAAGAGCAGAACCACCAAGACGGCGTTTTCCTTTAGCGAGGTCAATGTGCAGCAGAACTCCATCATTACCAAGCTTCAAATCAGGGGTTACTGTCAATGTTATATCAGGACATGTCACGTATGTACTGATGACCAGATTTCCAGGAGCCTTGACAACCTCGCCATCACACTGAGCTGCCATGGAAAGACTGTCTTTCCCTCCATCTATTGCAATGCCAAGCTCAATCATGCAGTCAGCCAATGCCACAGCTGCATCATACATATCTGCACCTTCTCCATCGAGTTTTGCAGCATGCATCCAATTCCCGCTTGCTTTGACATCAGCAAGAGAAGTAACCTTTGCCCAAACCAGATTAGTCAAGGCCTCACCAACAGCAAGTCTGGCCATGGCCTTATGATCAAGCAAACCCTTTATTGGTTGTTCTCCAATACTACAAGCACCGCCCGTTAGGTCTATGTATGTCTGTGCAATTACAGCCACATCAGCAAGGGGAAGTTGGAGAGGTCCAACTGTCTGCTGTTGTGCAACAAGGCCTGTCACACACCTGTCAACCTTTGTGGTCAAGAAACGTTTCGAACATACAGAGGGGAGCCTCAACACCCGCTTCAGAGCATCCATTAGTGTAACCTCAGGTGCAATGTCCAAAGGCTCAGTGATACGAGAAACTCGCTTGAATTCAAAGGTCTTTTGAGGCATGTCTCCTAGAACCTTTTCAAGCTCAAGTTCTTCCACAGGAGTTGGAGGAGGGAGGCCATTTGACTTGGCATGCTCCACAGCAGCGCTATCGATCAAAACAATCTTTCCACAGCCATCAATTTTCCCAATGACAGCCATGGAAACCCTTTCCCTCTCACAAAGTGACTCCATCAGGCTTCTGCTCTCAGGTTTCACCAGTAGTGCATCCTGTTCCTGGTACTCAGCTCCCCAAATCTCCAACACCGACAATGTATGGTCACCAACAACGATTGATCGGATATCAATTTCAGCACCCTTAGGGTATATTATTTCCTTCACGACATTACAATTTCCTCCTGCGCCCTGATCATGAATGCTAATGATGGGGTTGTCCTCTCCCATTTCTGCACATGCCCTGACAACACGATACAATTTCTGTGCCATCTCAGCATCTCCACGCTGTACTGCATTGAAATCAAGCTCCGCATCATTCTGGCCACTGACCATACTTGAAGCCGCACCACCACCCATACCAATTCTGTACGCTGGACCACCAATCTTCACAACTAGCATGCCAATTTCTGGATCACCCTTTGATATATGTGCATGGTCAATTTGCCCGATTGCTCCGCTGAACATTATTGGCTTCAACCATTCACGACGCTCCCCATTCAGCAACCTCATTCCAAAATTTCTGGTATACCCCTGAATTAGAGGCTCACCAAACTTGTTCCCATAGTCAGACGCCCCGTCACTAGCATCAATAAGAATTTGCAATGGCGAGGCCAAATTCACAGGGTATGAAAAGGATTGATCCTCCCACGGTGCATATGAAGCTTCAAGTCGAAGATTACCAACACAGTAACCAGCTGTTGAAGCAACAATAAAGGAACCTCTTCCGGTGGCATGTGTGTCTCTTATACGACCACCTGCACCTGTCTCAGCTCCTGGGTAAGGCGCAACAGCACAAGGAAAATTATGGGTTTCTGCTGTGAATAAAATGTCAAGCTCACGCATCATAGTGGATAATGGTGAAGTGGAACCAGGAATCATCGGACGCAGATGATTAACTTGGAACCCTTTTATTGCACTAGAGTTATCTTTGAATCCGATGACCGAGTTATTGGGGTTGGCCTTCAGGGGGCTCTTCACTAACTGAAACAAAGTTTTGGGCATGGCCTTTCCATCTATTACAAGTTTTCCATTAAAAAACCAGTGTCTGCTATGTTCACTATTGGATTGTGCAATATCAAAAAGTTCCACAGTAGTTGGGTTGCGTTTGATATCATCTCTGAAGAGATGAGTATAGTAGTTGATATCTTGTTCATCAAAAGCAAGCCCCATCTTCACATTTATTTCCTCCAATGCTTCTTTTCCCCTTTCAATGACTGGAACAACACAGACAGGTTCAGGAATTACATCTGATTGAAAAGATGTGAGCTTGCTGGGATAAACACACTCTGTCATTCTATCATGAACCAGAGCAGCAAAGTCACTGAGCTGGCTTTCATCAAGTGGGTCACTACCAGGTTCAAGACGCAGAAGGTATCTTCTTGACCGCTCCAGTCGAGTCACCTCCACTAATGAAAGAGATTTACATATTGAGACAGCATTGGTTGAAAAAGCAGTTGAGAACGTCATTCGGGGACCGACCTCAACAATAACAGTACTAGGACGTCTAGAGACTTCCTCCTCCAAGAAGCTCCCTGTTTGTAAATTCTCAGGTTCGTATGTTTCTGCCAAGAGCCAGTGAAGTGTTGCGAGCTTCTCAGGAGTTAGTGCACCGTTCAATTGAATGTTGAAGCATTGCTCTGTCCTTATTTCAACAATATTAGAAGAAACCTTTGCCTTTGCTTTCCTTAGTAGCTCCATGGCCTCACTTTCCTGAAGAAACGGTTTACGGTACAAGTGTATAATTTCAGCATCCACCGCATCATAAACTTTCTCAACCAATGGACTGTCAAAGCCTTTGGATGCCACAGCACCAGGAGCTGGCAGCAATCGGATATTAGGAAGTGTAACCCTTTGAATTCGTGGCCAACAAATATGCTGTTGATGAAAGCAGTGTCGAGTCATTCGGGACCTTCTAGATCCAGAACTTTTCATAGCAATGAAACCATATCTTTTTCCCTGTGTAGAGAATAAGCATAAGAATGCAGTAATGACAGCAAAAAGATAGAACAAACATAATAGTGTCTTTCATATATCCAATACCTTATTCTGAGAAAAGCCTTGGAGATGTAAGAGATTGCTTGCCATCATTTCACTAGGCGATGCCATTTGAGATCCAAGGAATTTTTATCGGATATATAGGATGATCTGCAGCACATAGAAAACGAATTAGAGTTGATTATACACTGTAATTAGGAAGTAGTGCAACGTATAAATGTATACAGAGACAACTGATCAGAGTGAAGCAAAGAAGAAATATTGATGAGGATAAATGAAACAAGAGTATTCGTTTTCAACATTTCATCTACAAGGTTCGGACTCACGAATTGGATAATTATCTTTTACGTGAGAAATCAGCGCCTATGGTGCCGTTATTTTTAAATGTTAACAGGAAACTAGTAGTGCCAAAAAAAACAATGTAAAATATGTTTTCAAGTAAAGAAGGATGTACAAATATGACCAATAAACACATTTCCATGTGTGCACTGTTGATGATTTTGTATTGCGGATTGATTATTCACACAAAGTAGTGGTAGAAAGTCTGCTGGTTTAATCAAACAAACTCGTACTCTATCCAATCTACTTTTTATGATTTTATCTCTCAAGTTGCTTCATCAGGTAATATTCTGAAAACCAGTCAGGAGCTCAGCTGATTCATCAAATAAGGAATAGAGTTGAAAGATTACAAAAAGCTTATAGTTATTACTGTAACATGTAGCTGCAATGCGCAGTAAGAAAACCAAGTTAGCATCAACAAAATTTGCAGCCTATTGGCCCACAACTACAAGACACAAGCTTTCAAACATCAGCTGAAAGTATGGTCCATTATTTAGCCCTACAGATACTTCATATTTTAAAACAGAATGTAGGCCTCACAACAGAGACATACAGTTACAAATATCTCAGTTTTAACTATCAGGAATACGACAATAAATTACAAGTGGACACAACTACCTTCAAACTTACTAATCTCTTCAAGGAAGTGAGTACAGTAGAGCCTAAAGCCAGAAATTCACTTATCCTATGGACTGTAGAATGCCTATGGACTCACTGCTACAAGTGCTCAATCCACTTACAGTGAGTACAGTAGAACCTAAAGATGCCTATGGACTCACTGCTACAAGGGCTCAATCCATTACGCAGCAAACCTTTGGAAGTGATATTGTTCAGGCGCCTGAAAACTGGCCCTCTCTCAGTCGATCTCTCTTCCGAAAGGACGTCAGCATGCTCGCTCTCCCGCCGCGCTAACCTCTCGTTTTTGCGTTCCCCCATTACCAACACCGCCCACCTGCCACCCGCGGTGCTGGCGGCTGGCGCCGCCGCCGTCGCCTCACCGCACCGGCAAACCACAGCCTGCCGACGGTCCAGACACCGCTCCGAGCTCCCTTCTAAGCCCGATAAACCATAAAGCACGCCAAAATCCGAGCCCCGCTAAACTGAAGAATCGGAGGTGCGGCAAACATTATACCAGAAAACTGGACGGATCGGGGAAGAGAGTATTAGATACGGAAATGATAAGAAGCTGCAAATACAGGAACAACTACCGCGACACCATTCTGGAACGAACATTCCATTTCATCCAAGAGCTATAAGATTCCTTACCAGCTAAAAACGAACTGATTCCGTGTCCACGCCAGTCCAGCAGAGGAGTGAAAGGAGGACTACCAAGACGCCGACCACCGCGAGGGAAGATCCCTTGGAGGCGGCCGGCGCGCGTCGCCCCGGTGGAGGCAGGGAGTGTTCGCCGACGGCGCGAGGCTGTGGGGAGACAGACACACGTGCGGGGGAAGCGTGGGGTGGAACCGTGGAAGAAGCACGCGCCGCCGCGAGCGCGAGAGAAAGGGAAGGGAAAAATGCTTTCCCCTGTGCACGCGGCCAAGCGCGCCCTAATGCAATTCGGACGGGCCGGGCCTAATCGTCGTGGAGGCCAGGCCTGGCCCCTTCTGGACGCTCTTCATCTTCCTCGCGTTCCCGCCGGCCCGTCGATATCCCCGTGAAAATTCTCGCCAAGTACCCGCGCTGTCGTGTCGCGGAACGCCCTTCAGTGGCTGGCTGACTTGCTCTAGAACGGGAGAGAACTTCACGACCAACTTCGCGCGGGCCTCAGGGAAAACCGCGCCGCATTTCCAAGCACACGCTTTCCCCTTTCACGGCCTCGTCGACGGCGCCTATAAATGGCACCCCTCGTCGTAAAGTACTCCAGGACGCCTGTACGGCTAAATTAACGGCAGCCTACCTTCACCACCATTCGCGGTGACCACGAGCACCGTTAGCGCCTGCCTTCCGGCCATGGGCGTCGTCGCGAGACCGTCGAGTTCTATGCGCGCGTGCGCCCTGCTGCTGGTGCTGGCCTTGGTCGCCGCGGGCGCGCACGGGGCGAGGACGTGGCCGCGGGGTGGTTTGGTGGCGCGCGGCGCGGCGAGGAGGTCGCTGCTGTCCTCGCAGCCCGGGCCGTCGTGCTGCACACATGACGCCAACACGGGGGGCGGCTCGTGTTGCCCGCAGACGACGCACCCGTAGCACTGGGACGCCAACTCTGTGCCTCTCTGCCCTGTGTATATTACTGTATTCGTTTGATTACCCGTCCCAAAACACGGACTGCCGCGTGTGTGTAGTAAACTGGTCTTTGGCTCATTCGAAAGTTCTTTCATTCTTCACGTAAAAAATAGAGAGTTATTTTCATTCATTCTGTGTAAAACAGCTGGTTCATTTGGTTCAATAGCGACAGGCCTCTGAATTTAGGAGTGAACTTTTCCCTCCTTTGCCGTTTTCCATCAACAGCAACTTCTTTCTTCAAGCTTCTGCTTCACGAAACTGAGATTCTCCGAGTTTACTTAAATAATAAAAGGCCAAACTCCTCGGCAGCAGCCAGCAGCGCAAAAAGAAGGTCACTGGTAAGTCCATGTCCAGGTTAATTCTCAACGTTACCAATGCCATCTGAAGAACACAATTAGCTCAATCGTGTGTTTTGCGCTCTCTCTCTCTAGCGTTCCTACTAGCCCACATCTGTTGCCGCGTCGCCCGCTCACCCCGTGAAAATTCTCACCAAGTTCCCGGCACGAGCGTGTTGCACCGTGGAACGCCCCTGTTAAAACTTCGTGCAAACTTCCCGAGCGCCGCTGGGAAATCACGCCTCCATTGCCATTGACCGGAGGCTTGTTCAGGCGTGATTGGTGTTCGCAACAGGTTGATCGCCGTGTCTCCAGCTACAGGTTGCCGATAATTTTTTTTTTTTTGAGCTGTGGCTTGCTGGTGGTGCTGGCCCTTGGTCGCCGCGTGCGCGCACAGGGCATGCACGCGGGCGCGATAGTTTGGCGCGCGACGCCGCTCGTGGCGAGGGTCGCTATCCTCATGGCCCGGCCCGTTCTACTGCTTCCATGATGCCAACACGCGGACCAGCTCGTGTTGGCCGCATTAGGCCTGCAAATTGGGGACATTTAGTTTAACCAAATAAATTAGTTTTCTCGTTCATTTGCTTAATTTGCAGCCAGCGGGGAAACTGTCAGGCCGATTGAAATGTTGGTTCGTCCTAGCCAACGTCGACAATGGGCTCGCTGTAGGATTGACTGCAACAAGGGACCAACGACGGTGCTAGAAGTCGGGAGCTCGAAAAAAAACATGAGTTAGTAGCAAGGTAGGGGCAGGGATCTCACATCAGCGGCATGGCAGAGCTTGGCTTACTATTTTGTGAGGAGAAAATTTGTTGGAAAATGCAAAATGATGGGTAACATTTCTCAAATAAAATGAGATGGCATTTCAAGCACCTTTTCAATAAGCAATCATGTTTTTTTTCTTTTACTTTTTAGCTTATTTTCAAGTTAGAAAGTTGTTCTAATATTACTATAAAAAACTCTAAAAGAGTCAGTCGTCTAATATAGATGATAATACTCTCACTTATCTGTTACTTTAAAATCGAAATGAACATCAGTCAGCTTTCATAGTGCCTTTAGGAATGACTTTAAAATTGAAATGGACATCCGTGATCCATGCTTGCCTTAAAATGACATTGAGGAGTAATAGGATTTTTAAATTCCGACTTCATCTCTTGTATTGTATGTTTCATCAAAATTCAACTTAATTTGACCACAACACATGATAATTCACGTATTTCAAATGCAATGATTATTAGAATTCGACAGTACTACATACAGGAATTAAATGAGCATGGGCTGGAATGGCATACACATTGCCAACGTTTTCGACTCTCGAAAGTCCCCAAAGGAATCAGGAAAATATTTATTCCCTTTCTCAGGAAGCCACGAAAACCCCGTTTCATTCGACTAGTGCCGTGTCATCCGCCATCTCACAGAAAATGCCAAATAAACACATAAATTAAGCAACACAAAATCTGAATTAGAAGCACATAATAAACGCGACCGGGAAAGGAAGAAGTATGGGAAAATTGGTTGTGTAGCATCGAAAGTTCGCCGGTTATGGAAAATACCATCGAAAGTTCAGAGCAACGGAAAATACCACTGAAAGATGCAAGTCTACTCTGAAATTACCATCAGCCTATCTCATGGACAAAATGCCCTTACCCCTTCTCACAACAGCAACATAACAGCCCAAATAAGCAACACACATGAAACAAGCTCCTTCAACATTATGATTCACATCACATAGTGTCGGGTACCTATTTTCTAGGTACTCTATACGGTATACACGCTGAATAACGTGGTACGGGAGCCGCCCGAGACCCAAAGGCCTTGTATATAGCTAAGAGATGGAAAGCTGGGCCCCTGGAGTGGTCCAGTCGGGCGGAAGGCACAACAACGGCCTTTGGCCCGCAGAGCCTCCGTTCCTCACGGCCCGTTAAGGGACCGGGCGCACGTGGCTGCACGAGCGCAGCCCCCCACCCTGGACCGCGATTGGTCCAGCGTTAGAGGAGCCCGCCTTGGACGTGGCAACGAGCCCGACTCCCCGCTGTAGGAGTCGGGCGCCGCGGAGTCGAGCGACGCCTCCTACCGAATTCCGGCCAGCCACCGTCCGCCGCCCATGTACCCCGGAGGTGGTCGGGATCGGCGAAGGGACACGACCCGAAGCGAACCCGACCACCGCGGCCGGAAAGCAAGCTCGGCGGCGACATGGAAGCGTTGGTCAAACCCAAGTGTACGGCCGGCCAGATTTGGATAAGAAGACGCTCCATATCCACTCCTGGGCGGTGCGAAGGTACACTATGCCCGATGTACGGCCGCGTGGGGGCGTCGCATCCGGATCAGGCGTGGAACGGGGAATGCATGCACCAAGTACGCTACACAGTAGCAACAGCGCGCGAAGTGACCGTCGCCCAACTCCACAGGTATCAACAGCACACCAACAGCGATCAACAGTGCGGATCAGGAAATGGGCGCTCCACAGCGCCCAGACAAGACCCGGATGACATCATCATACCACCTTGCGCGGAGACTGCGGCGGAAGACACCGGAGCCAGCAAGGACGGCCCGACTCCGCCTCCGTCGCCCTCTCACTTATCTTTCTCTTCTTTTCTTTTTCTTCTTTCCTCCATCTGTACCGTTCTTCCTTGTTGTATAAAAGGGAGAATTGGGCCCAGGAGGGAGGGGGACTTGGTTTTGGGCTCACACAACAGCTCATTTCTCACACGAACAAACACACTCGCACGCAACGCAGAGACAGAGACTTGGGAGCGAATCCCTCTCTCGCCACGGCTTGTAACCCCTACTACGAGCAACACGAGCGAAACCTCAAACTGGACGTAGGGCTTCTTTTGCCTGAACCAGTATAACCCACCGTGTCAAACACAATCCATCTGGTCGCCGTCGAATCGCGCACAAATCTACTCGTCGGCCGGTTACCAAACGCCGACAGTTGGCGCGCCAGGTAGGGGACCTCAGCGCGTTCGACGACGACCACATCGCCAGCTGATGGCTTCGTGGCCGCCAACATCTCGCGGTCGTCTCCCGCTTCGTGGGAGCGTCCGCGGAAGGGACCGGAGGCGCTCCACCGCGCCTTCTTCCCGGTTCTACACCCCAGTCACGGTTCCGTACCGTGTCTTCCGCTTCGGCGACGTGGACTTCTTGACGGACCACGCCGAGCTGCAGCGGATGCGCAGCAGCGCCGGCGCGGAGCCGCTGCGCGTTTTCACTTCGGATGTTTACCTCTCGCGTGGACCGGGGGCCCGGGCACTGCCTGTGCGCATCGAGGCGTACCTCGGTGCGAACCCCCGGCCAGATGAATGCCGGCGTATCTTTTACGCGCTGGCACTCCTCAACAACTGCCTTGTTGAGGGGCCACCACTCCCGCCTGGCTACGAGGCCTGGGAGCGTCGAGCCTCCCTGCCGCCGCGGCTACGGGAGTCCATGGAGGCGTTGGAGCACGAGCTCGCGTGCCGCTTCCCGCCAAGCCGGACTGGACCCCTCGGTCCCGCCATTGGCGCTTCCTCGTCAGTGGGCGCGGAGCCCGCCGACACCCAGGACCACGACTCCGTCGAGGACCTCCTTGCTGAGTGCTTCGACGCTCTCACGTTCGACCCATCCCGCGAGTGTCTCATGGCCGAGATTCGGGACGAGGATATTGCCGACCCCAGCAATGGGGAAGGTGATGACGGGAACGAGCCATCCGACGATGGAGGCACGGACCCGCGCCCAGTGCCCGTGGTAGGGGGCGCTACACCGCCACCGCAGGACCTGCCAGCACTGGAGCAGCTACTCGCGCGGAGGCGGGAGCTCGCCGACATGGAGTGCGGCATCGAGCGGGAGCGTCAGCTCCTGGAGCAGGCCATTGCCCAGCGGCGTACCCCCGCGGGGCGGGCTCGCGCCATGGCGCGCGATGTACAGCACCGCATCGTGCATGACATCGCGGGCACCCCGCTTCAACTCCCGCGAGCCAGCCAAAATCTGGCGGCGGCCGCGGCCCTCGCGCGAGACCTTCCGCAGCCTGCGACTCCGGAGGACGAGCGGAGGCGCAAGGAGCTACTGCGCCTACTCGAGGTAGCGGCGGAGCAGCAGGCCGAGAGCTCGCTGTCCCGGCAGCGCGTTCTGGGCGCCCTGCAACGCTCCGTCGACCGCCGCGACGACAAAGAGGTGTCTGTAGCGCAGCCGACGCGCGGATCGGGCGGACGCAACATGCCTCCCATCAAGGAGCGCGTGGGACCAGTGCGGGATGCGCGCGTACTCCTCGAAGCGCGCAGGCGTGACCAGGCCCGTGGTGCTCGGCGCGAAGCCGAGATGCGCGGCTACCACCCTCGACGAGGTGGACGCTACGACCCGGAGGAGGACCGGAGCCCGAGCCCTCCGCCTCCGGGGCCACGCGCCTTTGGACGTCACATTCGGTGCGCACCATTCCCGCAGCGGTATCGCGCACCAACCAGCATAACCAAGTACTCGGGTGACTCGAACCCGGCTATTTGGTTGGGTGATTACCGACTCTCCTGTCTGGCAGGCGGTGCTGACAGCGACGAGTTCATCATCCGCAACCTCCCTCTCTACCTCGCCGACCCAACGCGGGCATGACTTGAGCACCTCCCGGAAGGGATCATCCAGAGCTGGGAGGATTTGGAGGACGTCTTCATCGGCAACTTCCAGGGGACGTACGAGCGTCCCGGGAACCCGTGGGACCTCCGCAACTGCCGCCAGAATCCCGACGAGACCCTGCGCGACTACATCCGGCGGTTCTCGAAGCAGTGCAATGCACTGCCCAACATCGCCGACGCGGACGTCGTCAGCGCGTTCCTCGCCGGGACGTCCAACAAGACCCTGGTGCACGAGCTGGGGCGCAGCAGCCCACGCACAACCAAGGACCTCCTCGACATCGCCACCAACTTCGCGTCCGGCGAGGACGCGGTGGGGGCGATCTTCACCAAGACTCCGGCTAAGCTCAAGGCCAAGGCCAAGAGGGAGGAGTCGACGGGAGGGGCCGGCCCCTCCAGCCAGCCCAGGAAGAAGAAGAAGAAGAAGGGCAACGTCGCGCGACAGGAGGCATCTCTTGTCGCCGCGGCGGAGCGCAAGCAAAAGCGCGCGCCTGCGGAAGGCGCGTCCAACCACTTCGAGAAGAAGCTCGAGGAGCCCTGTCCGAACCATGCGTACCCCGTCAAGCACGCCCTCAAGGACTGCGGGCTGCTCCGCAAGTTTCTTGCCGGCAACTCCAAGAAGGCGGAGCGCGACGACCCGCCGCCCAAGGGCAACGATGATGCCAAGGGTGGGGATGACGATGCCTTCCCCCATCCTGATGGCTGCCTCATGATCTTCGGGGGACCGGATGCCTGCGCGCCGCGAAGGCAGCAGAAACTCGTCCGCCGCGAGGTCTACGCCGCGGAGCCGGCCGTCCCCACTTTTTTGAAGTGGTCCGACTCCGCGGTCACGTTCGACCGTTCCGACCACCCGGAGCATGTGCCTCGCCCGGGGCGCTACCCGCTTGTTGTCGACCCCATCATCGGCAAGAAGCGGCTCTCCAAGGTCCTCATGGACGGAGGCAGCGGCCTCAACATCCTCTACGGAGAAACTCTCGACGCCATGGGGATCGGTCGGGATCGTGTCCGACCAACTCGGGCGCCATTCCACGGGATCGTCCCCGGCAAGCATGTGGTGCCGCTCGGGCAGATCGATCTGCCCGTGACCTTCGGCACCGCTGTCAACTACCGCACCGAGACGCTGACTTTCGAGGTGGTGGACTTCCCTGAGGCGTACCACGCTGTTCTTGGGCGGCCATGTTACACGAAGTTCATGGCCGTCCCCAACTACACCTATCTCAAATTGAAGATGCCGGGCCCAAAGGGGGTCATCACGGTGAGTACGTCCATCCAGCGCGCCTACGAGTGCGACCGCGAGGCCTGCGAGGTCGCGGAAGCACTCCTGCACAAGGACGAGCTCCCGGCTGCCGCTGCGGCGGCGGAGGAGGCCGGGCCCGACTACAAGAGCACGACCGGGTCGTTCGACCCGGCCAAGGTGTAAGATCAATGAACCTATAGCATGGTTCATAAGTTTTGGTGATTGATGTCAACATGGTCAATGGGACTAACAAGGTTTGCTAGTTTGCAAGATGTTTAGTCTCATGGATGTAGTGATATACTATTGGAGTGCCAACACCTCAAAGGTTGCAACGAAGATTGTAAAGAGGAGAAGTGAACATGAGGACTACTCTACGAGGTGACTACTACGCACATGAGGTAAGAGACAAGGTGAGTATGTCATGTGTTCATCTATGCATCTTATACCTTGACATACTCTTGATCATCATGTTGGTCTTGCCTTATATCGTATGCCATGATGATCTTGTCTATTATGTGATGATGTTCTTGTTTCATATCTTATGCACATTATATGATGCTTCGGTCAGGTTGTCCTTTGTGACAACTAGATCATTGTGATTAACATCTTTGGATGTAGGAAAGGTGTTCATGCATATTCTTTAGGTCACAATGAAGAAGCTTCGTCGTTGAAGGAGTGCGCCAACCTATTCTCTATATCCCGGTGATTGGTTTCCTCGACGATGGATGACGACAAGGATCAAGGACTTGATGAAGGTCGCGGTTGAGGAGATGGATCAAGGCTAAGGACATGCTAGATCCAAGCGAGTGTTGCTTGGTTAGATGTTAGCTTGAGTCCATAGGAAAAACCGGACTATCAAGGGGGATCGAGTCGTTTCTCTTAGGTCACACTAGTGGTAGAGGTATGTGGATGCTCAAAGAGTCTCTCAGGCACTAGGGTGACAGCAGAGGAGAAGAGGAGCCAAATGGATGAAGTTTGGAAGAAGAAGATCAAGAAGAAGATCGAAGCTGCGAAGTCAGAAGAGACCGGACAGTACGGTCAAGGAGACCGTACAATACGGTCTACAGAGGAAATCCAGACAGAGAAGCTCAAGTTTCTGGAAGTTGAAGAATAGAGACCGGACAGTGGACCGGACAGTACGGTCCTAGGGACCGGACAGTACGGTCTCTATTGGAGTGTTCCAGACAGAGAAGCTGAAGTTTCTGGAAGTTGAAGAAATGAAGACCGGACAATCGACCGGACGGTACGGTCCTAGGGACCGGACAGTACGGTCTTCATTGGAGATGAAGAAGAAGATGGAGATGCGCCTGGAAATAGAGACCGGACAATACGGTCTGGAAGAGACCGGACAGTACGGTCCTTTGTACGGTCTCTAGTTTCGCAGGGCACTTTTGGGCAACGGCTAGTTTTGGGTTGGTGGCCTATATATAGCCGGTTGCTTGGCCCTTTGGGGCGCCTTTGGCCATTGTTATCAGTGGGGAAACACAGTGGGAGCCAAGAGGATGCAAGAGAAGCACATGGAGAGGCTTTAGAGAGAAATCTTGGTGCTTGAGAGAGAGGAGAAGCACATGGAGAAGATTTGGAGAAGAAAGCTTAGTGCTTGAGAGGGTTGAGAGCATCCATCCACCTCTAGGACTAGTGTGGTCATAGGGAGGCGGTCTTGGTTTGTTACCCTTGGTCTATGGCAAGGCCTAGACCGGTTAGGCGTCGGTGTTGAGCTTGCCAAAGAGAGTGTGGAAGCCAACACAAGTTTGTACACGGTCTTGGAGCTTCCCGTGCGAAAGAAGCATCACTAGTGGAGCGCCCTTTGGCACGCATCAAGTGCGGAGCCTTACCTTCGGAGGAGTACCCGGGAGAAGCCCGGCGGGACGTGCCCGCGACTTCACTCAAGAGCGGTGGATGGTCCCAAGAGGAGAGCATTGCCGGTGTGCGGCGGGGTGAAGCCCGTGACTTCACTCGAGGAGTGAAGCGTGCTCTTAGGGGACATCACCGGCTTAAAGGATGGAGTGTGCTCTAGAGGGGATCGCCATCGAGCGGAGGGACGGGGTCGAGACTCCGGCGGGAGTGACCCAACGTGGAGTAGGGGAAGGCGCCATCCTTCCGAGACCACGGGAAAAATCGATGAGCAATCTCTTACTCTTACTCTCTACTACTTGCACTTACTATCTTGTTTATCTTATATGCATGTAGTAGATCTTGTGTTTATCATATGATTGCTTGATGATTGTTTCCGTGTGCTAGCTCTATGTTATCTCTAGTGATATGCGCTTTCCTTATGTGTACTTACTTGCTCATAGCTCATACACTTGCTTGATATCATCTAGTGATCTTGTTATGCTTTATGTTGTATCTATCTTGTTATCATGATCACTAGCTTGAGCTTCCCCATGTGTTACTTATATGCATGCTAGTTTGCTTGTCTATCTATCTTATATACTAGCATGTGTAGGACCTACTTGAGCTTCCATATGTGTTACCCATATGCATGCTAGAATGCTTGAGTGCCTTTACCTTATACACTAGCATGTGTAGGACTTGTTGAGCTTATCTTGTATATCGTCATATGCTAGGTTGTTCTTATATGCTCATGAATACCTTGCTCCTAGCATGTACAAGTCCTATCACATGGTTATCCTTGCTTGATCACTATCACATAGTGCACATGTACTCTTTAGTTATGTATCCTTTACTTGTGCAAATAGAAAGAGTAGCTAGAAGTGCAAAAAGTTTTAGTTCATGGTGTGCCCGATTCACCCCCCCCTCTCGGTCACACGATCCTTACAAGTGGTATCAGAGCCAAGTGCTCAATTTAGGGCTTAACCGCCTTTGAGATGTGACCGAATGAGTTTGGGTTTTCATCCCTTATGGGTTTGGGCTTTGGACGTTGAAAGAATCGCTTGAATAGCTACCTTAAGTCCATAGTTCCAAATGAATTGTGGGATACCATGAATAATTTCTCTAGCACTTTCACGGATAACCATGTTATCATGATGATCTTGTTGTTCTTGTTATATCTTATGATGACCATGATGTTGTTGTTGCTAGTTTTTCTTGTTGAGGAGTGATTTGGATAATCTTACCATATTTCTTAATGAATCACTTACTTGTGTCTTCGCTTGGTTATGCTAGGATCGATTTATATGACGAGTGGAATAACTCAAGTGGTGAGGTTATCATGAAGATCTTGAAAGCACCTCCTCATTCAAGATTTGGCGACAACATTTTTGCACTTCAACATGAAGATCTTGAGAAGCTACAATATGAAGAAGTCTTGCTCATGACCATCACACATGATGAGCACTCAAGGAAATGTCTCTCATTTTGAGGACATGTCAATTGGTGATGGTGGTTCTATTGAAAGATCAATCTACAACCGTGAGCAAGCTTCCATCACTTGAAGAGCGACCAATTGCAAAGAAGATTATGCAAGCTCGGGATACTCACTTTCTTGATCACTCAAGTGAATCTACATCTTCCTCGGAGAATGCAAAGATGATGGTATATCTAAAACCGAATTTCAATTCTTTATCTAACTCATCTTTGTGTCTCATTGATATCAAGGTGACTATGAACCGATGGTGAAGATCAAGTTGCTATTGATATCTTGATGAAAACTTCACCTCCTCCATCTCCACCCGTGTGCCTCATTGGAAGACATGACTTGCGGGTCATCGACAAGAAGAAGGTGGTGATGGAAGGATCAATAAGAGTGATGAAGAAGAAGATGATGCTAAGGCCAAATACAAGAAGTATGTGAGACAAGACCAAGGTCAAGAAGAAGGAGATGTCATCTCACAAAGGTTTTTCTTGTTGGTGAGAGGATTGCCAATAATGAAGACTATGAGAGTGACTCTTCTTCAAGAGCATATGCAAACATGTTGTTGGTCTTCATCTTCACATGCACCTCCAAGGTAAAGGAGGTAAGGAAAGAATGATATAGCCATATTTCGTGTTGGTGAGCTTGATGAGGAGCTCAAGGATCCCGTGTCATCTCATGAGGCTCTACATATGAGTTGAGGGCTCAAGTTGGATAACATTGAGCTTCATGAGAAGTATGAGAACCTTGAGATCGCTTATCAAGCTACCAACCTTATCTAGTTTGTTTTCTTCTTCATCCACTACTCCTAGTTCATCTATCTCGCATCCATTTACTATTTGTGATGAACTAACCCTCTCTTGTGAGAGCTCTTTCTCTTGAGTCTTTGTTTTGAAGGAATATCACAAACTCAATGAGGAGAGTGCGTCAATGATGCAAGCATTCACAAGAATCGCAAGAGGAGGAGGAAGATGAGGATGCTTTGGGTGCTCAAGAACTTAATGGACCGGATGAAGCCGGCCAACCACATGGAGGCGCCCAAGTACAACACTTGAGGTGATGGAGATGGTGGACCGAGTTCAATCATGGAGATCATTGAAGGCCGCCACAAGTGTCAAGGGCATGAACGAGAACATCTACTCTTCAAGGAGGTATCTTGTATCTTAGTGTAGTTTCTTTTCGTTCTAGTTCCTTTGTTTTTGTAGCTCCTTTGTGAACTAGTATGTTGTGCATTTCATGCATCATTTAAAAACCTAAAAGAAAAGCACAAAAATATTAATTCGAGGTCTAACTTTCTCAAGATAGCTATGAGCATGGGGGATGCTTGAGTTGGTGGACCGATGGACTCAAGGCAAGGTTTGGCTCATAGTGAGTAAGCTTGAGAGAGGTTCAAACTTGACCTTGAGTAGGTTTCCTTTATGCATTGTCTTTAATCTTGCATGCATTCATCATGGCATGTTTAATTTCCCCTTGCATTTGTATTATATGCTTGGTCATGCATTGCATATAGGAAATCACAAAGGAGTCTTTCACCCGTGTGTTCTTTGTTTTAGTTTCTATCATGAGGGTCCATAATGTCTTCTCTCCGAAAGGTATGCCTAGAACCGATCTATTTCAATTATCTTTTGTTCTAGCTACCATCCATAACATAGTTTAAACTACCCCATGTGTTTCACGCAATGATATGCATATTTCTTGCCATCCGCTATAAGTATGCATAACTCTAGGGGGAGTTTAGCCTATGTTATGAGGCTTTCATGATCATGGTCCAAATGCTTTCCACTCAAAAGGACATGGTTCATGAAGCTCTCTTGTGCATTTGACGGTTGCCTTTCTTGTTCTTTTTCTCTATTGTAAGATCAATTGTAGGAACAAGGAGGAGGCACAAGAAAAAGGAGAGAACACGGTGAAGACAATGAAGATCACCTCAAGGAGGAGTTTGTATTTGAAGATCATGTGATCGTGATGATCGATCTTCACAACAATCTTGAGGTGAAGAAGATGACGACCACCTCAAGGAGGAGTTTGCATGAAGAAAGATCACGAAGATCAAGATGATCGGTCTTTCTCACAATCTTGAGGTGGAGAAGAAGACGACGACCATCTCAAGGGGGAGTTAGCACAAAGGAAGGTCAAGTTGATCAAGTTGATCGATCTTCCTCACATTCTTGAGATGGAAGCTTATGTCAAGGGGGAGCGACATTCTACAAAGGTAAGTATGAAGGTAATCTCCTTGACCCTATGGTGATGAGCGTTTCTTGCTAGTTATCCTTTACTTGTCACCATTCCTTATGCTTGTCATAGCTCCTTGTGCTTTATATTCACTTGTTGTATGAGTTTTTGCTCTAACTTGTGACTTCTTATGAGCTATGGCTTGCCTCGATCGGAACATCAAGGTAACATCTCTTTCATCCCACATTGCCTCTTGTATGTATATCCCGTGATGATATGGTTGTGCTTAATTGCTATTTGTTTCCTTTCATATCATCGCTCTTTCATGCTTGTCATTCGCTCTATGTGCTTAGCTTTATCTTGTGGTACCTTTGTTGCTATATTGCTTATCTTTCAAATGGTATCTTATCTTGAGCAATGTCTTGCATGCTTGTCTTATTTACCATCATGTGTGTTGTGTCCTTATATTTCTCGAATGATGCCTTGTTGTGTTTGAAATGCTTTACCCTTGTTTTGTGCTTCATATCTATATGCTTTTACAAGTGGTAAAGTCTTGCATGCTTTCACTCATATCCTTTGCAAGTGGCATCTATTTAT
This sequence comes from Eragrostis nindensis, assembly GCA_012490785.1. Classification (NCBI taxonomy): domain Eukaryota; kingdom Viridiplantae; phylum Streptophyta; class Magnoliopsida; order Poales; family Poaceae; genus Eragrostis; species Eragrostis nindensis. The sequence goes on from JAAXCT010000326.1 coordinate 101,263, forward strand.
GCGTTTATTTCATATCTCTTTATATGCCATGATTCGAGATATAGGGTAGTCTCCTTGACTTGTCTTCATTGACAAAGTGCATGTGATGCACAACTTTAGGGGGAGTCTATCCTATGTCTTGAGTTTCTCGAGACTAATGTGTTTGCAAGTTTATCTTTGTAGTCTCTTAATAGAAATGATGATCCACTTGAGGTGCCATGATACTCAAACGACACATTCTTTATGGCATCGGAAAGAAACCACTCCCCGAAGGTACGCTAAGTTTTTCATTCTTGCAAGAAGGTAATGGTTTTCCTTTATTCTTGCATTATCTATCTAGCTACCTTCCATAACATAGCTTAAGGTCCCCCACTTGACTTAATTGTTAATTTGTGCATATATTTTGCCTTCCATCACATGTATGCACAAATGTAGGGGGAGTTTAGTCTATGTTATGAGGCTTCATGATTTTGATCCATATCCCATCCACATCCAAAGGATCATTGTCTATGAAGCTCCCTTGTGCTTTTAACGTTTGCCTTGTTTGTCCCTTTTCGGTGCTTGATGTCAAAGGGGGAGAAGTATATCCACCAAAGCAAGTAGTTGCGGAATGAGAAGAGACATGAGGCACAAATAGGGAGAACATGTCAAAGGGGAGGAGTACTTGCAACCATGGAGTGAAGATTCAATCAAGGACATGAGGTATGAGTAAAGGTATTCTATGTTGTCAATACATCCGAGGCAAGTTGTTGTGCTTCATTCTATCTATTATCTCTTGCTTTGGTTGTGTTGCCATCAATCACCAAAAAGGGGGAGATTGTAAGATCAATGAACCTATAGCATGGTTCATAAGTTTTGGTGATTGATGTCAACATGGTCAATGGGACTAACAAGGTTTGCTAGTTTGCAAGATGTTTAGTCTCATGGATGTAGTGATATACTATTGGAGTGCCAACACCTCAAAGGTTGCAACGAAGATTGTAAAGAGGAGAAGTGAACATGAGGACTACTCTACGAGGTGACTACTACGCACATGAGGTAAGAGACAAGGTGAGTATGTCATGTGTTCATCTATGCATCTTATACCTTGACATACTCTTGATCATCATGTTGGTCTTGCCTTATATCGTATGCCATGATGATCTTGTCTATTATGTGATGATGTTCTTGTTTCATATCTTATGCACATTATATGATGCTTCGGTCAGGTTGTCCTTTGTGACAACTAGATCATTGTGATTAACATCTTTGGATGTAGGAAAGGTGTTCATGCATATTCTTTAGGTCACAATGAAGAAGCTTCGTCGTTGAAGGAGTGCGCCAACCTATTCTCTATATCCCGGTGATTGGTTTCCTCGACGATGGATGACGACAAGGATCAAGGACTTGATGAAGGTCGCGGTTGAGGAGATGGATCAAGGCTAAGGACATGCTAGATCCAAGCGAGTGTTGCTTGGTTAGATGTTAGCTTGAGTCCATAGGAAAAACCGGACTATCAAGGGGGATCGAGTCGTTTCTCTTAGGTCACACTAGTGGTAGAGGTATGTGGATGCTCAAAGAGTCTCTCAGGCACTAGGGTGACAGCAGAGGAGAAGAGGAGCCAAATGGATGAAGTTTGGAAGAAGAAGATCAAGAAGAAGATCGAAGCTGCGAAGTCAGAAGAGACCGGACAGTACGGTCAAGGAGACCGTACAATACGGTCTACAGAGGAAATCCAGACAGAGAAGCTCAAGTTTCTGGAAGTTGAAGAATAGAGACCGGACAGTGGACCGGACAGTACGGTCCTAGGGACCGGACAGTACGGTCTCTATTGGAGTGTTCCAGACAGAGAAGCTGAAGTTTCTGGAAGTTGAAGAAATGAAGACCGGACAATCGACCGGACGGTACGGTCCTAGGGACCGGACAGTACGGTCTTCATTGGAGATGAAGAAGAAGATGGAGATGCGCCTGGAAATAGAGACCGGACAATACGGTCTGGAAGAGACCGGACAGTACGGTCCTTTGTACGGTCTCTAGTTTCGCAGGGCACTTTTGGGCAACGGCTAGTTTTGGGTTGGTGGCCTATATATAGCCGGTTGCTTGGCCCTTTGGGGCGCCTTTGGCCATTGTTATCAGTGGGGAAACACAGTGGGAGCCAAGAGGATGCAAGAGAAGCACATGGAGAGGCTTTAGAGAGAAATCTTGGTGCTTGAGAGAGAGGAGAAGCACATGGAGAAGATTTGGAGAAGAAAGCTTAGTGCTTGAGAGGGTTGAGAGCATCCATCCACCTCTAGGACTAGTGTGGTCATAGGGAGGCGGTCTTGGTTTGTTACCCTTGGTCTATGGCAAGGCCTAGACCGGTTAGGCGTCGGTGTTGAGCTTGCCAAAGAGAGTGTGGAAGCCAACACAAGTTTGTACACGGTCTTGGAGCTTCCCGTGCGAAAGAAGCATCACTAGTGGAGCGCCCTTTGGCACGCATCAAGTGCGGAGCCTTACCTTCGGAGGAGTACCCGGGAGAAGCCCGGCGGGACGTGCCCGCGACTTCACTCAAGAGCGGTGGATGGTCCCAAGAGGAGAGCATTGCCGGTGTGCGGCGGGGTGAAGCCCGTGACTTCACTCGAGGAGTGAAGCGTGCTCTTAGGGGACATCACCGGCTTAAAGGATGGAGTGTGCTCTAGAGGGGATCGCCATCGAGCGGAGGGACGGGGTCGAGACTCCGGCGGGAGTGACCCAACGTGGAGTAGGGGAAGGCGCCATCCTTCCGAGACCACGGGAAAAATCGATGAGCAATCTCTTACTCTTACTCTCTACTACTTGCACTTACTATCTTGTTTATCTTATATGCATGTAGTAGATCTTGTGTTTATCATATGATTGCTTGATGATTGTTTCCGTGTGCTAGCTCTATGTTATCTCTAGTGATATGCGCTTTCCTTATGTGTACTTACTTGCTCATAGCTCATACACTTGCTTGATATCATCTAGTGATCTTGTTATGCTTTATGTTGTATCTATCTTGTTATCATGATCACTAGCTTGAGCTTCCCCATGTGTTACTTATATGCATGCTAGTTTGCTTGTCTATCTATCTTATATACTAGCATGTGTAGGACCTACTTGAGCTTCCATATGTGTTACCCATATGCATGCTAGAATGCTTGAGTGCCTTTACCTTATACACTAGCATGTGTAGGACTTGTTGAGCTTATCTTGTATATCGTCATATGCTAGGTTGTTCTTATATGCTCATGAATACCTTGCTCCTAGCATGTACAAGTCCTATCACATGGTTATCCTTGCTTGATCACTATCACATAGTGCACATGTACTCTTTAGTTATGTATCCTTTACTTGTGCAAATAGAAAGAGTAGCTAGAAGTGCAAAAAGTTTTAGTTCATGGTGTGCCCGATTCACCCCCCCCTCTCGGTCACACGATCCTTACACAAGGACATCAAGGAGATCCCGCTCAACCCGGCCGACCCTGACAGCAAGACCGTGCGCATCGGCACCGCGCTTTCCGACAAATAGGAAAGCGCGCTCGTCGACTTCCTCCGAGCCAACCAGGACATATTCGCGTGGAAGCCCTCGGACATGCCGGGCATCCCGAGGAACGTCGCCGAGCACTCCCTGTGTATCAAGCCGGGCTCTCGCCCGGTGAGACAACACATGCGCCGCTACGACAAGGAGAAACACAAGGCCATCGGTGAGGAGTTATCGAAACTCTTAGCTGCTGGGTTTATCAAAGAGGTGTACCACCCCGAGTGGTTATCCAATCCTGTACTTGTCAAAAAGAAGAATGGGAAATGGCGGATGTGTGTTGACTATACGAATCTCAATAAGGCGTGCCCAAAGGATCCGTTTCCTTTGCCGCGTATTGATCAAATCGTAGACTCGACCGCTGGGTGCGAAGCCCTCTGTTTCCTCGACGCGTACTCTGGTTATCACCAGATCCCGTTGAAAGAGTCCGACCAGCTCGCGAGTGCGTTCATCACCCCGTATGGCGTATATTGTTACGTAACGATGCCGTTCGGGTTGAAAAACGCCGGGGCAACGTTCCAGCGGTGCATGATCAAATGTTTCGGCGATCTCATCGGTCGGATCGTCGAAGCATACGTGGACGACATCGTGGTGAAGTCCAAGAAGACCGACGACCTCGTCGCCGACCTCGATCGAGCTTTTCAAAAGCTGAGGGCGTGCGGCATAAAGCTGAACCCGGAGAAGTGCGTCTTCGGAGTTCCGAAAGGTATGCTACTTGGGTTTTGCGTCTCGGAACGCGGCATCGAAGCCAATCCCGAGAAGATTGAGGCCATCGCTAAGATGGGCCCCATTCAGAACCTGAAAGGCGTACAGCGTGTGATGGGATGTCTCGCGGCTCTCAGTCGGTTCATCTCCCGACTCGGGGAGAGGGGTCTGCCCCTATACCGATTGCTCAAGAAGTCGGAACACTTCGTTTGGAGCCCCGAGGCCCAGACCGCGCTCGATCGGCTTAAGACGGTGCTGTCGAACGCACCCGTCCTGACAGCCCCTGCAGAGCGCGAGCCTCTCCTCTTGTACATCGCCGCAACCACTCAGGTAGTCAGCTCGGCGCTGGTGGTCGAGAGAGGCGAGCCCGGACATGCTCTGAAAGTCCAGCGACCGGTATACTTTGTCAGCGAGGTTTTGTCCGACACCAAGACCCGCTGGACTCAGCTGCAGAAGCTGTTGTACGCGGTCGTCATAACCAAAAGGAAGCTACGTCACTACTTTGACGCGCATCCGATCACTGTGGTCACCTCCTTCCCTCTCGGCGAGGCGTTAAGGAGCAAAGAGGCCACAAATAAGCCCGCGAAGTGGGCCCTCGAGCTCATGGGACAGGAGCTCGAGTTCGCCCCGCGCACCGCGATCAAGTCGCAAGTGCTTGCGGACTTCGCTGCCGAGTGGACCGAGATCCAGCTGCCACCTGCGCCCGTCGAGCAAGAGTGTTGGAACATGTTTTTCGACGGCTCGCTGACAAAAAGAGGTGCCGGAAGCGGCTTTGTTCTTGTCTCGCCACTCGGGTCCCGACTGCGCTACGCGGTCCGACTCAACTTTCCTGCGTCCCATAACGTGGCAGAATACGAGGCACTCGTCAACGGGATGAAGGCGGCGATCGAGCTTGGTGTCAAAAGGCTGGAAGTCTTCGGCGACTCCCAGCTTATCGCCGATCAGGTGACGAGCGAGTCAAATTGCTCGAACCCGAAGATGGCGGCGTACTGCGCTGAGGTGCGGCGACTTCAGGAAAAGTTCGAAGGCTTCCAAGTCAGCCATGTACTTCGCCGCTACAACGAAGAGGCGGACGGCCTCGCGAAGATGGCCTCCAACCGGGACCCCGTCCCTGTCGGCGTCTTCTCCCACGACCAACAGAAGCCATCGGTGCGTGAGGCGCCATCCACACCCATGACGGACGTTTCCACAACCCAACCAGACGGCGTCGACTTCTCGGCAGTAGAAGGTACACGCCCTCCTCTCGGAGAAGACTCGGGTCGAGCCGTTCTCGCCATCCCGATAGCTAACGAAGCGGTCGGGGGCTCGAGTCCGACTGCCGACGAGGCGGTCGGGGGCTCGGGGGCTGTGCCCGACCCGGTGCCCGACTGGAGGACCCCATTTCTCGACTGCCTACTCCGAGAACAGCTCCCCGCCGACCAGACAGAGGCAAGACGCCTCGCGCGTCGGGCTAAGTCATTCGTCATCGTTGGCGGCGAGCTCTACAAAAAGAGCCACTCGGGAGTGCTTCAACGCTGCATCCCCATCGAATGGGGAAAAGAGCTACTGTCCGACATCCACGCTGGCGAGTGCGGTCACCACGCGGCCCCTAGAAGTCTAGTCGGAAAGGCGTTCCGGCATGGTTTTTACTGGCCCACGGCCGTATCCGACGCCACCGAGATAGTACGCACTTGCGAAGGGTGCCAATACTACGCTCGGAGGACCCACATGCCGGCGCAAGCCCTTCAAACCATACCCATTACTTGGCCCTTCGCCGTGTGGGGATTGGATTTGGTCGGGCCCCTGAAGAAGGCGCCCGGGGGTTACACGCACTTGTTAGTGGCCGTCGACAAGTTCTCCAAGTGGATCGAGGCACGACCCCTCGTGAAGATCCGGTCAGCAGAAGCCGTTCGATTCTTCACCGACATCATCCATCGCTTCGGAGTGCCGAACTCCATCATCACCGACAATGGGACTCAATTCACCGGCAACGAGTTCCTCGAATTCTGCGACGACTACAACATCCGGGTCGACTGGGCATCAGTCGCGCACCCACAGGCCAACGGTCAGGTCGAGAGAGCAAACGGAATGATCCTACAAGGGCTCAAACCGAGAATTTTCAACAAATTGAAAGTTCACGCTGGCCGGTGGGTGCGAGAGTTACCTGCGGTGTTATGGAGCTTGCGCACCACACCAAGTCGGGCGACTGGGCAAACGCCGTTCTTCATGCTCTACGGAGCAGAGGCGGTGCTTCCGACTGACATCGAGTACGGCGCTCCTCGGGTTCGTGCTTTCAACGAGGAAGCCAACAGAAGCTTTCTCGAGGACGCCCTCGACCAAATCGATGAGGACCGAGAGGTCGCCTTGATGAGGTCCGCGAAATACCAACAAGCCCTGCGCCGCTACCACGGACGACGAGTGCGCGGCCGCGAGTTCAAGGAAGGAGACATGGTTCTCCGACTGGTGCAGAGCAACAAGGATCGACACAAGCTGTCACCGCCATGGGAGGGACCGTTCATCATCGCCAAGGTGCTGCGTCCCGGAACGTACAAGCTCATGGACTCGGAAGGCCAACTCGTCGCCAACGCTTGGAACATTGAGCAGCTACGTCGCTTCTATCCTTAGCTCTGCAAATTCGTTTGTTGTCTTTCTGCCGATGCATCAACATCAAACGATCTCGGTGTTTTCTTTACACACCCCTTGGGCAGCCGCCTGGGTGCACTCCCCTCGGAGGCTCCACCCGGCGGGTGTGGCTTTGTGCCGCGTTGATTTTGTATGCGCCAGGAGCGATGCTCTTAAGAGAAACAACGCAATTCGACTAAGAGCGGGCCTCCGCGAACGCAAAACCGACGTCCTAAAACTCGAAGTGTGACGAATCGCAGCGAAAATCGTGAGCCCCGGATATTGGCTTAAGGCTCGGCCAGTTCGATCAAGGGCACCCGACGCCCCAGTGGATAGGGTCGGCCCGAGCGGCTGGTCGGAATTGAGTTAATCTTCCGAGATCACGAGTCTTCGAGGCGAATCGCCGCACGAAAAGAGTTAAACGAACGAAAATCTTGCGAAAAGCGAAACGAAAATTCATATAAACAAACGGGCGCGCATGCCCACATCGTTGTTTACAAAATAAGGCCCACACGGGCCCGACTCCGACTATCACCGCCTAATCTATTGATTTTCACCCCCGCCACGGCGCGAGGGGATCATGTCCAGGTTGTCATCGGCAAGAAGGCGCGCAAAGGGAATCACCTCTTCTTCGATCCGCTCCAAGTCGGCCTCACTACAGGAAGGCTCGTAACCTCTCGCCAGCACGTCGATCTTGTAGTGGTCACCGTAGTGACTCCTCGACACGGCAAAGGCGATCTGGACTCCGGTCCGAAGGCACTCCTCCTCCTGTATGCGGAAGTAGGCGGGGAGCGCGGCAACCTGCGGGATCACAGATGTAGCGTCTGGCGGACGCGGCACACCGATCTCGTTGCAAGCAATCTCCATGGCCTGCCGCAGCAGGTCAAGATCCGCCAGCGCCGCCTGTGATTGCACCTGGAGCTCCTGTGCGTCTGGCCAAAACAACGGGTCACTCGCTCGGTCTAAAAACAACAAAATCCGACACGGCGGGATGATCAAAGAACAGGTAAATTAACTTACCCTTCAGCTCCTTCTGTGCCTTCTGGAGCTCACCGGTCACGTTGGTCAACGACGACTGGGCGGCGACCTTGAGTTCCCTCTCCCTGCTTAGCGCTGTCTCAGCAGCCTCCGCCCTCTTCTCGGCGGCCTCGGCGCGCTGAGTGGCTTCCAACAGCGCCTTGTCGGCGGCGGTCCGGAGTCCGCGCTCATTCTGCAGCTCCTGCTCCTGGGCCTGCACTCGCTTTTCCGCCGTCTCGGCGCGCTCGGCCATGCCGCGCAGCGCCGATTCCGCGTCCGCGGCCCTCTTCTTCGCATCCTCCGCTGCTTTCGTCGCGGCCTCGGCGGCCTCGGCTCGGCGGCGGACGGGCTCGGAGACGCGCAGCGCGCGCGCCAGCTCGTCGCCTCGCGCGACGTATTCCTTCAGCTGGTGCCGGATGAGGTTCGACTTAAGCTTGCTGTTTGCAAGCAAAGTCTGCGGAAAGCAGGAAAAAACCGTAAGGCAAAAAAGGCAAGTACGACGAACTCCCAAAGCAAAAAAGATAAGGGGTGGAAAATTCTCCCACTCACGTCAATGGGAACCCGCGCGTTCTTCATCAGCTCCTTCGCGGCGTCGACCTCCGCCGTGACCGACGTCTTGATTGTCTCCAGCCTGCTGAAGGTGTGGGAGAGCTCCTGGGCCATGTACGACCAGGCGTTCGCCTCCGCCGAGTCCTTTACAGGGACCGGACCCTCTGGCGTGTTCACCAGTACATCCGGCCCCCAGCCGGACCGTGCCAGACGTTGGATCAGCGGCACACCGGCGGCGGCCGCGTCCCACCGCGGATCACCGGCCGCAGTCCCCGGCTGCGAGGCGGCTCCCTGACGAGTCCCCGCAACGTTACCGGCGCCACCGGCCCTCGACGATGACGGGCCTGACGCCGGACGGACCTCGGCGGTCCGACCCCCTGCGCCGGCGACACCTTGTGCACGCGGTGGGGCGGTACCAGGCCGTGGCTCGCCAGCCCGACCCTCGGAGTCGGGGGCTGCACTCGCGACGGGTGCGGAACCTTGTCGCGTCGCCGCGCCGTCGACCCTCGGCGTGTCGCGCTCCCGCACCGTCTCCTCCGACGCTGCGGCGACTTCCGTTTGCCTTCGCGCGGTGTCATCCTGCCGCGGAGCGGAGCCCTCCTGATTCTGACTCTGCTCGGCGGCGAGACGCAGCGCCTTGTGAGGGGCCAACTGGGTCCCGTCCCATTTCGGGGCGGGGCTGCAAGGGTGCACGTCGCGATTCAGGAGAAGGGCGAACAAAGACAAATCAAACGACTGCAAAAGACACGATAAAGCAAACTCACATGTCGGACCGCTTGCGCTTCCGCGCGGGCTTCGTCGGCCGGCGACCCGAGCCTTGTCCGGCGGCCGCACGAGCTGTTGTGTCAGGAGTGGGCACCTCGCCACCCCGCGCCTCCACATCGGGCATCGGATGAGGCACGCCGGGTCCCTCGGGCGGGATCGTCTCCCGCGCGATTCCGGATTCGGTCGTCCCCGCGCCGGTGTCGGGGGCGGTCGGCGACGCGGAAGCCGTCCCGGCAAGGGAAGAAGTCCCGGCCGGAGCGGCGACGGCAACAAGGACCTCGAGGCTCCCTGCCGCCGCCGTCGACGTCGCGGCGACCGTGACCACCTCACCGGGACTGCTCAACGGGGGCCCCTGGCCCTCGCCGGCGACACCGCCGGCCGGAACAGGCTGCGCGCCATCGTCGTCCGGGATGACGTCGTCAATCCACGCGTCGTCGTGGTGACCGCCATCGCCGGCCTCTTCGCTGCTGTGGTCGAGCGCAGAGTCCGTGTCGAACTCGGACTCAGTGTCGACCGCTTCGCCTCTCCGACGGCGACGCGCCCGGTCTCTCCTCCTCTCCTCGTAGGCGTCCTTGCGGGCCTTGCGGCGATCCTTTCGCCGCTTTGTCCTCTCGCCGTGGGCACGGTTTACCGCCCGCCGGTCCGCGTCCTCAGGCACGGGGGCTGTGGAGCACCGAACGGCTAAACCCGGCTGCACCCAAAGGGAGAAGTAAGAATGCTGCAATCATTTATCACAAACAAAGAATGTCAATCAATCAAGAAGAGGCGGGGGAAGGACTTACGAAGCGAATGGCGTCGGCGTGCGGCAGCGCAGCGGGGTGGCCCGCGACGGGCCACTCGAACTCGTTGTCGACGAAGTGCAGGGCGGACTTGCCGGCTGCCTCCGACAGCCGCGCCCCGATCTCGCGGTGGCTCAGCGGCTCGTCGATCACCATCGCCGTCCCTCGGAGGTCGGCGCCCGGTGTCATCTCCCACATGGGGAGCGCGCGGCGCATCAGCGGCAGCACGCGGATGCTGTGGAAGTGGCCGGTGATGCCGACCATCGACACCCCCCGGTCACGCAGCACCGCCACGGCGTCGAGGAGGGGTTGGATTGCTGCAATCTCCCTCGCTCCGAGACCCCAGTGCCAGCAATCGGGGGGCCCGGACAACCGGGCGTTGGTGAACTTGGGCAGCGGGCCGGTGGGCTCGTTCTTCAAGTAGAACCACCGGTTATGCCACCCGGAGTTGGAGGAAGTATGCACCCACGTGATGTAGCCCGACGCCCGCTCCACGCGGAGACGTAAGCTCGCGGAGCCCATGAGCGGGACCCGCCCGCCGACGGGCTGGAGCGACGCCCTGAAGAAGTACCTCCACAGATCGAAGTTGGGGGGAATGCCGAGGTAGGCCTCGCACAGCGTGATGAAGCCGGCGATGTGGCCGATCGAGTTGGGATTGAGGTGCTGAACCTCGATCCCGTAGTAGCCCAGAAGTCCGCGGAAGAAGGGGTGCGCCGGCACCCCGAGCCCGCGGGCGTGGAAGTGGAAGAACGAGACGATGTAGTCGTCCGGCGGCGAAGGCGACCGCTCCGACGGCACCATCCACTCCACCGCATCGGAGAGCGGGCGAAGGAGACCCTTCGCAACCAGCCCGCGTAGCAGTTCCGGCGTCACCACCGACTCCGGCCACTCGTCTCCCTCTTCCGCCATCGGTTTCAACGGGATGAGGGAGCGCGGACGACGCCGGGACCGAATCGACCGACGGCGGTTGCGAAGCGGGCGGCGAATGGTGGCGATTGGGGCGAAGAACGGCGCGGAGCGAAAGGAATCGAAGCGATCGCAAAGGGAGAAGAAAGGCGAACAGCAACGGGCGATGGAGTATGTGAGAAGACTCCCCTGGATAGGTATGGCCGATTTATATGTGCCGAACCGGCGCTATGCCGTTTCCCGCCTTAAATCTCGCGTCCTTTCGTTTTCCTCCGCCCTAACGTGTGCAGGTGGAGATAACGCACGCCTCGTCGCCGCGTTTCGTCCAAACGCCGCGCCTCTAGATCCGCGCCGGCGAAGCGACGCGACGCCTCGCGTCCGACGCCTCATGGGCCCAATCGGTAGGGAAGCCGGTCTGGGTTCCCAGGTAAAGCGGCTAGGAGCTGTACACGCTCCGACGACCCATTCCCGGCCCAAGAGTTCGAAGGCCGGCCCAGCGTTGGGTTCGACGGCCGCTCTGGGTCAAAACGAGAGTGAGGGGTAATCAAAGGGGGGCACCAGCGGCCAGTACCCAAGTGCGCGGAGCATATGGGCCCCTGTCGAATACGTCCGAGTCCGAGGACGAAATAAGCCCATGGTTTGCTCATCGAGAGCTGGCAGCGAGCCGCCGAGACCGGTCGAACGGACTCGGAAACTAAATGGGACAATCTCCCGGATCATATGACACTGACCCCCGCTGGTCTCAACCGGGTCCCCGCTAAGGGCAAACCGGGGTGTCACTCGAACGAGCCCGTTTGCAACTCAAGTGGCACCGCCCATCGAACCATCGAGGAATGGCGCGGACGGCCCCGATCCTCCATCCTCCCGACAGGATGCGGAAGGAGAAACGAACAAAGTCGAAACCGTCTTCGGCCGGACCCCCGAAACGATCGGGGGCTCGAAGGCATGCATTCGCACAAGAGACCAACAACGTGGTCGCAACACAAACTAAAACGGGTCTCGCGAAATAAGCCTCTTTATTCCATGGTTTTCTTTATACAAAGTCGATCGAAAGATCGTTAAACTAGAAAAGAAATTACATTAGTCCCATGAATCCATGGATTGGCCACAAATGGCCGGATAAAGAGGCCTAAGGGCCCCGCTGGCACCACCCGCAGCAAAAACTCCTATGAGTGGGTGGAACCAGCATGACGGCGCCAGGGACTCTCCCTCGAGGGTGGCGGTGCTCAAAACCAAGGCCACGTAATCCTCGCAGGAGCGACTCCTGGGACGCCGAGGGCTGACGAGAGCCCGTTTAATCCTCGCGGGAATGACTCCGAGTTCGGTGGGCCACGCCAAAGCAGGACGAAAACTTGCGATGGCGCCGGCGAGCACCGGCCGAACGTCGACGGCCGGCTAGGGTCGTTTGGCTCGAGTCATCGTCTCCTCCCTCGTCGGAGGAGAGAATGATGACTTCAGGCTTCTCCGACCCGGGCGCCGAGCTCCCGGCTACCGGATCGGGGGGCACCACTGCGAGCGGAACCGCTTCGACCACCGGAATCAGATCTTGGCAAGTGCTTGGAGGTGGAGGAGGCAAAGGGCGCAATGCTAGTATAGGGGGCGCGACGCCCTCTCCTCCTCTTTCCTTCGAGTCTCTCTTGCGCGAGTGAGATTTCTTATGCTTAGGCATGGTGAGTTCGGAGAAACCCGGCTCAAGATGCGGGCCTATTTATAGGCGCACCGCCCGGTCTAACATGGACCAGGTGCATAAGGGGGCGGCCGCGGAAGCCGAGAAGCACTGCCCAGCCGCATCGACGCCACGTGGACAATCCCCCACACGCCGCGACAAGCGAAAGAAGGATGGAATCCCACCACAGTCGGCCCGTGGGCTGCAGGCTTCGGCGGCCGAGCCCTCTGAGCAGGGACAGGGAGAAGTCCATCGGGCACCGGTTGGCCCGCAGGATAGGCGCACTCCCCCCTCGGACATAAGAAGGGGCCCGGGGGCTCGGTCATCGTGGCTACGGGAAAACGACACAACTCGCTGCCGCGTTACGCAGTGAAAGCCTGAGAAAAGCCTGGAAGCTAGTCCTCTACTAGCTCCCAGCCTCGGGGGCTACACCCGGCGGGTGCGCTCGCGCGCACCCGCCGGCGAACTAAATGACCACGTCAGGCAGCCGTACCAGTCCCGACGACAGCACGGCGCTCTCGCCAGGACTCGGGGGCTACTGTCGGGTACCTATTTTCTAGGTACTCTATACGGTATACACGCTGAATAACGTGGTACGGGAGCCGCCCGAGACCCAAAGGCCCTGTATATAGCTAAGAGATGGAAAGCTGGGCCCCTGGAGTGGTCCAGTCGGGCGGAAGGCACAACAACGGCCTTTGGCCCGCAGAGCCTCCGTTCCTCACGGCCCGTTAAGGGACCGGGCGCACGTGGCTGCACGAGCGCAGCCCCCCACCCTGGACCGCGATTGGTCCAGCGTTAGAGGAGCCCGCCTTGGACGTGGCAACGAGCCCGACTCCCCGCTGTAGGAGTCGGGCGCCGCGGAGTCGAGCGACGCCTCCTACCGAATTCCGGCCAGCCACCGTCCGCCGCCCATGTACCCCGGAGGTGGTCGGGATCGGCGAAGGGACACGACCCGAAGCGAACCCGACCACCGCGGCCGGAAAGCAAGCTCGGCGGCGACATGGAAGCGTTGGTCAAACCCAAGTGTACGGCCGGCCAGATTTGGATAAGAAGACGCTCCATATCCACTCCTGGGCGGTGCGAAGGTACACTATGCCTGATGTACGGCCGCGTGGGGGCGTCGCATCCGGATCAGGCGTGGAACGGGGAATGCATGCACCAAGTACGCTACACAGTAGCAACAGCGCGCGAAGTGACCGTCGCCCAACTCCACAGGTATCAACAGCACACCAACAGCGATCAACAGTGCGGATCAGGAAATGGGCGCTCCACAGCGCCCAGACAAGACCCGGATGACATCATCATACCACCTTGCGCGGAGACTGCGGCGGAAGACACCGGAGCCAGCAAGGACGGCCCGACTCCGCCTCCGTCGCCCTCTCACTTATCTTTCTCTTCTTTTCTTTTTCTTCTTTCCTCCATCTGTACCGTTCTTCCTTGTTGTATAAAAGGGAGAATTGGGCCCAGGAGGGAGGGGGACTTGGTTTTGGGCTCACACAACAGCTCATTTCTCACACGAACAAACACACTCGCACGCAACGCAGAGACAGAGACTTGGGAGCGAATCCCTCTCTCGCCACGGCTTGTAACCCCTACTACGAGCAACACGAGCGAAACCTCAAACTGGACGTAGGGCTTCTTTTGCCTGAACCAGTATAACCCACCGTGTCAAACACAATCCATCTGGTCGCCGTCGAATCGCGCACAAATCTACTCGTCGGCCGGTTACCAAACGCCGACACATAGTACATAGTACACATGGCTGAACTAAAAAAAGCATGGTTCGATGACACATAGTTCAGATTAGGTTCTGATTAAACAAACTAACAAAAGCATGTTTCCATGACACAAAAGCATAGGGTCCTGCTACACAGCCCTAATTTATGATGAGCCTCCGAGCAATGCCTCCTGGTGAGATCGCCATTTCTGCTGCCTTTCTTCTAGTTAGAGGCCCTGTACTAGTTGGAGTAGAAGGAGAAGCTGTCTTGCTTCTTGTTGTTGGCCCCGGACTGACCGGTGGAGTAGAGGAAGAGAGCTTCGATGTTTTTCTTGATTTTGAAGGAGCTTGTGCTGCAGCATCACTACAGCCCGAAGCAACAGCTCCTCCCTTCCTCTTCCTGTCACAAGAAAATAAGAGAGAGAGGGAAACAACAAAAGTCAAGAATAAAAAAAGAGAGACGACATCACAAGTAAAAATGTAAAAACAGATCAGATTAACATTACCTGGACTTGACACACATAGAAGGTGGCAATTCAGCACCTAGTTCTGCTGGGGGCTCTTTGCAAGTCTTCTCAATATGTCCAAACCCGTAGCACCTGAGGGCATATTGCTTCATAATCATCAGGAAGGCATCCTTGTCTACAAATGTTGAACCCTTATTTATTACAGGATTGTCTCGGCCAATGACCACATTTCATCCACAAATCGTCCACAAATTCGAGTTCATATCAACCAATCACCACCAGAATCATTTGAACAAGAACACATCTAGTACAGTTAGGGTTTCAGTCTTACCCTTCGCCGTTCTGCATCGGGACGAGGTGTAGCAGGGCGTCGTCACGTAGAGCTGGATTAGGCCGTCGTGCTGCAGCAGCTCATTGGGCGCCGTCGTGCCGGAGCAGAGGCGACGGCTGCTGGCGTCGTCCCGTCGCGTCTGCTCGAACAGGGGCGGCGCGGGTCGAGGAAACGAGGGCGGCGCGGGTCGTCGAGGGACCAAGGGCGGCGCCGGATTTTGGAGGGAGAAGGGGCGGCGGCACCGGAGCAGAGGGAGGGCGGCGGCAGCTGGAGCTTGGACGGCAACAAATGGTGCAGGGGCGCGCGGCTTCTGTTCGTGAAGAGATTTTCCTCTGTTTTGGCCTGAGGAGCTGAGTATAAGGGCATTATGGTCACTTCCCATAGCCATTCTATGCAAAATGGTAAATTCAGAGTACAAAGGCAACTTTCAATGCTATTTCACGGTGGAAGCAACTTTCAGTGGTATTTTCCGTAACCGGCGAACTTTCGATGCTACACAACCAATTTTCCCAAGAAGTATTCTTCTCTGCGCCCGTTACTCCTCCGCCTCCGCTCCTCGCCGTCGCCGCGCGCGCGGCGACGCCCACGCCTTAGGGTTCGCGAGGGCCCTCTCCCCTCCGCCTCGTCATCCGCTGCGGCCGCCGATGTCGCTCCGATCCAGCGGCCGCCAGCTCTCCTACGAGCTCCTCGCCGGCGATCTCTCCGCCGACGACGCGGACGACTTCTCTCCTCGCTCCCTGCCCGACACACCGTCGAACGGACAGCGTCGACGCAGGAAGCGCTCCAAGCGGAAGCGCGGGTTCCGGAGCCCCCCGATCGAGGAAGCGCCCGCGGAGGGGGAGCCGCATGAGGGTGGCAGGGACGCCTCCGCGTTCAGGATAACGGATCTGAGGTCCGCGGCGGAGACAGTGTGCGTGAGCTCGGACGCTGAGAGGTCCGCGGCGACCTGCGTCACGTACGTGGGGGTGGAGCTGAGGCAGAGGAGCGTGGCCGGGAATGGGAGGGTCCTGGCAGCGTCTGCGGAGGATGGAACCAGCAGTTGCGGCAGCACGCGGGAGAGTACAGCTGCTGCCGCGGCGGTAGCGGCAGATGTGGCGGCTGCGGCATGGCCATCTGAAGCGAATGGGGGCGTGAAGAAACTGGAGAAGGAGGAGTCGCTGGACTGGGAAAAGTTCATGAAGGAGAACGGTAACATTCTCGGAGGTACAGATCTCTCTGTTCATTTGTAATTACGCGAAACTACCTGCCTCCAATCTTTGGATTTTGATCATGTGGTTGTCGTTTCATCAGCCATGACCTTAGACCATGCATATTTGATGGAAATTGATGAGATAGTTTGGTACATTTTCGTTGGATGAGCAAAATAGAATGTGCCATTTGTAAATTCTGTTCCTGCATAGGATAGGATAGGAACTTTAGTCCTGGAAAGTGAAATAGTCATAAGTGCAAATTGTTTATGTTTCTTGATGTGTGGTGTATCCAACTAAATTTGGGGGTGATCTGATCAGTTATCAGAAATGCAGAGCAATGTGGTTTGTTGAGCTCATTTCTGATTCAAACGGGAACTTAATATAGCCTTCTTCCCGATTCAGGAGTTTGTTTTCTAAAACAAGGCTGCACTGAGTTTCTGTGTGCTCTCTTAAACCTCAGCAAGATAAAGTCAAGCTGGTCTAAATATTAAGGGATAAGCAAAGTTGAATCCAAATACATTTGAACCAGGGAAGTAGAGTGCATTTTGTTTTGAAAACTATGCATTCTTCCCATTACCAGTTTGCAGATTTCTTTTTGTATCCGTGTCTGTGTGTGTGTTTTCACAGCAGTGGATGATAGTGGTACATTTCAACACTACATTTGGTTAGAATGGGCTATTTCTTATGTAGTTAAGAAGTGCTTTACATGCACATTTACATATATTTTCGACCATTATGCTACTGCAGAAGTCGAGCGCCTTGACAATTCACCATTCAGATACTTCCTTGGAGAACTATACGGTGGTAATTCACTTAGAAGCACAATTGCAGTGGGTAATGAGAAGAAACGACAGCGGGTGTACAACACTATGTTTCATGTCCCTTGGAGATGTGAGCGGGTACACATCTGCACTTTAATCTACTTTTGTTACACTTTGTGGGTTAGAAACTATATTTTTGACTTTGTTCACTTGCATGGCCAGACATTCCTTAACACTAATTCCAATATGCAAATATCAGCAATTTGTTATATTCCTGAAACCGCAAGCACCGCACGTTTTAACTGAGAGCGAATACGCAAGAGCTATCAGCAATTTACTATATTCCTGAAACCATAATGCACCACACATTTCCAACTGAGTGAATATGGATAATTCTCATTCTGGTAGGGCATTTTAAACATTGGTATATCACACATAAATGAGTAGTTATAGCGTCGAGCTGTCAAAGTATACAATAAGAGCACTGCCATTTTTAGGTGTTGCTTATGGATCTGACATCCTATCAGAACTACCATATGTCTAGTACTGATCCTTTTTTGGTGTTGAGTTGAAATACGATCTATCCCTTGTCGACTGGCTTGGTCATAAGTGCATGTAATGTATCTGGTGCTATGGACTAATGACTGTTGCTTTAAGTAATTCAAGTGGTTCCATATTTTGATGTGATCCTGACAAAATGAGCACAGATGGATCATGCACTATCCAATATTTATCATGTTTCAGGATTACTGTGCATTCTTTATTTGACAGGAAGATGTTTGATTGTGATAAAATGCTGCAGCTAATTGTCGCAGGATTCTTTGTCTGCTTGGATTCATTTCTGTCATTGCTTACAATTATGCCTGCTCGGATTGTTGTCACGGTTTGGCGGGTGCTGAAAACAAGGTGGGTTTTCAGTACTACTGTATACTAGATTTTTGTTTTTCAGGTGCCTGGTTCCTGTAACAGCTTTAAACTGAATTAAGATGATGTCATTGTTATAGTGCTGGTTATGCTTGATTCAATACTAGGATTATTTTCTGTTCAGAAGAGTTACCATTTTGGATTTAACATTTTGAATGACACCTTTGTTTATAATTTACATTAAAAGTGACCACCTGGACTGGGTGAGGGTTTCTTTGCTGTCTAATTTGGACACCTCTGCTTCATTTAGAGCTACTGAAAATGCTGCGCTGTCTGGCCATAGCTTTTCGGTGTGGTGTCCGAAATGAGCCTTGTTATGTATTGAGACTTACATGAATGGTTTATTTCTTAAATATTAATAAGAAACTTACTTGTATTCTAGTTGAGATGAATTCAGTTTCAGTTTTAAATGCAATTGGGTCCTGTTAAGTATAGCTAAGCAGGAACATGCATGTGTCTGCCTTTATTTCAAGGCAATACGTTGCCAAGGCAAGTCACTTTTATTCATTTCCTATCTCGCAGTTAATGCTCTGTATCATCCATTGCCAGTGCTGCTTTACTGGTTATGAGGTCTTACATTGGCGATGATCATTCTTTTTAGTAGTGCCAGAAATGCAGTCAAACGTTTACTTAATATCTTTACTTCATGATATTCATAATTACTCTTTTCCTACCATCACTCCTTCAGTTTAGTCCTTTTGTGTACATATTGATTCATATGATTATTTATCTTGTTTTATTTGTGGCAGACAGTTTCTACGGCCAAATGCTGCTGATTTATCAGATTATGGATGCTTTGTAGTTCTAGCGCTAGGAGTTGCTTCTCTGCAAATGATAGGTTGGGTTTTCATACATTGTATTTACTAACATGATTCTCTATACACATTTGATAATCACCCCACAATTGCTTCTTGTTTGTGTCAGATATTAGCTTGATTTATCATGTCATTCGGGGCCAGGGCACGATCAAACTGTATGTCGTATACAATGTTCTAGAGGTGAGTAAACTCCGCATTTAAAATTCATGTGTGTCATTAGTAATCTGCACTATTAACCTTGTATTTTGTTTTTAGATCTTTGACAAACTCTGTCAATCTTTTGGTGAGGATGTTTTGCAAGTTCTGTTCAACTCAGCTGAGGGATTGTCAACATGTTCAGCAGATAATGTGACATTTGAACTGATGCGATTCCTATTGGATGAGGCGATTGCTGTCGTTGCATTTGATATCCTTTTCTGAAAATTGCATCAGCCAATCTTCTTAAACCATAGGTTCAGTTAGGCATCTTACTATCTTAATGTCCTTACATGGAAGATGATTTGAGTTTTATTTAACATCAAGCTAGTCCAATTACATTATCAATTTACTTCATCATCGTCACTGCTGCTGCTTGATGTTTAGTGCAATATGTGTTTGAATTCCTTAACAAATCATACTTGTCCATTCCTTTGTCCTCTTAGCTCAGGCTATCACCTTGTCGACATGTATTATTGCCCACAACAATGCATTATTGGCTCTTTTGGTGTCCAACAATTTTGCTGAGATCAAAAGCAATGTATTTAAGCGTGTTAGCAAAGAGAACCTCCACAATTTGGTATACTATGGTGAGTGCACTTTTAATTTCGACATCTTCATTATTCCATACAACATGGTTTTCTATTCCCTGTATGTGTCTATATTTGTTGCTGAAGTACTTAAAAGTGGTCATCACATCAACCGCTTAGTCACAACTCAAAGAAAAATATTAGTTGCAGTTTTGAGATAAAGTTTGTCTGCACAAGTCTCCTTTGAGCATAACCAAAACCATATATGTTGCCATCTTGGTCTGATGCCTGCTTGTATTGATCTAAATTCAGTTTGAACTTCCACCACATAAGCTGACTCTATTTCTTAGCGGTTAGTGACATCTTTCCGGTAGCATGAATCGATATGCTTGTGTTGGATATTCATTCATGTTCAATGAACTACTTATCGGCGCAAGTTTCAAAATCACTTTGTGCAGTTACACCAGGAAACTGTGATAATGGTTTCAACTTTCAAGCATGTTTGATGGCCAAATGTTGAAAACCAATTCTTTACATCTAGTTGCCATGATGCCCTGCGCTTAAATTTTTTTTTTTTGTCATTGCTGTCACAAAGATGCTAATTGTTTGCTTGATACATTAAAATTTGCAGACATCATCGAGAGATTTCACATCACGGCCTTTCTACTATTTGTACTTGCCCAAAATATCTTGGAAGCAGAGGGGCCATGGTTTGACAGTTTTCTTGTTGTAAGTGTGGCATGACAATATGTTTTGCATTGTGTTCTTGCCGATCTTGAAGGAATTTCTCATGGGATTTTGTTTGTTGTCACCTCAGAATGCATTGTTGGTATTTTTATGCGAAGTACTTATTGATGCCATCAAGCATTCGTTCCTTGCAAAATTTAATGAGATAAAGCCTGTTGCTTATTCAGAGTTTTTAGAAGACCTTTGCAAGCAGGTGAGTGCCCGAACGCTGGTCTTTAACTTCATCTGTTACATGTAACTATTCTATCAGCATTTCCGCTTCTAGGGTCTATAGCATTTGGATGCTTCTAACAATGTAATAAGCAACAACTTGTTATGAGATTATTTACAAGTTTAAAAGATTAACAGAGACATACATGCACCAACTCATTCGTGTTTATTTGCTTAGAAAGCATTGATTTTGTTATTGTTACGCGAAGACAGTGTTGGGTTTTAAGATCTCTAATTGATTCTTTGATGATACCCTCTCGGGAAATTTGTCTATGGGACACTGCTTAATGTTGGTTTTGTCTCCTAGACACTGGATTTCTTCTTTTGGTCTCGTAGACACTGAGAAAACACGGCATTGAAATAAAAAATTTGAAAATAGTCACTTTTCCTGCTAGTGTCCAAAAGAAGAGATACGATGTCCAGGAGACAAAACTAACATTAAGCAGTGTGCTACAGACAAATTTCCCCCCTCTTTTTTATATATACGGAAATTGATGGTACTCTGTGTTACTGGATCCTATCAATTATGGGACATTTTCGGAATAAAGAGAAGATTTCTCTGCCATTTGCGTGATGTTTGGCATCCATTGAAGATTCATTCATGATATGTTTCCTCTTTACTCTCTTGTGATTACTCCCTTGACATTTGTTCAAGCACTGCTATTCTACTTTGATTGGTTTATAGTATTCAAACGTGTGGTACTGTACTTATTTCCTAGAGTTTGGATCCTTGTCATCCAAAATGTTATTAATGCCCATCATCTGGAAAAATTTGTATGTAGATTTTGAATGACAAACCTGATGACCGCCAGAAGGACCTGACGTTCATCCCGCTGGCCCCTGCTTGCGTGGTAAGTTTATACGTGAATGCCCACGCTATTATACTGCCACCTTAAATTCTAGGCTTCTCATAGACAAAGAATTGCTTTATTTGTTCAGGTAATCCGTGTTTTGACTCCAGTGTATGCTACCCTCCTTCCTGCTGGCCCATTCATCTGGAGAATACTATGTATTGTGCTTTGGTCAGTTCTGACCTACTTTATGTTAGCTATATTCAAGATACTTGTGGGATTGATTCTGCGGTGCCTTGCAAACTGGTATGTAAATCTGCGGCTCAAAAGAAAACAGCATGTGGATTGAGGAAATTGCACCACAATTTTCTGGTGCTGAGATTGCATCTTTGAGAAGACATTTGTCTGTGGTGCATGAAGTACAGCAAGTACCGCAGCTGCTGCAAATTCAGTCATACATGGCCATATATAAGAGAGCTCTTAGGATTCAGTCGTATAGCACATAGGAACACACCGTGTCATCTTAATGTTCTCATCATTTTAAGGAACTGTTTATAGTCCAATTTTGCTGTGTTTACAGTTTCTTTCTGACCCCATTTTGTGCATACCTGTTCATAGTCTCGTAGATCAATTATGCTTTCACAAAGATGTTTTATGTTTGATATGTGAAGATATGTTTGTACATTCGTTCTTTTGAAAAGAATACAGTAGTCACCGTTCATATTGCCGCAATTATCACGCCTTCATTTTGTCACGACCAGCACTTTTTTTTCTCTTACTGTCACGCACCGATGGGTGCAGACGCTAATCCTGATTTTCAGGGATGTATAATTACTGAGACGTGACTATCGGATGACGTCTTATCGATCAGGCCTTGCTTTTCGTTCACGGGGCTGGTTGGTATCGTGCGACTCACAAAACCCGCGTGTAATATGCATTACAATTTACAAAGCAGGAAAGTAGCAATGACTCGCGGGTAACTAAAACTACACAGCAATTGTAGTACTCAAGGATTTGTTCCAGCAACCAACAAATAAGCACCACAGGACGTGCGCATCAAGCATTGGCATAAATCAGCACCGCGCAACATCTTTGGCTTCTCAATCTGCGGGACGGACAAGCCAAAGAAAACTCATGTGCTGCTCCCTCTATTTCAAAATTAGTCATTTTAAGGTTACCAAATTTTCTTAAACCATCTAAAAAAACTACACAGCATTTATGTATTTATCTTTCTCCTTTTCGTTTCATGTGCATTCATCTTTTTCATCTCTCCTTAATACTCATGCCACATCTCTACTTTGGAACATTTTTAGGTTTAGGGTTTAGGTAGTAATTAGGATTTGCTTCTTTGAATGACTTAGATTTTATAGATCTCTCATTCAGAGTTTCGAAACAAATAAAATGTATACGTGAAACATTTCTTTCGTGAAGCTAAAACAATTTTCGATTAAAACTGGAACATTTATTAATTCCTAGATGACTAAAATCTAACATATTTATTAGTTACGTTCTACGGAACAAATAAAATACATGTGTAGAACATAGTTTTACTAAAGCTAGAATATTTTTATAATTTGACGAAGCTACTTTTTAAGATTGAAATTAAGGGAGTGTGAAGATTTAGATGGTTAAATTCATATTCAATAATTAAAAAAGTAACTGAGAAACTAGTAAAATATCAGTCACTTACTTAGAGCTAGACACACACGTACTAATTCAGACTGGCATCCTTTACCTTTGTAAATGATGACTTCATATGTCTTTGAATCAATAACATCGTGTTACTGATTTAAAGTCACACAAAGTGATCATTTATAAAGGCAGAGGATCTACTAATTCACCACGAGTTCTTGAGTGGCTTCTCGAGCAGCGCCGAGAGGTACATCTCCTTCTTCTCCGCCGGGCTGTCGTACTTCCTCCCCGTGACCCACCTCACCCTGCGGAACGACACGCTCTCCACCACCTCCACGTACGCCGGCATGTCCGCTTCGTCGCAGAAGAAGTGGTCCAGCCAGAAGAGCCCGCCGGGGCGGAGCACCCGGTAGACGTCGAACAGCGCGAAGTGCATCGCGGCGGGCGGGATCCATCCGCTGAGCACGTGCATGGAGTGCACGATGTCCAGCGTGTTGTCGAAGAAGGGCAGCCGCGCCGCGACGCTGACGTAGAGCGGCACGATCCCGCGCGCGGCGACGAAGGCGCTGAACGGCCCGTTGAGGTTGACGGTGGTGGCCACCACGGTGACGCCGCGCTCGCGCATGCGCACGGCGAAGGTGCCCGACCCGCCGCCGATGTCGAGCCCGATGCGGACGGAGCCCGGCGGCGACGCGGACGCGAGCACCTCTTCGATGGAGAAGTCGAGCGGGTTTGTGGCGGTGGCGTTGAGCCAGCGGCGGCGCTCCCGGCCGGCGAGGTCGAAGCAGTCCTTGCAGTCGTCGAAGCGCGGGGAGCGCGCGCGGTCGACGAGGCAGCGGAAGGACTTGCAGGTGTAGGCGGACCAGTAGACGGAGCGGTCGGGCGGCGTGGCCCAGAGCGCGTCGGGGAACGGCGGCGGCGGCGCCGGGTCGCGCGGCGCGGCGGGGCGGCAGCGGCGGCGGGGGAGGGGCTCGCAGCCGCGGAGCAAGAGCCGCTGCGCCGGGAGCTCGTCGTCGGGGCAGGAGCCGTTGACGGGGTAGGAGAGGAAGGCGGCGAGGAGGTCCGGGAAGGCCAGGCACGGGTGGCCCATCGGCGGTCGCAGCTCGGCCGTGCCCGAGTTGGCGTTGCGCCCGTAGGGGAGCTCGTGCGGCCCCGCGAACGCGTGGAACTCCGGCGGGAGCTCCGGGAGGACGGAGGCGGTTTCTTGCGGACTCGCCGCTCTCGGCGCGGCCGTGGCGGATGGAGGCGGCGGCGCGCAGGAGGAGTACGAGGACGCGAGGAGGAAGGTGGTGAGGTTGGAGCCGAGCAGGACGGCGACGTATAGGAGCGTGGGGCGGCGGAGCGGGACCCCGGGGGCGGCGGCCAGCCTCGTGACGGACATTGACATGTTGTTGAGCGCTTGCTTGGTCGGAGCGTGAGGCCGGCGCCGGCGCAGAGCACTAGGGAGCAGGGGTACTGGACAGAAGCTAATGTAGTTAGGCTAGTCCCAATGGTGTGTTTCAATTTATTGTTTCCAAAGTCAAAGCATTTGTTTGAACAATGAAACGTCCTATACAATGTATGGTTTTATTTTTGTTGTTTCCTAGGACTACATGCAAGACACAAGCTTGTTAGAAATAGTGTAGACATAGTTTCATTTAGGCCAGTCTCAATGGGGCCTTTCATTTGCATTAAATTCTATGTCATGTGTGCATTTTTTGTTGATTTGGCAAGTTAATTATGATGAGAGAGATGAGAAACTTTCATATTTTGTGAGAGGTCTTTCATCCAAATGAAAGGAAGCTGGCTTCCTTTCCTAAAACTAGTCTTGGAAAGAGTGAAATAAAAGGTCCCATTGAGACTGGCCTTAGATAAAACTACTCTCTTCTCTCTCTTAATTAATTTCTTGCCCATCATCTAAAATGATGATATGGCATGATATTTAATGAGAATGAAACTTCCATTAGAAGTAGCCTTATAGCAAGAGAGTACTTATGAATTGTTGTGTTGCTTGCCTCCGTGATCTCTCCTCGTGCGCTCGCGATCCACGCCAGGCTTGCGGGGGAACGGAGCAACGGACTGCGAGCAAAATGGATTGATCGGACGCAACTTGTCAGGGACCACCTGCTTCTCCCGAGGCCCCGTCCCGGGATGTGATCGATGTACTCCCTCCGTCCCTAAATAGTTGTCACTGGACATCATGTTTGATTCTTCGTCTTATTCAAAAAAATTATTTAAATATAAAAACAAATATGTCATGATTAAAATATATTCAATGATAAAATAAACTGTAAAAAAATAAATAAGATTTGCGCAAAAAATTTGAATAAGACGAGCGGTCAAAAAAAAGTCAAACGACATCTATTTTGGGACAGAGGGAGTAGGTAGGACTAGCAAGCTCCGGCTCTCTGACCTCCCGCCTGCTGTGATCGCACGCAATTTCGGCACGCCCATCACTGCATGCATAGACGGAACCACGCAATTTCGCTGCGCCTGCGTGGGGATATGTAGATAACCACACTGTTTTTTCCTTTGGCCTGTCGTTTCTGCGTATGAGGGGGATCGTTCCCTGTGACACTGTACATCAGAAATTAATTACATGTTTTTGCTGAAACACAAACGTTACTAGTAGTACATCACAACATCTGCATCAAACACCAACATGGTGTGTGCCTTGCCCTTACACCTACACAGAATGATCTTTTGGCCTCACGTTGCATTTTTTGTTGGATATAAACTGATGCAATCAATGGGTTATTCACGAACCCAGTCTCTTTAAGTTTACAATCTGCAGCCAGAAAGGAAAGAAACGAATAAGAAATTTCTTCACATGAGGCTGATCGAATATGTTAAGTCTGTCCACAACTGTAGTAGTGTCTGCACTTTAACTTTGCTCATCCTTGAGTGATCATGGAGGAAGCACTTGCTTTCATCCTTTAATGGGAGCTTACAGATAGTTACGAAACCTCACAGTTCAAGCACTATCATTTGGAACGCTGAAGCAAACTATTTTCAAAAAGGTAAAAGATGAATTTTAACACAGATGAATTTTACAAAAATATGTAAAAGATGAGGATCATAATTGAAATTAGCACAGTGGCATGATACATGTCCCGGTTTCGATAGCTGTACAACAAAGGCTAGTTTAAATGTGTATTTATAAGTCGTCATTAAGCATCACCCTGTAATCTAAGAGGACCACAGCAGGTATTAAGCCTTTAAAAACTGTGCTAAATTGGTAGAGCGTAAAACTATTTACCATATATCAAGGCAGTTGTATTTCTTTTAGTTTTCTTTTTTTGAGGAGAAGTTGTATTTCTTTTAGTGCAACCAAGCTATCAAGATACATTAGCCTGATGAGATGACATAAATATTTATGTACAACTTTGACCATGTAAAAGACCCAATATATATATGTTCGCACCAAACACAAAATGTCATTATACATACAATTTTTTTAACACATAGCAGCATATGAAAATTTTATAAGCGAATCTGTCATTTTTTGGTCTCATGAAATCTGTGAGCTATTGATTTGCTTCCCTAATTACATAATATTCTGTCAATTTTTTCTTTAATTCTTCAGTAGTGGAGCACAAAGTCAAAGAAACTATGTGTCGCCTGATACATCAATCTAATGCACATTGCAGCGAAGGGCATGGCTTATGAACGCACCTTTAGCTGGAATCGTAAGAACATAGAGCTTCTAGCCGTGGCTGCCCCTGACGCACACGTAAGGCTTCTGGCTCTCATCCTTCTTCTGCATCGAACCAGGAAAATAGCGACAGAGGGTGTGAGAGACCTAGGAATTAAATTCTGATCACACAAATGGCATGAACATGTCTACAAATTTCTGGAGAGATTCGTTGAAAAAGAAATCCCGTACAACCATGGAAGCTTGGGACGTCTTCATTTCACTGCTCATCCCCCACCACAATTTCATCGCTGCCGCTCCCTAATCCCTCGTTGAAACGGAAGCCGCCCAGCAAGCAGCAGGGGAGGGGAGAGTAGGGAGAGGAGGCAGTGGTCAGTGGAGGTGGAGATGGAGCAGTGCTACACTTACGAAAAACTTTTACTTAAATTCTACGCACTGCTGATGTGGTGAAACATGGTTGATTACATGATTTTAGACTTACATAATTCAAAGAGACATTTGCTATAAATTCTTTGACACGTCAGCATTTTATAAGAATTTTGTAGAAGTTCTGAAGATGCGAGGAGGCTTGCCGCCTGCCTGCACCCTCGCAGATCACACTTTAGTCGGCGACCTTATCCACTGCCCTGCAGGGCGGGGAGAGACGGCGGCGCCTTGGGTTGGGGCTGATCAGCCGTCAAGCCGGTGAGGTGGGCGAGGAAAGAACGGGACGAAGCCACCGCAGCGGCTCGTTCACCCGGCAAGGGCAGCAAGGCACGTTACGACGGCGGGCGAAGGGGGGCCTCGGCGGTGCGTTGGTCAAGCCGGGGCACTAAAAATATGTTAGATTTTAGTCAACTATAGCAAATGATGTTTCAGTTTCGATCGAAAATTGTTCTATCTTTATAAAAAAAATGTTTTATGTATATATTTTCTTTGTTTTGAAAATGTGACCGAAAGATCTACAAAATCTCAAACATATTGCAGCCCTTCAAATTTTCAGCTTTTCAGAATGACACATACTATATCAGACAGAGCCACCCCATATGTACACCCAGCTGAACACATGTTGGTGAACTACAAACACGGCTACAGATGTAGCCATCTGTTCACTGAAACTCTACAACACTTCATCAACATTTGGAAGTCTCCCTCTGGACTAAACTACCGAAGAGAGCGAGTGGACTAAAATATACACACAACTAAATACACCAAGACTCCAAAAGAGAGATTGAAGAGCACTTCCAATTTCTGAAGCAGTACCCAGTAAAGACCAACAACAGGACTTCAAGTAGTTGACATCAAATGAAACTATGATGCGATGAGAGAAATGGAGTTTCAACCACAAACGGCATGATTATAAGTTACCACTGAACATCCATCATAGCACACCGCCAAAGTCGAGATTATGTAGCCAAAAAAGGAAGTGAAATGGAATGGACGTCAAAACAGCTTGTTCCAAGCACTGCCCACCTTTGCTCAGGTATGTGAACCTTTGCATTCCAGACGGTTGATATTATGACCTGGTGAGCATAATAACCGTATTATTCAACATTATGAAATTAGTATTATTTCCTTTCAGCATAAATACTTCATAATAGAAGAAAAGCCATATTGCAAAAGTAAAATGCAATAGATGAATATTTGCAAGACGAGAGAAATTACTACCCCAACTTGCTTGGGATAAAAAGGCTTTGTTTTTGTTGTTGTTGTATTTATTCTTGCAGCACCAAAATGCAGCACTAAAATAAGCACACAAGAGAAGTTGCAACTGTGCATTGTTGGCCGAGCAATGGTCATTTACTCATTTATACCATCAGAGAATTTCAGAACAGTAGTTATGGTGGTGGTAATTGGCAAGCTCAGTCAGAACTAAGCATATCACGGAAAACGGGAAAAGACAATTATGTTTCAGGAAACCAGACCAGATCATCTTGATTGTCTTCCATAGTGAGGTAGTGGTAATCATGGTTTCAGATAGCAAGATATTCAAGGAAAGGCAAGCAGACAATGTGCTATTTCAATCGCAATACAAGGATCCAGGGGCAGGACAATGGAAAGGACGAGTGTGTGATGTTTCAAAGCTTTACAATGGTTAGGGAAAACAAAGTTGTCGTATTCAACTCATGTCATAACGGTCGACAAGAGTCAAGCAGTCAGCCATCCAGAATATCGTGCACTACTGGCGTATCATTTGACCTATCAATGTGGAGTCTGAATGTACCTGGAGCATGGCCATATCATCTACGTTTCACAGAATTTCCTCCTCTAACAGCCTTAATCTGCTGCGATTCTCTAAAGCAGACAAAATGCACCAATGTCTGTCCATTTGGATAAATTGCAAAAGCACTATTTGCAATGCGCTTATGGCAAAGAGAGCACATGCTATCTCCATCAATCTTGACAGCAGCTTGACGCCGTTTATATAAATCCTCCTTTACCTGGCATATTGAAATAATTGTGAGAATATAGGTAAAAGTTCATTCATTGCACTACATTTGGTAATAGTTGTCACAACACTGTTAAGAAAGTCGCCAACACATCACAAAATATAATGGCATACATTATGAGACAACACATTTTCAAGTAGTTTGGCTAAGTCATCCGTGTTTTCTGTTTTTCCATGCAGAAATGTTAAATGCATCATTATGCTTTTTTTTTTTGAGCCAGACATCATTATGCTATTAATTACTGGACATGCACATTGGAATGAAAGGATATCCGACAAGGGAGCGCAGCCAGACAACAATCCAAGCAAAATTAAAGAATCTAGTAACATTTCCATAGCTAGAAATAAACATTGACAACAAGGGACAGCAGAAAAGGAGAGAACAGTGGCATCAAGGTGACCTGCAAGTTTGCCCGGAAAATCAAGTTTTTGATAACCAAATAATTGCGTAGATGTTCACTAGAGTTACGCAATAGTGGCTCAAGAAATGACACCATATCCTGCAATCGTCCAAATCAGATAATTAGAACCTTTAGAAGCTTTATTAAATGGACATTCTAAAAAATTAAACAGCTGAAGGAATGTTTTTACCTAAAAGGGCATAATATGCAAAGTGAAAAAATATGAATAATAATAAAAAAAAAGAGACCAGGCCTAAAATCTAACTACATCATTTTTTTCAGCAAATTTTGCATATTAGGATTTAGAAACATTAACAAAAAGATCCTGCTTTTACTTTATT
Organism: Eragrostis nindensis; assembly: GCA_012490785.1. Taxonomy (NCBI): domain Eukaryota; kingdom Viridiplantae; phylum Streptophyta; class Magnoliopsida; order Poales; family Poaceae; genus Eragrostis; species Eragrostis nindensis. The sequence goes on from JAAXCT010000326.1 coordinate 130,864, forward strand.
ACCTTTAATCATAAAAACACAATAGAACGGTGGGTGATTACCTGGCATAGAACTAAGCCAAATGAAAAAATATATATATATTATCGACACTATATAAAAAGAGTTACCTGGAGTTTTGTGTCTCTAGGTAGTAACCTAAGTGCCTGAGCACCATTTATTCTGTCCCACCGTTGGCTTAATAGTTCAAGCGCTTCATTCAACATTATAGGGCCTCCATCACTTACATCGTCTCCATCACCATCACTTCGGCCACTATCAGTCCCACTGGGGCTAAAGCGTACGTCCTCAGCCCCTTCAATCTCAACAACCTTTTTACCTGTACGCCCCATCCTGACCTTAACAGCAGAGTTAACCTTTTGATTTCCAGGGAGTTGTGATGCCACTGGAATAATTTTCTGCTCAAATTCCTTTTGAGCTTTTCTTGGGTTCAGATAAATTTGTAGAAGATTAAAATAGATATTTGACTTGGAAGGTTGTTGTCCTCCTTCCTCATAAACACGGTCACAATACGCAACCGCTCGCTCCGGCATCTGGAGCTGCAAGGTATTGCACAGTTTAAAATGGATATAACCTTGAAAAACTAATACCAAACCGACACAAAACAAAAGTATATACATATTACAGAGCAACAGTACCTTGTGAACATAGAGAGACAGTGCACGGAGGTGCTGATTTATTTTCCCATACAATATAGCACGCTCTTCAAAAAGAGCATCCTGGGGAAGACGCTTAAGAAGTAGGTCTGTATTGTAACCTGAATTACTCTCTAATGTAGATATTAACTTCTTCCGTGTAGGGGAGTATGTTTTTTCGGTCCAGTTTCCCTCTTCCTTCAGAATCTTGTACCAGTCAAGAACTTCAGAAAGGTACAGTTGCACCTGAAGACCACAAGATTAAAATGTCAGAAGATCGGCTAAGCAGCGTCAAATGAATTGATTGGATGAGAATAGATACAAACATAAGAATTGAAAGAGTACATACCAGCTCATTTTGAAGATTAGGATTTATCCCAGTTTCACTCATTGAAAGCATCAATTCTAAGTAAGTTGACTGCAAATTTGGGGCATGTTGTTTCAGATATGAATTTACCAAATCTGCAGGAACATTTTCAGATAAAAAGAGCTCAATAGTCTCTGACGGATTGCGTTCAAGGACATACAAGGAAGACTCTAAAACCAGCATTGGGTCAGATCTACAAAGGGGCTGCAAAAAAAAAAAATGCAAAGAACCTCAAATTAGCCACAGAACCAAAAAAAAAAGTGACAAGAAGTATATTAATTCATAGCGCCACGGTTCAAATCAGCCATAGAAATGCAAAAAAAAAAAAAAAAGTGGGATAAGAAGGATGCTGCATTCATAATGTCAAGTCAAAGTTCTATCGATAACCTTGAGCAAACATATCAAACTATACAATAGAAAACCAACATTGCGCAACAAGTTTCTCCAATACGAACAAGCAGTTTTTGGAGGCCAAGAAATGCATGGAACAGGACATGACAGATTACTAACAAGCAATACCAAATCCATATGATCCTATATTCATATCAATAATAAATGCATGGAACTCGGATTATCAGTCTGAGTCGTCACACAATAGTATGAAAAAAAAAAGGTACAATTCTAAGAACACATGGATTGAACTTCCGATTCAATATCCTTGAGGTGTTTCTGCATTTTGTAGACGAACAACGAGTATTTATATCAAGCTTGTGGATACAGTTCATACGAGTATATGATCCAAAAGCACTGTGAGAGGTCATATAGAGGTTCTGTATGTGAAGAATAGTAATAGCACTGCAACAAAACAAAGAAGCAACAATAATACCCTGAGATATTCAATGATCATTTGAGGATTAAACTTTGTATTAAAATCAGTATTTCCCATCTCAGATTTTGATTCTTCAACTAATTGATTGAGCAGCTGGAGAGCTTCGCGGTGCATTCCATTGCTTCTGTAGAGCTCAAGTAACACCAAATATTCGTTCCGCTCCTTCAGAAACTCTTCACATATCTTCAAATCACAAAAATTAAGCCCTTTCAACAATTCTGCTGCCCCTGATGACTGCCCAGTAAGAATGAGAGCTTGAAGCAGAGATGTGTCCAGTACAGTTGCCATTTCTCTGGCAATAGAGCTTGTATGTGTTTGAGCTCGCTTCTGAAATACAACACAGTCAAATTATTAGATTTAACTTTGGCTTATTTGCAGTCAAATTTGCACTCTTCCGCACAATTGATGTAGTACTGTACACACTAATAAACACCCAATGCCCATGAAAATCCTTTGAATAAAGTGGTACATCGGCAAGAAATCAATAATCATAAAAGGAAAATAAAGAGAGAACAGAAACCATGATCAATAATCATAAAGGAATAAGAACAGTATGGTACTAGGCAGGAAGTTAAGTTCTTATCAAGCTTAAGTTATCATGTGCGGCCAACACTAGGAAGTATCCCAGTCTGCTTCCTGGATAAACGGAAGCACAAACAAGCTTGCTTTATTAGTTTTTATAGTTTTCTACGGATGTTAAACACTCATAGAGCTTGACAAACCAATCTAGAGACCTATATGATACCAAAGGAATTAAACATTCACATCCCTTAAGAAAAAATAATGTCTGAGAAGAAATCAGAAAATAAATTGGCTATCGAAAAGGCAACCTATAGTATCAAGAACAATAAGCAGATATCGTTAAAGCAAATATAGATTCCAACCGAGTGCTAAGACAAGTCATTTTCAAAGCCTCAATCATCAAACAGGATAAAAGTTTCAATTTACTACTTGATAGTTAGAGAAACCCAGGCCCTTGTTTACCGGAATTTTTCTGCATATTAGTTTCTGATTCATGCAATTTCACGTCTGTCACTGGTTGTTATTAGTTACTAATTAAAGAACTTGCAATAAAAAGGAAAAGAAAGCATTGTCTACCTTGTTTGGCTTCTTTGACTTATATGAATCAGATAAGATTAAACTGTGGTGCACAGCTCCAGAGACCACTTCCTCTGTTACTTCAGCTGTTGCTCTCTCGATTATTCCACTTCTTTTCTTTTGCAAATACTTCACAAGAGCGGTCAGAGCGTTGTGACTCATTTTCTTTATCTCCAATGGGGATTTATCATCAGATTCATGAAGTTGTAAAGAGTATGATTCCATCTCATCTGTCACATCAGATGATTCCCTCGCTAATTCTGGCATGTCTTGCAGCTTGTCATGCTCACCTATAATGTGTGTTTGAGGCAGGACAATAGAAGGGTATAGAGATAGCACATAAGTAATATCCACATGAGAATCAGAAAACTGCTCCATTGCTTCCTCATAGCTCCCACTATCGAACAAAAAGTGCCCATATCTAAATCACGAAATCCAAAAAAAAAAGAGTTGTCACTTAGTTTCGTTCATGGTAAAATATTACAAGGGAGAACAAAATTTCCTTGGAGTAGCAATGTAGCTCAGTGCATAAACTTTTATTATAGACTAGATATAGATATTGATTCGATATTTAGAATGTGATATCATTTAATACTGTCTACGCAATGTTTGTATAAGACCACTGAGCTTAAACAGAAATTTCCTTTACAACAGCCCATGTTTTAATACTACAAATATATTTCATAAATGTAATTTGATATCACTTAATACTGTCTACACTCTACACAATGGCAAACTTGCAGGGTATGCATCAACATGACTGACAATTTCAGATTTTTTTTCCCTGGAAGAATGTTTTCAAATGTCTCTTTCAAGAAAAATAGGTTCATATTTTCCTTATTGGGCACAAAGGTTATAACTGAACAACATCTAGCTTAATATCTTGGCGACTTACATATTCATAAAACTCCTATCATTGAAAGCAAAATGAAATTCTGGCTGCTTAACATGGGTCCATATCCAGTGAAAATGGGCTAAAAGCTGGACATTTGAAAATTTCATCAAAAAACATGCCTAGAGGTTCTCAATTTCTTTTTTTTTTTTTAAAACATCCACAGCAATATTATGGATGCACCCAAAGTTGAAACACCAAACTCTTTATTGTTTGCAATATACAAAATTGTGAAATTTGGAGTTTAGCGCATATCTGTGAAACATTTCATAATTTTTTACCTTGCAAACGAAATGAGTTCAGTGTTGCAATTTTGGGTGCATTCATAATATTGCATCAACTATGGATGGTAATTTTTTCAAAATATTTGAGAACCTCTAGGCATGTTTTCTGACATAAGTTTCAAATTTTCAACTTTTAGCGGTGTGTCATATAAGGCATGCAATTAGTTTTCCAGGAAAAGAAGATATCTGTAATTAATTGTATTTCACATCTTGGATCATCAAATTCCAACAAAAAACTGGGTATTGTGCTCTGTTGTGATTGCGATGAACATATGTACTCAATGAGATTATGTAATGACAAACAGATGTGGATAAACACAGCTTTTCATATCAACAGACTCCAAATCAAGTATTGTTGTCGCCTTTAGATTGGAAAATTTGAACATACCTTATGTGTATTGAGCTTTCCTTTGCAGCTCGTAAGTTTGAATCCTCTGGAGGAAGCAGCTTACACAATGCTAGCGCCTCCTCAAATTCTCCAGACGCGGTCAGTTGCACTATCTGTACAAATTGCATGTAAGATTTATATTAAGGGGGGAACACAAAAGAGGCAAACAACTCTTGGAATGATCAAAACGGCTATTTAATGTCTACTTATATTTTCAAGCTAGGTACTGACTATTCCTGTGGAAATAGCCTCATCTCATATAATATAGTCTTGTTGATCTTTATTTTGAAGAAGAATCAGTACATCATAGCACTTCCGCTTTAATTTTTGCTATATATTATCCAGAAATTTTCAGGACAAGGAGTTATTTCTTTCACTTCCGAGGAACAATAAAATGTGTTTATTAACAAACCGGAAACAAGTTTCCTCAATGAACAAATCCATAAAACTTCATGAGTAACAGTGCACTTCATGGCATAGAGGGTGTCTAACAAAGCACTAGAATGTTTAAACTCTATAGAGCACATTACATTCCGTAAGTATCAGGAGACATGAGTACTGCGACCTGTGAGTAACACAAGCACATATGTAGATACCAACACGCTCATAAGAACAAAAAAGACAAACATGGATACCTGGGCACCAATAGGAACAGGCAGCAAACCATAAACAGAGTTTGATAGTGCAGCAAGTATACAATTGCCAGTTTGAACAAGCTTTTGAACATCACGGAGGACAACTGTCTGAACCAACGCATTAGGTGCTCTAAGAGACCGAATCTGAAATAATACCAAATCATGAAACTTATTATCTCCACATTATTTCTTGCAATGAGATCATACAAAGATCATAAGAACTCACCTCAACATGCCGTGGCATGCGTGCCACAGCGTATGGTTTATGTATAACAACAGAAGCAGGCGTGTCAGACCAAATTATCCTCCCATCTTGAATAAGCTTCCCATTTTGATCAACAAATACCCCAATGTTATCCTGAATACACAGAGGAAATACTACAACATGTGAACTACAACCAAAAGAAGGGTGGAAGAAAATCTTACAGAAGCTAATCAAGTATTTCAATGTAGAAAACTTTATGAGATACTTTGCCAAATAACATTATATTTTCTATCATTATTGTTCAGACCACTTTGGAAAACAATCGAATGAAAGCATGTCCTGATGATAAAATAACCAAGACAACATGCATTCTAACTGGTGGCAGTGTAATATCATTGTTACCATGAAAACTAAGTCCCCTCATAAATTGCAACAGGAATATTGTAGCATTTGACATGATAAGATTCTCTTAATCTCAGCATAAAAACATTACTTTTAAAACAAATTTTCCATTCAGCAAAGAACATTGTCACTTTTGAAGTTAAGAATGCCAAAAGTAAGCCGCTATCCAACTAGCAGATAAAATAGATCTTAGATTAATATCATAAAAAAAGAAGACTTATACCTTTCCTAGGAGGAGCTCCCCGGTAGGAAGATGCACGACTAAAGGAGGAGCAATCCTCCCAGAAGAAAACACCTCAGTTTGTGCCCCAGTCATACTGTTTATTATCATATACTCCCTCCTAATCCCAAGACATATGTTGTCACCACACCAGGCCATAGATTTCACCAAATCTGGTATACCAAATTCCTTCACCTCAACAAACTCTCGACCGCCTGACAAACAAAAATAGATTTACCGCACCAATCCAAAATGGTATCATTTAATGTGCTATTTCCATGGTCCAATCTAGAAAATTTCTTATCATTTGTTTCCCTAAGGATAAACATAGGTATAGGCATACAAATTTATACTCCTAGGAAATAATCACAAAGCAACCTATCCACTTATTTAATGTATTAGATGCTGATAAACATATGTATCATGCCCTTCGAACGGGGCGAAGCGTGATTTTCTTAGACTACTTTTCCTGCTATGAATTGCAGCGGAAGGGCATGTCCAATGTCAGAAGCTTCTCCAAATTTCATATGGGCAGCGAACTCCATTAGCCAGATACAGTTTCAAAATGAATGAATATCCAAAAAAACAATGAGGCACAAAATATTCTTAGTAAAGGTACACGTTTTATTAAGGTTGAATAAGGTCATTACATTTGATGCTATAACTAGATTAGGCTAAAATAGATGGGTTGAAACAAGTCAGCTCCGACAGTAACATGCCAAGGTTGTCCGAACGCAAATGTTGTAATGAGCTCAGCATCTGGCTAAACATAAACAGGTTATCAACTATCATGGAACATTCTGGAAGATTAAATATGCCGATCAAGGTAAGTTTGAAACTCTTTACTAAAGGCTTCCAACTTAACAGATTAATTAATTAAATGATCATGACAATACATTGCTGAAACAACTAGTTACTAATTCTCCAGACTGGAAATTACGTACCAACGTTCACTCCATTACCAAACAAAAATCTATCTGAAATTCACATCCCCCAACCTCAATTCAAGCACTACCAAATACCAATAGGTAATTCCATGCTCTACTGAATCCCAATGAATCATATGTGCAACCTACGTTAAATTTAGTTAAAAGAGAAAAAACTAGAATCGTATGAAGCAGATAGCCAATTCAACTAGGCTCTTACTGTCGAGGCGGAAAATGGTGAGACGCTTCTGTCGGCCGACGGCGAGGAGGCCCCGCCGGTCGTCCCAGGCAATGGCGTTGGCGCCCTTTGTCTTGGAGGAGACGGCGGCGACGGTCTCGAGCCCGGGGAGGCGGTGGAGAGCGACCCACTCCGAGAGCGAGAGGAGGAGGTCGCGGCTGGCGCTGACCTCCATGGCCACGGGCGGGCGGCGCCAGAACCGCGGCTCCTGCCGCTCGAGCGTGTAGGGCCCGTCCCGCCGGACCTCGTCGCCATCGGCGGTGGACGGGGCGGAGTAGATGCGCAGGGAGCAGTCGGAGCCCCGGAGGAATCCTTCGGAGTCGGATGCCGCGACGAGGAGCTTCCCGGCGTGGGAGGCGACGGCCTCGATGCGGCCAGGGACCCCGGTCACGAGCTCGACGGCGTCGTACGCGCTGTGCACCATGGCCGGCGGGCGCGATCAGGGGGGGTGGGGCCCCCACGGTGGTGGGTGATGGCCGCCGCGGTCGTGGGGCGGCGGAGTCGTGTCGGGGGCGGAGCCGAGCGTCGCGATTCGGAAATGCGAGATCGTGTCGTTAGGACGGTGTCACGCTGGCTAGATCAGATACGTATGGGATACGAACACATGAACATGTGTCCGGTTGTATGCAGGATGTTTAAGCAGCAAGTTTTCTTGTCGCGGAGGATAATAACTATTGATGTGAAAACAAGTTCAGGTCTGAATTTTCTGTACATATAAAAGATGGCAGGAGATGTATCAGTGTTGTAACAAAAAGGGTGAAATCAAGCACATGGCGACCAACGTACTCACTTGTTACCAGAGACATTTTGAGGTTTGAACTTTGAACACATGTATGTGTGCTTAACTTGCTGTTATCTTTAATCCCGTGTACCTTCAACTCAAATTAGGCTATCTAGCACGAAACCAGGGGATTCATTTGGTAGAACACAGGATTAAGTTCCATTTTGGAAGCAATTCGGATTCACCTATAAACGTTCTACAATGATGAATCATATTCTGCTCTGCAATCATTTAGCAACCTGCAGGCTGAATTTGAATTTCCGTTGATACAACTTGATACAGTCTTACACCAACAGCCCGGCAAAATTCAGAACATTCAGTATTATTATATTCGCAACATTACAGAAGTAATTACAAAGATCAGTACACGCGTTTGCAACCACGAAAGAACTTTCGAACTCAGAATCACACGCGTTGCAGCTTCCATGCATCGATCTCTTCTTCCTGGCCTAGGGCCGGCAACGCTGCAGCATCTGCCTCCGCCTTCCCAAACATTTGCGCATAACAAAATTCAGAGGTGCTCCGATCCGTCAGCGATTATGTCGTACGAACATTCAGGTAACTAGTTACTCCCTCTGTCCCAAAATAGATGTCGCTGTTGACTTTTTTGACTGCTCGTCTTATTCAAATTTTTTGCGCAAATTTTATTTATTTTTTACAATTTATTTTATCATTGAATATATTTTAATCATGACATATTTGTTTTTATATTTAAATAATTTTTTTGAATAAGACGAAGAGTCAAACACGATGTCCAGTGACAACTATTTTAGGACGGAGGGAGTAGTTAATAGTGTGTGCCATATTATTCACAACATTACATCCATTACAACATGAGTCTGCAGGACTGCAGCCAAGAAATAACTCTCGAACTCAGAATCATACGCACTGCAGCTTCTCGAAAACTCTTGGCGAAATCCGGCCGGGGAAGCGACAAGCAAACGCTTCTTCTTGGCCTTGGGCAAAGATACGACACTTGTTTCCTTGGCAGCACGTCGACGTTGTCGAACCTCGATCGGCAGCTTGAGCGCCGTGAGCAAGTGAGCAGCCCGCTCAGGACCTGGAACCCTTCCTCGGAGCACGTTGTACCGCTGCATGCATGTGCAGCTCCGGCCGTGACCGAGAACGCGGCCGGGCCACGTCTCGTCGATCGAAGATGGCGCAGAGCTGGCCCTCCCTCCCTCCCTCCTGGAACAGCGCGCGGCCTCCCGGCCCCTGAGGATCGTCCGTCGCCATGACGTACGCAGCCGAGGGACCAGGCGTACGTCGTAGTAGTCCCTCCGGCCCGGCATGCATGTCCAGGAGCATCTCGGCCGGCTCGTACCGAGGTCGCAGAGCTTGACGACGCCTCGGTCCTGATCGATCGACGAGGATGTTCTCTTCTCGGCCGGGCTTGATGTCGCGGTGGACGACGCGGCGCTCCCGCATCTCGTCGGCTCGGCGCCGTCAGCAGCTGGCCTCCGGGATGTTGTTGTGTCCTCGCTGGCGAAGAAGGAAGTCGGCGACGCTGGGGCCGACGAACTCCATGATGCGCTTCATGCATGGCGACGATCTTGCCGGTGCCGCGCCTTCACGACGGCGCCGAGGCGGCACGTCACCTCGTACTCCTCGATCGGAGCTGCCGACGGCGATGTTCTTCCTCTTGGGGGGAGACAGAGAAGCTTCTGCGGCGGCGGTGGCAGCTGGGTGCTCCATCACGATCGAGCGACTTTGATCTTGGCCGCCGGATGCCTGGATTGTGGGAAGGAGGAAAGGATGGTGAGGGACGGCCTCGCCATAGGGTGGTCAGTGGTCCTGCCCTGCCTTTTATACACGGTTGGAGTCGGTGATGCAGTAGCGTGGATTGCACCAAGCGCGTGCATGCCTCGCAGATGTCACAAGATCGGCTGGGATTCCTGCTAGCTCGGACTCGGATTGTTCGAGAAAACAATAATCCCCGAGACAGAGAGGCCTGCAGATCAGGGGCCGTGGTGCTGTTCGTGCATAGCTTCCCGGAGCTAAGCAAACATCCTAGCACGCTTTCCACGAGATGCCACTCTAATACACTTTATGGAACGTCGATCCTGAATTTTTTTTTTTTTTTTGAAATGGCAACGGGGGAGAGATGTCCCCACCTGATTGGTTTCCATTGATCACTGTGGGCGCATGGCCCTAATGGAGTTGGTTACATCAGAGTTATGGAGAAAATATTACACCACTGAGTTACAACAGTTCTCTCGCGCAGAGGCATCCTGTATTGCCACCGGAGAGCTTCTTCACGGCAAGCAGAGAGACGGGGCAGCGATGGGTGCTTCGACTGGAATACGATCTCATGTCGATGCTTCCACAGCTGGCAGCAGCACAGCAGGAAGAACGTGGAGAATTGTTTTGCCGGGACATGTTCTGGCCGTGAGATTTCCCAGAGACCGGCTGACAGCAGGTAGCTCAAGTGGCGGAAAGCTAACCTTGGCTCAGAACGCTTGAGCAAAAGGGCAGAGGGAGCTGAGGTGATCGGGTGTCTCGTCTTCAGCTGTGCAGACATCACAGGTAGCTTCACACAGGTAGCTTCATCCACCACGTGCTTATGGAAGAGGTTGCTCTTGCACTGTATGCGGCCCTGCACCCACCAGCAACCAGCCAAAGAACTGCACTTTGGCAGGAGCTCGATCCTGAAATGAAGCTATGAATTTTTTTTTTTTCTAGAACGTGCATTGCACGTATTTCATTAAGAAGAAGAGAAGATTACAACGTTACACGCGACCGACGCGTCAACTTAGTACAGACACCAAGTGACGACACACACCAAAACCTAAAGCGACTACTCGCGGCATAAAAGACGACCTCCAACCAACAGCACAAGGAAAGCAAAACCGTTAACCCACAGCGAGAGATAAGAACCAACACTACCGACTACTACCCAACACATCCTGCCATCGGAGGAGTCCAAAGGCGATGCCCTTGTGCCGCTGCTCCATGGGTAACTCCTTTCCGTTGGATGAGCTTGTCTCCCCTCATTCCGATGCCTGTTCTTTGTAGTAGGCACAGGCAAACCGACCTTCGACCAACTAGCCTCGACCAAACCATCAAATTTAGACGCCATCTTACCCGACCGTGGGATACGTCTTTCGAGGACAAAGTGCCCACCATTCCGATCCACCACCATCAGTCCGCCATCAGCACGCCATGCCTTGCCTCGGATGCGGGTGACTGTTGCGGTGCGCCAAGACTTGGGTTTGACACAGTTTGCCGTGGGCTCTGCACGTATAGAAGGTCTTGCATGAGTGTGAGCTACCACTGATGTGTGAACAGGTTGTGCGACCACGACCGCCAGCAAGGGAACGGATTGTGCGACCACGACCGCAGAAGGAGTTGCGACTTCAAGCTCGGTCTGCAAGAACTTCCCAAGCGACCTCTGAGCGGGAGAAAGCGTCCACTTTTCTTCAAGCATGTCACATGACAGTGACCCAACAACGACGGCAACGTCGACCGAGGGCGGCGCGGACTGGATCTGGCTGGATTCGACCTTCTGTGCAAGCAATGGTGGCGACACGATCACGGTGGCGACGTTGAGGTCCCCTCCATGTCGCTCGTTGGATCCGATCATCGATGACCCAACAGCAGAGACGACCCAGCCATCGACCCCATCTACCGGCGAGGCTTCAAGAGACGACGACGACCGCGATGACCATGGCGGGCTGGAGCTGGCTGCGGGAGAGGAAGTGCTGTCATCGTGCGCCCCTACGACGGCCTGCAGGGAGTCAATCTGATCCAGAAGAAACTCCCGAAGCGATTGCTCCTTCAGGGACAAGGACCTTTTTCCTTCTGCCATGTCCAACCGATATACCACTTCAATGGCCATCTCCAGCTGGATCTCGGGCGTGAGGGAGCAATCAGACGAGGAGGACGACGATTGGTTATCACGACCTGCAAGGGATTTTGGGGTGGCGACCTCCTGGGTGGTTGATGCTGCTGTGGATGTTGATGTCGAGGAGTCCGGCATGAGAGCCGGTGGCGGCCGAGGTGGCGCACCCGACCCAAATCCACCTCCATCAGCTCCAGTGGACGGCGATTGAGGCGAGAAGGCGGCGCACGGGTTGGGCGATGGCTCCCCCAGATCCGGCGACCTCGCGAGATCCGGCAAGAACATGCCCCCACCTCCGCACGAGCTTGGCACGGCAACGCCGTCAACGGCTGCGACCTGTGGCTCCCTGCCCGGCGACGGAGAGGATGCTTGCCTGGTGGTTGAGCTCCATGGCGGAGACCCTTGCAGTTTCGATGACCGGGGGCCATGAAGCTATGAATGAATGAGTACAATCTGGGTAGTAAGATCGTAAGAGCATTCGCATCCCAGATCCCCAACATCCTAATTGCAATGTTTTAGCTCATGCTTGTTTAGAGAGCATCAATACATGGACACAGTCACAACACGGCTCACGTAGGTTCAAAAGACACCCTCTTAGACCATCCAGGCCCACCCAACGTGCACCGTAACAAAACGGCCCGCCGCACGCAAACAACGACCCAGCACGGGCGTGGCGGAGCGCGCGGCTCGACATAGTCTCTCCATCACATCTAGCCCCCTCCTTCACGCCTCGCCCTCCTCCACCAGCGCCGCGTCTCAGCCATGGCCGCTGCCAATCCTCTGCCTCCCTGGGTGTCCCTGTACCGTAGCGTGGATCTGGAGGGGCTCGTCGTCGACGGAATCCGTGAGTGGGGCGAGATCAGGTGTCCAAAGTCAAAGAGGAAGGCCTACGGGTGCGGGGAGCGCGGCCAGACGCTGGTGGATGGCCTCACGCTCCTCGCATGCTTCATCAAATCACCGAATCTCACCTCGTATCTGCGCATCCACCTCAACGACCAAGCGATCCACATCATACAATCGGAATTCGGCATCGGCGACAAACCCCTCGTCAAGATCGGGAACGGCGGGTTGCGCACCCGCGGCGCCGTCCACCACTCAGGCGACAACACCATCGTCCTCGCGCTGTCCTTCTGCATCGGGTACCAGGACGAGCGCATCTACTACCTCGTCTACGACGCCATCGGCGGCTCGCTCTCCATGGTCGGCCACGTGCCGCCGTACTGCTTGTCCTGTCTCACCCCGGCGGCGCTTCCCGTGCGCCGCAAAGACGGCGTCGATCTGCTCCTCATGGCGCGTCTGTTGCGGATCGCGTTCCCGGATCAAGGACTGCGCCCCAATGATGCTGTTGTCTGCGTGTGCCCGGGGCCGTCTTCCAGTTCCAGCATCGGTCCGTGGCAGCTGAGTAAGCGGCGTTACCGGAAACAGGCGCCGGAGCGCATATTTCCGCACGTCTCCTTCTCGTCCGAAGGCTGGGCCTTCTGGGCCGATCTCTCGCGCGGTGTCATATGCTGTGACACGCGCACCCTCGGAGGCAGCTCTCAAGCGGATTTCCACTTCATCCCCTTGCCCGAGGAACTCCAGCTTGTCTCGGATACCTTGGAGGTCTCGGTGATCAACCTGCCAGAGCCCTTGGAGATTCCGGTGACCGTGCTCCGAACCATGGGCTTTGGCGGGGGTTCCGTCAAGCTCGTCTCTATCGGGCACAGCGGACACCCCCGCAACAGGATGGTGACGGTGTGGGATCTTCACCGTGATGATGGCACCGATGATCATTGGGTGTGGAGGAAAGCCGATCGTTTCAGTGTGCGCTGCCTCTGGAATCTTCCAGACTTCAAGAGTGCGGGCCTGCCGGAGACGTTTCCCAAGTGCCCCGTCGTGATGCCGGATGGTGCCATCTGCCTCCTGCTACCCAACAAGAGCAAGAAGAATATCATGGAGGATGATCACATCTGCGTCCTTGAGACGCGTCCCATGACGATTGTGTCGGCGGGACGTATCTGCAATTACCGTAGCGCTGGGCCTACCTTGGTTCCTTCCAGTTTCATCCAATCTCTCGTTCCTCTTGCCCTATCGAAGAGCAAGTTGTCGAGCCAACTGGCCTGGAAGTGCAGCCCTGCGGTTGTTGGTGAGGTTGTTTTGCTACCACACTCTGCTATTTACTTCTTTTCTTGTAAAACTACTGCCAGCATTTCATATCACGGTTCTAACTTGTAATTTCTTTTTCGCAGCAAGTGGGGAGTTTGGATGCATATTACTGAAGACAGCGGTGGTGCATGTTCTGCTGGATCTGGACTTCATTTTGCCATGCTTCTTCATTGTTAACGTGATGATGCTCAGACTGCCAAGCTTGATATATTGTGAGCTTTGTTGACTGCAGCCCTTGATGCATTTACCGACTGCCAGAGTTTATCCTCGCCTATCTACTCTTGTCTTTTGGTCTTGATGCACTTGTGAAACATGGACGAGATGCTTGTTTATTAGTTGGTAGTCTACCGTGTCTTGCTAAGTCATGTTGTCAAAATTGGACCTGTTATGTGCGGGGCGATATGCACCTTGCGTCGTTGCTAAATCTATTTGCGTGTGCCTTCCGGATAATATTGTACTTCATTGTCACCTGATATTCGTGTTTTCTGTTTATAGGATGGCTTGACCTCATCCCATTTTCTTTTTCCTTTCAAACTTGGCTGGAGCTATGTCTCATTTCTGGTACTTAGCTGGCGCTCCATGCGTTTGAGATTTTGTTTAGGAGCTCCATGCATTTGACATGAGTGGCTTTTAATTTTCATCTGCTATCAGTCCCAAGGAAAGCTTCTGTCCCCTTAATGAACTAATCGTCTTCCTTCTCTTATGTGTAGTGATGATGCTACTTGATAGAGCCTAGAGCATTCTCCTTTTTTTTGGCAAAATATGTACAGGTAGAGCAGCTTGTTGATGGAAGTAGAATGGATGCACCTTCTTTTGGACATTTTTTTTTCTTTCTAATACTGCATCTGGGGCTTGCACATTTTATGTCATAGTTAGCTTCATCTTAGGAATATCTAACTATCCCCTCTCTGTCCTTATGAGTCTCGTAAGGTTATTCAAAAAAAAAAATTCTCGTCAGGTCGATGCCGTTTTATTATTGACCTGGCAAGATATAGGTGGTTTTTGATGCTTCTTTAACTCATGTCACCTAGAATCCCATCCCCTTCTCTGTATCGTCAGGAGAATTTGCATCTGAAACTGCCTACAACACCGTCCCCACTAAAATTAGGCTTCCATTTTTCTACAGTTCCGCCTTTGCATTGGTTGTAATGTAAACCAGTCAGGTTGGGTCTTCAAAAGTATCCAAAGTTAGTTCCGGCAACAAATATGTCATTTGTTTGACACTGTTATCATAACTTATTGTTATGTCTTCAGCTGTTACTATTGTCTGCGCCGAGTTCGGTATTTTGGGATGTTAATTCGATGGACATGGTTTTGTTCTGGCACTTCCTCCTCTTCAAAATGTAAAAGCCGCACATATTTGAAGACCCAGGCTTTATTTGCCCCAGGCGCAGCTCACAGCTGTATGCCTAGGATATTGATTCACTAAACTGTTCCTGTATTCTTGTTAGTTGTTACTAAATGCTGAACGATGGAGTATGTGCATTGCAATTGTTGAGCTAATATGCCGTCACGATGCATCGTGGATGGAGAGCTTGTGGAACGTGCCAAGCTTGAGCAGCCGCGCGGCGCCAAGGAGTCGCCAGTCCAAGCTCGCGATGCTGGAGGGCTCGTGTCGTGTAGCATGGCCGGTGGCCTGCACCGGCGCACGACGCGCGTGGAGCCATGCATGCCAGCCAGCGTGTCAAGGATCGAGTTGGCACGGCACGCCACGAACGTCCACGAGGTCGTGCAACCGCTGCGTCCCGCTCAAGCTACGCAACGAGGACATGCAAGCTCATGTTGCCGGGGCCCGGGACAGATCGATCTTGTTATCCGCCCCGAACACGACCTCCCCGACAGTATCAAACCTCCACCGTGCCCACGTCACCTGCTCTGCACTGCATCCACCGTCGCATCTCGAAGAGGATTTCCCGAAGACGATGGAGGCACTGCTGAAGGTCGGTGACGACGTTGAGCCAGGCGATCACCGCATAAGCTCGATTGAGGCGGAGAAACCTCGATTTCGGAGGGCGCGCGCATTATGCAATTCGGATGAATTATATATGGATTTTGCTTATCAGAACAGGAATTCCGCTAATGCAAACCTGTCCCAAGACACGGCGTAGTGCTGGTGCGCTTGTGCAGGATCTTGTGAACGAAGCGGACGATGTCTGCACGTCGGGCAGCGGCGCACCGGCGGAGTCCGTGTCGGAGTTGTCTTCTGAAAGAAAAGAAGAAAACCTGCGCCCAGATCACGCAAGACCAAGTTTGCAAGACCAAGTTTGCAACATGCTGGAGTCAGCTTTCGCCGAGTTGAAGCTCGACGACACCGAATCTACGACCCTCGCTGTTGGCGGAGGCGTCGACGCCAACAAAGATATCAAATGCACGCCACAGCCTGCTGCTATCGGTGACGACGGAGAAGTTTCCTTCTTGGTCGGCGGCGAGACCTTCTTCGCGCACCAAGCCGTACTCGCCGCCCGCTCGCCGTTCTTCGAATCGCAGTTCAGCAACGCAGATGCTAACAAGATGGACGGCATCGGCATGGAGCCAGAGACTTTCCGGGTCCTGTTGCGGTTCATGTACACCGGCTTGTTGCCCAGAGACGACGAGCTGAGCACCGAGCTGCTCCAGCGTTTGCTGGCAGCGGCGGATACGTTCCACATGGAGGGGCTGAAACTTACGTGCGCCCACAAGCTGTGGGAGCGCGTGTCGCCGGAGACGGTTGCTTCCACGATATGTTGCGCGGAAGCGCATGGCTGCCCGGAGCTGAAAGGTAAGTGCATTGACTTCTTCTTGGCGCAGGAAGACGTGTGGACAGTCGCGCTAAGCGAGGGGTTCAGGCAGCTGACGCTGTGTTTCTCATCAGTGATTGAATGAGTTGAGAGCACGAATAGGATATGAGATGCCAAGCCCTGAGGAAAGTTTTACTATAGATGATTTGATAATGTCATGAAATATGCACTGTTGGTGATGCCTTGTAATGGTTGTCAACTTATGCACCGAGCTATCGTTCAATGTACTCCGGTATACATGCCTTACATTAGGAGTGCACATTTAGTTGGGTTCCTTGCGTTCCTCTCAGTCTTTTGGTGGTACTTTTCTTGTTTGTACGGATTTTCATGAATTTTCCACTTTGAGTTCTTTTTTAAAAAAAATAAATAAAAAGAATCAATTTCACTCTCAAACATCCATGTGTCTGGATGACCCCTGAAATTAGTTGTATCTGTCTAGACGCCACAATTACCGTCAGGATTGATTACAAATTCTCTACTTAGTCCTTTCACAAAACAATGTTACGCTTATGCATTAGTTTAATTTCACAAAACAATGTTACAAACTCTTTACTCAGTCTTTTATCTAGGCGGCTGCCCGCGCATTTGTGCAGCTCTAGAGTTCTACTCAAGGTTTTTGTAATTAGACGCTATAAACTTCAACAGACATGACATTATCGTGCTTCCACAACCATATTAATATTCCATAATTAGTTATGTTTCTTTACCTGTTTCCAAAATTGGTGTCGTCGCCTTATACAGAATTTTTTAAATTTTTTAACCTATTTTTAATTAATATTTTAATAATAGCCCGACCAAAACTAAATTTGCAAATCTAGTCCATTTAGTCGCGCCAAACTAATTGGCGCGACCGAGCCTACAGTCACTCCAATCTGACTGGCGTGACTAACTTCCACGTCAGCATGGATCGTCACGTTAGATCTTGGCCGCGCCAAATGGTTTGACGTGACTAAACGTTTAGTCACGCCATATGGCTTGGCGCGACAAAAACTTAACTCCTTTGTGGGCGAGACGTGCTGCCTGCAGTGGAAATTATGAGACGTGCTGCCTGCAGTGGAAATTATGATAAGTCCTGTCAGCCTCTCTCTCCCATTGCTTTTAAAAAGTGTTTCATGCAGCCTACCTCTCTCCACTCTACTGGAGGACTGAGCACTACTAAAAAAAATTGCAACTTCCAGTAAAAAAAAAATTGCAACTCTACATGCACAATTCGTTGGCATATTTAGTGAATTAGAAGTATTCTGCATCCACACGCACAAATTAATTAACGATAATAATATAGTAATTATATTATACACACAAATTAATTAGTGGTAAATATATAGGCACATTTTGGTGCTTCACAGCCACGTCAGCAAATATTTTACCGTTTTATGTTAGTCTAGCCAACTAAATATATATTATGTTTTAAATAGGCAATAAACGATGATGTCGTTACTTATACTTTTTTATATTTAATTTGATGACATCTTTTCAAATGTCTTGCGTCTTTTATGATAACAATTGATATATTTAATACACTACTGTGATTTATGTTACCAGTAATTAAACCGATTTCCGATCGTTACCACATATTTTTGTGGTGATAATTCCATTTTTGGTATTCCTGTAATACTGATACCGTATTTATTTTCGCCAGTACCGCTACCGGTTTCGCTATCGAGAAACAATGTGAAACTAAAAACGATATAGCCTTCTTCCGATCATTTCCCGACTACTTTCATGTTGCAGTGGCAAGTGAGAAGACATTTAAACTGGAAACTGTATGTTGTTAAAAGATACCTAAAATATAACGAATGAAGTATTTTTTTTACATTTTATTTTTAACAACACATTTTATACGAAAACAGTAGTATGAACAAACCGTGCTCAATAGCTTCTAGATTTGGTGCTTGCCTTTAAGCGGGACAGAGCAATTTAAAAAAAGTCTCATTTGGTGAAATCTTGTGGACAGCAAATGTCCATATGTCCATGTGCCACTGAGTTTTACCACGAGCAGTAGTTTGCGTCAGATGCCTAGTAGTTTGCGTCAGATGCCTTGGGTGCAGGAAGTTTGCGTCAGATGCCTTCGGTACAGGTGGGCCTTTTGGCTGCTGCACACCCAGAAAAAAAAAGATTTTTCTAATCTTCCTTCAAGTGCAACAGCTGCAGTTTTTCAAGCCGTCCTGTCAGCAATCAAATCGACCGGCAGGAAACAGAGCGCAGGAGACAAAGGGCCTCAGGCTCGCTCGCGCAAATTCTCCGCTCCCCGCCCTGAAGAATTTTCGGCCGCGCCAAGACATGCGGCGTGACTAAACCTTTTGTCACGCCAAGTTGTTTGGCGCGACCAAAATTCAACGTGGCGGTCCATACTGACGTGGAAGTTAGTCGCGCCAGTCAGATTGGAGTGACTGTAGTATCGGTCACGCCAATCGGTTTGGCGCGACTAAATAGGCTAGATTTGCAAATTTAGTGTTGGTCGGGTTATTATTAAAATATTAATTAAAAATAGGTTAAAAAATTAAAAAAATCCCTTATACACCATATGAATTATCCTACCCTTATATATTTCGTATAATTAATCGACCGCCATCAGGTTAAACTTACCTTGGTCAGGTGACAGAACACTATACCGATGTAGGCACCTCCATTCGGCAACTACCGTGACATCCCATTCTAATCAGACCAAGACATGCATGAACAGTTTTGTGGCCATTGTTCTCTGTTGCATTGTAGTTGAGCTAGTTGGTATCACCACAGCAAGACATGCATCTGTTTTTTCTTAAAGATCGAAATCCTTCACGCCTGAAGAGAGTCAGACCAACATCGAGCCAAACACCAACCCAGCGGCCACTGCAATTTTCCCTCAACAATTCTTATAACACAATGAACAAGTTTAACTACATTGACAAGATTCAGACAGTAGAAGGTGACATCACAGAACAGCTATTTACAATATCATATTCTGTAACGTTTCAGGTACAAAAATTCCTGTCGGATTGCTGAAGACATGGATAGTGCTTCCCTCTCTACTACCTAATCCTGCTCTTCTCTGCTACTTCTACTGATAAAATCCGATATTACTACATCGATCCTACAACACTAGCCCACTTTACACAAAAGGTTGCAGTTTCATAACCAGGTTACCTCGTCAGACATAAGAACAGAAAGGATGTCAGAACTAAGGGGCAAAAGAATTGTCACTTCACAGGTACCGTTAGCACCTCATTCACAATAGGTCCAGCGGCCATGAGCGCACCACCGCAGACCATGCAGAGGAATAATGGTGGCACAGGCTGATCATCCGCAATGCCGACACAACGCGTGTGGTGCCAGACATTGCACACATCGCATGCCACCATACGTTCCCCGTCATCATCCTGTGCGCCACACACGCAACTTACTACCCATGCATCAACCCCACCCTGGCACCGTAGCCCAGTCTCCATGTTCGCTCCATGGCCATGCACACCGATAGTGTCACCAGACTCTGCCCCACCAAGCATCACTGGATCCCACTTCTCCCCAGCAATGCCATCCAGTGCCTCAGCGTGGAATTCGTCAAAGAAGCAGTATGTGTCCCGCAACGCATGCTCTGCCTCAACAAGCAGCTCACCTATGGATGCATGCAGTGGCACCACCACAATATCCCCTGGTGGCCTCGACCATGTAAGCTCCGCAGCCTCCCATGGTTGTGGTCGCCACTCAATAAGAAACCTTAGCTGGTCATCAGACTCATCCCTGAGGCCCCACCATTTCACCCAGTGCTTGCAGTCCAGAACAGCCTGTGCTGACTCACTGCGTGCCTCCACCATTGCGCGGTACACAGCACGCAGATCACGCTCCACCTCCGCTGTGCCCGGCCATCGGATCACAGGAGGGGTGCGTTCTGCCTCGACTTCCACTGGCTCTTGCTCTGGCTCAACATACTCCTCCAGGCTGAAGCGAAGCAACCGATTCTCAGGATCAGCCACACGACGCACAATACAGCTACCAACAATGGTGTTACTAAGGGATTTTATGACGAAATCGAGGAGACCAGTGTCACCAATGGCACCTCTGGCAGCATCTCGCACTTCCTGCCGTGTCATCTTTGTGCCATCAGCATGCTCCAACAGCTTACCAACAACGACTTCAGCAGCATTAAGCAGCCGCTTCTTGGACCACCGACAATCGAGCAGGTCAATCACATCTTCAAATCGCTGGCATGGCTCCCTCAGCCTCTTCACAACACATGACTCTGGCAGCGAGAATGGCAACCGCGGGCATGTATTTGCAGGTAGCGGTGAAAGCGGGGGCTCACGGTGTTTCCAGTCAAGGAGGCAACAGAGTAACTCACGGACAGTGATCAGAGGCTTGTTGGAGAGGCGGCGGTAGATGGTGACCACACGGCGGACATGACGGCTGCGGAGATAGTCAACAGGCAGGGCAGCTAGGGCTTCCAAAGCAGCGGCGTAGGTGGAGGTAGACACGCTGAAGCAGCCCTTGGAAAGGCAGTACCCCCAACGGGTGAACCATGTCTTACCATGTGCCACACCGTGAAGAAGGCGGAGGTCCACCGCATGCTTCCGGGTCAAGTCCACCACAGAAACGGCCCTGCAGAGGAAGCACACAAATCTTAGGAGACATAAACAAGGAGGTTATTTTTTTAAGTTTACAAAGTTTTTTTTTTGACTGAACAGGAGGGGGAAAGCCCCTACTGATTATTAATATATTAAGTTTATAATAAAGTTACCAGCGTTCAGAATTTTTGCTACTCTCTGCCTAAATTGCCACTTTACATAACCCATCTCTCAGAAAATGTACTTGCAGCACACCTAAATGATACTTCACTAATGCTACTTACTTTAGAACTAATATATGTGCATAGTATTTCTGAACAGGAAAGAAAGATTAGCTGAAGATTGTTACCTGACACGAAGAGCAGCGCAAAGTTGATCCCATATATCCATGATTTGGCACCCAGACAGGAAACTGGAGCCACCATCACGACCACGGATTGTGACAAGGTGACCAAAGCCATTACTATGGATGAGACCATGGAGAAGGTGGTCACTGCGTCTGAGAAGCGTATTTGCCCCTGACGGATGGTCCCAGTCAACTGTCTTCGGGATGATGAAATGGAACTTCCTCTTTGACACCCAGTGGTGGCTCCAACCTGAAACCGTAGCCGATCATGCATTTGATTAGTCGCCCAGTGGTGAGTTGGCAGTCACAGAGCTAGGAATAAACTTAATTAATGCACGAAACTACCATTTTTCCAGTAGAAGAAAGAAACTTTAAGAGGCTAGGGGTCATCATTACAACTGCATTACATTTTCAGGAAGTGGTTTAAAAAAATCGAAACAAGCATCTTGGACTCCGTCAATTTCCGGCATTGTGTAGAGTAAAAACGGGGGGCATAAATGCAAGAATAGAAACTTAATTTTATCGATCAGTCAGTTGTTTGAATCAGAATCGACAAATTTTACTAGTTGCTGAACTGCTTATGCATTCATATGAACCATTAGCTAGGAGGAATGAACGAATTGCAAGAAAATACCACGAAAAGAAAAACCCAAGAACTTCTCGCTATTCCTCAAAGCACTAGAAAAAGAAAGCGTCTAAAGCAAAATTCCCCCCCAATCCAATCACCGAAATCAGCTCCAATCGAGCAAAACCTCGCGGTTCGCATCCATCAAACCTAGAGAACGGCGCACGCATTGCGCCCAAATACGCGAAGGGGGAGCAGGGAGGCGAAGCTTACTAACCGGCGCAGCGGCAGAGATCGCAGAGCGGCTCGGGCGACGCGGCGACGAGCTCCTCCACCGCGAAGATGGGGACGAAGGCGCCCGTGCGCTCGTCCGAGAGCAGCGCGCGCCACGCCGACACCGACCCCGACGCGGCGGGGGCCCACTGCTTCAGCAGCCACCACACGTTGTCCCTGAACGCGCCGCCGAGCGCCGCCGCGTCCCTCCCCGGGAAGTCGCGCAGCGGGTACACGCGCGCCCCCGATCCGGCCCTCGCCGCCGCGGCCGGGGCGGCGGCGGAGTGCTTCGCGGGCGCCGAGGAAGAGGAAGAAGAGGACGAGGTGGAGGATGAGGACTGCGACCACGGGCTCCCCCCCTCCTCCTTCACCGCCGCCAGCGGCGGCGGCTGCGGGATCGTCCGGGGCGGCGGCGGCCGCCGCGTGTCGAGCCGCCGGAGCGCGCGCGTGGACGGCATTGCCCCGAGGCCACGGGTCGTCTCCTGCTTGCCGCTCGGTGGGAGGTTCTGGGGTTTTGCCGTTTTGGTCCGCGGCGGCAGGGGCTTTCCCGTCATTTCGTGGCTTGCGACGGTGCGCTCACGCCGAGCACCACGCGACCCCAAGCACTGTGCAGCCTGGGCACGGCGCTGACGCGTGGGACCCAACCCGGGCGCTGTCCGCGCGTCCTCCGGTCCGGTGCCCTCGCGGCCGTCGGGTCATATCCTTCGCTGCCTGCCGTTGCCGTGGGAGGCTGTGTCTCCATGACATATTGGGCCCGCAAATGGCTAAGCGGCCCTGACTTTAGGGTCCCTCAGGTCAACAAGAAAAAACAATTAGCGAGGGCGGAGTCCTCGTGTGGAAAAAGTTTCTGTGAGGACGAGAAAGAGAGAGGCGAGGCCAGGGGCCGCGGGCCCGCGAAGGGGAATGTGGGAACGAGGTCAAATTTTGGGGTGACGTGGCGCTGGAACGTTGGTTGTTTGTTCCAGGGCCAGGGCTCAGATGCTTTGAACGTGACCGGGTTTGTCTGTCCTTTGCAGTTGGCCAGTTGGGAGGTTCTGGTGGGAAGATTTCACCCGTGCGAGTCAAAGTACAATGATGGACCGCAGCGGTGCAGCAGCAGCCCTCCTGATAGGCCTCGCAAAAATTTCATATGAATTTTATAGAACTTTCACAGAAAAAGTTTAATTTCCGCAGGAATGAAGAATGATTCCTCTATTCCAAACGAGACCTTAAGGTTTGAATAGAAACTGGCCAAAAGTTTCACTGAAAACTGAAGTGCCACAAATAGTCCCAACAAAATATCGAAAACTGCTTGGTTTCTGTATTCCCTTGGTCCCACAAAGAAATTATCAAGTTCAAGCTAGTTTAAGTTTGGTCAAATCTATAAAAACAATTATCAAAATGTTTAATATTAAATCAGTATCACTCGATACATCATGAATTACATTTTCATTTCACTTCAGAAAGAATTGCATTTCCATAATGCACCTATTCGGTGTCATCCATGTCAATACAATTATCTATAAGTTTGCCAAACTTAACCTAGCTTGACTTTATAAACTTTAAAAATAGTCTTTTTTTAGAAAAAGGTGGTAAATAGGAGTGATAATGGAAACTTTGTGCAAATCCCTTTTTACATGCGAGGTATTTCTACGTGCTCTTAACATGTGTCAAGTGTAGATGCAATTTACACCGGATCCACTATTTGGATATAAAAGCCTATTCTAGACGTAGGACTACTTGCATTCTCATGTCGATGTTCAATTTGGTTTGGTCTCTTTTGTGATTTAAAAGGCTAATTAAGGTCGCATTGTTTAAACATAGCTCAATTAGTTATGATCATCCGGGCTTGAGTCCCTGATTCGATAATGCCCGTAATTATAATTTTTAGCGAGTTCCTTCAAAAAAAAGAATAGCGGTAGTCGTCATGCCTGATGATGGCAACGAGCCTGCGGTGCACTGAGAATGCTGCTAAACATCCGTCCATAAATATAAGGATTTGTTGACTTTCAGTCAACTCGTTTGACCACTCATCTTATTCAAAAAAGTTGTGAAAATACAAAAATGAATAAGTCATACTTAAAGTATACTTAGTGATAAAACAAATCATAACAAAATAAATAATATTTGCGCAAATTTTTTGAATAAAACAAGTGGTCAAACGACTTGGCTGAAAGTCAACAAATTCTTATATTTGTAGACGGAGGAAGTAGCAAGTTAACTTGAAAACGTAGCACAAATTACATTTCATCAAGCTTTGCGGCAGTTGTTTATATCCATTCATCTTGGTCCCAAGTCTCAAACGCGGGTGATGCCCCTACCTTCGAATCTACCTGGTTGCATAAGCTATCCATTTATTCCACCTTTTACTCCGGCTAACAAAATAACACGGGACACATTTAGACACTCACAAACACACGAGTACTCACCTCTATAAAGACACGTACACATACTCTACATCTATGAGCACTTCCAAAAAATTGATCGTGTTTAATCTTGAGATTAATAAGTCACCAAGGGCACCTCGTTGTCGACGAAATGTCGTCTCCTACTGAAAGAATAATTAACAGTAAACGCAACATTGTGCCAACCGTGCCAAGTCTATGACTTAAGCTATAATAAATTATTTTTATCATGATAACCTAACCAGCTGAACTACGCTCAGTTTACCGCAGCCAATGCATTTACATCAACTGGACAAGAAAAGAACTTCAACGCAACCGACTTGACCCCCGTTTTCCTTCATTCCAACGGTTTGGGCCTCTGTGGCCGAATTAACCCAATATCTTATGTTCTAACTGGCCCAATACGAAACGATTAGTGGCCCATGCTAAGCCTGTGCAGAACAACCATAGTATGAAAGTATTCTTGTGTAATTCGCAAAAAATGAAAGTATTCTTGTACTAATGAATCGAATAACATGGACTTTATGTTGTCATTCGATAATCAATATGATTTTTCAGTGATACCATGAGAGAAGGAGATGCAACGCGCAATCTTTTACTGAGCATCACTGGTGAAGACCAGGTGTACATCGTATCTCTCTTTTTTTACCCAAAAATCCTCACCCTCTTGTCATAATGATAAAGAGCAGGTGGTTTTGTTTCCTCTGTGACAGATTGCGCGTTGTATCTCCTTCTCTCATGGTTACTAGCTTAACTAAGCCTGGCATAGCAATTGTTACTAGCTAATCTCTTTATATGACAATAGCGCAAAGTACAAACTCCCACTACCACCTGCAGGTTTGTGGACATCTAAACACTGAAACTACGGCGCGGCATAAACTGAAACTACCTCCTGGTTGTCCTGAATGAATCTGTTTGGTTTCTGATGCGTCCATAGGTTCAGAACCAAAATGTTAAAAACCCAAGTCGATGCTGGCTGGCTAAGCCCTGTTTCTCAGAAGCCTCAAGACATGCGCTCTGGGCTCGCACACGATCAAATCCTGTATGGCCTAGCCCACACCGTCACACGGATCAACAATGGGGACCTCGTTCGATTGTAGCATGCGAGGCTCCTCCCCTGCAGCCAAGCTCAGCTTAACTAAACCACCGCGTCGCCAGCTGTAGCTCTTCCACCGTAAGCTTTCGAACATCGCAGCACGCCACTCCAGCTGTTAGCTCCTCCACCGCGCCGGAGAAAAGTCGAGGAGCATGAGTCGTGACGTCCCCGGCTAAGACATCATCACCTCGATCGGGGGCCCCTATACAGGACTGGCAGTCGCGGCGGTGGTCACGCACGCCAGCGAGACCGGTTGGTAAGCTACGTAGGTGCCGTGCCGTCCCGTGGCGCGCGATCGACGCCGGCCGGTGGTCACCGCGCCGATCGGGCGCAACGGTCCGTGTGTACACCCTTTTTGGTGGAAACAGGACCCCAAAAAAATAATTCACGTGATGTTCAGGTACACGCTGCCTCAACTATTTTGCCGGGGAGTAAACGCCGATGAGGACATGAGGAGGTGCTGGCTCCGTTTCGGTTTCGAGCATGGAAATGGAAGGCAGGCAAGGGCGCGGTCCATTCCACGCGACGTCCCTCACGGGTCATGGTTACCAGCCCCGGCAGCGCACACGCAGGTCGATAGCACGAGCGCCACCGGTCGGTCGGTCACTCTGCGGTCTGGCCCCACGTCCCAAGTGTCCTGCAAGTCCTCCTGGATGAGCTGTTTGTTCCGGCCCCAGTCCTCGCCGTCCGTCCGGCCGCTTCCGCGCAGCTAGCGCACGGTCCGCTTCTGCTGCCGTGTCCTTGCTTTGCTTGCTCTTCACGCGGAACAAATTTTGCTTACCAAAACGCGAGCCAAGCCTTTACGCTCTTGTGTACCATGCTCTGTGTCGTTCTTTAGCTCACTTGCGTAAATTAAATGTCGTGCAGCTGCAACCCTGCGAGCATGTACACACACGTACACGGCAATCCAACAACCGAGCCCCATCCGCCGGGACAACGATTCTTCTCGCATCGCCAACGCAGGCAGGCGACGCTCGCATGGTCCCCAGCCCGGCGAGGCCAGCCAAACCAAACCAGGGAGGCCCGGCGCTTTCGCACGCGACGGGGCGCGCTGTCCGGTGGGCGAGTTCAGCGTCCGGTCACAGACAATCCAGACGGAGCAGGAGTGTGAGCTCACGGACTTGATCTGCATGGCAAACGGGAGCGGGCAATCGTCAAGAACGTCCAGTTTTGGCAAGCTTGCAGCTGCTGCCACCCTGTGTCTGAGGTGGACGTAATTTGGACGCTACCAAAGCCTAGAGCACAAGATAAGGCTCTGTCCAAGCCCCTCATGTCCTCACAGTCACAGCTCACGCACTTGTGTACTAGTACTACGAGAACTGGACTCCGCCGCCGTCGAGTACGAGTAGAATTTTTGCGTTGCAAGTGTGCGTTCACACTTCAGAATCTGATGGAATAGGCCTGTACATGACCATGCACTCGAGTCGCGATCCGACAACTGGATCGCAATCCCAATCTCGCTCTCACCAGATAATTTGTAACTGTCACATCGTTATCTTCTCCCCGTTGTCTAGCCTTGATTTCAGGCCAAAAGGCCGGTATCACACGCTTAATTCAGGCAGGCATCGCTGTCCGGGTTCGTTTCGCAGGTACCAGAGTGGGTTGGTAGCATGGAAGTTCAGTTAGTGCTGTGGTTTCGCGGTTAGCACGAGCCGGAACCAAAGCTTCAGATGAGCATTGGTGACACCGGGTACGTGGTTAGTTGACCTGCTTCACGTGCTGTAGGTACAACAGCACATCGCGACCTGTGTCTTTGGATCCAACTGGGGCTCCGGAGATTGTTGTAGCCGCAACTTGCCCCCTTTCAGGTCCCAAAACCAAACCCTCTTGTATAATTTACAAATTTTCTACACTCGCAACATGGTTACACTCACATGACAAGGTATCTATCTGTTCAATAATTACGCAAAGATAGAAGACCAGATCAAGACCTACAATAAATGAACTACATCGATTCGTGGTCATCCCAGGAAAGAAAAATAGGACTAGCGAAATGAATCGTAGATGAGTTTCTTCTGCTGCAAAAGAACATAGATCAGCTCTCAGGTTTCCCATTTTTTGGCAAATAAATATAACCTACATATGCAAATTATCAATATCCAATACAACCCGACAATCCTACTAGCTCAGCTTAGCAACTGACACAACGAACAGTTAGCAGATCTGCAAACTTCCAGGTAATTCTCGAGTCAAGATCACAACACATGATCAACGGGTAGCTAAAAGGCAATACAGATCCAAATTAAGAAACATGAAAAGATTAGGGATGAGGAGACTAAAAGAATGAACATAAGGATCACTTGAGCCTTCTGCTTTCACACAGCTTGAGGTCTCGGACTCACTAACTGCCTATCTTCCATCAGCGGAGGTGAATGACTCGGCAAATCCAGGAGGCCTTGTCGGGATGCTTGTCTGAGTGTTATCCAAGCTTGCAACAAATGAAGAGGTCGCGCCATCAAAATGGCTGCTGTCCTCGAAGGCTTGCCATTTCTTCAGTGCTTGAGGCAGCGTCATGTCCAGGTCAATACCATAGCTGTCGTCTGAGTCTGGATCGGATGGTTTCCACACATCCGAAAGCGTGGAGAGCACATTGACAGCATGGCCCATGTCAGGCCTCTGGTGTGGTTCTCTTGCGCAGCAGTGACCAGCAAGCTCTGCGACGGTGCTAACACTAGCAAACGTCTCCTCGTCAAGGTCAATAACTGGGTCGATTGCTTTCCGGAAAGTATCCTTGTTGAGCTGCATTCTCCGGAACCACGTAACTAAGTGCATGCTATCCTCAGGTTGAGTCTCATCAAGTGCCTTGCGTCCAGTGATCAGTTCCATCAGGATGACACCAAAGCTGAAGACATCAGCTTTTGTGGTAACTCGTCCAGTAACTGCATATAAAATGCTTTGTATTAGAAACCCTAACCCAATTAATAATGCTTAACAAAATGCAGCTTGGCTCAAGTTATCAATTAGGGCAAGGCAGTAAAGATGATGCAGCTATCCTATACTGTTTACAAACAGGAAGAAGCTGGAGAATACTAGCAACAAGCTAGAAGTAAAATGAAAGCCAAGTTAATGCTGCTGAAGGCTATTGAATGTCTAAATACAAGACATAATATAGGGGAAATGGTACAGTGGCCAAAATGAAATCTTCATTTTACGAATATGGTGGTTAATGTGGGGGACCTCTACTTATAAATCACTCCTTTTGTACAAAGTAACATCAATTCAATGTGTAAACAGAACAAGAAGCAAGCAGAGACTGTAAATTTCATTGTTTGTTAAATGTAAGTCTAACACCATTACTTTTGTATAACAGAACATTCAACCATAGATTTCAACGTTGGAAGAGTAAAACAAAATCAGCCACCATCTAACATCTGATTAAACAGATCTATTCAGCAAATAAACTCATCCTTGGAATACGGTGATCACTGAAAATGTAGCCCAAAACTTAGATATACCACTCATGCATTTCGACTCTTTTCAAGTATAACAGTTGGAATATTAGAATACGGTTAGTGAGCATGTAAAGTATCACAAGTTTTGCAAATATCACAGCACAAAAACTAATAACTGAATGATCAGGTCGGAGGAAAACTACAGTATGAAAGTGTTTGATGATACTAAAAACCAATATTCCATAGTTTAGATGTATGGTGCTTATTAATTGAACTGGACAAAAATCATTTTTATACATAGCAACACAGTTATAGGGTAATCACCTGCATACTCTGGGGCAAGGTACCCAAACGTGCCAGCGAGTCTTGTTTCCACTGAGACACACTTCCCGTCAGATGGTGCAAGCCTGACCAATCCGAAGTCCGCCACCTTTGCCTTCATGTCGTCACCAAGAAGTATGTTAGATGGCTTCAAGTCCCTGTGGATGAAGGTCTGTTGGGCAAGGCTGTGTAGGTATTCAACACCCCTAGCAACATCAAGTGCAATGCTCAGTCGCTTCTTCCATTCCAGTGGCCGCAGATTATGTTCTGACCACTCAAACAGGTGTTCGCTCAGAGTACCCTGTGGCATGTACTCATACACAAGAATCCTCTCATTTCCATCAAGGCAATAGCCAAGCAGCGACACAAGGTTCCGGTGACGAACCTTGGTCAGCACAGCAATCTCTGATTTGAACTCATTTAGCCCCTTGTTACCCATCACACCAGCCTCCATCCGTTTCACCGCAATCTTTGTGCCATCGTGAAGCTCCCCCTTGTAAACAGTGCCAAAACCACCTCGACCAAGGATGTTCTCCTGACTGAAGTTGTTGGTCACATTTCGGAGAACTTGGATAGAAATGACCATATTTCCGCCATCGGGAACACGAATTTCATGTGGATCACTGCTCCCTTGGCTATATGTCTCACTCACACGAGCACCACCATTGGCATTACCCCCTGCAACTGTGATTTTAACCATGTCATCTGATCCAGAGTGGCGCGGATGGATGACCATAGCATGTGGACTCTGCACCCTTCCGAAAGGCTTCTGCTTTCTCTTGTAGCAATAGAAACCTAAGGCAGCAATAAGGCCAAGTCCAAAAACTGCACCAACCACTGATCCTGCAATGACTGCAGCAGAAGGCGAAGACGATCCCCCATTCTTTCCGCTATTTTCACCGCCACCTTTACCGGATGGACTGTTATCGCCGGTGCCACCTGATCCTGCTGTTGGAGCAGGAGCATCCTTGCCAATGTTTGGGTTACCGGCGGTTTTGACCACGACATTCTTGGCAAAAGTAGGTAGTTCCCCGTATAGATTGTTATTTGACAGATCAACTTCTTTCAGTGCAGGCAATGTGGCAAGCTCCTTCGGCACCGTTCCAGTGATGCTGTTATTAGCAAGAACCAGCCTCTCCAGGGAGACAATCTTCCCAATGGACGGTGAGATGCTGCCACTGAGCCCCATGTCGATGAAACTCAGCGTTGTAATATTGCCAGTAGAGTTGCATCTAACACCGGTGAAACCATTACACGGATCATTCCCCGTCCAACCCTCTGCAAGCTTCTTTGGGTACATGAAACCAGCTGCCACCTCGAGCAGCAGGTTCACTCGGGGATCGCATGGCACTCCAGGGACCGGCAAGCAGAACTTCTCCTGTTCCATATCAAGATGGACACTTTTGGGAATGTTGGGCGTTGGTCCCTGAAGCAAATTATTTGTCAGGGTCAAATTCTTCAAAGCCTTCAAGTTGACAAGAGTGTCCGGCACCGGCCCGGTGAATTGGTTGTCTCGAAGCTGCAAATCCCAAAGATTATCAAACCCCTTGAAATCCGGCAAGGGACCTGTGAAGGTGTTAGAATGCAGCCACAGTTGCTGCAGGCCCGTCATGTTGGTGACAAAGCTAATGGACCCGTTCAACTTGCCGCCCCCATTTGCGTTGTTGAGCCAAAGCTGCACGAGCGGCGCACCAGACAGAGACCGCGGCACAGGACCGGACATGTTGTTGTCAGCCAGCGATAGCCGCGCGAGCGACTGCAACGCGCCGAGGAAGTCCGGGATGTTGCCGATGACGTTGGCGCTGTTGGCGGAGAAGTTCTCGAGGGAGGAGAGGCCGCCGATGTCGGCGGGAAGCGTCCACGGCACGAACGGGTTCTTGTCGATGTCCACCGCCCTGAGGCTGGTGAGGCCGCTGAAGAAGTCCGGCGGGATGGAGGTGAAGTTGCAGCTGTGGGCCAGGAGGACCTCGAGCTTGACGAGCCCCCCGAGGGAGGGCAGCGGGCCAGAGAGCTGGTTGGACATCACCTCGAGGCGGGTGAGCTCGGTGAGTTTGCTCACCTCCGGCGCCAGGGTCCCCGTGAGCCCGCGGTGCCCGACCTGGATGGCGCTGACGCGGCCATCCGAGTCGCAGGACACCCCGTCCCACCGCTTGGGCGAGCAGGGGTCGCCGGCGGTGTCCCATCCGAGCGTCTTGTCCGCGCCCAGAGCCTTCGCCACCGCCCGCATCGCCTCCGCATCGGACGCCGCCGTCTGCGCCGCCGCGCCGACGGCGAGCACCAGGACCAGGATCACGGGCGCCAACAAGGGCCCGGCGCCCCCGCCGAGGCGCCGCCGCCCCGCGGTGGAGGCGGTGGGAGACGGCATTACGCTAGACAGAGAGAGGGAGAGAAGGGAGAGAAACAGGAGTAAGTTTTGGGTGGTGAGATTTTAAGTGAGGAGAGAGAGAGAGAGAGATGGAAGTAGCACAGGGCACATGGGAAGAGGACGAGGGCCGGCGGCACATGCGTGTGGGGCCCCTGCGCGGCGATTTAGGGTTGCGCCGCGAAAATGACGGCACTGCCCCTCGCGGTCGCGCCGGTTTGAAACCGGTCGCGCAACGGCGAGGGTACGAGAAGCCGGGGAAGACGACGCCACAGCTCACGCCGCGCGCCGCCAATGACGCGTGGGGACCACGCGGGGGGCTGTAAAGCGCCGGGATCCCAGCACCAAAAGGCGGGTCGATTTGCGTCCGCGTCGTCCCGCCTGTCTCCGCGCTGGAGCAGAGCTGGACGGCGGCGTGGGGCCCGGCGCTCAGCGACACGGGCGGACACGGAGTCACGGCGCGTTGGCCGGCGTGCCGCGTCCGGCTCCAGCATTCAATGGACTGCGGTGGGGATTCGCTGCGGTTTGAATCCTGTGGGAGGCTCGGGGCGTCAAAGCGAGGCTTGCGAGTTGCGAAACCGAAATGAGACGCCTTTGGCTTGAAGGCTGCCGAAAGAGCACTCTTCCCAGTCCCAAGGTCCCAGTTCCTCGGTTTGTGCAGAAATATGTACGGCTCCACGTCGTGTACGGTCACAGGTGTACTAGCAGTACGTACCGCTACGGTGCTGGGTTAGCTTGGCAGTGGCACACGACGTATACTGTACGTAGTACCACGATGCGAGATTTTCACTCTATAGTTGCTCCTCTCGCCACGGCTTGTCGGGCACCTGCTGCCATCATGACACGACGAAAGGAAAATTGCACTAGATTGCACCTGACAGTCTGGATTTGGTGGCGTTATGGAACATCACTAGAAAAAGAGCGCGCAATTTGCGCGCCGCTGTTGTGAACCCGTTGTGAAGCGAGAAGAATAATAAATATTTTTGTCCCTTATTTGGATGAGCATATTGTTTAGGTTGAGTAGTTAAAGTTTATTTTTTAAAGCATCATGATTTAAAGAATTATTTTTTGTGAGTTGATAAATTTAGTTAAAATAAAGTTTGAAGAACCTATATGTATTTGGTCATAGGGGGTTCAACTAAAGCATATTTAAACATAATGTGTTATATTTTGAATGAGAATGATTAATGTAGGAATTTATAAATGGTTGAGTTATAATCTGACACTGATAACAAACTTTGGACCCTTTGAATCTGGAGGTAGGTAATGACAGTTTGCTAGATCTGAAGCATATGTTTTCCAGAACCATGTTGAGGAAAGAGTCTGCTAAGTAGTTGGCAATGTTTGTGTCAAGTTCAGTTAAATTCCCTGCTGTAGTCAAGTCAATTCCCTGTTGGTCAATTACTCAAATAGTGCAAGGTGCATTACCAGCTAACTTAACCTGTCAATGGGACAAATATCTAATTAGGGACAGTGCTGTTGTAAACCTGAATGTTGACACAGAGTGTGTTTCGGACTCATTCTCAAATTTGTTGTCCTACATTCTCTACGAAAAGGGTCCAGGAGAAGGTCTCCAATTTCTGAATGTGGTACAGCCATTATTGATAGAATTTCTACTTCTGGATCGTTTTAGTATAAGCCTAAGGGATTTTAATGTTTCCAAGGCTCTATTAGAAGAAGCACAAATAAACATTAAGAAACAGTCCCTTATCCTTGAACTGTCTAGATGCTGCAAAACTCAGTTTGTGGAAATGCGAGTTGAGAACAATTTGAAGAGAGTCAAAGAACAAATTTCAGATTTTATCGCAAATTGTTCCAATCTTGGATCTTGGATTATTGATTGATCCCAAAAAGGACTCTACTATGTCAAAGGTGGTTCAGCAGGTTGGTTTTGTTGGCTTGCAGCTTTATCACGAGGGGAAGTTGTACTGGAACCACTTGGTAGAGGACTGCCTTTTGAATTTTGTGAATAAACACCCATCCCTTTGAAATGAGCATCCTCCAGAGGCTTATGGTCTTGTGAGAAGTTCATATTTTCATGGTCTCAATCCTTGCGAGGAGCTGGTACATGCTATATCCACAAGAGAAGCTATTGTCCGCTCGTCAACAGGGTTGACAGAACCTGGAACTCTGTTTAAGAATTTAATGGCCATCTTGCAGGATGATTGTGTTTTTAAAAGCCAATAAGATACTATTGAGTTCCAAGTGTATATACGAATGTTATATTGATGATTTGAGGGGGAAAAAAAAGGCCTAGGGGATTGATTTGAAACCCTAATTCTATAGTTCGTTGACTTTGTTATTTGGATTAGCACAAATTTTAGAGCGATATGGGTGATATTTTGTGTTGATGACCAGATGGTTTATAAAAGGGGAAAAAAAAAGGCCTAGGGGATTGATTTGAAACCCTAATTCTATAGTTCGTTGACTTTGTTATTTGGAGTAGCACAAATTTTAGAGCGTTATGGGTGATATTTTGTGTTGATGAGCAGGTGGTTTATAAAATATTATAATTCTCAAATGGACATATATGTGTTATATGGCGAATAATGCAAATTTATTTAAAGTTATAGGTTATGTTATTTAGTAGGAATAATTTATAATTTATATAATAGATATGGACGTAATCACAATTCATAAAACATATGTATGTCATCATTTTCACCATAGACCTTACAACTTACTTTGCATAAGAGAAAGTAAATAATAAATAATTTTTTTAGGTCAATATGGGCGTTATAACAGTAAGGGCATATGTCATCATAAATAACCTCTGTAAAGTAATTTGAGTAGCTAGTTAACCGTTCTTCTTTTTAGTTTAGCAATAAAAGTAGCATTTGTGTAATTTCTTAATGAACTCGAATATTATAGTTATTGTTATAGATTTAATTGAATAGTTAATTTGAATTTCCTGGTGTTAATCCGGATCACTCTACGATGAATCATTGTTGTAGATTTTATTGGATCCTGAATCCCTATATTTTTTTGCTGTAGTGGTCGAATTTTTGGAAATTTGAAATTGCGAATATAATATGGTTTTTATATGATTTGAATAATTATTGAGAGGTCCTTCAATTGTGATAAGCAATGTTGGTCTGCAAATAAAATTATTATTCCGATACATATGCTCATTTAGTTCGCAATTATATCTTCCTATTGGTTCTAATTTAATTAGAAAAGTAAAAAGTAACAATTGATAATAAGGTCCTCGTTGGTATTAAGATAATTTAATAAAATTATTATTCAGAGAGTCGTGAGTGAATATATATATATATATATTAAGTGTGTAAAAAAGGGAGATAAAAATATAGGTTATGAAAACGTAATGCAATTATGTTTATTTACATTCGTTGTTGATAGTGAACGAATGAAAATGATTAATTTAGAAATTATAAAAAGTAGTGAATCACTTTTCCATTAACCTGTTCATGTTGTATGAAATTTGAATGGGAAAAAGAATGCTAATAATCTGAAAAGAAAATAATTACAGGTAGAAAAGGTCCTCAAAAACTTTCTAATTAACAGTAGGTTAGTCGTGATTATTTTTCCTTAAAGAGACTTAATTAGGCTCTAAATAATTGATAGTGTCAAATGGAAATAGAAAAGGAAAAGAAACTAAAAAAGAAAAATTGATTGGGCTAAAAGCGGGTGGAAAAGGGCCGGCTCGCCTGGGCCAAAAGCCGTCTAAGAAGGCCGGCCCAGCCCGGTGTGGGTTTTGATCACCCCCGCCTCGATCGGGACCGTCCGTCGCGATGGACGGCTCTGAGCGAATCTGGGCGGGCGGATAAAATCCCTCTCCCCCGGGCGCCCCGCAGGAAACCCTAGCCAGTTCTCTTGTTCCCTTTCTCTTTGCTGGCTGCGCGAGAGGGAGTGAGCGGCGACGAGGAGGCGATTGAGTGGGAGAGGGACAGAGCACGGCGGCGCCGGCGAGCTCCATTCGCCGGAGCACGCGTGTAGCTTAGGCGTGCGCGCGGCTCGGTCCAGCGGTGCTCGTCGGCGATGCCTCCCGGCGGTGAAGCGAGGCGGATACCTTGGGCGCGGATCTAGGCTCGGCGTGCGGCGGCGGGATGACGTCGTGCGGCGGGGCGCTTTTTTTTTTTTGTAGTTCTTCATGTTCCGTTTTATTCTTTTTTTAATTTCTTTTTCTGTGTTCTTGTTTTTCGTTTTGTGGGTGTTTCTGAGTTTGTGGTACTGTAGCACCTCGGCGATGCGTTTACTGTAGCATCTCTCATTCTTGGTACTGTAGCAATTCTTATTTTCAATATTTTTTCTCCTCTTTTGTGGGCAAGCTGCACCGCCCCTCTCCCTCTCTTCTCGCCGTGAGCAGGCACGGGTCGGGGTTCTCCATGCGGCGGATCTGGGCGGCGGTGCGGGCGTCGTTGGGCGGCGCGGCGGCGGAGAGATGATGGTGCTGCGGGCCCCACAGGACGGGTCTAGATCGCCACGGCGTGGGGCAAGCTAGCGGCTGAGCGGGTTCGGGAGAGTTCGCGAGCAATCGGGTTGGAAGCAGACGGGCGGTAGACGCGACCCGACCCATCCGACGGCTCATATCAAAAGTTTAGCAAATCGAACGGTTACGGGTTAACGGGTGACGTGGATTAACGGGCGGCCGAGAAACCTTCACGGTTTAGAATAGAAAAGATTACCGACCTGGGTAGATTCCACAATTGACGCACAGATAGAGAGAAGACAAAGGAAATGGAACCTGGATTGTTTCACCTGCCAACCCCCGTCACGTTCACATGATTCGTGCTTGCATCGGTTGTCAAAACCGGTGTCTCAAGCACCTGGGCACCTGGCCAATCACCGTTGTCCATGGGGGAGAACCCAGCATCAATCTGCGATTTGTTTTGCTCTTGTAGAGCAACTCTAGCATTTTCTCTAAAATTTATGCATCAAATTAGAGTAGTATTAGAGAAGCATCAAATCTATTTTTGAGATTTGATGCATGGCTGCTCCAGCAGTTTCTCTAAACCTCATCCCCTTCTCGTGGGTCTCACGCCGCCACGTCATCACTCAACTCTTCCCCTTCCCTTCCTCTCTCTCTCCTTTCGTCTTCGCGCCGCACAAAACACTCAGCCGCCACGCCGCCGTCAGCCCCCACCCATCGCGCTGCCGCCTCCCCCCCTCCCCCCCAATCTACCGTGCTGTCGCCGCACCTCACCCATCGCCAGTGCGTGTGGCCTCCTCCTCGCGCTGCTCCGAGTGCAAAGGCAGGGCAGGGAGGGGCCGTGCATGGCCGCCATCGCAAAGGAGGCGAGCGAGGGGACGAGGCGCAGGACGAGGGGGTGCGTCGCCGGGACGAGGCGCAGGACAAGGACGCGGAGGCTGAGTGCGGCGGGGGCGCTGAGGCCGGCTCTGGTGACCGGGTTCCCCTAGGCGAGCTCCTCCTCAGAATCCATGGCCTGCGGCCAGCGATGGGGAGCAGCGGGCCTGATTCGACTCAAATAGGAGGGGGCGACATCGGTGTGGCTATCTCCTTGGCGGGGGTCGTCGATTCCGAGGCCCGGGGACGCCGGAGCGACGGCGCGTCGGCGGGATTTGACGGAGGCGGTGCGAGCAGAAGAGAAGGGTGGGAGCGG
The DNA here is from genome assembly GCA_012490785.1 of Eragrostis nindensis. Lineage (NCBI taxonomy): Eukaryota > Viridiplantae > Streptophyta > Magnoliopsida > Poales > Poaceae > Eragrostis > Eragrostis nindensis. The sequence goes on from JAAXCT010000326.1 coordinate 168,386, forward strand.
GAGTCGCGCGCGGGAAGGAGGAAGGCCTGTGAAACCGTTTCAGGGGCGTGGTAGTTGGAGTAGAGGAGAGGAGGGAGATTCCCTCTATTTAGAGAATGGAGGGGAGGATTTGATGCATAGAGTAAAAGAGGAGGTGGGATACGGAAACTGTTAGAACAGATTTTTTGTCCTCTCATACATTAAATAGTAGTTTTTTAGGATAGAGGAGAGGAAAGGAGAACTGCTGGAGTCTAACGACGCATCAAAGCAAGCGCGGTCGAAGAGCCAATTGCACGAGCCAAACCGAGCAGCAACAACTGCTTGCTGCCGCTCGTGAATCGACTCGTGTGAGCGTGACTGTTCGTGCGCAGGAGTAACAGCAGCTCGGCAGTCGGCAGTTTTTTTTTTTTTGACCCTCTCATTCCTGAATATAAATGTAGTACCTGCTCGTATACATTCAAGGAGACACACACGACTCACTCAAACACACACGAACTCCCTACATCTATACTCAGAAAAACAAACGCGTCCCTCGAGAGATTAAAGCACGACTGTCACCACGCGAGAGAGGTACCTGATACTCTTACAACTACACCCCTAGCGAACTACAGAACAGACCCTGGAAAAAGAGAAATTACAAACGCAACCCTCTTCTTCCAGAGAAGTCCACCGGACACGACCACCGACGACCGCCGACGCCGCGCCGTAGCCACCTCCTGTCTTCACGCGCGAAACTCCAGACAACCAGCGCCAGTGGAGAAACAACACATGAAGAAACAGAAGAAGCAGAAAAATCCGCCACCGCCCGCACAACCATCGACGGCCGGAACAAAAACCGGTCACCGACCGGAACACATCAGCCAAGCATCACCATCCTTACCTCTGCCCGCCGCTCTGCCACCTGCAGAGCCGCACCGCCACAAGGTACCCGCGCAGCCGCGGGACCGCCACAGCTCGGGCACCGGATGTCAGATGCCGGCACAAAAGGTCACCATCGCCGCCGGCCGCCATTGACGACCAAACGGCACGAGACCAGAGGCTACCCTAACCCTAACCTACCAAAAGAAAGGAAAACGGGAATGGTATATACATCGCACAGCAGATCCGCAACTCCCACCCATCTCCGGCGCCGACACGGCCACCGGAGACGAGGGGGAGCCGGCGGAATCGCCGGCGAAAACGGAGGATCGCCTTCAGTCGCCTTTCTTTACTGTCGCTAAAAGAAAGGGGAACGAAGAGACTCTGAGTGCGCAGTCGGCAGTTGGCTGCTGCGCCGCGGCCGTACTCCCCGGGCACCGTCCGGCGGCCGCCGCTCTGACGCCCTTTGCGTACATGGCCAGCCTGCACAAACTGTCTCTGAGTAGTGGCGAACGGGAAAAAGGGCCTGAACTGCTGTCATTAAAAAATCGGCTCCTAGCCGAGGCAAGCTTGTCCATCGATTACTCGATTCCATCGTCATCTGGCATTGCTCCGTAGCAACACCGAGCAACGTCGGAGCTGTATAAGCAGCAATTCTTTTTTAGACGAAGCTCAGTTGGAATTTTCATTTCTTCAGTGGGGGTAGGAGAGAGGACTGAGGAGAGAGAGCATGAAGAGCAGATGGGCTCTCAGTTTCTCTCCACAGAACATCGTTCCGGGCTGTTTTTCAGAGCCCATGTAAACCTCAAGATTTCGTACCAAAGTCGTCTCAGCAACAAATTGGCGCAGCCCGTTACTATCCAAAACACGCAGAACATGGCCAAATGAATTGTGCCGAAACGAACATACTTCCTCCGTCCATAAATATAAGCATTTGTTGACTTTCAGCCAACTTGTTTGACCACTCGTCTTATTTAAAAAAGTTGTGAAAACAAATAAGCCATACTTAAAATATATTTAGTGATAAAACACGTCATAATGAAATTAATAACAATTGTATAATTTTTTAAATAAGAGGAGTGGTCAAATGAGTTAGCTGAAAGTCTTCGAATCCTTATATTTATGGACGGAGGAAGTACTTTCCGTCAGGTAGCCTGTTTGCTTCGACTTTCGCAGCTCGTAGAAAACCCAGCAGAAAGCATATGACACGCTTCCTTCTTCACCAGGGTTCATGTCGCTGCATGTTCTGTCCACCATTTTTTCTAGGACACTTTTGGCTTCTATCGTCCACATGATCATATGACGGCCCATGAAAGAGCACCAATATGCCTCTGGCTCTCTGCTCCCAACGTTCCACAAGATTTCTTGCTCCCTGACAAAGCCATGGGTCGTATGAAGCGCCAGATGCCTTGCTTAAACACCCGGATCGTCCATATACCAAACCCAAAACCACCACCTCAGCGTAACCTCAGATTCCTCCGTCCCGGACCTACCCGTCGATTGGTCTGCGCGCGCGCGGTCGTTAAAACCTGCGCGCTCCTCCCAATGCTCCCATGCAAAGCTAGCTCCGCAACTACCGATCAATCCTCCAACTGCTCCTGCCTCCTGCCTCCACGAGGTAGCAAAGCAAAGCTAGCCTCTTGATCTCACCCGCTTGGCTGGTCGTCTTCTTGCTGCGGCGATCGAGAGGTAGCTGCTAGCTAAGCAGGGTTGCGGCATCAGCCATGGCGCACGGGATCATCGGGAACTACCACCACTCCGTGGTGGCCTCGCGCGTGGCCGTGCTCGCGCACGTGCTCTTCCTCACCACCGCCGTGCTTATGCTCGTCTGGCTCCTGCACTACCGGGGCGGCATCAACATTCAGTCCCAGGACCCCGACCAGATTTTCAACGTATGCGTTCTGCTCTTAGCGGTCTTTTGTTCAGTTAATTTTTTCTGTAATTTTGACCCCTAAGTATGATCAGATATAAAACTTGATGAGAATAGTTTACAGCCAACCACCAGAAGGATAGTTTCATTTTCACGCATTTGTATAATCACAGATTAGCGAATTTAGTCCTTAATTTGTTCTTTTTTTTGTGACGCGTTAATTTCAGGTGCATCCCTTTGTGATGAGCTGGGGGTTCATTCTTCTTATTGGAGAAGGTACGTAGTTCAACCCGACCTAATATTGCTCAAATTCTATCATAATATTATTGTACTGCATAGCTAATTATTCAAACAATTGTACTACTGCATATATACGAACAGTCCTAGCTGAAACTTAAGAAATGCTACATATGTTTGTTCGACGCGACGGCTCAGCAGAACCATTGCCGAAAGCGCCCCTCTGAAGATGCAGCAGTTGTGCTTGTCGATAAAATGGGCAATCATATTCCTAATCCTCCTTCGTTCTTAGTGAGATGAACAAAGAAGGTGATCGCTGCCTCCCTGCACTTTAATTAGTTCTACAGTCTGCAGACGATAGAGAGAGCTTAGTACTTAGGGGATTCGGTGGCTGCGAAAGCACCGGACCAGCCCATCGTTAAGTACCAATCAGTGTGTTTGGTGCGTGTCTTGCCACAGGTCAAGTCGGATTTTTCCGATAAAGACCATTCTGATTGTTACGTTTTCCTGCCTAGCTAAGTGTATCAACTCTACCATGATCCTTTTGCCGAGCATTATTGCCTTAGTGTCACGATAACTCCTTCCTGAATTGCGTTACCAGGAAGATAAAAACTGCACGAAATACTTCGCCGCGAAGTATTGACGTATGTACCTTGCTCGTACTCTGAAGAAAACTACTTCGCCGCGTAGTAATGAACATTTGAACTGTGTGCAGCCATCCTGGCGTACTCGACGATCCCGATGGACCACCGGACGCAGAAGATGGCGCACATGCTGATCCACCTGGTGGGCCTGATCCTGGCCATCTTCGGCGTGTACGCGGCGTTCAAGTTCCATGACGCCGCCGTGGCGCCCGACCTGACGAGCCTCCACTCGTGGCTCGGCATCGCCACCGTCTCCCTCTTCGCGCTGCAGTGGCTGTTCGGCTTCGCCGCCTTCTGGCTCGCCGGCGGCTCCGCGGCGCACGAGCACACCCGCGCCGCCGCCGCGCCGGCGCACGTCATGGCCGGGCTCGCCATCTTCCTGCTCGCCGTGTGCGCCGCGGAGACGGGGCTCGTCCAGAAGAGCGCCGGCGCGGCCTCCATCGGCGAGGCCAGGCTCATCAACGTCACCGGGATCTTCATCCTCCTCTACGCAGTCGCCGTCGGGTCCACCGTCGCGCTGCGCAGGGCATTCTTGTAGGCGCCGGGCCGCGCGTCGAGGGCGGCGGCGTAGTTACGTGCAGCGTTTGCTTGCATCTGGATCGGTTTCACCTGTATTTTCATTGTACTGAAATATGGGAACTGAATTTGGGAGGTTTGCGTGGGATTCGTGTGCATATTGTGTGGGTTTTCTGAGACAATTTTTATTCGGCGCCTTCATCGAGAGCTTCCGAAAACGAACATTTGGATTTGCCATTCAATTCGAAATTGTCTCCTTCGAACAGCGTCAGCCTCAGCAGCTTGCGAATGTGTCAGTGATGGGCCAACTATAGTAGAGTAGCCTTCTGGCCCGGGAAAATCCAGAATCGTGTAAGACCCAATAGGCTGGCCCATAATGACTCCAGCCCAGCTGGGGTTATGAAATCTCTACGCGCCTCCCAAGGAATAGTCCGGCAGGCATCGTATTCTCCTCCCTACCGACACCTCTGGGGTCCCACCGCACGAGAGCGGAGCGCGAATGTGCGACTTTCACAAACTGCCCACCTGGCTAGGACTAGAAATGGAATGTCTACAAGTGCATAATTCTCCCGGAGTTGACAAAAATATGCGACCAGTGAGTGTGTTGTGCCGGGAAGAGCGAAGAAGAAGAAATGGAGCAGACGAGCACGCTGACTTCGCAACAGGTGATGAGTTGTTTCGCCCGCGAGCTCCACCACCAGCCGGCCCGGGTGCTTGGACGTGCGCAACTCGCGGACGCAGGGTGCCTCGGCCTCAGCGGCCACGGCCCACGGATCACCGACAAAGAGATGCGCCCCTCGGCGACGCGAAAGGGCCCCAGACCAGAACAGCAGAGAATTTGCGGCGGTTACCGAACCGTGTTGTCACAGGAATCATCGCACAAAGTTGTGTCCATGCTAGTACAGTATGTGGTTCCATTCCAATTTCCCTCCGCAGTATTGATTCGAGCATGGAGGGAGGCACTACGTACAACCACCCGGCGGCCTAACGCGCGAAAGGTACTATGCATCAGGAAACTCGACGTGCCAATTACTGGCGTGGCGACGGCCGCCGCCGACAGCGGTCGCCGTCGATGCGGCTGCTGGGCTGGCGAATGGTACTGAACCTTCGCCTTTCAATTTCTGCTGCAGTGGGCCAGAGATCACGGCGAGATCCACTTGTGAAGATCCACCAAGTAAAATGGACCGCGCTTGATTTTCCCTTTTTCAGCCAAAACAAAACGCATCGGTAGGAGAAGGCGTCAACTCCTCCACAGTCCACAGTCCACGCGCGTGCTACGAGACTTGATCACCGGCTCGCAACTGCTCCGAGAGAAGCTCGTGGTAGCAGTTCAGTGCTATGCAATGCAAGCGCTGCTCTCGTGTACTAGTACCAACCACCGATGCTTGTCCTGTCACGGCATGTACATAGACCAATAATTGTTCGCATGCCAACAACCGAACAAAACTGCTACAGCGCCAACATTACCCGGACCTCTCCGCTAACACCCTCTGCAATGATGCGTACATGACGGCCAACCAAGTCGCTCGCCACTCAATTTCGCCAGCGCCATTTGCGAATATCTTCATTTCATTTCAGATACTTGACTCGCCTGCCGTTTCCCAACCACAAGCAAGCAGCAAAAAGTATTCATTCAGCTCCATGCAAGAAGACCAACCAATTCAATGTCTCTCAATCCACTCACTCAAACCAGTTTGGTCATCAAACGCATGACAACCGTCCATCCATCCCACACAAGGATGGGGCGTCTGAGGCATCGTCTCTGCACTGCAGTTCAAGTGTAGAAACTTTCCAAGGTGATCTCCGTCCATGGATGTTTGGCCTCTTCCGGTGGCAGGCAGAGACGGACGGGCAGAGGCCATATCCAGCACGGCCCTCTCCCCAGCTTTTTTCTCTCAAAGAGATGCAACTTGGTGCGCACCCTACTCCACAGGATGGTGATCCCAGATTTGGGAGCTTTTTGAGAGTGGTGGCGGGCCAGATCGATCTCTTCCTCATCCGGCCAAAGGGACATCTGAATCTCATCATGGGGGCATTGAACCGCGCACAAGAACCTCGCCTACTTTCACCGGCTCGTGAATGTGCTGCTGTCCTTGCTTGCAGGTGCTGTGTGTGCTTGCTTGCTTGCCCACATATGTATGTTCTGTTGCAACGACGCGGACCGCGGGCTTTCATCACCGAGCAATTGGGCAGTAGCATGATGTTTACGTTACAGCGTGTGCGTGCTGGGCGATTTCTTTCTTATATAGAGACCAGTTGCGACCGGTTTGCGGTGACACGTTAAGCCTGCTTGCCTGCAAGTAGAAGCTGCAGTGTTCTGGTGTGGCAACGGTGACATCCTTTGCAACGGCAAAAGAAAGGGCAACTGGGATGTTTCCCTGTCCGGGATGGTAGGTGTAGAGGCATGCAGCACTGCGGAGATGATCACGAGAACAGATTCAGCCCAAGCCGGCCGTCAACATCGCAGACTCCATTTGTTTACGAGGAAACGATCACCGTCATGGAGTTTATTAGTGTGGTTGATCAGACCCATCAGACTTCAGACGAGCCACGAAGAAAGGCTTTTCCTGTCCTATATCTTTACATGGCCACCGCGAAATAGAAAAGTTCGGGCAGGTCTTTCGTGCTGTAAAAGGGAAACAAAACTCACCGCCACCATGATGCTGCTCGTACGTGCGAATCGGATAGACTTATCTTCGGACAGCCATCACGAGCAAGCTTCTTCACCCACCTGCCCGGTACCGATTCTAGTACCGCGCACCATCATGTCATGCGCGCTACTGCTTTGCCGGATTGTCTGTCCATCCATCCATCCATCCATCCATCAACTGCGCGGTATGACGCGATGCCGATGGGTGGTGAAGCGAATAATGGACGACGGCTCAGCAGGGTCACGGCGGAGCATCATTTTCGAAGTGGATTTCGTGAGTGCGCGGCGAAGACGACTTTTCCGCACTACTACCGACTGTCACTATCTTTGTGATACAGGCTACAGTGCTTCTTCTGCAGTCATGGCGGTGATTATCCGCTTTTGAAAGCTCACCGTAAAGAAAAAGAAGCTCGCTGTAAAAAAAAAAAACTTTTACGACGATAGTTTTTGATAACTTTTTTGTTGGAAAAACCTGGATTGTGTATCCTACTAGGTTTTTTTTTTGCGAGGGATATCCTAGTTTTCTGCCCTCTTTGTGTGCCCGAAATGAAATTGTGTTTGTGAGTTGTGACCAAGTATAGTTCTCGAAGGCACGACGGAACGAGTCAGAAGACTCAGAACAACCCAAGAGTGATCTCGGCGTCGAAAACAACCCTGGCTGGCACCGGTCAGTCCACAATCCATGGCTGCGTCCGCAAGACACCACCAACCTCCTGATTCTACCGCATCAGTAGTACATCACGAGATCACAGCAGGGCGCTGTGATAGCCAATGCGAGATCGACAAGGCCGCAATGGAGCTGGCCGGTAGCCGGAGACCGAGCACCGATGGCATCGATTTTCATGCATGCTCCCGGACCACACGCAGCATAATTCCGTCGCGCGACCAATTACAAGTTGGTGAGGCGGGCCGAGGTCGCATGCGATTGGTGGCGGCGAGGTAACGACGTGAGCCGCGTCCCGCACGCTGCCGGGCGCAGGGGCGGCACGGACTGGCTGGAGCGGGACTGGGACCGCGCCGGGCTCCGCCCAGTGGCCACGGCCACCCGAGCGCGACAACGCGGCGCGGCGCGGTGGGTGGGTGGATCATCCGTGCGCGCTGTGGCCGTGAGACGGCGGACGGGCGGAGGCCGCTTTCGCGAAATCGACCGCTGTTGCATGATGCCGCAACGGCATTGCATGCCGTCCCGGCCACTCGTACGACTTACGGTGGCCAATGGGTGTGGGCATGGCACTTTGGCTGGCTGGCCGCCTGGCCCACGATCGTCGCCCGACCGCTTCGGCGTTTCCCGCGGCCGCACAACACACGCATTCCTTACGCATCATGATGCACTCATTCCTTTGTGATCATCTTATCTGTCCATTTATTCATTTACGCGAGTCACGACACAAAATTCTAGTAAAGGTTGAAAAAAAATGACTTCCTCAGAAGATGGGTTTGTGTATTTCCTCTGCGGAGGTACGTAGTAGGGCTCGACGGAAAAAGATACGGACGGAACCGGTCATAACAAAAGTACTCCCTCTCTAAATAGGTGTTGTTGTTGACTTTTCGACATCACGTTTGACCACTTGTCTTATTCAAAAAATTTACGTAAATTTTATTTATTTTTTATAACTTGTTTTATCATAAAAGATATTTTAATCGTTACATATTTATTTAATATTTACATAAATTTTTTGAATAAAACTAGTGATCAACGTGATGCTTAAAAGTCAACAGCAATATCTATTTAAGGACGGAGGGAGTACTAGCTTTTATAACCTTTGCCATCCATCATGTTTCATGAACAGGGTCACCACGCGTTTAGTGGCGTTTCGTTAGTTGATTGAAGCCTCTCGATCGAGAGAACTGTGCGTAGGCATGGGCGCCGTGATTAGCATGGACGTTAAAGGAGGGTTCATCTCTATCTTCGTACCTTATCCGAATCCTGAAGTTTCTGCTAGTACTTACGGACCATTTTCTTTTTACTTAAAAAGTTGAAGCTGCTCATGAGACAAAGCCGCTTTAATTCAACATTATCATGCTACTGCTTTTCCCAATCTAGAGTAGCGTGCAAACGAAGTACGTGTGGTCAGCAAACGGAAACTACTGACAAGAATGTGGAAACAGCTGCACGCACGCAACAAGATGTAAGAAAAACCGATTGCGCATTTGGAGTGTACAAACTTGAGTGCTGAAAAGCCACTACAAAGTATACTCGAGTGCCAACATCTTTGAGAGCAGTCACAAACGGAACATTGCCGACAATCAGATACTAGAAAGCTTAGAGAATGAGTAGTATAGCTTAATTTTTGTTGATGGCAACCGAGGTAGAGGTAAGCGTGGTTTGTGCAATATATTCTGAGTGACATGAAACAATCATGCCCGAATACGAGAAAATCCGTCGTTATACATACGTAGAGGAACAGGCTGCGTACGTGTGGACGAGACAATACCGGGCAACTCGCCGAGTCAACTCGCATAAAACTATGGGAACAGGAGGTTCTGACCAAATAAAAAAGAGGTTATAGAACGCATGCCTTTAACAGACAGATGACGCATTTGTTTACAACTGACCGCACAGGCATGTGGCCTAAAACAGAGTAGAGTAAGCAACATGTCAAATCAAAACAAGCAACATGTCAAATCAAAACATTGGTAATACCATCGTATTGGGGATCAGTTGCTCCGGGCTTATAATAATGGTGGCAAACAATGCTCGCGTAGCACGGCACTGTGTAGTTTTTAGAAGAACGCGAGAAGGAAAAAGAATGTTTGGTCTCCGAACTCTGCCGTGCTTTTGGACATCCTGCACTCGGTTGTGCTCTGCTCCAATGAACTGCAGCCGTTGTTGTGTCGCGTGTATCTGTGTGAACAATGAGAGTTACATGTCGCAAGTGTCTGCTGAAAGGAAAGATGATCTCGTTATCCGGGATCCATGCATCTTTTTTTTTTAATTTTTTTTACTCAGATCTATGCCTCTTTCTGATTAGTGGTACAGCGGTTTCGCTTTTCTGTCTCGCGAAAAGTTTGCTTCTTCTGGGATAGAAAATGCGACAAGCCTACAAGTTCTAGGTGCACCTGTTGTACAAAAGCCACAAACTTTTGCTTAGTCATCTGATAACTTAGAAAACAGAAATGATTGGGCTCGTGTTCTTTGCCGTTTGGGAATCTGCTGAGGCATCGACCGCCAGAAGCTGGGATTATACCACCACTAATGATTTGGATTTGGTACAGTGATGCTGTCCGTGCCAACCGACCTACTAAACACGATCACTTAAAATTTTACGATTTGATGCCACGCGCGCGAACGAACCACCGGTCCATTATCCTATAATAACCCAAGCTAACCAAACACAACTCTTGTCATGCTTCCTTTGACGCGAGTGCAGCAATCCTTGGAGACTTGACGCCGTCGTCTCGAGAAAGTTGTTTATTCCTGATGGCACGGGCACGGCCACGATAACTAAAGCGAGACGAGGGAAAGACCTTTTTCCGGCCAGTAATCGCAGCTTCACCCATGGTTTTAAAAAAAGGCCGGTGATCGCAGCAACGAAGCGAAGCAAATCGCCAAAAAGATTTGTCCGGAAGGGGCGTGGCGCATTGTTGACTGTTGACCATGCGTCCGTGCCTGCTGCTGATTTTGCCCTCCCCACACACTCTTCTTCACCCGTCCCTCTCCTCCCGCCTTTTGGACCGCGGACGGGCCCCGCTGACTGATCCAGGCCCACCAGCCCACGCGGGCGGGGCAGGGCGAGCGCGCAACAGCAAAATCCCCGCGACGGCGACGCGCGCATCAGCGGCTCAACCACTACAGTATTACTCCTTGGTACCTAAATATAAGGATTTGAGATATCATCTTTGATTATTCGTTTTATTTGAAAAATTTATAAAAATAATATTATTTTCTTATGACTTGTTTCATTAATAAATATATTTTAAATATAATATATTTATTTTTATATTTTTATAAATATTTTAAATAAAACGAATGGTTCAATCTGAAAGTACCGGCGACCGCGCGGTCCCAAACCTCCCCCGGTTCGTTTGATGCCCGAACAGATTCACCAAACCGCACGGCGTCTCGTCGGTCGCGGCCGTGCACCGCGCCGGCGGACGGGAGAACAGCGTCGCGCACGGAGAAGCCCCGGGTGGTGGTGGGGTTGGGATGAGAGGAGAAAGCAACGGGGCAACAGCAGCAGGCAACAGCAGCAGAAACGCCGGGCCGCTAGGGGGCGCGGTGCGGTGGGGGTGGGCGGAGCAGGGAAAGGCTCGGGACCCACTCGCCCGCGCGGGGGCGTCGAGCCGTCGACAAGGTTATTTTATTGGTCGCAGCGTATCTCGTGAAATCCAGGAAATTCGATATCACTCGACGCCCCGGCGGCCGCTTTCGCAACCGTCGCCAAAAGCCGCAACCCAACAAAAACACATCAAAGCAGCGACGCGAAGCAGGAGGGAAAAAAAGAAGAGGCCTCGCTCGCTTCTCTGTCTCTGGCAAAGCAGGCTCAAAGCAGCAGCAGCAGCAGCCAGTAGGAGCAGGAGTGGTTGGTAGGCTGCGGCGGCGCATGTGAGCGGCTGCTGCTGCTACTGCGGCGGCGGTGGGGAATTGGGATGGGGGTGGTGGGAGCCGGGGAGGCGGTGGTGGAGGCCCTGCCGCTGCCGGCGGAGGAGGCGGCGGCAGGGAAGGACGACGGGAACAAGAAGAGGTGGTGGAGCCGGAAGATGCGGCTGAGACGGCTGGCGCAGGTGCTGTGGGTGCTGGTCACCGCGGCGGTGTGGCTCATCCTGCACTTCCACCTCCGCCACGCCGCGCAGCGCCGGGCGGAGGAGGGGCTCGTCAGCATGTGCGAGGAGCGCGCGCGCATGCTGCAGGACCAGTTCGCCGTCTCCGTCAACCACGTTCACGCCCTCGCCATCCTCGTCGCCACCTTCCACTACGACAAGCACCCGCCCGCGCTCGACCAGGTGCGCCACTACCCGCCTCCGCTGCCAACGCCGGCGGCCGGCCTTCTCGATATTCCGCTGGTGGGGTGTTTATATGCTCTGCGCGCGCAGTTAACTGCGTGTCTCGCCGTCTCTGGAAATCCTCGCTGCTTATTCCATTGCCATAAACTCCTGGACATGGAGCAGGAGTACTTATTCCTGTGCCTCCCTCGTCTGCTGCTTCCAGTTCATTTAATTACTCTGTCGAGTCTGAACCTTGCCGTGTTTCCCCATGGAGCTATAGGCCACTGCGCTGCAGGCCGTACTTTGGAGCTGATGCAGCACCAATAATTAAATCCAATGGAAAACTAATAAACATTTTTAACTGCGCGCGTGCTTCGCCGCCGGCAAATTGCTCTTCGTGCTGGTTTGTTTGTCGGGCTGCAGGCTTATTTCTCGGATGATGGATTCCTTCGCAGGACACGTTCGCGGACTACACCGCGAGGACGTCGTTCGAGCGGCCGCTGCTGAGCGGCGTGGCGTACGCGCAGCGAGTGGTGCACGCGGACCGGGAGAGCTTCGAGCGCCGGCAGGGCTGGATCATCAAGACCATGAAGCACGAACCGTCGCCGGTGCAGGACGAGTACGCGCCGGTCATATACTCGCAGGAGACCGTCTCCTACATCGAGGGGCTCGACATGATGTCCGGCGAGGTCCGCGGCGATGCACTCCCGTTCTTCTCTTGGGTTATTAAGAATGCAACAGTCCTCTGGTGGTGCTGGTTCTGAACGTGGTGTGCGTTTCGTCATCTGTGTTGCTGCAGGAGGACCGGGAGAACATCTTGAGGTCCAGGGCGACTGGGAAGGCGGTTCTTACCAGGCCATTCCGGCTCATGTCGAATCACCTGGGTGTTGTATTGACGTTTCCTGTCTATCTTTCGGATCTTCCTGCTGATGCCAAGGTGGAGGATCGTGTTGCTGCTACCGCAGGGTGAGTTTTTTTTAACTCTGTTTTTTTGACAAGCTTTGTGGTGGTGATAGTGCATCGCTATCACTGGGCAGTGGCTAAAACAGTTGCTAGTGACTCTGGAAAAGAAAGTGGTACTCTTAGAACCCATAATGGATAGACTTATTGTTGTCAAAACCACAGTACAACTGTTGCAACCTTGTGGCAAACCGAATGTTTATGTGTGTAACTATTCACGCTAGTACTTATACAGTACATATAATGGGCAAAAGGGACTGCTTTTCAATATTGCTCGTCGCTTATGAAGAATAATTTTGCTGTTTATTCTACAGATATCTCGGGGGAGCATTTGATGTAGAGTCACTAGTGGAAAATTTGTTGAAGCAACTAGCTGGCAATCAGGAATTGGTGGTGAATGTTTATGATGTCACAAACCAATCCAACCCTCTTGTCATGTACGGATCTGAAGTTCCTCTTGGCAACCCTTCACCATCGCACATCTGCATGCTAGATTTCGGCGACCCGTTCAGAAAGCACCATATGATTTGCAGGTAACGTGTGCTTTGATCATTAATTCTTCAGAAATGATGATTTCGAATGATCTGATTTTATGTTACACTATCCATATTTCTGAACAGATACAGAACCAAGCTTGTCGTCCCATGGTCTGCAATTTCCACACCATCTGGTATATTTATTATAAGTATGCTTGTGGGCTACATAGTATTTGCTGCCTGGAGTCGCTACGATAATGTTAAGGAAGATTGCCGGAAAATGGAGGAGCTGAAAAAACGTGCAGAAGCTGCTGATATTGCTAAATCTCAGGTTTAATTTAATCTGTCATTCAGGGTTGCAAAATGCATCCTTTTTCCCTGTTTATTAATCTAAAAGGCTTCGGTTTACCATGGCAGTTTCTTGCTACTGTTTCTCATGAGATCAGAACGCCGATGAATGGTGTCCTGGGTAAATTTTCCGATCCAAAAACATGTTCCAGCATGTTGTTAATGTAATTCTGTGTGAGGAAATGGGGTGATCACCCTTTTTCTTATTTTTGTAGGAATGCTTGATATGCTACTAGACACAGACCTAAAGTCAACACAGAGGGACTATGCACAAACTGCTCAAGTATGTGGAAAGGCGTTAATATCCCTGATCAATGAAGTGCTTGACAGAGCCAAAATTGAAGCTGGAAAATTGGATCTCGAGTTGGTACCATTTGATCTGCGATCCATCCTAGATGACGTCATCTCATTGTTTTCATCGAAGTCAAGAGAGAAGGGCATTGAGGTTAGCTCAACTTAAATAAATAATGATTGCACAAAAGTCAGGATTTAATACTATGCATTTTTGTGTTTGCATTGACATCTCTTAGCTTGGCCAATTTCCATTAATTTCTCTGCACTAATCATACATCCTGCAGTTGTATTGTTCTATTCTTGTTAATTTCATTCTACTTCACAAAATTACAGCTTGCTGTCTATGTCTCTGAAAGAGTTCCTGAAATCCTATTGGGTGATCCTGGAAGGTTTCGACAGATAATTACAAACCTTGTGGGGAACTCAATTAAGGTATGTGTGGACCTTATCTACCTGTGAAACCACTCAGATTAGCAAATCATAGTGCAGTGCTTACTAACACTAAAGTTTATTGCCATCATAAGCTTACAATGGATTTTTTTGTTTTTGTACTGTCTTTATCTTGTCACAGTTCACGGAGCGGGGACATATTTTTGTACAAGTTCATCTTGCAGATCACTCAAATCTTGCAACAGAAGCCAAAGTTGAACCGGTAGCAAATGGGATGAATGGACATAAGGATGAAACAACTGCTATAGCCACCAATTTTTCTCACAACACGCTTAGTGGTTTCGAAGCTGCTGACAACAGGAATAGTTGGGAAAATTTCAAGCATTTGCTTTCTTATGAGACAAATGATATGCACTATGGAAATGATTCTGATAAAGTGACTCTTGTAGTAAGTGTGGAGGATACCGGTATAGGTATACCATTGGATGCCCAGGGCCGAGTGTTCGCACCTTTCATGCAAGCTGATAGTTCCACCTCTCGGAACTATGGTGGAACTGGAATTGGACTGAGCATTAGCAAATGCCTTGTTGAATTAATGGGCGGCCAGATAAACTTTGTCAGCCGACCACGTGTTGGGAGCACCTTCACATTCACTGCAATTTTAGAGAGATGTGACAGAAGTGCTATTAGTGACAGCAAGCCTGTTATGTTGCATCCTGTGCCATCCAGTTTTAAAGGTTTATCCGCAATATTGGTTGATAATAGACCAGTAAGAGCTACTGTAACTAAATATCATTTGCAAAGGCTGGGAATTACCTCTGAAGTTGTTGGTTCCACTGAAGTAGCGCTTGGCATGTTGTCTGGGAGAAATGGAAATTCTCTTATCAGGTACTCATTTCGGTTACACACTCTCTAAAAGTTGAAATCCAGAATTGATTGAGCTGCCATCTTTCAGAAGTAGGAACATGAAGCTTGACTGTCTGCTTGTATATATAAGCATTTGTAAATTTTTTTTGCAAAGATATTTCCTTTGAAATTTGGTTGCAATGAGTTGCATATGAATTTTTTTAGGGAAATAAAGTTGCATAAGAATGATTGTTGGCAATCTTGTTGGTTGCATTGAAACACTGTTAGTTAATTCATCTTTTAATTACTGAATTCGTAGTGTTGGTTTTCATTGGATCTGTATCATTGCTGCTTTGCTCCGCAGTTCTCCTTACGTTCTTGCATATAATCTATTGAATTGAGAATTCATTTCTGGCAACACTTCCTAGAAATTGCAATGTTTCTCTGGAATCAGGAAACTCAATCTTGAACCTTTAACTGTGGGCATTTTTACATGCATTTATATTACATTTTATTTTTGAGTCTTACAAAATCTGTTCCAAATTCATTTTGCAGCATCAAGCAACCATCGATGTTATTGATTGAGAGGGATTCATGGGGATCAAAGATTGATGCCTCCTTGCGAACTAGACTCTTGGAAATGAAACAGAGTGGGCGCACACCTGTATCACCCAAAGTAATCCTTCTTGCTGCCGCAGAATCTGACAAACTGACAGCGGTTGACTCTGTGATCATAAAGCCACTGAAAGCAAGCGCAATTGCTACTTGTCTGTTCCAAGCACTTGGTATCACACAGTCGAACAACGAGAAACGTGAGGGTTCAGGTTCTCTTCGCGGGTTGCTTCTCGGCAAGAACATATTGGTGGTCGATGATAACAAGGTAAACCTTAGAGTTGCTGCTGGTACATTAAAGAAATATGGGGCAAAGGTGGAATGCGTGGAGAGTGGTAAAGATGCTCTTGCCCTTTTACAAGTCCCATATAAGTTTGATCTTTGTCTGATGGACATTCAGATGCCTGAAATGGATGGGTAAGTTTCTGTGCTTTCCAAGATTTTATTGAAAAACTTGAGCATTTCTTTTCTCTATAGGACCCTAGAATATGTCACATGATCTGGACTACTGCCATTTTCTGATATAGTTACATGATTATGTTTCTTATGTTTCCATTTAGTGAAAAATTCTGCTTTTATTTCAACTTAAATGAGGTGAAAATTCAAGTTATATCTTGTTAACCACAAAAATATATTTGACTTAAATGTAATCCCTCGTATAGCTTTGAATTCTGCAGTAGCTTAAATGGTGCATTAGCAAGTATTTTAAAAGCCGCTTTCCCTAGAATATAATACAAAAATGCGCAATCACCGAGGTGGCCAAACAAGTTTGTGCGGACATGGCCGAGGTGATATGTTATGACAGCACAAAATTATGTTGTGCTGTTACTGGAAACAGCAAGTGGTCTTGATTCAAAAATGGAAGCTGCAATGTTGCCCCCCATATCATCGTACTGTTGGTTGGTCAAACTCAGTGACTTTTCTTGATGTACTAGGTTTGAAGCAACTCGACGAATACGGGCAATGGAAGCGAAGGTGAACGAGCAGGCAGAAGCCGGTGATACCTTAGAAGCAGACAGCACATCTAAGGCAGCAAAATGGCACCTACCGGTCCTAGCAATGACTGCCGACGTTATCCAAGCCACCTATGAGGAATGCACGAAGTGCGGTATGGATGGATACGTCTCAAAACCCTTTGAGGAGAAGCAGCTCTTCCAGGCAGTGCAGAAATTCTTGGACCCCAGCATGCTCAGCTAACATGCACCAATGTGATACCACATTATGGTGCACACTGGGAGCTCTGGCTGTGAACTGAGGCAGCTACTCTCCTCAATTTGTGATTGCTTAACAGAGGATTCAGTCAGTTGATTCAGTGATCCTGAAGGCGGCTGTTGGTCACGGCTCCTGCTGCACGCCGATCAACCCTGTGAGTAAGAGCAAGCAGTGGGTGCTGGTCGAACTGAAGCAGCGTCGCACAGATGGGTGGTGCCGCCGGCGTTCTGTACATGTATTGTATTGGCAAGAGACCTTATTATAGCACGTACTAAGCTAGGAGAAGTACATGTCAACTTGCCAAGTGAGAGCGAGTGAGCATCGCCTCCGGACATGCGCTGCTAATGGAGCCGCATGTGCGTGCTGTCGCGTATTGAGCAAGTTTTCTTGTAAAGCTTCCACGATTTTTCTGCTCCAGTCCAGTCGGTTCACGGAGGCAGGGTATGCTCGCTGGGCAGCATCTCAGCAAAGAGGAAGAAGCCGAGAGTAGTATTCGCTGTTTACATTGCATTGGGGATCTCTCCTTGAAGGTAATGTGCGACTTAACATGATGTAATTGCCCGCAAAAAAAGGTGATGTAACTGGCTCAATGCATTCCCATATGGATATGAATCAGGATGACGTTGTAAGTGCACACTATTGAGTTGATGTCACTTCGTCTTCCTCGGATCGAAATGCGCTAATGATGTCACTTTTCCCTTCCAAAGTATATCATTACTCGGTATCACACGACGTAACTGGCTGTTTTGTCTAACGTGAAACGCGAACAAGCCATCTGAGTCCAATCGTATAAGCTACTGATCACGATGGTGCGAGTCGTACCTTCCCGTCGAGTGCAATGTAGTTTTCTATGAACGAAATTTTGCTGCCAAATCCTTGACCCTTTGTGAAACTTGAAGTGCCATGGCTAAACGGTGAGCCAATTTCCGTGCTTAACACAAGACAGTACAGGCCCCCGGCCGCCCGCACAAGAATTCAGGCCCGCAGTAGCACCACCACCGGCCTTTTCTTGTGCAAATCGCAGCCTTAGTGCCAGCTGTGCCGCTAGGTGCAGCAAATCGCAAGACCAGTGATGGCTGATGGGTTCAGCTCAAAATCGCAGCCGATTAATCCGCTGAAGCAACCAAGACACGTACTGAGACGCCCCTGGATAAGCGAAAACTGCCGAAATTTACTAGCTGGCGGAGGCCTGTCCACGGGGTGACAGCGACCACGGCGGCAAGAAATGGCACTCTCTCTTCTCGTCGTGTAACTCGTGTTTGCCTGCGGACCCCAAACCTGGTCTCGTGCGGTCCGCCTACCTGTGCCCTGGCGCCAGCAGCAGCGGCAGCCGGTTTCACTTCTCCCGCCTGCCGAGCCGAGTGCTCGCAGCGCGCCCACGTCGCCCAGCGCGACCTCCTCACGCGCGCGGCGCACCAGACAAGAAGTCGATAACGAAACGGCCGGGAAGGGAAAATCTTTTCTTCCCGCGGGCGACGATCTCGTCGGTTTCCGGCGCCGAGACGCTGTTGTGGCGATGCGACTGGCGAAGTGACGCTGTGCTCGACATATGTGGTGGTGGCGAATTGGCGAGTTCAAGCTGCGTGGCCGTGGGTTCGCCGGGTAACGACTCACGAAGGAAAGGTTCGTCCTTGTCCGCGGCGAGAGCTGGCGACGCATCTGGACGCTACGTGGAACCGTGGACGCATTTGTAGTCACTCATCTGCTTGAGTCGGAACCCGGAAAGATCTGCGTGTCGACGCGCCGGCGTCCAGGTTCAGAGTGACTTGGCGCTAAACATCGGAGTACGTTGTGCTTGGGGGAAAAAAAAATACCGTCATAACTACTGTACTTGTTGAAAGAAATCTGTTCTGTTTGAGTACGAGGAAGAGTGGAAGACGCTGATGAGCAAATCGGTGATCACACAATGCGCACGAGCTTACTGTTGGGAGCTTTGTTCACGTAACACTGGCACCTGTGCCTTTTACCTTTCTAGCTTCGAAAGTATTTGAGTGTATCGAAGGATGGAATTGTTCGGCTGCAAAGCGAAGCGAAGGATGATGCAGCGGGTGCCCTCAACGCCTTTTGCCGACCTTCATCAGCACACGCCTAAATAAGGAGAATCACGTGTGCTCTCAAGAATAATCCTTGGTTCCGCGGCCTTAAACCGAGTCGTTAAATGTAACGCAAAGCAAATTATAATGTGTTCCTGTCGCTGCCTCAGGAAACAAACTCGTAGTCACATTCTAGTAACTTCCAGAAGGCATATTACTCGGAACCAGCCGTCTGAGAAAAAACAAAACCAAGTTCAAAAGATGTCGCTTTCACCGTTACTGGAATGACAATTTGTGTCAGTTCGATCACAATAGACGCAGCAAAATAAATTAACCTCCCTGTGAGAAAAATGAATTCTCCTTACTACTACTAGTTCTCCACGTAAGATTCCTGTGAAATTCGTTAATATCGAACGTGTTTTATCTTGCGAACCATTCGTGCCGGTGCCGCCGGCTCCGTCACCCGTGATTTTCCGACGTCCATGTAACGTGCCCGTCTCGCGCTCCATTTGTCCCCTCTAAAAATTTGCATTTTTCAGATGGCTCACAGCGGACCATGAAAAAGGGAAAACGAGTTCGAAAATGAATTTATTATTTTTCGCGTGATGGTCTAACACGAGAGTGGAAGAAGAACACGGCGACTGCTGATTCGCTTCCCGTCCGCGTGCTCTGACCCCAAGCTAATTAACGAACTGCCGCTATATAAGCGGGTCCCCCAAAACCTCCTCTTCTCCTTCAACCTCAACTCCCAGTCTTCACCCAACTACCGCAGAGAAGATCCCCAATCGCAACACCCAAACCCCTTTTCGGATTCGATTCGTGCCGTCTAAGCTTCCAACCAGCGGATGGAGGCAGCAGCAGCAGCCGCGGCGCTCCGGTCGCCGACGGCCGCGGCCGCACCCTCGCCGCCGGCCGCCAGCTCGCTCCCCTTCGACTGGAGGCGGAGCTTCGCGTTCGGCTCTATCAAGGTAGGGACGAGCTTCCGTTTACGGTATCTTAGGTTGTGTTTTATCTTGGGCCTCGGGGAAAAAAAGGTTTAGATCTTATCCATAATTTCGTTGAAGCTTGCTTATCCAGTTGCTGGATTCCGTAAGCTTTTTCGAGGAAGATTGATTTCATCTTAGCATGGAAATGGATTGGGTTCCTGATGCGGTTCAGTGTCTCGGGTGCTGCGTGCAGGGTCTCGGCCGGCAACAGGTCTCCTCGAGAAGGCGAAGCAGTGTGGTCAGGGCCGCCCGGTCCCCGCTCCCCTCGGACTCGCTGCCGCCGTCCTCGCCGATCGCGCCACTGCGGATGGAGTCGCCGGCGGGGCAGTTCCTCTCCCAGATTCTGCACACGCACCCGCACCTGCTGCCCGCCGCAGCGGAACAGCAGCTCGAGCAGCTCCAGACCGACCGTGAGGCCGAGAAGGAGAAGGGGGCCAGCGGCGACAAGTCGGCTCCGTTGGGTGGCGACCTCGTTCTGTACAGGTAATTGTGATTTTCCATCAGCGAGTTCGTTGCTCTTGTTGATCCCGGTACATCTAGCTGTAATAGGATATGATTTTGATACAGATATTTCTTGTGAGCCATCCGATTGCGAGTTAAGAGTCCTACCATTACAGGCTGTCACATAGCAATTGTACAGCTGTCAAGCTAACGAGGCTAGAGCATCTCCAAAAGATTACCAAAAAATTAGCCTCATAAATTTGTTTTTGGGAGCAACCAAAAAATTATGCGGAGCAATTTTTCTTCCCTCCTCCAACAGTTCCTCCCTAAAAGTGGATCAAAACACTTTTGATTGGTCCACGTCAGCATTTGGGACCATAAAATCATTAATTCTAATGAAAGAAGAAGGAATGGGGATCCCAATTCTTCCCCTGTTTGTAGCTACAAATGAGGGGAGTTTAGGGGGTATGAAAAAGTTGGGAGTAGTTTTGGAGTGCTGTTGGAGATGGTTTTTTGATTGAATCCCATTATTTTGATTTAAGGAGAGGTTTTGGGGCTCTTTTGGAGATGCTCTAACATGCTGCATCCAGCGCAGATTAAATCTTGTTATTTATAGATCCTTGTCAACCTCCTTAAAGAATATACGAGTTTATGAAGAAGATCTTTTCAGATGTTTGGAGGGATGGCCATATCATGTATGAGCTGGTTGTCAATTGTGTTATGCACAGAGAAGAGAGTCATGGGTTTTATTATCCTGTTTGATTGGGTGGAGCTATCATACATCATATTTGAGAAATTGACAGTTATGCTTTATAATGTTTTATTCAGGAAAAAAAATCCTGGTTCAATTTACCCAATTTTACCACCGAACGATAAATCTTGGTTTCTCCTAACTATCAATGGATAGTTTCCTTTGACTTGAAGAAATCTAGGCTAATGTTCCCTCTTTATCTTGATTAACAGGCGGATTGCTGAGGTTAAGGAAAAGGAGCGGAGAAGGACCATGGAGGAGATACTCTATGCTCTAGTCGTCCAAAAGTTTGTTGAAGCTGATGTTTCATTGATTCCAGCACTCTCTCACTCCATTGATTCTACCGGTAGAGTTGATCAGTGGGCAGAAACAGTGGAAGAGAAGCTTGAACGTTTGCACTCACGTGAGGCTAATGAAATGATCGAGAACCACCTCACTCTCATTCTTGGGCAGCGTCAAGCTGATGCTACCATTGCAGCTATAAGTAAGCTCCGGGTTGGCCAAGTCTATGCTGCATCTGTGATGTACGGTTATTTCCTCAAGAGAGTTGATCAAAGGTTTCAGCTTGAGAAGTCAATGAAGAGCCTCCCTTGGGGATCAGAAGAGGAAGGTGATACACTGAATCAAGTTATGACGACTGACTCAATGCCTTCAGCTCCATCTAGCTCGCATCCAGAGATGGCATCATGGACGGGCCCCAACTTCAACGCCGGCGGGCCTAACCAAGCTGTCAAGCCATGCCGTCTTAGATCGTATGTCATGTCATTTGATTCTGACACATTACAGAGGTATGCGACAATCAGGTCGAAGGAAGCCTTTGGTATCATTGAGAAGCACACCGAGGCACTATTTGGGAAACCAGAGATTGTGATCACACCGGAAGGTACAGTTGATTCGTCCAAGGATGAGCATATCAGGATAAGTTTCTCAGGGTTGAGAAGGTTGATCCTTGAGGCCGTTACTTTCGGATCTTTCCTCTGGGATGTTGAGAGCTATGTGGATTCCAGGTACCATTTTGTGGCCAACTAAGTTCCTCATCCCATAGAGTGAAGATCCATGATATGTCTCTAGTTTGGTGCCTGGGCTTTGATATAGACTGTGTAGTGTACAATGGTGTCGTTACTGCACCCCGCCCTTGAATGATTACCCAGTTTTTGGCATCACAATACTGTAAAGATTAAATGACATGAGTCTGATATTTAGCCATTAGGTTTGTTAACATTTGTGCTGCTGGGGATGCTTAATGTTATACTTAATGACTATCTCGTCGAAGCTATTTTCGATGTTTTATGGCCCGGTTATGCTTCTTTGAGCGTTTTCCTGTTTCTACTGGTTCCGTAACTAGCACCAGCGCAATGAACGAAGGATTTATATGCCTGAACGTCTGCGCAATGTTTTACGTGGTAACCCTGAATTTTGGTGATGGTCTGTTCTGTAACTTGAATATTCTTTCTGGTACGTTGCGCATCTACTAAGGATTACCTGGCAGATGCGAACGATATAATGATTGTAGACCAAGACATGTGAACATGTACAAGCTTAACCTTGAGCTATGTGGAGACATATGAACATGGACAACTTTAGCTTACATGTTCGAGAACGGCACATGGCTGAGGGAGTAAAACGGTTTACATTCTCTAGTTAGCAATCACGACGTATAGCTCGTCTTCGGGATAAAATCACAACGGGTATCTGCACCTTGCTTATGAGTCATGGAATGCTGTTCAAGGCTTCGTAGCCTTCAATAATCTTGATGAAATTCCTGACCATGAGCCTCCCTTCAGTGGTTATGATGCTCTCTGGATGGAACTGCACACCCTGTATTGTGAATGTGAAAAATAAATTCAATAGGAATGTGCGACATGGCCATAAATACATCGTTAATTTTGTTTTCCATTTTTCTTGTTTCCTTGTGGGTCTACATGGTTAACCATTCAGCATATGTTTGAAGGATTATTTAAAAAAACATGAAATTTGAAAGACAAGTGGAACATGCACAGTAAACAAACACGATGGTGCCAAGAAGCATAGCTTGCAGAGTGCTTATAGGCCGAGGCACTTCTGAGGTTTATGCAACTTCAGTAAATACTAATCAGCGATACATTTTAAACCAACCAGAATTCTGCTAATTTTGCCCTGGTTGCTAGACAGCTTGATTCAAGCAGTTATGCAAATCCAGCGCCCATGTAAATCAAAACTTACGAAATTATAATTGGTTCCCCTTGGTTATTTAGTTACTGATGTGTACTCCGTGCTGGATGAATAGCCTCTGGGTCTGATCACTGAGGAAAACAACTCCTGTAACTGTTGATTCACGGATGAATTCAGGCCAAGGGCGAACGTGCACAATTAGACATTATGATGATGTGGTTCAAGGCATGAGGGGTTTTAGACTTACGGTTATGCGTCAATTTTGGCCTTTCTATGAGAGTCAACGAGTTACATGGCAATAGAAGAAAAAAAAAGACAGAAATGTAAGCTAACCTGGATATGTTTGTATTTCCTGTGGCGAGCGGCCATGATCAACCCATCATCTGTCCATGCAACAATTTCCAGGGCTTCATGAGGAAAGCTATCCCTTTCAATTACGAGGCTGTGGTATCTTCCGGCTTGGAACGGGCTTCAAGACAAAATAATCCAGCTTTTGCATAAAAAAAAAACTTGCAATGCTAAGAGTAATGGGTACACCCAAGTGAGGGTTGCCTACCCTAACTAAAATGATAATTGCGATTTTCCAGCACAATATAGATGCAGATATGATACATATGGCATTTCTGTTTTAAAACACTTGCCATCAGTGTAAATACATGGAATGAGATGAGTAGGTTCATTGTCAAATATGGTAACATACTGTAATATTTACTGTTATGGTCAGATTTTAAGAGTCAAAGCAGCATTCCACATTGCTTAAAAGAATCTCCAATCTGGGGCCGAGCAAGGTGCTCGGCTGGCCAGCTGCTCCAGCTGGTAGCGCGGCCACCCGGGTTCGAGCCATGGGGCTCGCACCCTGGGCCTTTATTAGCCTCCAATGAAGGCTGGGGTTTAAAGACCCTATTTTTTTATATATTTTTTTAAAAAAGAATCTCCAATCTCCATTTCAGATGAGTTAATAAAAGCTCCCTAATGTAATTTTGAAGTCATATGTTCCAGAAAAAATAGATTATTATGGGATCATTAGATCTCCAGTAGCAGTAGCCTTAATTGGATGTTCCAAGGAGAGAACAAAACGTAGCTTGTCCTTTTCTTTTGGGGAAAAACTACCTGTCCACACAATTTCTGAGTTGCACGGTAATAGATGCTAAATAGTTCAGCCACGTTTTCTTTGTGGTCAGATATATTATGAAGTTTAGAGATGACAGGCCAGCAAGTTCTTTGACAGAAACATAGTTCCTATGGGATTGTCAAACATCTTAATAACATAGTTAAGCATCCCTCTGCACTCCTAAACCATGCATCATCCTTCCCTACTTGGCACTTAAACATAAGTTGTATATTTGGTCCATATTGAGCTTATTGCCTAGGTCAAATGGTAAGCAGGTCTAGACTACATAACTATGTATACCTCAAAACTTCTGTAGTTAAATAAAGAGGAGGTGCAAATGCAAGAAATGAGATAATCAACATAAGGTAAGACCTCATATTGTAAGCTGTATGAGCATCACACCCAAAGGAAGGGAAGGTTTCATAAGGTATCGTACTTTGGAAGACCAGAAAATAGTGTTCCATCAAGTTTCTCGTCATAATGAACAAGGGAACCTTTGCCATGCACAACTCCGTAAGGAGAACGGATAACCTTCCCTACAAACATGGAAAGTAATAATAATAAAGACTTGAAGTCTAAAGATACTACTTTCGGGAAGTAACTCGTATATATACAAACCTCCAAATGCCTCTCCAATGCATTGTAAACCCATGCAAACCCCAAACAAAGGAATACAAGGACCAAGCTCTCTAACTGTTTGCAAGGATATCCCTGAATCCTGAGGTGTCCCTGTCTTTTCAGTTTTGTTAAAAGAAAAGTATATATAGAAAACCTTTTGGGGACTCCAAAAATTAGGCTATACCATTAATCTTGGTAGCATTGAATTGAAGAAATACAAACGAAAAAGCTTACCCGGGCCTGGGGAGATGAGTATTCCTCTTGGAGAAATCCTGTATAACATGCACACAATGCATATGATTTTGTCAAGAGATACTCAACATGTAAGCATGTGAAACATTTTGATAGCAAGGAGCGGCTACAAACTTCTTAATTTCTTCCACTGTGATCTCATCATTGCGATAAACCTCAAAATTAGCTCCCACCTCTCCCATATACTGCATATATACATGATAGGAAACTTCGTAACAATCGAGAAGAGAAGCCACGGATATTCGCGACAGTTTCTTCCTTTCAAGACAACATATTCGTTCGAAATTTTAAATTCGACATCCATTTTTGTTTGCTTATAGTTGTATACTGGTGTTACATTACTAGTACCTGATTCTTAATACTTAGGATTCTAAGAGAAGGCTTAACTGCCTGACTGCTTCTCTTTTTCTGGCTTGGTTCATGGGTCAAACATTAAAAAAGGGTATCATCATGGATTTTTTTTGACAGGAAAAAGTCAAGCTGGCCAGCTAATGAGCTAATAATCCCCGCATTAACTCATAGAAGATAGAAACGTGGTCTCAAAATCATATCAAAAAGGGGGTTTGGAAAGACTCACTGCTAGTGCCATTACCGATCTAACTTATATCTCAAGTTACCATAATGTGTGAAAAATTCATCCTGAAGTAATGCAAGTTGCAACACAATATTTCTTTTACCTGACATAAATTATACGTGAAGCTATCATAGTTGTCAATAACTATGATTGGTCTAGTATTTTGCTTTACATCATGAAATGCAGCTCCACTTTCCACCACAGAGATTGCACATTTGACAACACACTTTTGCCTTTGAAATTTTGTGGATCCACTGAGAGCTCCTATATAGGGCAGTGAATATAGCTTTTGTCGTTAGACAAAGAGAACAGAACTAAAGAAATTATACAAATTTCTGAGTTCCCATTCTTAGAATGGCAAACACTGATACAGTAATTTAAAAAAAATATTTAGATATCACTGCTTGCAAGGAAAGAACGTGCACAACTTCTTTGATCCACAAATGACTAATCAGTGAGCAGGTCCTAGAGAAATCAGTGAACAGAACCAAGTCTAACAGAGAAAATTAAAAGCAGAACGTTGTTTCTACTTTCCTAAAACCCAAATTATCATTGCCAAGGTTTTGAGAGGGGGAAAAAAGGCATTCCACTATGGGGGTCAGTGTAGTAAGACAAATAGAAAAGACAGCCAGCTTGACCAAGTACACGGGGCGGCTCCGCCGGCGGCCGGCGCCCATAGCCGCGAGCTAAATGACACTCCTAGAAACCGATCTGTCTCGGATTCAACCCGATGGAGATAAAACAGCCAAGAAACCCGACCGCATGGAACAACATAACAAGAGGCCACACGCGTAACGCCAATTCGCTCACCTGCGCGGAGAACGGAAGGGCGGCGCGGGTCGGCCCGAGGCGTCGCGCCGGGAGAGGCAACAGGTGGGATCCTGGGGAGGAGGCGAGCGGCGTAGGCCATTGGATTGGAACCGAGGAGAGCGGCACGGCGGTGGCGGCGCCGGAGTGGGAGAGGTCAGAGGGGGATTCAGAGACTGTTGGGGGCAGCTGATCAAACTTTTCGCTCTCGTCGCGTTTGGTGGGAGCTCGGACTATCTGCGTTTGATTCTGTCTTACGTTCCCGGCAAATTAATTTCCTAAGTAAATAGTATTCCGTATATGACGTTGAGGTGGTTGAGTGATCGCAATCCGTGGCACCAGTTATTAAAAAAAAAATCCGTGGCACGGTACGGTGCGCCATGTTCCCTTCGGCTGCAACGAGTATGTTATCCCTTGTCCCACATATACGTAGTCAACAGCACATTATTTTGTTCAGTCAAATGTCCAGAAAAAAATGATATAAAGCTATAACATTATGACATCTTAAGATAAGGTTTTATTCTTCATTTTGAAAAGCTAAATTGAAATATTCAAAAGATTTACGATTCATGTTAAAACAAGTCTGTTGTTCTAAAAAAAAAAAACAAGTCTGTTGTAAAGTAGCACATTCTTCTCTTTTTATTACTCTTGGAGTATATATAAGTCATAGCGGTGCTGGAGATGAAAGGATAGCTGGATAGGTGCACTTGATGAGGAACTCCATAAGGAAAAACTCGACCTGCGGGGGGTATTGACGGCCTCTGGATATTTATCTAAGGAGAACGATCTTCTCACATTAACCTTTTCCCTTGCAAACAAAACAAAAAAAATGATCTTCTCACACAAATCGAGAAAACCCTCGAACCTCACTCCGCACCTATACACAGGGACCCAGTGGGCCGGTAAGAATCGACGCGAGTACTTAACCTGTGCTTTGGCACACGGATGAGGAACTCCATAAGAAAAAGGTGGATGTGGAGAATTAGGTATAGTAGCTCGTCGCTAGAGAGAGATAGAGAACGACAGGTTTTGAGAAATGAAAATAGATATTTCAAGTGTTATTATGCTCTTTCGATTTTGAGCCTTAGGTCACGGGCTGAAGTCGAAAGGGCAAAACAACAATTATTCTAAGGTTTGGCCAAAACTGAATACGGATGGCAAAGAGGAGCTGATCCCTGTATGAGCCGGAGCACAGCCAAAAAATTACAAACCACGACCTCTTCCACCCGGAATTCGAAAGCGCCGAGTAGTACAAAAGCCCCCGGGCCAATTCGGCAAGCGCGCCAGCTTTCCTCAAACGTGCCGGTCCATCCACGCCCAACCCAACCAACCTTCGTCCGCGCGCCCCTGCGCCGCGCCGTGCCAGAGACGTGTCCGCACGCACCGCACGTCGTCGCCAGGCCAGCCAAGGCCGCGCGCGCGAGTGGGAGGCCACTGTTTGTTCCCCGGAAACGGAAGAGAGGCGAGGAGCAACCGGGTCGTGTGGCGAGGAGGCGTGGGGCCAGGACTCGCGAGCCGGGGCGCAGAGCACGGCCGTCCGCTCGCGCAGCGCCCGCGGCCTGGCTATACATACCCCCCACCTCCCAACCCTACCGCACCATCACCACCCGCCTCGCCCCTCCTCTCGCCTCGCCGTGGGCACCCTCCTGCCGCTCGACCTCCACCTCCTCGCCGCGGTTCCCCGACTCCTCCGGTAACCAAGCCATCTCGCCCTTCTCCTTAGCGTTTCTCCGGCTCGCGCGGCGCGGTTCTCCCCAGATCCGCCCTCGCATTGCCCTCTCTGTTAGGCCGATCCGATCTCGCATTGCCGCTCGCCCGCCGTGGATCCCACCGGATCCATGGGGAATGCGGCGAGCCTAGTGTAGATCCGCGATCCGCGCCGCGTGATCTGGTCTGCTGGCGCCGCGGGCGTTTCGCGGCGCGAAATGGCCCGATCTGTGGCGCGGTTCGGGGAGTGCCATGTTTGGGAGGAGTTTATTTATTTGAATCTTACCCGCAAAAAAGGAATTCAATTCTTACCATTTTAGAGCAATCTCTGTAGAGCTAATCTGGGAAGGGGTCCTTTGTTGATAGGTGCTTGTGCAATTTGCTTGTTTATACCCCGTTGATTTTCAATTTAACAAGATTGGCAACGTGCGAGCTTTGGTGTAGGTAGAAGATGGCTGACGCCGAGGACATCCAGCCCCTCGTCTGCGACAATGGAACTGGTATGGTCAAGGTAAGCCACCGATTTGACTTCTGATGACTCGCTTCTTCTGCAAACTTCATTCATGGTTACGAATTCGAACTGCCGAGCTGACGACGACAATAACAATGGCAGGCTGGGTTCGCTGGAGACGACGCACCGAGGGCCGTCTTCCCCAGTATCGTCGGGCGCCCGCGCCACACCGGCGTCATGGTCGGCATGGGGCAGAAGGACGCCTACGTCGGCGACGAGGCGCAGTCCAAGAGGGGTATCCTGACCCTCAAGTACCCCATCGAGCACGGCATCGTCAGCAACTGGGACGACATGGAGAAGATCTGGCATCACACCTTCTACAACGAGCTTCGTGTCGCCCCCGAGGAGCACCCCGTCCTCCTCACCGAGGCGCCGCTCAACCCCAAGGCTAACCGTGAGAAGATGACCCAGATCATGTTCGAGACCTTCAACACCCCCGCTATGTACGTCGCCATCCAGGCCGTCCTCTCGCTGTACGCCAGTGGTCGTACCACAGGTGAGCTCCCTGGATTCTCTACCAGCCTTTGGGATCAGGAATATTCGAAATGTTCATATTCACTCGAGATTGATTTTTTAAAACCATGGTGAAGAAAACATAATTTAGTTTGTAATACTATTTTAATTTTGCAAAGAAAAAATAGCTACAGTTTTGATCTGCATGAACATGATCAACCACTTTCAAATATCTGCATCATGGTTTGCTGCTTCTATTGCCACTAACCTGAATTTGCCTCTGCTTCTTAGGTATCGTGCTTGACTCTGGTGATGGTGTCAGCCACACCGTCCCCATCTACGAGGGATACGCTCTCCCCCACGCCATCCTTCGTCTTGACCTGGCTGGCCGTGATCTCACTGACTACCTCATGAAGATCCTGACTGAGCGTGGTTACTCTTTCACCACCACTGCTGAGCGGGAAATTGTGAGGGACATGAAGGAGAAGCTCGCCTACATTGCCCTGGACTACGACCAGGAGATGGAGACCGCCAAGACCAGCTCTTCTGTGGAGAAGAGCTACGAGCTTCCTGATGGACAGGTCATCACCATTGGCGCTGAGCGTTTCCGCTGCCCTGAGGTCCTCTTCCAGCCATCCTTCATCGGGATGGAAGCTGCTGGTATTCACGAGACTACCTACAACTCCATCATGAAGTGCGACGTGGATATTAGGAAGGATCTGTACGGCAACATCGTCCTCAGTGGTGGTACCACTATGTTCCCTGGAATTGCTGACAGGATGAGCAAGGAAATCACTGCCTTGGCTCCTAGCAGCATGAAGATCAAGGTGGTTGCTCCTCCAGAGAGGAAGTACAGTGTCTGGATTGGAGGATCCATCTTGGCATCCCTCAGCACATTCCAGCAGGTAAAGCTGAATCACTGTTGTATCAATGTGCCTCTGTTTCATTCGACTGGGATTAATCAGTGTGCTAATATTTTGCTTGCCAAATGCTATTGCAGATGTGGATTGCAAAGGCTGAGTACGATGAGTCTGGCCCGTCCATCGTGCACAGGAAATGCTTCTAATTCACTGGGCCCAAGAATGCAAGCCAAGAGGAGCCATTATCGCGACCCTCCTGCCCTGTTTCTTTCTCTTTTTGTTGCTGTTTCTTCATTAGCGTGGACAAAGTTTTCGGCCGGTCTATCTGTTATCGTTTTCTTCTATTCAAGACTGTAATATCTATTGCTACCTGTGCTTCTCACTTGTGATTTTGGACACAATATGTTCGGTTTATTCAAATTCAATGAGATGCCTGATGAGGGTACTAGCAAAATACATTTGGTGTTCTGATTGTTTCTTATTACGGATGCCTTATGTAATGAATGAATAATATCAAATTTTGAGCTCACTGTGCCAGTATTGTTAAACTCGAGAAAACGCTGCCTTGCAATTTCGCAGGCAGCACCCTCAATTTTGAGCCCTTGGTACGATGCTTTCTGTTGTGTGACGGATATCCTTGTGTGACTTTGAGACTTGTGCTTTGGTTGCGTCTGTTTGCTGATTGATGGGTGCCCAGTTCCATCAGATTCCTTCCTGTCTTGGGTGTTGTGCTGCTGTGTGGCATCAGAGTAGTAATCCTTTTGTCGAGGCTTTAGCAGCGCATGAGCACGCCTTTGCTGCGTAATAAAGCGGTCGTGGTCGACACATCCTGTTGGGATGAGGAATCTTCTCTTTCCTTCAACCAAAGCTGCGACGGAGTCTGAAATCATGTGATGCTTTGGCTGTCGTCTCGTTCCTTTGCATTAGGTTATTGGAGGGGCTCTCTTAGCTCATTCCAACTGGGATGATGGTGTGCCAATGCCGTGTCTTCGACAGGAAGCATGAGTCGTCACTTGATCTGGTCAAGTGGCGTGGGTGCATCTTTGCATTTTGCACGTCTTCAAAGAAAAGAATGTGGTATCCGACAACCATGCTCTGTGACCTCTCCACATGTTTATGCTTCATCTTTTTGCCTTGTTTTTTCAAGCTTCTCAGAAATGGGCCAATCGACAGTGATTGTGCAGAGTTGCTGTCACGGTGAAATGTGGCGTGATGCAAGTTGAACTATGTTCGCATCTGTGGACAAATGGCTTCTCAAGATAACACAATGAACAGGCCTGCAGATTTTATAGTATTTTAGTGGACGAGAAAAGTGATGTCGCTTTCTACGGTCTGTGCGTTATTAGAAAATAAAAGATCCAGAACTACGTATTCTTCAAACTATCCACTTCTCTGTTTTACTTCCCAGTAAGCGTCCCTAACATTTTACGTTTCCTTCTCAACAGACTATTGTGCATCTATCATCATTCAACTTTATCCAATATAATCACATATTCACATGATTATGTTTACCAGGACGTTCTAGTAAGATTTTGGCTTGCTACTTGAGGCACCAATGGGACAACGGACGTGGTTAAACTGTACCAGATTGGCTTTGTACGCAAAATCATCCCTGGCTACAATCAAATACAGTACGTTATACTGAAGCGGGAATGGACGTGAACTTTCTTCAACAAAGATAAACCTCCTCGAATCTTATCATTGAGAATGCCTCCGTCCCAGCTCGACGTGGTTCCTTGCTAACTCAGCAAAAGGAACTGGTTGCAGCGAAAAGCCAACAACCTTTTCCTCGAAATCGATTTTTCATTTGATCAGAACTGCTGCAATGAGTGATCCTCGCGCAGGCTAGCACCAATGCAATCAGAGCTACAGGACAGCGAGAGGGAGGAGGACCAATGCACCTTCGAGCTAGCGGCGAACGGCGCCGACCGATCGACCACCACGGGGCCGAGGGCGGCTCCGGCTCTCCACCGCTTGCTGGTATAAAATAGGGTTAGGGCAACACCTGTCCACCACGACGCACCAGTGGCACCACCTCCTGAGCTCCTCTCTTCTTCATCCCCGCCTCCGGCTTTCCCTTTGCTCGCGTTGTGGCAGCGTCACTCCCAGGTGCGCGAGGCGAACCGGCAAAGAGCAAACAAGCAAGCCGGCGGCGGGCCTGAATCTCTGGAGGGTGGTTTGCGGCGGGCCTAGGTCTCCCATCCATTTGAAATGTGGAGGCCGTCGGAAAACACTTCAGCGACTGGAAAAATCTCCCGTACGAATTTCGGCCCACAAGAATAGAGCCCACTGTAACAAAGCCCACGTAGGGCACGAGCACGGCAACCCTCTCTCATCAGCAGCCCACTTTACTAAAGAAAGATTCAGAAATGCGATTCATTTCTGATTCTTTAGTAAACGTGCTCGTGGGCTAAAGATTTAGAAATGACGGTGTCAAAAGAAATGTTACAGAAATGACCAGCAATGATGTGGCAGCTTAGTGTGGGTAAATTAGATATCAATTCGATTCGCACAATTCAAATAAATTAGCGCTTTTAATGAAGGTTTAAAGGGCGCCGAAATATGGAGACACGTCTGGGGCGGTTTCATCACGGTGGTTTCTGAGCTTCGGTTGGTAGCCATGGCGTTTGGAGGCGTCTTCGATAGACAGATGAAGAAGAACAAAGGGGAATGGGGTTCATTGTGGGCCGCAACGACTCGTTATTAGGCCACCCAAACATAAAAAACAAAGTAAAAATGATAGTATGCTCAACCCACCAACGCCCCCCCCCCCCCGCGGTATGAAAATGTTGTTTTTTGTTTTCCTCATCCTCTAGAGTTCCAGGGTGTGTAGGGTGCTTGACCCCGGATCTGCCCATGCCCTGGTGCGCACCTCGCCCCTCAAACAAGGTTGCCATATGTCGAGAATTGTCACTAAAGCGCTCATTGATTAATTTGCTGCCGAAACCTTGCAGGCCTATGACTCGTACTCTCACCAATGTTGACTGTAGGTCGATGAGCTGTTCAGAGGATTTAAGATCGAGTGCATGAAATGATCGTGTTTACCTCGATTTATTCTCGATAAACATGGTGGGTTGCTAGAACAGCTCACTATATTTTAAATAGAAGGGAGTAGCTCAATGAGGCACGACAGTTGGTGTGACAGAATGCGTAGTTTTCTACAGGAACTGTGATGCGCCCCGGCAAGGCTACAGGAACTGCAGCCAAGTACATTGCTCAAATCCTCCTATGAATAATCTCGACAGAATCTAAGCTACGTATCCGATCTGCAATGCACACGATATCAAGTGGTTACGTACAATTGTATAGAGAGAATTGTAAGCTTTAAAAAGGAAGAGTCAATAAGGAACACTTGCTTCGCGATTTGTGAATCCTAGATATGATATTAGTAGCCTACGAGAGGCTGTTGCTAGTACAACAGATGTATTCTTTGATTCGTTGGCTCATGAGCTGTGCAGATTAGGTCGTGAGATATGCAGAGTGACGACAAGCATGATAGTTGCATGCCACCACCAGTCCACCCCCATAACAACGTTGTTATTTTTTTAAAAAAAAATGAAAATAGTTTTCAGTCCCACGTGACCTTGTTCTTGTTAAAATCTTTTTAGTGGCTCGGCGGAGTTTAACGGAATGAAAAACATTAAAAGAAACAAAGTCTATTATTAAATTCCATTTGTTTATGCCGAATATCTCCCCCTCCATGACAACAACCTCAAGGATAGGGACACTATCTGGATTCTCTCCTTTGTTTCTTCATGCTGCAACAATGTCATATCGCCGAACAACGTCGCTCCTACTTTTTTTGCGAAAAGGGTGGGGTTATATTAATATTGGATCACAGTACAACCACACCTTTACAGGGACACCCCTGGGTCCATTTTACAGAAAAGTCCTCAAAGAAAAAGAAATTACAAAGAAGTCCTTCTTCTTCAAGAACTCTCCCGATCCACACTCTCCTCGCCGCCGGCCACCACCGAAAGCTTCGCCCGGCGTTCTCCTCCGACCAGATCCGCGACCACAACACGTTGTTGATGAAGCCGATTAGATGTGTACGAGGATGGCACCAACGTCGCTCCTACTTACTTTTCTCTCATTTAAATCAAATTTGGATAGTTATTTTTTTGTTTGCAGGTAACTCAGAGAGCGATTTTCCTAGCATATGAGAAACTCTCCTCCAGATTGTTCCAGCTGCATGCATGATGGTAGTCAAAGAAAAGATGTTTAATAGTTGTAGTACAATTAAAGACACAATACTTTTGACAACCACTTCAATTTCTTTTTGCTAGATTGTCCTTTGTCAAAATAGAAATTATC
Organism: Eragrostis nindensis; assembly: GCA_012490785.1. NCBI lineage: Eukaryota > Viridiplantae > Streptophyta > Magnoliopsida > Poales > Poaceae > Eragrostis > Eragrostis nindensis. The sequence goes on from JAAXCT010000326.1 coordinate 202,773, forward strand.
CCTCGTTGAAGGTACCAAAGAAAAATGTTAATCTTTAGAGGCAATTTCAGTTTCCAAATCAATTTCGAACGAAAAGGCTATCTTGATTTATCAAGTAATTAAGGTTCTTGAGTGAAGTCGTGCGTATGTCGTCCGGAGATCCCGTGTTGGTTATGACCAACTTCAATTCCAAACTTCTGATCGACATGCATGAACCGTAGTGGCGGGAACGTTCTGCGGTCACGTTTTGCCCCCTATTCCAAGACCGCAAGATCTCGGAAGGGAACCATTCACTGTACCTCGCTCCCATCTTTTTTCAGAATTGCCACCAGAAGAATCCCAGTCTCGGCCAAACGATAATGTTCGTACTAACTCGTTAGCCTGTCGTGTTCCATAGTAACAGCAGTGCCAGTGCATCACAGTTGAACTGCTCTTATCAAATGGAGAGAAAAAAAAAAGAATGTGGAAACGTGTTAGCACTGGGCCAGATGTAATCAAGCTGCTCAGATCGCCTGCCGGCACCAGCCTGACTGACGGCCCGTTTGTCAAACGGGACGGTCGTGCAACCACATGAGACACACACAGTCGCCAGAAAAAAGCTCTCCGGATCACGGAAAGGCACGAAGGTCGACCGCACTAGCTATAGCGTACTCCCCCACCCTCTTATCTCCCCAGTTAAGCACCTTTCCTTTCCAGCTCAAGCGCTGGCAAAGAAGGATCCTGCATTCCTGCCGCAACAGGAGCGTGACAGGAGGATCATCAGATAAGACGACGCTTCACGGCGCCAGGCAGGCACGCAAAACACTAGGCGCGCGGTAATCACGGCCGAGTGCAACGCACCTCCCCCTCTGATCTGATCTGATCTGATCATCGAGCGCGTGGGCTGCCTCTCGCGGAGTCGCGGGTGGCCTGTCGCCCGCCGCAACGGCAAGAGTTTCCTGCCTTGTTTTGACCGACGCCGCACGGGAGGAAGGGAGGAGGATTGGTGGAGCCCGGCCGGGGTAAGATTGATCTGCCCCGGCCCCTTCCCTGTCGCATAGTGTGGCCGCGGGCCGCGTCGCCGTCGTCCGTCCGTCGTCGCACGACGTAAGATCTCGCTGGCTCGTGACGAACGTGATCAGGGCGCTCCGTCCGGGACACGGCGCCACGAGCCGATGTGCCATCGCCCGTACGCGCACGGGCCGCGCGCGTAAGGGTTTGGACCTCGGAATCGGCGGATCCGCGTGGGACAGCAATAGCAGGAGCCGTCGGCCCGGGTGCAAGCAAGCAGGTATGGGGAAAGTGTCAGCACTGTCAGGCTCGGCGACGCGCGCGGTGGTGGATGGTCAGCTGCTGCTGCCGCCGCCGCGTACCGGTGGGTTTGTCGGCGCGCGGATTGGATGCGCTCGCAGAAAACCTTTACCACGGATACCGCCAGCTAGCTCCGGCAAGAGGAGGGACGGGTGCAACGTCTAGTTTGAAACGGCAACGCGTTTCAAAGCGGGCCGTTGCCTAGCTACACTGTCACTTATACGGATCGTTCGCTATTGTGAGGTTAATTAATCGATGAGATTTACTGGCGTAAGGACAGTTAAGCGATGCTAATGTGATCGATGCTACTTAAACACGGGCTCTTCTGGTGTTCGTTTTTTCAGAACGTACGGAGCACGTATTTCATTAACAAGTTTTGGAGTTCGTTCGTTCGTTCTATACAAGGAGTTTGCGAAAAGTTTTTTTATGTTTTCCCGGGATTACTAAGCGTCGAGCGCGCGGTGCATGTTATCATCATCATCGTCTGCAGTATAGTACTCCCTACTTTCCGATTTAATTAACGTCTTAGCTCTTGACACGGAGATTAAAAAAAAATTGATAGAAGTAGGTGCGCAGGAAACGAAGAGAAGAGATAAAGATAGAAGTGTATTTTAAAGAAAAAATATGTATTCAGAAGTGAGAATGACAATTATTTAAAAAAAAATTAGAGAAAACTAAAATGATAATTAAACTGAGACGGGGAGAGAGTAGCACACAAGCAGCTGAGGACCCGCCACGTCTACAAACTAGATGGCCGGAATAAGTACCACATGTTTCTGCGAACTCCTACTAAACTAAGCAACCTAGTAATCTCGTCGGCGCAAGCGGCCAAAATACTGGAACTGGCTGCATTCTCTACCATTTCCTCGATCGGTCTCACATCTCAATTCCCAATGCGGATTAGTTATTAAATCACGTCCTACCATTTGATTAATCCTCCTCTTAATCAGTACACACGCGATCCGAGAGCTTATAATAGTATTCCCGTGCAGAGGCGACGACCCACCCTTCTGTCCGCGAGCCAGGCCAGCTACCGGATTATTCCTCTTTAGGCAAGGTCTCGTCGCAGATGGAGCCGTACGCTACTAAACAGGCTCGGTACCGTTGGTCCAGGAGTGTTGATGGCCAATGATCTGTAGTCATGCAAGGAGTATACAAAAAGTCTGAAGAGTGAGTGTCTTGAAACCGGAAGGGGAGGTCCCCCACTCGAAAATTTAACATGGTGGAATGTTCCGGTTTGTATTACTGTAATGCTGCGAGCAAAATTAAGTAGGACCAATTGATTTATGCTAGATCCACTCAACACGGTCATCCAAGAGGCATGTGAAAAAATTTCGTCTCATTTTGATGATATTTCTCCCTGCTAGTCTACGACAAATGTTGAACAAGTTGTGTTGAATGAAACTTTTTCCCCCCGCAATAAGCAAGTAAAATATCTAACATTTCCAGTACTAGAACCGGAACATGCTGTAGATCTGGAAAGATATGGCTCAAGAACACTGCCACCCACCACCAGAAAAGCCATATATGAAAGTCAACCGGTACCTTGCCTGTGCTTGCTCGTGCATGCTCTCTCTGGTCCTCAATCGCAGTCCAGATTACAATGACGGCAAGAACAACCATGCGAATCTCGACGTGCCCCTAACTGCCAACCCACAACAACATTTTCATCACCACATGCATTACTACAGTGCCTGCTAGTGCTAGCTGCTGCTTAATCATATTCATATACTACTAGGCCGGCCTTCTGCATCCCGGCAAGGAACCGAAAGAAAGATATTAACAGCTCATATATCTCCTCCCCCAGTCGTCTAGATCTCTCTCCTCTCGAGCTCCCACGTAGCATGCATTCAACAGCTGCTGCTCAAGCAACCACATGGTTGTAGTAGTAGTAGGCTAGTCCTAGTCCTAGTCCTAGTTCAGGGAGAGACAGAGAAGCAAGAGCAGACCAGCACCCAAGCAAAGAAGGTGTGCCGCGGCTGGAAGGAAGGAGGAGAGAGCCATGGAGCAGCAGCACCTGCAGGAGCGGCCACGGGAGGTGTACCGCGAGTGCATGCGCAACCACGCGGCGAAGCTGGGCACCTACGCCTCCGACGGCTGCTGCGAGTACACCCCCGACGACGGCCACCCGTCCGCGATGCTCTGCGCCGCCTGCGGCTGCCACCGCAACTTCCACCGCAAGGCCTTCCTCGACGCCGTCTCCGGGGCCACCGGCGCCGCCAGCCCGCACGCCCCGCCGCCGCCAATGTTGTCCTCCCCCGGCTACGGCATGCACATGGCCATGGCTGCCGCCGGCATGGGCGACGGCGGCGGCGGAGGCGGCCCGCACGGCTCCGCGGGGAGCCGGCGGCGGACGCGGACCAAGTTCACGGAGGAGCAGAAGGAGCGCATGTTGCGGTTCGCGGAGCGGCTCGGGTGGCGGATGCCCAAGCGGGAGCCCGGACGCGCGCCGGGGGACGACGAGGTGGCGCGCTTCTGCCGGGAGATCGGGGTCACCAGGCAGGTCTTCAAGGTCTGGATGCACAACCACAAGGCCGGCGGCGGCGGCAGCGGTGGCGCCGGCGCGGGAGGCGCCGCTCAGACCTCGTCGTCGACGACGAGGGGCGGCGGCGTTGGCGGCGGCGGCGGAGGGAGCATGTCGCCGGCGATGGGCGACGACGACGACGAAGTGCGAGGCAACGAGATGTGCATGTAGCTGCCGCTGCACGTACTCCAGCACCTGGCGCGACGGCGGTGGCTGGGATCGATTGACTCCTCTTTTGCTGCTAATTCTTCCTTTCGGTAATTTTGCTTCTTCGATGAGGTCATGATTCTTGATGATGAGATTATTGATTGTTTTAACGGATATGCTAATCAAGTGTTACTGTGATAGCTCATTTCCTGTCTTAATTATTACCTAGCTATTTCATCATGAAATTGAATCTCCAATTACACATGAATTAGCTAGCTCAATAGTCCATCCTTTGCGACAAAAGCCCGGTTCACATACTTAGCACAGACCTGCGAGCTTATGCATGCAAAGCTGGATGCCTGTAGGCAGATGAACTCGTCTCAAAGCACTTGCTTCTTTCTGCTATGCCTTACGTGTAATGTACTCCACTATACAGAAACATTCAATCAGAGCAACAGTTTGAAGATGCCTTCTCACAGTTACTTGCTGATATTTCCAATTTAAAAAAAGAAGCTGATATATATGCATTGACTCATGCATGTAGCAGTTTATGGAGAAAAAAGATGGAATGCTAACTCGAATCCAAAATGCTGTACTGTGAAATAACCTGTCACTCGAACATATCATCTCAAAATGATACTACTCCTATTTGATTATTTATTCTCGAATGTAGTAATACGTCTGTAGTACTTCGAAAATCATCTAGATAAGGCGAACGATTATTGCAGCTTCGGTACGCACGGAGGCAGTACACAGCTGCATGAACAGCTGGATTTAAATTAGCGCTTGAACGACTTAAGGAACCAGAAAATCAAAGAAGCAGCATCGAGACCTCTAGAGACAATCGTACAGTAAGGATCGACTCAGTTGTACCATGATTCATCAAATACTACGTTCGGATTATGTAGAATCACGTAGCTGACAATGAAACATCATTTGTTGATAAGGAAACGGGAGCTGAAAGGGTTTGGGCTTTGGAGGTTTTGCGAGAGCCGTCTTTCGGAGTGCGGTTGCGGTGGTGTGATCCGTTTCGGTATAACGGAGGCGTAAACGCGTGATAGGTAAGGCGGTAGGGAATGAGGGTAAATATGACGCAAGGATGTTACCACTACCTCCTCCGCTCGCCAATTCTCTTGCCGTTTCCCACTTGCTTGCTTGAAGTCGCAAAATCAGGCTGCGTTCGGATGAGGCTATAAAAACTTTAGAGGGTGTTGTAGCAGTCACATCAATAATGCCGGCACGATTTATGTGTACTAAACAAAGTCAAATCACAAAACTAAGTCCAGGACCCCCCTCTATTTCGCGAGACGAACGTAATGAGGGTAATTAAGCCGCGATTAGACGATGGTTACTGTAGCATCACTGTGTCAAAACATTGATTAATTAGGCTCGTTAGATTCGTCTCGAAAAATAACGCCCGTCTGCAGAAAGGTTTTGCAATTAAATTTTATTTAGTACCCATAAATAGTAAGATTCTTTTTTACTTTAGAGGGTAGAAGTTTAGAGGGTGAAATAGAGGGGGATCCGAACGGCCCCTCAATCAACACTTGTGAGTCGTGATGGTCGCCCAAGTCCTAACTCTGCGGCGCTAATGGGGACGCATCAGCTAGCTTGTTGCATTGCATCGGCGCTAATGGGGAGGAGCTTCCGGTACATTATTGCACCTTTGCTGTCTTTTAGCATCAGGTGCACTGCAGCATGCGGGAGCTAGTATTGACTTGTCACCTGGTGTAATCGATAGTACTATCAGACGACTGATGAGGGTCATCAGCTTTGCGGTCGCGACGAGAGATGCATAATGCATTTGAATCAGGCCAGGGCCATCCCCCCAAGCTGGTAAAAACGCCGCACGCCGTCACCGGCGCCCCTTGACTCCGGCCGGCCCGAATCCCCGCAGCTCGATCGGGGCCCCGGCCACACGACACCCACGTACGCCAAGGGTCAAAGCGCCAGGCGAACCAACCGCGTCGGTCGCTTTGCCCTGCAGAGATCAGAAATGGAGGCATGACATACCGACATGAAGGCATGGCACCACGCAGCGACGCCGCGTATCGCAGATCTGCGGAAGCCTGCTGCCGCCAGGGGCAACGCTGCGCCACGCTACGGCCCGGCCGCTAGCCGCCACGGATCCACTACCGTGCCAGCCCAGCCGGGTTGGTGCATGGGGACGGACGGACGCGGACGACCACTTCTCCGGGTGCTCTTGGTCTCCGGCGCTGTTCTCCCGAGCGGGCGGGCGAGCGTTCGGGCGCGGCGGCCGGTTCGTTCCCGCGGGTTCCTGCGTTCCCGCCGCGCGGTTTCCCCAGCGCGTGTGATCCCGAGGCACAACCACAAGGCCGGCGGCGGCGGCAGCGGGGGCGCCGGTGCCGGAGGCGCCGCTCAGACCTCGTCATCGACGACGAGGGGCGGCGGCGTTGGCGGTGGCGGCGGAGGGAGCATGTCGCCGGCGATGGGCGACGACGACGAGGAAGTGCGGGGCAGCGAGATGTGCATGTAGCTGCCGCTGCACGTACTTCAGCGCCTGGCAATGGCATGGCTGGGATCGATTGACTCCTCTTTTGCTGCTAATTCTTCCTTTCGGTAATTTTGCTTCTTCGATGAGGTCATGATTCTTGATGATGAGATTATTGATTGTTTTAACGGATATGCTAATCAAGTGTTATTGTGATAGCTCGTTCGGTCATTAATCTCAAGTGTTATTGAGATTATTGATTTACCTAGCTCCTCTTGTTTTCCTGTCTTAATTATTACTCCTACCTAGCTATTTCGTCATGAAATTGAAGCTCCAATTACACATGAATTAGCTAGCTCAATAGTCCATCCTTTGCAACAAAAGCGCGGTTCACATACTTAGCACAGGCCTGCGAGCTTATGCATGCAAAGCTGGATGCCTGTAGGCAGATGAACTCGTCTGAAAGCACTTGCTTCTTTCTGCTCACTTGCTTCTTTCTGCTATGCCTTACGTGTAATGTACTCCATTATACAGAAGCATTCAATCAGAGCAACAGTTTGAAGATGCCTTCTCGCAGTTACTACTGATATTTCCAATTTAAAAAAAAAGAAACTGATATACTACCAAAATGTGAGTATTTGCATTGACTCATGCATGTAGCAGTTTATGGAGAAAAAACATGGAATGCTAACTCGAATCCAAAATTCTGTACTGTGAAATAACCTATCTCAAAATGATACTATTTGCTTATTTATTCTCGAATGTAGTAACACTTCTGTACTACTCCGCCGCTCGCCAATTCTTTCGCGACAACAGAAATGATACGCTGCCATGTCCGAACGTCATCAATTTAAATACGGAGGATCGGTTTTTGGGAAGGTTTTCCACTTGCTTGAAGTCGCGAAATCAACGTACACTCGTGATGGTCGCCCAAGTCCTAACGCTGCGGCGCTAATGGGGACGGATCAGCTTGTTGCATTGCATCGGCGCTAATGGCGGAGAGGAGCTTCCGGTACATTTGCACCTTTGCTGTCTTGCATCAGCCGCAGTGCTGCATGCGAGAGCTATTGAGTTGTCGCCCTAATCGATTATCAGACGGCTGATGAGGGGTCAGCTTTGCGGTGGTAACCGAGAGAGAGGTGCATTCGAATAAGGGTCATCACCAAGCTGGTAAGAACGCCGCACGCCGTCGCCGGTTCGTTTCGGCCTTGACTCCGGTCCGAATCCCCGCAGATGCTCCACATGACACCCACGTACGCCAAGGGTCAAAGGCCGAACCGAACCAACCGCGCCGGTCGCTGCCCTGCAGCCTGCAGGGATCAGAAATGCAGGCATGACATACCGACATGAAGGCATGGCACCACGCAGCGACGCCGCGTATCGCACATCTGCGAAAGCCTGCTGCCGAGCCGCCAGGGGCAAAGCTACGCTGCGCTGGGCCACGCTACGGCCCGGCCGCTAGCTGCCACGGATCCACTACCGCGCCAGCCGGGTTGGTGCAGGGAACGGACGCGGACGCACGGCGCGGAACCACTTCTCCGTCCACGGTGCTCTCTCTCAAGGTCTCCGGCGCTGTTCTCCCGAGCGAGCGAGCGTTCGGGCGCGGCACCGGTTCCGGCTTCCCGCGGCGCGGTTTCCCCGGCGCGTTTGATCCCGATTCCTCGCGTCGCGTCGTGTTCCCATGCCGCGGGGCAAGGACGGCGACGCGATCGGTACGGCGGATTCGCTCCCCCCATATCACCCCGCGCGTTTGGCTTGGCGCGACGTGCGCTCACGCCCTCACAGTGCGCGCGCGGACCAGCCAGCGGGATGCAGCTGCCGTGCCGCGCGAGCAAGCGGATGCCTGCGTTCCGGCGCGTACCGCTTGCATTGCGCCTCCACGTGCACCAGGCCGTGCACCAGGCCACCAGGCGCAGACCTCCCATTGCCTGTTGCCACTGCACTGTCTGAATCCTACTCCCTCCGTTTTTAATTATATGACGCCGTTGACTTTTTCGTTGAACTTTGACCAACAATATAGATTTAAATAATTACTTTTTGAATGTGAAATGAATATCATTGGATTCATCATAAAAAACACTTTAAGATTAACCTATACACTTAGCTATTTACACAAATATTTTGAATAAGACGAACGGTCAAACGTAATGAGAAAAGTCAATGGCGTCATATATTAAAAAACAGAGGGAGTAGCAGCCAGGAAGGACCACCGATCCCGAAACAAGGCGCCGTCAGGTTTTGGAGATCCTCGTTACTCCCTCGTGTCATTCTAGTCTCAACACGAGAATTAAGAAAAGATGAAAAAGTAGAAAGCGCGTTAAAAATGATGAGCAGTGAAAGAGGAAAAAGATAGAGAGAAACTTGCATTGAAAAGTGAGAATGATACTTATAAACTTGCATCAGAAAATGAGAAGGACACTTATTTTGAAAAAACTAGATGGTGTTAGAATGACACTTAAATTGGAAGGGTTTAGGGTTTATTAAATTGGAACGGAGGGAATATTATCGTTCGCTCCTAGATCCAACATTGCCAATGAGAAGCCAAGTAGGGAGTTCTGTCCTATCCAAAAGTCATGTACTGTTATGCCATTCTAGCACCTGATAAGAATCCGTGCTGCCGGGACGAAGAAAGATACGTATCCAAATCTCTCAGCATGTGCCCAAGCACTCCAGTTCAATCTCGAACACAAAATTTCATTGGCATGGTGACATGATTTGAGAAGACACGGCCCTACAGCCAAAAGGCAGAGGATCCTCGATATTCCTCGCCCTCCCACGCCACAACAAGTTCAAGGTAAGGCACGGGAACTTTGCTGTTACAAGTTCCCATGCAGAAAGACTCCTGCTTCATTTAATCCTTATCCCAGATTAATGACGAAATGCACTTCAATCCTGCTGGAGTCCTGATATCAATCTAGAAATAGTAATCCATTTTGATACCTCAATACAATGTTACAGATTATTTGCTTCCACAAGTACATTTGAACTAACTACACAAACAAACAAGTTTCTCTTCATGTTACATGAGGGTAGTTTCTAGTTTGCAGCTCACGGATTGATGTAGTGTTGTAACAGCTCATATGTTATTGCTCAGTTCAAAATCTAGCTACAGCAGACTAACTATCGTTCATCTTAAAGAATGTATAGGAAAGAACTATATTGTTCACCCCATCCATTTTGGGGTCTGTCTCAAACTCTGGATCGATGTAGAAGAATACCTGAATAATTTCACATGCATTGCTTTAGCAGTCTGCAGATGTAATAATAGACAACCGTGTGTTCAGTACATTTTTACAGTGCAAACTGAACTTACAGGCATGTCAATCTGCTCCCCCGGAAGAAGTGTTTGCTCCTCAAAGCAGAAACATTGTATCTTATTGAAGTAGATCGCAGCCTACAAGATAGAGAAAAAAATACTTGTAATTTGTAAACTCAAAAGAACAATGTCAGCCCTTCACGTGGCTAACTCTTTTATTACTACTCCATTCTATTGCTCAGAAATATATAGTTTCAACATAACAGCCCACCCATAACATGTAAGTTGCATGAATACTTGATAGCTCATCATCAAATATTTTTACACTGCAAGGCCATTTTTTTAACATTTTACATGCATCTCAAGGCCATGCTGCAAATGTTAACTCTGTTGATGTGTGGTTTGGACTAATACAATATGTTACAAGGAATTTAGCCAAACAAAAGCAAACTATACTTCCATGATAACCACTCAACATCATTCCTATTGTTTCTCCAGCAATTCTTGCCTCCAAGGAGGCCGGGACCCAGGACATGCCAATATGCCCGGACCCGGAACATGCCAACTGTTAACAAAAGTCTGTTGCAGCAACAATAATAACAAAACATTTTATACTAAGCACAAATTGGAGTAGGCCAGAATAACACCCAACAAGTGCAAGAAGAACAAAAAAGGTAACATTTACATTTTGAAAACTTAATAAAATGTCATGTCGTACCTTTTTACTTATTACTCTCAAGAACAAAAGTCTGACTCGTGCCATAGAGTACAATGGAAGGAGAATATTACGCCAAGCATTTATCGGTAATATACTCAAAAAACATTGTAAGAAGAAATGACGGTACACTATTGAACAAAATGTAGTGGAGTAATAAAATTGTAGCGACAAGCCGATAAACAAAATTGCCAAATTGGATTCATGAGAGTGCCAACACCTTCGAGGAAGACATCAGGAGCATTTGAACCAAAACAGTAACCAATGAAACGCAAAAAATTCAATTCTATACCTTCATGGGAGCAACATTGTACGTGGACACACCAGTAATTGGTTTTGAACTGCGATTTTCAGCAGTATAAAATGCAAGAGCACTTTCACCAGGTTTAACCCTGACCTACAACAAACAAGATTTGTCCAGAATAAGTACACAACAGAAAGGGCTCGAATTTTGTAGTTGTGTTCCAATGGGGCTACCTCTCTCTGTGTAGGTATGAACTTCCATGGCATTCCATCAGCAACATCAGCATTAAACTGGACAATTATCTCCCTGAAAACAAATTGAACTGCCTTGATTGAAAATAACGAGAATAAGTGCAAGCACAAAACACACAGTATCATGGCAAGTAAAATAATAAAACCACCTTTAGTGTGTAATTAATGAGAACACTGCAAATGTTTTACTCTTGTTTTGCAGCAGTTATCGTACAATTACAAAGCAATCCTTTAACACAGCATGTCACTGAATGCAGCAACACATGCGCCGTCAAAATAGGTTATTTTCTTCGTTTCTAAATGGATGTAGCATCGTAATATGGGTAAACAAAGAAAATAACTCGCAATGCCATGTTAGAGACCAGTGATGTAAAATATCTATTTGTGATGCATCTGACTATTAGGTAGCAGCACGCAACACTGGATCGTAGTTCCATTCATCTTAGTTTGAAATTTCAACTCAGATTGTGGTAAGTTGATAAACAATGATCAGGAAATAATATTCTAAAAAAGGCATGAAGCATATGATAGTATTTCCATATTTGACAAGTCTTACCTCGATGTCGTAGTTCCATCTCGAGCATGCCGTGAGATTTTCTCCTCCACACTCTGCAGAGCCACACAAAAGGAAAGGTTTAAACACAGTTCATGGTTCAGGATGCTAATAATATGCATCTTTTGATATCATTTTTGAATGGGGCTGTTCACTTGTAAGGTGATTTCTGGATTCTGTAACATAGGTCACGTTCTGAGTAAGTGGATTAAAGTCAAAGCTAAATGCAGGATATCACAGTCACAAAGTCAATCCAATAGAAGAAAAATTAACTACACAAGAGAGAGGCAGCTTACAAAAATGCAGAACTGATTTATAGTTCAGAATATATTCAGAAAATGACAAGAACCCTGTTGCAACAATGTATAATTGTAATTATACCCATCATATGTGTAACCTAACCTTTCAGCTGGAAATGTACTAGAAAAATAGTACTCCCTCCGTCTAGTATAATTGATGTTTTATCTTTTGGCACAGAGATTTTAAAAAGTTCGTAAAAGTATATGCGCAGGAAATGAGGAGGAGAGAGATAGAGATAGAGTATTGATGGAAAGAGAGAAAGGTGCATCAAGAAGTGAGAATGCCAATTATTTTGGGAAAACTGGGACCAAGGAAGTAATGTAACACGTTCCTGACTTGATTACTGCACAAGCACGAGCTTAGCCCTCGCATTTGCGGCTGGTTCTCCAGTCAGTGGAATGGGCGACTTTAGCTCGGTCTTTTGATTTAAGCAAAGCCAAATTAGCAGAATACGTTGGAAGTAGCAAATGCTAACTAATTCTAGATTTGCCCTTTCTCCACGTGCTGCAACATCTATCAGACTGGGAATCTTCTACCAAATACGAGCGAATTGTTTGAACCAACCGTACGCTGAACATGATAAGTTTGGACTCAGTACCCCATAGCCCCGAAATGACACCCTTTCAGGCCAGCCTTCGAACAAAATCCTACCAGAAATGCTAGCTCTGCAATTAGCATCGACCAAATCAAGCACCTAATACAACTATGCGCACAACGAGCACCTTACATTACCCTCCCTACCAACGGGATCAAAGCCAAACCCGTACACGAGTAAGATGATAGGGATCGGATGCAGACCTCGCGGCGCTGTACGGTGCCGCCGTATCCCGTGGCCTGACAGAAGCGGCGGTACAGAGGGACGGCGGCGTAGGATGCGCCGACCATCGCGACCGCCACGCCAACCAGGTACCCTAGAGTCCGCCTCGAGCTCTTCTCCCGGCCCGCCGCGGCAGCGGCGGCGGAGGAGGAGGACGACGAGGCGAGACCGCGGAAGCGGCAGGCGGCATCGGCGGCGGGCGTCCAAGCGTGGCGCGTGGAGTGGCTGCGGAGGGTAGAGAGGGAGAGATGGCGGTGGAGCCCGGCGAGCGGACGCATCGCGGCGGGAGGCGGCGAGCGGTGGTGTCGCCGCCGCGTTATGCTCTTGTTTTTCTTCACTGGGGCGACTATTACATGGGCCGAGAGAATTTCGCTGGCAGCGCATTGAGCTGGGCTGCGCGGGGATGAGATTCCCGGCCTAGACTCTTTGCTCTAGAAACGTTGGAAATTGCAATATCTTTGCTTTGTGCCCCCCAAAATTTGCAATAATTTGCAGCGACAATTATGTTAATCGACGTCCATGAAGTACGGTTTCAGTTTTCCCATTTCCAAGTTGATCTTGCTCTTCGTGTGAATTGGAAGCGTTCATGGCCGACTAAAAGTGTTCATAGCACCTTGTTGGGAATTCTTCATCATAGCAACAAAGAATCCCGACACGGAGAATCAAATGACTTTCAAGGGACAACGGAACAGCATTTCATTACAAGGGCGTAATCTCTCCCGTTCCGTCCCGTCCTACGGAGCCCGAGGGCGGGTATTTATAGGAAAGGCCAAGGGTTATTTCGACATGACCAAATTACCCTTGGCCACCCACTATATTCGCGGAATATTCTGTACAACATCGTCAAAAGGGGTACAAATGACATTTCCGTTCATCGACGGAAACCCTAACTGGGTGACGTCATTTGCCGGTCTGACTCTCGGACGTTGTCATGCCAGGCCTCATCTCCTTCTGGGACTGCCGCCATTCTTGTTCGCCGCCAATTCCGATGCAGCAGCTGGGGAGACTGCGACCTCCTCGAACAATGTCGGCGACACGATGTTACAGCTCCCTGGGCTGTCGCCAATTCTCGGCATGGAACTCGAAATGTCGGCAGCTAGAGCACCTGCAGTCAAAGAACCAAAGGCAAAGGGGCTGTCGTTATTATTGTAAATACCGATCCCCAACAGTAGCCCCTCGCGGTTGAGGGCCAACTTCGTTGGGCAGAAACCGCGACACAGGATAGGAAATTTACGAACGTCACCCCCAACGTCACCCCCCTCGAAGTTTCCCAGGGATTTTTTTTTTGCGAGAATCGAGGCGTCCTCGTAAATGCGGCGCCGAGGCCTATATATACGGAGGGAGAGGGGGCCAAATGGCCCCGTGCATTCGTCGTTCGAGTGGAATTGCTGCCGCGTTTTCTGTTGAAAACTTTGCGTCGCAATTGTTGTCTTCCGGATTTTGCGTCGAGGTTCAGCGCGTTTTTGGTGTCGCTGATTTCCTTTGTCGCCATTTCCTTGCTGAAAGGTGAGCTCGTCTACAAGCTTTTTAGATGTCTCTCTTTCTGTGGTTATTTATAATGTTGTGCTTTTCATTTTAGATGCCTCGCTTTAAGCAAACCGCTCGTCTTGACGAATCGGATGAGGAGTTTCTTGCCGATTCGCCTGTCGCTAATGTTGAGGAAGACGCCGGCTTTGGTGGAGCGAACAAGCCGGTTGAGGTTGACTCTGATGTTGGCGCGACTCCCAAGGGTTCCCAGGAGGAGGCCAACCCCGCCGCAGATCTGGAGGTTCTGGCGACAGCTGCCTCCAAGGCAGCCGGAACGTCGGGCGCCAGCGGAGGTACTAAATCTACCGCTTTTTTAGGTAAGGGTTTGGGGGAGTCGTGTTATTTTCTTGCATATCGTGAGTCTGCTCTTGCTGGGTCTGCAGCCAAAAGAGTGAGGGGCGCAGTAGATACTGGATCTAGTGAAAAAGAAGCCTTTGGTATAGTCGACGACGAAGGCGAAGATCTTTCTGGGGTGCCGGCTTCTCCTAGCGAGCTGGTAGGAGAAGACTCTTGGGAGAAAAGCGGCATCGAGCCAACTTTTCGGTTTGGGTTGTCTAAAGTCACTCACGCTGATATCGAGAGGTTTGTTGCGTTGGGGTACTTTGAAACTGGAAAGGCTCGTGCTCCTGGTGGAAAGCAGATTCCCCGGCCCGAAAACAATGAAGCTATAGTTTATCGTGACTTCTATGAAGCTGGCCTTAGGTTGCCGTCTTTTGGTTTTCTAGCTCGTGTACTGGAAAGATATGGGCTGGACCTGCACCACTTGACTCCCAACGCTGTCGCCACGGTGTCGAAGTTTATATGGGCAGTTCGCAGTTATGGCTCGGCTCTACATTCTGATGCCTTCTGCCGCTTTTTTGATCTGAAGCATGATGTGAAACCCGTGAGTTTTGATGGGGTACAGTATTATCCCCAGTATGGTTGCTGCAGCTTTCAGCCCCGCACTTTCGTGAAGAAATCAAAGTATGAAAGTGTTGAGCTTGTTGGTGGTCGCCGGAATAAATGGCCTGGAGATTGGCGGAACCACTGGTTTTATGCCGAGGTTCCCGAGGAGAAGAAAGACGACGGTAGCTCGTACTTTCCTCTATTTAGTCGCTCTTGTTCCCTACGGCCGTTGCTGTCGCCGGAATTTGCGGTTTCGGAGGGTTTTACGAAGTGCTGTGACGCCTTTCAAACAGCGATCAAGATGAGTAGCGCTCGGGATTTGGTGGAGGAGTTTGTGGCCTGTCGCATTTGGCCCATTCGGAAGGGTTGGAGCCCGCTGAAATTGAAAACCAAGCGGCTTTCCAGACTAGACCTTACCTACCAGGTGCCGTCTTTTGGAGTGAAGAAACCCGAAGGGATATCGGACAAGGATTTTGTTCGCTACGTTGAGCTGACTACCGCTGTTATTTGCGGACCATACACAGTGCTGGAAAAGCAAGAGTGCGAGACCATGCTGATTTTACCCCAGCGAGTGAATCGTGTTTTTGACGAGATGCAAGTCAAATACGGTCGTCGTGCTGTGATGTCCGTTAAGAAAGGGCGGCGAAAGAAAGGCGAACTTGTTATTGGAGCGACGTTCATTGAGAAGCGTGGCTGGGAAGCAGGTTCCGCCCACTACTATGTACCTGATGCGCCAGCCCCAACAGCTGCGGTCGGCTCTTCAGCCGCGGCTGCCGCCAAGGGATCTGCGGCAGCCCCAAAGGCGGTAGCTTGTTCCTCATCTAAGGGTGCCGCCAAAAAATCTGCGGCGTCCGGCAAGGCTACCGGGACAATGAAGACGCCGGCTGGGACTTCGAAGGCTGCAGAGAAAGCTAAACGCCAGAGCTTGCGAAAGATGCCTGTTTCGCGAGCTGCTCTCGTGCAGCGAGCCAGTGCCGTTGTAAAACGGCGGCGGGAAGACATAGAGCCAGTCACTGCTGCTGAGCAGATGGAAACTGGTTCCAGTGCGGCGGGTGCCGCTGATTTTGCTGAAGAGGTGTCAGTGCGGGAAGAATGCAAACGGCGCCGGAAGTTACTAGCCTCAGCACTCAGCGATTCTGATGATGAATTTATTGACGACGAGCCTGAAGAGCGTGACTCGGGGAACACACAGGAGCGGCCTTCGCCATTACGTGAAGCTGGAGTTGATAGCACTGCGGCTCCTACTACTGCGAGCGGTACGCCGATGAAGTGGAAACCACTCCTACCGGCTCTATCGGATGATGAAGAAATGGAGCTGCTGGAGGACTCCGTGGATTCGCGCGCCGAGCTTGGACATGAGCTAGATGCCGCATTTGCGGAGATGAGCGGCTCTGATAAAGGTGCCGACTATTCCCTGAGCGAGACAGAATCTGCGGCAGCTTCCTCTCCCTTGACTAAAATCAATGATAACCTTTCTAGCTCATCGGTTAACGGGAGTAAGTCTAGCGATTCTTCTGAGACTAGCTCCTCTGACGCAGGTGAAAAATCTCCTGGTGCGGGGATGCAAGAAGGCGAGGCCGGCGAGCCGCCCTTGGCCGCTTTTGTCGAAATGACGAAGGCTGTGGATCCTCAAGGTTTTTTGACCTCGCCGCTATTTCTCGCTTATTTAATATTTGATGATCGGTCTGACTTCGTTTAATTTGCAGAGCTTTATGACTTCTTGGCCAGGGCTGATAATGCTTCGGTCGCCGAGGTTCTGGACAAAAATGCGACGATGGTAATTTCCGCTTTTATGTCTGTCACGTTATGTTGCAACTTTCTATAGGTTTGATGCTGACGCGTGAATTTGTTACTCTTGAGCAGACTCTTGCGGCGGCTCGCGCTCTGAGTCGTCGCTTTTACGGGTCCGAAGCCGCCTCTTCATCAGGTGATGTATTGGAACTGCGGCGGGCGCTGAAGGATGAACGCGCGTCTTTCGACGCTGTCAAGGCTGATCTCACTGATCAGATTCAAAAGAAAGACGATGCGTTGGGGGTGCTCCAGGAAGTTATCCAGAGCAATGAGGATGAGATTGCCCGCTTGAAGCGGGAACTGAAAAATGCAGGGGAAAAGCTGATTGCGGTGGAGGCGAGTGCCAAAAGCGCCAAGGAAACCGCCCGCAAGTTTCCCCGCAATTTTTCCAGCGGCGCCGGTAGTGCATACGCTTCTTTCGGAACAGCCCTGGCTACAATTGGCGGTGAGCCTAATCCCCTTCCGGCCACCCAAGGTTCTCTTACACCAGAAGTGTTCTTCAATTTCCTGAAAGGGGAGTTTGGCGACCTTCCTGAGGCCTTTGAGCGGTTCGGCCAATTTGCGGCTCGCACGGCGTGCTCTGCTCTTCTGGACCTGCTCGAAAAGCGGCAGTGCAAGCACTTCAGCGATTTGGCACGCACCACTTACCCAGATTCTAATTTCGATAAAGCCAACGCCGCGAGCGAAAGCAAAGGTATTCGTTTGGCTGTGAAGCGCTTTGTGAAAAGGTATTGGGGGTGCACGGAATGGAGCCTTGCCGCCAATATGCGAAGAGCAAGCTTGAGGAGGTGGTGTACTTTCTTCTGAGACTCTTTTCCTTGCGAGAAATAATTTACTAAACTTTTGTTTGTTTTAGATGAAGGCGGCGACTGGCGCCGAAATTGCGGCGGAGGGCTCAAAGAAGCGGGCGGCTACTTCTGCTAGTGAGACGCCGCCGGCGAAAGTTGCCCGCGTTGAAGATGCCGCGGAAACAGAGAAAGTCGCCGCGAAAGCTGATGCGCCTGCCGCGGTTGAAGTTCCTGCCCCCGCCGCGGCTACCGCGCCTGCTTCATCTTCTGCGGCAGCCGAACCGGAAAATACGACGGGTACCGCCGCTCCTGGCTCTGCGTCTGCCGCTGCTGCTGCGCCGACGATTGAAGAGGTTTAGGCTCTTAGGCGTGAGGAAGAGTGTTTTAAACTTGGTTTGTAATAATATACGTTCTGGTACGCTTTGTGCGCAGGATTGTTTTCGCGGCGCCGCGTTGAACATTGCACCTTTGAAGTATGAACGTGACGGCTTACGCGTTTCTGGCGAAGCGCACTTATGTTATGTTTCGCAATATCCGCGTCATGATTTCGGGCATTTCTGGAGGGAAATGATGGCTCAGTACTTTCGAGGGCGGGAATGCTTAATCCGATGCTTTCGCCGCCGGCATTCTTCTTCCGTAGCGGCCGTGAAGGCCGAAAGCGTTGAAGACCTTAGTTTTGATCCTTATTTGGATTATTTTAGTTGTGTGTACGATAGGGCAAGCCCTGAATGCGGTCCCGGGTTTGTAGTAGAAGTTGACCTTGATTCGTAGCTAGGGAGTTAACTTTGTGACACAATGCTCCGGATATAACGTTGTGTTTTTTGATTTGCGAAGGTGGGTTCGGCTATAACTGTCGATTTTCTACAAGTTGAATCCGCCTTCGCTTTTTCGCTTTGTAGAAAGCGCTCGCCGTTGCTCGGTCGTCGGAATAAAACGAACGTCACCCCCCCCCCCCCCTTGGCGATCGAGGGGCGGAGGGCGCGTCGAAATTGCGACACACAATTCGTATTGCGTGCATTCGTGTGAATTGAGACAAGAGCACATGCTGCCGCTATTTTTGGTTGGCTCTGGTGCTTGTCGGATGTTTATTAATTGTCGCTATTTTTGCTTAGAAAACGTCGTTTGACGATATGGGTCCTTGGCGGCCCTTATTTTTTACAAGTTAAAAGCATGTTCGCTTTTTGTTTGTTGTACGGCGCTCATCGTGGCTCGATTGATTGAATGAAACGAACGTCACCCCCCTCCCCCTAGCAATCGAGGGATGAGGAGCGCGTTGAAATTGCGACGCGGCTCGCGCGCCATTATCTTTGGAGAAAAAGATAATCTCCGAAATCTGTCGGAATCTTTGGAGAAAATTGCGAGTGGTGCACAGGGTTGCCGCAATTATTAGGTTCTCTCCGAAATCTGTCTGATATTGCGCATTTGTCGCTATTCTTGCTGAAAGGGCGGCACTTGAGAATATGTTGCCTTTTGGCGTCTCGCTTTTCCTTTTGCAAGATTGTGTTACCTCCATGGTCTTGAGTCCCGTCCTTGGATGGGTGTTTGTATTGAGTCCCTTGAGACTTCGATCTTAATGATCTATTTTATTGCGTCGGATTTTGTCCGGAGCCCCTTGGGGGTTAAAATCTATCTGCCACTTTCCTTTGAGGAAATGTGTGACTGAGCCCTTGGGCTGCCAACGTGCTGCTCTTTCTCAATTTGAGAGAAAAGTTGAAGAGATGGCCTCTTGAAGCGCTTTTTTCTCTAATGCCGCTGTTTCTCAATATTATGAGAAAGATTGGAGGCGTGGCCCCTTGGGGCGCTTTTTCTCTGAGTGTCCTATAGAGAAGGAAGCCTGGGCGAAAGGAATCGAAATTTTTTGCTTCCTTTCGAGTGGCTTTGGCTCAGGAGTCAAATCCTCCTGCGTCGATGTGGCGATATTTTGCGAATATTGCATCGACTGCTTAAGAAATGGAAAATTTAGTTTCTGGGGAGGAGAGCATTATATTGAACTGCAAGGGTTACAAAGGTCCCACCTCGTTAAAAACCTCACCCCCGATGTGGGGTTCCCCTGTGAGGAAAAGAGTATGGGCCTTGAAGACTAAGAAAGAAAAATTACAACTTAGGTGCCGACTAAAAGCTTCGCTTATAACTGCGCGTCTCCATTAGCCTTTACATTTTAGGTAAAGTACCTCTTGAGGTTGTCCACATTCCAGGCATGTGGGAGCTCGTTGCCTTCATTGTCTGCCAAGTGATAAGATCCCGAGCGATTGCTCCTGACGACAATGAAAGGGCCCTGCCACTTGGAATTGAGTTTTCCAGTGTTTTCTGTCTTTGGGCTTCGCAGGAGGACAAGGTCGCCGGCTTTAAATGCTCTTGGCACTACTCTGGCGTCCCGCCATTTCCTTGTTTCTTCCTGGTACTTCTCCAAGTTAAGGATGGCTTGGTCTTTATCTAATTCCGACATGTCCTTTGAAACGGCGTCGAACTCGTGGCAATTTCGCCCGAGAGTTGCCCTCATGCTGCGGTACTTTATCTCTTCTGGTGACATGGCCTCTTCACCATACAAGAGCCTGAAGGGTGTGAATTTGGTGGTTCTTGAAACCGTCGTGTTGTGCGACCAGATCACTTTATGTAATTTATCCATCCATTTTCCTTTTCGCTGCCCTTCCAGGCATTTCTTGATACTTTCGAAAATTTGCTTGTTCGCGTTTTCGACGGCGCCATTTGACTCTGGATGATAAACAGATGCAAAATTCACTTTGGTGCCTATGGAGTGACAGAATTCGCGGAACTCTTGGTTGTCAAACTGTTTTCCATTGTCCATGGTAATTTCGGCAGGGACTCCAAATCTACATACTATGTTCTGCCAGAAAAATTTCTTGATTGCTGGGCCAGTGGTGTTGATCAATGGCTTAGCCTCTATCCATTTGGTGAAATAGTCGAGAGCGACAACGGCATGTTTATAATTTCCGGCAGCCGTAGGAAGGGGGCCGACTATGTCAATTCCCCATCGCTGAAGTGGCCACACTGGCTGGATGAGCTGAGTGAGCTGAGCTGGGTTGTTGATTTTTCTTGAGAATTTCTGACATGCTTCGCATGTTTTGACAAGGTGTTGAGCGTCCTGAAGTGCGGAGGGCCAATAAAAACCTTACCGAAAGGCTTTGCCGACTAAAGCTCTGCTGGATATGTGGGAGCCGCAGATTCCCTCGTGAATCTCACTGAGGAGCTTTTTCCCTTCTTCTTGATCAATGTATCTCAAGAATGGAGTGGAAGTGCCGAATTTGTATAGGAACTCATCGACAAACGCATAGTTTCTTGCTCTCTGTTTCATGCGCTTGGCTTCTAATTCCGACTCCGGCTCATAAAAATCTTGGAGATACTCCATGATGGGGGCGCGCCAATCTTCGCTTGAGATGGCATGTATCATCTTGGGTTCTATTTCTGCCGCTTTTATGGAGGGTGAACTCAGTGTTTCAAAAAAGACGTCAGGTGGCAAAGGATCTTTCCTAGCTGCCGCTTTTGCTAGCTGATCTGCTTCACTATTCAGGTTTCTGTCAATGTATTGACAAGTGAAACCCTTGAAGTATTTTTCTAATCCCCGTACATGTTCCAGATATCTGGCCAATAGTTCATCCCTGGCTTTATAGGTTTTATCAACATGCCCGGCAATGACCTGAGAGTCTGTCTTGATGACGAAGTTTTTGACACCTAATGCTCTTAGCTTTCTTATGGCGAGCAAAAAGCCCTCATACTCTGCAACATTGTTTGTGCATTTGTCAGTGTCATGATTGAACTGCAATCTGATTGCATACCGCAATTTGATACCAGATGGCGAGGTCAAAATTGCGGCAGCTCCTGCTCCGAGATGGCACCATGCGCCGTCACAGTGGATCTCTCATGGGACTTCAAAGACTGGACCCTCGGTGTATGATGAAGTCTCTGTCCAGTCTGCGATAAAATCAGCCAACACCTGAGAATTTGCGGCACTTCTTGACTCGAAGTCGACAACGTGTTCTGATAGTTCTGATGCCCATTTTGTGACTCTCCCAGATGCTTCTCTATTTCTGAACATGTCATTCAGTGGTTGATTTGTCAGCACTCGGATGGTGTGAGCTTCAAAGTAGTGCCTTAATTTTCTTGAGGCCATTACGACTGCGTAAGCTATCTTTTCTAGCTCGGAATAGAATCTTTTTGATCCTGAGAGAGCTTCAGATACATAATATTCTGGCACTTGAACTTTCATCACTTTGCCTTTTTTCTCAATTTGCTGTTCTTGCATAAGTGCGGCACATACTGCTGAGTGCGATGCTGATACATACATTAGCAGAGTTTCATTTTGTTTGGGACTTGCGAAGGCAGTCATTTCCTTGAGATACTCTTTCAATTCTGCGAAAGCTTTTTTCTGCTCTTGGCCCTATTGAAAGTTATTTGCGTTTCTGAGGACTTTGACAAAAGGAAGGCTTCTTTCGGCTGATCTGGAAATGAACCTGTTGAGTGCCGCAATTCTACCGGTGAGCTTTTGCACATCTTTGAGGCATTGGGGCTCTCGCATATTGATGAGCGCGCTTATCTTGTCAGGATTGGCTTCAATACCTTTGATTGACACTAAGCATCCCAAAACCTTTCCCTTGCGTATTCCAAAAACATATTTTTCTGGGTTGAGCTTGAGGTTTGCCTTTCTAAGGTTTGCAAATGTTTCGGCCAAGTCAGAAATATGATTTTCTTTGTTGCCGCTTTTTACCACTATGTCGTCGACATAGGCTGACAAGTTCTTGCCTAACTGATTCTCAAAGGCGACAGATGTCATTCTGCAGAAAGTAGGTCCCGCATTTTTTAAGCCTTCCGGCATTCTGACAAAACAATAAGTTCCAAAAGGGGTGATGAAACTTGTTTTCTCTTCATCCTCTTTGTACATGAAGATTTGATGATATCCGGAGAAACAATCCAGTAGTGACAGGAGTTCTGAGCACGCCGCTGCGTCGACAATTTTGTCGATTCTAGGCAGTAGGAAATCATCTTTGGGGCAGGCCTTGTTGAGATCAGTGAAATCAATGCACATTCGCCACTTTCCGTTCTTTTTCTTTACTGGTACTGTGTTAGCCAGCCAGGTTGGATATTTCACCTCCCTGATAACATTTGCGTCGAGCAACCTCTGTACTTCAGCTTTGACTGCCTCGACCCTGTCGTCAGACATTTTGCGGAGTTTCTGTTTCTTTAGCCTGATGTTTTTATCAATTCGCAACTTGTGCTCTATTACGTCGCGGCTGACGCCTTTTAGGTCACCTGCGGACCAGGCGAATACATCTTTGTATTTGCGGAGGAACTGGATGAAAGCCTTTTCCATGTCCTATGGCATACCTGCCGCAATTATCACTTCCTGTCCTAAGACATGCTTGTCCAATGGAACTCTCTGTGTTTCCTCATTGGCCACAATTGCTGGTTCTTCCTTGTCCATTTCTTTTTCCAACTGAAGGACTTCTTTTCCCGGCTTTTTTCCTGCCGGGTACAAGGCATGCACATTCGGGTGAGCGCACAAAAAATGAACATTCTTCTGGCCGGGGGCTGCCGCCCTTTCAATATTTCTGGCTTCTTGCTGATCGCCGAAGACTGAGATGACCTCCTTGTGTGCCGGCATTTTCATACAGAGGTAAGAGCTGTGCAAAACTGCTTCAAATGCATTGAGGACTCCACGTCCAAAGATTGCGTTGTAAGGGTAAGGCATATCGACCACATCAAAGGTGATGTGCTCTGTTCTTGCATTGTCGAGGGTGCCGAAGGACACTGGGAGGCTTATTTTGCCGAGAGCGCGGACTTCTCTCCCGCCAAAACCATACAAAGGATATTCAGAAGGCTGAAGTAGAGATGAATCGAGGTTGAGCTGATCAAATGTTCTTTTGAAGAGGATGTCTGCTGAACTTCCGTTGTCAACAAGTATTTTGGTGATTGACCAACCATAAGTATTTGCCTGGATGACCATGGCATCTGTATGAGGGTAGCAGCGGAGGTTTAGATCGGCTTCTGTGAATGTGATTGGAATGTGCGACCATCGTGATTTCACTATGGGTCCGTTGCACACCGCATTGACGGCTCGGAAGTAATTTTTCTTTTGTTTCTTACTTTCAAACTCAGATGTGGATCCGCCGATGATTGGTAGGATGACTCCATAAGTGGGAAGGCTTTGAGAGGTATTGTTTTGGTTTGATTGCTTTGGGAATGGCGGCGGAGGTGGTAAAGGCGGCTCCTCAGAGGCAGTGATTCTGGGAATTTGAGGCTGGGGTGTGTATGAACTTGTTTGGGATGTCGCCAAATGCTGAATCTGCGGCGAGGGTGGTGGATGTGGTTGGTATGGGATTTGGAAGTGGTGGTGAGGGTTATACGAATTCTGGAAATATTGGAATGGGTAGGAAGCACCGAAAGGTGAGTTGTTTTAAGAATTGGCGACGGCCGTGTGATTGACACTTCTCTGTGTTTCGCTTCTTTGCTCCTTGGCTTTCATTCTTTCCATGGCATCTTTTGTTTCTGGGCATTCCTTGGAGGTGTGACCCTTGTCCAGTCCGTGGAACAGACAGTATGGCTTTTTTGGCTCCTGGTTTCGTGAATTATGCGAATTGCCGCGACCCCTTCCTCGAGAGCTATTGTTTCTTCCTCATCTGTGCTGAAAACTGCCGGCAGGACTACTTGTGTCGCCTTTCTCTTCTTGGTTGTCGATATGATTGACTAGGTTGGAGTTCTGGCTCTGATTGTTGTTGCCACCTCTCCTAGACGAATTCCAATCCTGCTGCCTTTGGCTTGATTGGTTTTTCTTCGCCTGACGCTGCGCGCTCTGCTGCTCTAATCTTCTTCTGTGGTCATTGTCGGCTCTGCAGAACTGATCGACCGTTGAGAAGAGCTCTTCGAGTGTTGAAGGGCGATGCATGGAAAAGTGAGTGGCACAGAGGCCGGCTCGCAACCCCCTAATTGCGGCATCAATGACAATTTGGTCTGGAATATCACCCGTTCGGGCTTTGAGCTTGACAAATCTCTGGAAATAGTCTTGCAGGGGCTCTTTTTCTTGCTGAATACATGCTCTGAATTCATCTGCAGATATAGATGTTCTGTGAAAACCTTGAAAGTTTGTCGTCAATTTGTCCCTTAGGTTCTCCCATGAATATATTGATCCGGGTTTCAGCCTTGAGTACCACTCGAGGGCCTGATGCTCGATTGCGGTGACAAAGGTCTTGGCCAATACCGTATCATCTCCTCCGGCAGATGCTACAGCAGCTTCAAATGACATCAAAAATTGCCTCGGGTCGGTTGAGCCATTGTACTTTGATAGGGAGATAGGCTTGTATTTTGCTGGCCATGGGGTCAACTGGAGGCCTTCTGACAAAGGAGAGTTCTTGTCGAATTTACTGACGAACGGTACGGATTGGCGGTATACGTTCCGAGACCTATGATAGCCTTCGCCATTGTTGTTTGTTTCAGAGTCGGGAGTCACCCGGTAATGCTCTCTCTTTGCTTCGCTATTGTGCCCTGTGACGCTTGTCATTTCATCGAGCTCTTTTTGCAGTTCGGCGACTGCCGCCTTTGCTTGTTTAATCTGCAACCGGAGCCTCTCTCTCTCTCTGGTCCTCTCTTCAGAGATTATCTTCTCCTTTGTTAGCTTGAGTCTTTTTCCAAGTTGTTGCAAGTTGGAGAGCTGACGTATTTGCTTGTCAACCTCATCTTCCTCTGGATCACTTTCTTCAGGGTTGATTGTCGACGGTGGTTCCGTCCATTGCTTGCCGGCTTTTACCTGTTTCGACTTTTCTGCTTCTTCATTGAAAGTGAGGTCGATAGAGCTTTTGGCGGTGATGTCTTCATCACTTGGCCGAATTCCGGCCGCTAAGCTTGCTTGCGCCGCGTCGGAAATCCGGTTGGCCTCGTTGGCCATTTGCCTTGCTTGAATGAATGCCCAACGAATTTCTTCTTCCGAGAATGCCGGGTTGGGAGGGAGAATTTCTTCCTCTAAATCCGGCGGGTGGGAGCTGGTGGTGGTTTTTGGACTAGGTCTTTTTTTCTTTCTATGTGGCATCACGGGTGGTATTTTCGAGCAACACAAACGGTGGGCGCCAATGTTGGGAATTCTTCATCATAGCAACAAAGAATCCCGACACGGAGAATCAAATGACTTTCAAGGGACAACGGAACAGCATTTCATTACAAGGGCGTAATCTCTCCCGTTCCGTCCCGTCCTACGGAGCCCGAGGGCGGGTATTTATAGGGAAGGCCAAGGGTTATTTCGACATGACCAAATTACCCTTGGCCACCCACTATATTCGCGGAATATTCTGTACAACATCGTCAAAAGGGGTACAAATGACATTTCCGTTCATCGACGGAAACCCTAACTGGGTGACGTCATTTGCCGGTCTGACTCTCGGACGTTGTCGTGCCGGGCCTCATCTCCTTCTGGGACTGCCGCCATTCTTGTTCGCCGCCAATTCCGACGCAGCAGCTGGGGATACTGCGACCTCCTCGAACAATGTCGGCGACACGATGTTACAGCTCCCTGGGCTGTCGCCAATTCTCGGCATGGAACTCGAAATGTCGGCAGCTAGAGCACCTGCAGTCAAAGAACCAAAGGCAAAGGGGGTGTCGTTATTATTGTAAATACCGATCCCCAACACACCTTATGAAAATAATGAATTGTGAATATATAAATTTTTTTTCTAACTAACAAATATGTGGCTCGTGCAGAGAATTATCTCATGGAGATAGAAAGTAGGAAAAATTGCAAAACCCCCCTAAGAAATCACATTGAGTTTGAATTTCCCCCTTATAAGATGTTTTGCTGCAAAAAACCCACCTGATAATTGAACCCAATTAGCAATAGGAAGATGTCCAGCTGAATTGCGTCAGGTCGTGGTCATCCTAGCTATTTGCCGCACGACTAAAGCCAGAAATTAAGAAGGGAGATGATTGATTAACGTACCCATTGAATCGTCAGATGCGGCATGACTTCCAAGGAGATCTCACCGTAGCTAAAATAAAGTTTTTGACTCCAAAGATAAAAAAAAAAATTGCAAGCCACGGCAATTAGCATGCTTGATCCGTATTGGGGAAGCGAGAAGATGGTTCCCTGCAATGGAGAGGCAACACAAAAACCATGACGCTTAGGCCCTTCTTTTTATATATATATATTTTTTTTGGGGGGGGGGGGGGGGGGGGGGGGGGGGGGGGGCTCAAGCCCCTCGAGAGTAGCTGCAGGAAGTGCATAGAGCAGGTGATTCGTTAGTGCTATACCACTACTGCAAACTTAGCCTGCCAAACTTAGTCTCAGAGTGATTTAGGAGTTGTCACCGCGCTATTTTTTGCTATAACAAATATGACAGCAATATCGAAGATTCACTTTGCGACAGGACAACAAAATCTGGATGAGCATGGTTCCAAGATGTTTGCTCTTGGGCAATGTGTACCCACCCCACCCCAATTTTCATGTGCTCTCTTAAATAGATCAAAAAATATCACGTAAATGTGTGTCTATCTCCTAGCTCGAGTTTCGCACCTGCGTACGGTAGCGGTAGGATTGTTGACCAGTTGAATTCGTTACGTTCGGATGTAGTTGCAGGCGCTAAAGACACAATTAAAGCAGTGAGTTATAGTGCGGTGGGTCCGCGACAGTATCGGATACAACCAAACAAAACTTGACTCTACCTAAATTAATCGACTCATGTAGCCAAGCGTCCACGGTGACAAATTTTTTTGCCTATTTGGAAAAACACATGAAAGTCGGAGGCTATTTCAAACCAAACGAGGGTGGGGTGTTTTTTTTTTTAAGTTATGGGGTGGAATATCAAACTAGAGGCGAGTTATGGGGTGGAATTTGCAATTAAGCCTAGAAAGTATACCAAATTTAAAAATACGCTAAAACATTTGATAAAGTCGACTTTGGTAACTTGTTCGTTACATGAACATGATTTGCTAATAAAGTTAAAGTGGATTTTGACTTGTACCC
Source organism: Eragrostis nindensis (assembly GCA_012490785.1). Lineage (NCBI taxonomy): Eukaryota > Viridiplantae > Streptophyta > Magnoliopsida > Poales > Poaceae > Eragrostis > Eragrostis nindensis. The sequence goes on from JAAXCT010000326.1 coordinate 230,250, forward strand.
TGCTTCCATCAGGTGCTTTTGTCCCCTCATCTACTTCAACCAGTGATTCGCGAAAAAAAAAACCCAAAAAAAACTACTTGAACCACTAGATAAGGTGCCGTCTGCCTGGACGCGCCACAAGGTACACAATGGGCGGAAGGCTTCCTTCTGGCGCTCCAGCTGGCTAAAAGGCGCGACACCGGTCTCCTTATTTCCGGGATTGTATAAGCACAGCAAGCGCAGAACAGAACTGTGGCGGACGCCATGGAACAAGAGCACTGGATTCAGGACATTGCGCGCAACCTGACTGCGCCGCTTCGGCATCAGTACTTCAGCTTTTCTTCTTGGTTGAAGAAGCAAATTTCAATGCAGATGACGACTTGCCGGATGAATTGATTTGGACCAAGACGGATTCGGGACAGTACACAGCAAAATCTGCGTATCTTCTTCAGTTTGAGGGGGGAACACTATCAACCTTCCCAACCAAAGTGTGGAAAGTGTGGGCGCCAACGTAATGCAAGTTCTTCTTATGGCTACTCATACAGAACAGGGTGTGGACTGCAGATCGTCTACAACAGCGCGAATGGGAAAATCAGTATTTTTGTCAATTCTGTCATCGAAACCTGGAGACGGCACTGCACCTGTTCTCTGAATGTCCGGTTGTTCATGTAATCTGGGAGGAGGTGGCACGATGGTCAAAAGTGGATTCACTGAAACCTTCTTCCTGGACAGCTGCGGCGTCAATTGGTGACTGGTTCCATAACATCACTCCGATGGCGGGGACGGTGAAGGCTAAAGGAATTCGGACGCTCATTATTCTCACGGTGTGGAAGCTATGGCGAGAGCGCAATGATCGTGTCTTTCAGAGGGGGGACAAGCCGGTGCACAGGATCATCGGAGCTGAAGAATGAGGCCAATCTGTGGTCCGTGACGGGTGCCAAGCACCTGCATAATTTAGTTGTTCCTATAGTTAGTGAGTAATCGCTTATGGTCGGCCAGTTTAGCTCATGCTCCTAAACATGGCCTGTGTGTAGCACCTCGGTGCGAAAACTCTATTTCTTCTTATGAATATATATGCCGGACAATGTTTCGGATCTTTCGAAAAAAAAAATACGATGTCAGTTTCGACTAATATAGCAGGGGAAAAAAAAAAGAATGCAACCCTGGAAGGCTATAAGGTGTGAAGTTGTACAGACAGGGGATCCAGGAATGTACTCCGACAGAGGGCAACTGAAAAATCTCAGTGTCAACAAATCTAGCTGATCAGTGCTGCTAACCATATACTCCTACTACTCAAAAAGACCATATACTCCTATCTTCCAGAAAACTTTGGATGGGTGAAGCCCTGGTCACCCGGAAAGTGAGAACTAAGTACGTGGGATTAGGTGCTGTGAACTGCTATCGAGACCTACCACAACACGTCTAAGCGGTTAATCTGATACAACAACAAGAAGTGCTAACAACATGGTGCTTCTTCTACTCATTTGCCCAGCATCATTCGCTTGAACTCTTCGTAGCTCACAAGGCCGTCGCCATCCTTGTCCGCTTCCTGTATCATCTCCTCGACCTCCTTATCAGTTAGTTTCTCTCCGAGGTTCGCCATCACTTGACGCAACTGTAGATTTATACACCAGAGCTTTCAGCTAAATGTTGACTGAGGCAAAGAGTTTATCGTTTGAGAGACATGGATGGGTGTTTATCTAGAGAACAAATCTACAACAGACTGATCAGAACAAGGAGGACAAGCAGAAACGAGGGGTTCACCTCAGCTGCTAAAATATATCCGTTTTGATCTGTGTCAAACAGCTTGAATGCTTCTCTCAACTCTTCCTCTGAATCAGGGTCCTTCAAGAACATGAATCACTCGAGTTAGTACAAAACAACCACAGAGAAAATAAAAGGTATTCTGTATGTACAGCTAATACGCAGGAAGATTTGTATTCAATTCAAACTTCTGCTACTGTTACAAGGCAAGATCATATCAGAGGCACTACTGACACTGAACGAAAATCTATGCTGTCAGTACCAATGTAGGCATTTAATAATTACTATCAAACCGCTTGAATGGCCCATGAATTACTGTCGATAGGAATGTTAAAAGGAGCACGCACGATATTACGCATAAACATATTACGATAGTATGATATATGATTTCCTTACATTCAGTCCTAAAGAAGTCTAGTATCCAGTTAAGAAGTTCACCTTTTCATTGTCATTCCTCTATAGTGTATATGCAGTGGATTCAGTTTCACAACACACAACTAGCGTTTGTGTTTCACTTAAAGAAAACCAATTGATGAAACATTACTGTAGGCATATTTGATATGGTTGTGGCATCTCAGATAGCTAGATTGCCGAGTTTCTATTGATCATTTATTCATTTGTGTGCACGACTTGCACCGTATGCTGCTGTGTACTGAAACTCCAAAGTATAACAAAATATCATATGCACACGAAGAATGCAATCACAACGAGTGGAAAAAACAACTACGACATACTTTGAGTTTGTACGCCATCAAGTTCAAGAATTCAGAAAACTCAACAGTTCCATTGCAATCAGCATCAACCACCTTGATCATATCCTGCAGTTCAGATTCACTGAGGTTTTGACCCAAGGAGCTCATCACAGATCCCAGTTCTTCGCTGGTAATGTAGCCTGTGTACATGAAAGTACATAACAACATTAGATCTTCTCGGGGTTTTTTTCCTGAAACATATGTTAAGACACAAAAGTGAAGGCCGTATATTGTCCAAGCTGAATGGTAGCAAACAATAAACACCTTGAAAGTGTGACTCGGTGTGCTTTTCAGATTTAATTGCATTCTCTTTATGTCTGCAAATATTTAAAAATTCAGGCAAGTCCCTCTTATTTTATTTTGTTTTTGAGGAACCCAAATCCCTCTTAGTCAAAAACGCAGTCAGGTGCTTTCATGAAAAGAGAGAGAGAAAAATTCAGGCAAATCACATCCTTAATCTGAAGAAAAACAACATTGAAACTTTAACTGCACTGCACACCACTAGGGATGGAACGATCACGAAGACTTCTCAAAGACAACGTTATCAGGATTCAGACTCACGAACCTGGCAATGCACGGCCAAATAGAGAAGAAAACCAAGATGATACCATTAGGGAAGAACAATCAGCACAGATATCTCTGAAATTACCGACAATCTGGACAGATGACATCGAATTCTCCGCAAGAACTAACAATCTCAGCAGCAAACTTCGCTCTAGAATATTCCCCTCTCTAGCCAAACAAACAGAAATGCCGGTTCCCATGACCAGTTCTAGCGAGGGGAAAGAGACCAAGCTAACAACATCCAAACAACCACCCTGAATCATCATCAATCCAGATGTTCCTGAAACCAACTACCCCGAATCTTGCATCGCACGGATTCAGCAACGCAACTGAACACAACAAACGCACGGGTCCAGCAAAAAACGCACGGATATCTTGACGGACCAACAACCCCCTGAACCCGCAACGGTTTTGCGAAGTCGGCGCGGCCCGCACTACGTACCGTCCCCGTTCTTGTCGAAGAAGTTGAAGACCTCCTTGAGCCCAGCGATCTGCTCTTGGGTGAGGTTCGCCGCCCCCGCCATCTGAATTGCCTTCCCCCTCTACTCTTCCTCTCTCTCTCCAGCGAGGGGTTGCGGGGCCGCTCAATGGCGTTGCGTTCTGGAGGGAGGCGCGGATGAAGGCAGCGGAGCGCAAGTGGTGGGTGCTCTGCCTGAACGGCGTGGCCGAGGGGAGAAGCGGAGGGCAGGCAGAGGTCGGTGGGTCCGATGTCCGTGGGCCCGCGATGGGCTTCAAAAGCTGTTCAAACTGTCTCTTGTTTTGTCCTGTTTGCCACGCTTATTCAGCCCCGGGCCCAGTGGACTGCTTCTGGACGTTGTGATCAGTTGACGGTGAATAAAATTGCTTGCCCATGTTGCTGATTTTCCATTTTTTTTTCTTTGTTTGAAACGTGGACATTTTTGTTCCTTAATGCAGCCACCGCATCAGTTATATACTTTTTGAAAATAACCTATTTGTTAGTGTAAATATGCCATTTACTAATATAAAGCTTAATCAATTATTGTTTTGTGCATAGTAAGAAGAAGAAGAAGAAGGGGGGGGGGGGGGGGGGGGGGGGGGGGGCAGGCCCCCTTTAGCCTATACTGAACTCCGCCAGTGACAGAAATATTATGGGGGTGTATAATGTCACCCATGGAGCAATCGATGAAGTGTATGCAAGTACAACTTCCAAGGCCATCCAAAGTATGTCTCTATGCCTTTTTCGCATAGAACAGATAGTCGCCAGTCACATTGTAAAACTAGAATACAAATCCAGCGGTAGTGCATGCGCGTTACCTTCCTTGTGCCATCACGGCATTCTGCAGCCCGAGACGAGAAAGATGTGCCATCAGGAGGCAACTCTGAAACACAGCAGTTGCATCACCGTAGATGAAGTCAACCGTGCCAAAAATTAGTGCCGAAGCTTGAGTACAAAGTAAGATGGACCAATCAAAGAATAATTATACCTTTAGTGATTTATTAGCATATCCAGTTTACTAATGTAAATAATTAATTAATTACTGTTTTGTGAAGCATGTTGAGAATAGTTGGGGGGCTTAGGCCCTTTTTAGCCTGCACGTTAAGCCAGTCACATTGTAAAACTAGAACACAAATCCAGCCGTGGTGCATGCGCGGTACCTTCCTTGTGCCATCACGACATTCTGCAGCCCGAGACAAGAAATATGTGCCATCAGATCAGGAGGCAACTCTGGAACACAGCGGTTGCAACGTCGTAGATGAAGTCAACCGTGCCAAAAATTAGTGTCGAAGCTTGAGTACAAAGTAAGACCACAATTAATTAATTAATTAATTACTACGTCAAGTAATTAAATAATTAACTAATTACTGTTTTATGAGGCATGTTGAGAATAGAGGGGGGCTAAGGCCCCTTTTAGCCCACAGTAGCTTTTTGAATCAGGAATATTCATAATATGATACCGAGTATGGGTGGTAATTATCCAAAACTTTTGAGAACTTCTAGGAACAATTTGGCTAGTACAATAGCATTCTTGGTTTATGATATTGATTATATTCCAGTTGTGAGTGTTATTTAGTTTCATAATATGTTCCTTATAACACATACATTTCTTGACATGTCAGCAGCACTTTTAAGGTCCTGTTTAGCAGTGCTCTGGCTCCAAAAAATGCATCGTACACGTAGGCATCCATGGATCTCGTGCCGTGACAAATTATGGGTGTTGATTAAGTCATTTTATTCTTATTTTGCACTATAAGATAAGCACGTTAAGCGCTTTTCATTTTATAAGCTTCAAATCAAATATGTACCTAGTCATCTCATAATTTGATGCACCATAAGATTTAAGATGATGCGGATGAGAGAGACCAAGGTGAGAGAAACATATCACTGTTTTGGGAAAACCATACGATTCCCTAAACTAGAAATTATTTTGGGGTTGTTACTTTTGTTGATGAAACTATGCAGTTTAAAAATTATTTTGGGGTTGTTACTAGATTTGGTTATTGATAAATCAACCATTCATTTTTTACATTTGAACCAAAAATATAAGTGGCCTTGGTCGTTGACATTGTCCTTATTAATCAGGGTTCAGTTTCATACTATGTAGCATCAGTTGAGAAGCAGCGTGCTAAAAAACGATCATTAAAAAAAAAATTACACGGACGCGCTTCCTATGTCGACATGGGGCTTGAGATGGCTGAGCGTCAAACCCAGAATGCTTGAAAATCAGAACGCCGCCAATACGTGGGCATAATGAACGAGCGAGTAGGTCGGCGAGCAGTGGTGATCAGCTCTCCATCGCCATCGTACTTGACGCTGAACGTGGTCAGGCGGAGCACGCATTCATCGCACTTGTCAAAGCTATACCCGTCGCCGCCGTCGTCAGCCTCGAGTTTCAGGACCTCGACGAGGCAGAACCTGCCGTCATCGTCGCCGCCGCCCATGCGCACGAGCTTGGCACACACGTGTCGCCCCGGGTCCTCGCGGAACAGCCTCTCCTTGCCGAGCTTCCAGCCCGGCGCGGCGCGTCTGCCGAGGTGCGGGACGTCGCAGGAGCAGAGGTACCCGTCCGGCTCGAGCATGTCGTCGTCGGAGTCGCCGTGGAGGCCGAGCCATGCGCGCAGCCCGGCGTCGTAGTGCGCCTCGCCCACGAACGGCAGCTCCCAGCCGTCGTGGCGCGTCCACCGGTAACTCGCCGTGTTGTAGCCTTGTAGGAGAAGGCAACGCGACGGCCGACCGAGACGAGGAAGGCACGTGCACGTGGGTGCAGTGCGTGGGCCCTGACGCTGAACCCGTAGAACGGAAGTCGGTGATGGTCTGCGCTCCAGCGCCACCTCCTTGAACCCTCCCAGTAGCACGTCCACCTCTCGTCACCGTCTTTGCCGCCGTCGGTGCCGTCCAGCAGCTTGAGGCGGTACAAGCGCGAGCCATATTCGAACACGTACAGAAAGTTGCCGACGGGCACCGAGGCCACGGCACCGGGTTTGAGAAGGCCTACCGGGAGATCGGGCATGATGGCCAGCGTCCCGGTCTTGGCGTCGAAGGTCAGGGTGTCGCCGTCGCTGCGCTTGTCGTCGTCTGCTGGTTCCCTCGTTCCGATCCCCATGCCGATGAGGAGGCTGCCTAGGACGCCGAAGTTGTTGTAGATGTTTTGGCCCTCCACGCGCAGAACAGGAGGTTCCGGGAGGAGCTCAGGATCCGTCGTCGGGCCGGCGTCCATGTCCACCTTGTGGATGCAGAACCCATCCTTGTTCTCTGGAAACACCAGGTACAGGTAGTGTTTCTTCTCGCTCGTAGACGGCGGCCGGTTAGCTGCGCGGCCCTTGCGGCGGCGTCCACGACCCGTCGGTGCCCGGGTGTTTGTTGTGCTCGACGTGTGGTCCCCATCGTTGGCTGCCGCTCGTTTGTCCTTGGCCTTGGCGAGATGGCGGCGGGTGAAGGGAAGTTGCGAGAGGAGGGCGCGAGGCCGACGCCGCAGAGATGGCCACATCGCGTTGTGTGCGGCGCCAATCGCGGCCGTGCTCTGGAAACACTCAGTACTTCAATATCTCTTCTCGTCGATAGGTGCGGGTGCGGGTGCGGCGGCGGCGTTCGGGGGATTCTTTCTTTGTTTCTTTCGTCCGCAAGGCGGAAAACTGTCACCGCAGCCCAACAGAGCCGACCTAGCGGGCCGCGCGATGCACCCCGTTCCCAAGATAGAGCCCGTTTCTGAATTCCGACCGTATCACATTTTTTCTTGCGACTCTCGCACTCTTCCTCGGTCCTCCAAAGCCGCCGCAGCCTAGCAATTTAGGTCTAGAGTTCCGGGAGGGATGGAGAGTGTTGAGATGACGACGCCGGCCAACGTGGGGTCGTCCGGTGTGGTGCGGCCGGAGCTCGACATGGGTGGAAGAGCGTGCCCGTGCGATGCTGGAGAATCTCATCCTCGACGACAGGAAGGAGCACGCGGCGGAGGAACCGAAGGAGAGGAGGACGAAGAAGGTGATGGTGAGGGCGGACGGGGCTTACATCGAGTACCTGAGGGAAAACCCGCCTCCCCAGCCCTTCAAACCCCTTCCTTACAGGTGTCCCCTAGCCAGGAAGTCTCGTGAAAAATACATCGCCAAACAAAAGGCTGATATTGAAAAGCATGAGAAGATCCTCGAGGACTACGAGCGCCATGGCTACGCTTACATCGAATTTGTGGTCTATGACGATGGCAAGGAGGAGGTGTAACTCAACTATGCCACCGCGGTGCTGGAAGCAGTCTCCGCTTGGTGGTACGGGATGCAGTCTGGCCAAACTCAATTTATTACTTGTTATTATCGTTGATGTGTCAGTGTGAGACATCTGAAAAGTTTGTAGCAGTATAGATAGTGTGTGAGCGAGGCTATTGAGTACTTTATCGTTTCTTCTCGTGCGTTTTTTTTCTTGCGAGATGACTATATATGTTTCTTTCAGCTAGAGAAAAGTCAATTTTAGCTGAAATTCCCACTGACTTGTCCATCACATGCATCATAGAGAAAAGTCAATTTTAGATAGTATGTGATGCATCACATGCATCACATGCATCATGCGACATGTTCAGCTAAAATGGAGCCAACAAGAAAGCAGAAGAGCGAGCACGCCACAGCTTAATTAGTCCATAGAACATGTGCACATCAGCTTCATATATCGGGGGCGCTCAACATCTTCTTCTCGATGGATCTGTAGAAGACGGACCAGCCGAATTCCTTAATATGCTCCGAGATAGCCATCACGATCCCAACGAAGGTAAAGGCAGATAGCTGCCAGAGGGAGATCCGAGTGTTTTCGGACAGGCCAGGGATTAGGAAGCTGGAGAGCAGGGAACCAATGACAAATGAGACTGCGAGGCCTATTGCTACGAGATTCGCCCTAAATTCCTTGTATCTCGCAAACTCTTTAGCATCCTCCACGATCTGCGACGCCGCCATCCTCGAGCCGATCCGCGTCCCCTCCGACGCCATCTTCAGGCCGCTATGCTCCGCGCCGCCGCCGACTTTTGTACGTGGTAGGGTTCGTTGAGATGAGTCGGCGAAAAGGTTGGGAACGAAGAGTTGGGGATTGCAAGGAGCCGACGGACGGGCCTAATATATATATCACGCTTCAACTCTGGATACTATACGGATTCGAATTTCACTGGACTTTGGTTTTCTGATCAGATCGGAGTTCGCTGGATGCTATATGGAGTAAGTATACATGCGGATTGAGGATTCCGCTCTCACTCCTTTTGCTGGCCCAACGTGGTCAGGCGGAGCATGCATCCATCGCACTTGTCCAAGCTATATCCGCCGCCGTCGTCAGCCTCGAGTTTCAGGACCTCTCCTTGCTTAGCGCCTCTGCCGAGACGCGGGACGTCGCAGGAGCAGAGGTGGTGTCCGTCCCGGCTGGCTCGAACATTTCGTCGTCGCCGCCGTGGAGGCCAAGCCACGCGCGCATGCAGCCCGGCGTCGTATAGTGCGCGGCGCCTCGCTCACGAACGGCGTTTTTCTCCCAGTCGCCGTGCGTGGCGTGTCCATGCACCGTGACTCGCCGTGTTGTAGGAGAAGGCAACCTGGCCGCGATGGCCGACCGAGACGAGGAAGCCATCGCGGCCAGGTTGGCATGGCTACGCTTACATCGAATTTAATTAAGGTCCTCGACGACGGCGAGGAGGAGGTGTATCCGCTTGGTGGTACGGGATGCAGTCTGACCAAACTCTAGTTTATTATTACTTATTATCATCGTTGATGTGTCTGTATGTGAGACGTACATCTAAAAAGTTTGTACCAGTGTCGACGACATTGTGTGCGATCGAGGCTAGAGAAAAAAAAATCATTGACGCTGTGATCAATTTATCGTTTCTTCTCGTGCGTTTCTCTACCTACTAGAGAAAAAAAAATCAATTTTCGCTGAAATCCCACCGGTTTGATCACATCATGGACGCTGTGATAGTGCGATCCACTCAACCCCTTGTATGAACCGGCCGTCCACCCACAGCACTCTACTACCTGGTCATGGTCCATCACACCGCACCGCACCGATGGTTTCAGTTTGGCGTCGGAGTCGCAATCGATTTCGTCTTTTGAAACTCCCAGCAACAATTGGTGGCGACTACGCGGCGGCTGTGCTGAGCCTGTACCGCGATGTCGGCCAGTTGCTTCTGAACGAACCCCCGTTTCGCCCGCGTGGCGGCGTGTTGGGTACGTACGTGGTGGACTGGTGGTCCGTAGTCTCGGTTCGGCTCACAGTGCTTTGTTGAGGTGTAAAGCTTCACCCATCTGCAGCAAACCATGCTGCACGGACGCGATAAAGGAGTGACTAATGGTGTTGCGCTTCTTGAGCGGATATCATTGTTTTGCGGGGGAAAAAAAAGAACGTGCCGTGCCGTCGTTACCCGTTCCGCGCGCGTACACATGCATGCTCGCCACGCATGGCCGGTGAGGCAAAACAAGAAATATCTGGTGGCCAGTCTGCGGCATGCATCGCAACCCGGTCTATAAATACGTCTCGCCTCAGCCATATAGCACCATATACTTGTGATCGAGCTTGAAGATCCATCCCAACAACAACAACACTAGCTAGTCCCAACAAGAGAACCTAGCTATCCATCCATTCTTGATCTGCTCGATCGCCGTCGCCGAATTAAACTAACTTTGCACAAGAGAGAGAGAGAGAGCGCTAGCTGCGATGGCTTCGTCCAGGTCCACAGCTTTCGCGGCGGCCGTCCTCGCCGCGGCGCTGGTCTTCTCGGCCGGCGTCGACGTGGTCGGCGCGCAGAGCCGGGGCAACCCGTGCCCGACGAACGCGCTGGCGGACCTGAAGGTGTGCGCCGATGTGCTGGTCCTGCTCAAGCTCAAGATCAACGTGCCGGCATCCCAGCAGTGCTGCCCGCTGCTGGGAAATCTTGTGAACGTCGACGTCCCCGCTTGCCTCTGCGCCGCCATCAGGCTCAGCGTCCTCGGCATCCCCGTCAACCTGCCGCTCGACGTGCCCCTCGTCCTCAACTACTGCGGCCGCAACGCCACCGCGCCTGGGGCAATCTGCTCCTGATCTGATCTCTCAAGTGTTTGTGTTGATGGGAGAAGGCACGGGAAACGCGTTGTAATGCTCGCACGCATATACGTACATAGTGTTTTGTTCGTCGTCAGATAAATGGAGGTGTAGCTACCTGTGGACGCCCGTCGGGTTACGATATGATGAATAAAGCGTTTGCAATGAACAATGGCAAAAAGCAAAATAATGTTGATGTTTTGTTACTTCTTGCTACGTACATGTGCTTTACCTCTAGAAACATTTCCTAATGTTTCTTTGTGCTAGTGACGAGCCCTGCTTCGTACCAGCGTATTTTTTTTTTAATTTTTGGTCGAAAGTGTGTTAGCGTATGTTATGTGTCATCCCGTGGCAACATCAATTTGCCTTGGGCTGTAGTCAACGGCGTAAACAAATGTAGTGACTTTATGAATCTCAAGATAAGTCAACCGAGTCTTCATAGAGGTGTCTGCTCGTGCATGTTTATGAGTGTGTACCATGTTTTACCAAAAAAAAATTAGTATAAATATAGTTTCGACATATTGTCCATTGAACACGAAGTACCTGGTGGAAAATGTCAGCAGGCTCTGCTTGGTCTTTTAATTGCCTATTTTTTCTAGATAAAGGACAAAACATCCGGCCTTTTGCATCAGCGTGCATACAGCCACAAGAGTAGAATTATTACACAGTTTTGAGAATTAAACACTCAAATGAAGACTAAACATCAAATCTATTATGCCGCGACCATCCATGCTTGGCAAACACGCTCCTCCAACATATGGCATGTATTCGCCACCTCCTCCATGTAGATCACTTTTTGCAACAATCTCCAAAAGCGAAACCAGTATGTGCCCCTGAAGGCCACCTTTGCCTATTTATCACGCTAGAATTTCAAAAAAAAAAAAAAGAAGAGAGAGTTAGAAAGGATTTTTTTAACGGTCAGTAAGAAACGATTTGATTTTGGCATAATTAATTCGTGAACGTTTTGCACATTCCGAACCGGACCTAATCTTACCTTCTTTTATAGAAGCGCATATAGCACCCACAAACACGGTGGTCAATACTGACAACAAAAAGATTAAACTTTTCTATTGTGGGGAAAACAGTTTAAACTGTTTTTATCGCTCGATCCATGGCATATTTTTCATTTGTGCCCATGAAAAGGCCTGTGACGCACCACCATGTCATGTCCAGTGAAATATCAAAACTTGATGTGGCCGACAGCACTACCCGCACGCGCCATCCGTAGTGCGACCGCCGACCTACACCGGCCGTGCGTCGCCCGCCGCACACCGCCTTCGCCGCTAGGAAGACCATGATTGCGCTAGACGACGGCCGAGCTGATGTGATTCCGTTACAGCCCGCAGCCCGCAGCTGAGTATTTCGAAAATAGGCGGTGCACCGCACGCCTGACGGCCTGAGTACAGCGACCAAGGATGCGCCGCGAGCTTGCCTTCTTCGGTCGATCCCTTTCACCGTTAACGTTGCAGAGGTCAAATCGAGCAGGAGCATGCGTGTACGTGGCTAGGAAACAAAAGGAAGTCGCGGGCGGCGCCCCCGCGCACGTCAAGCGCGCTGCACCGCTTCCTCTTATGTGTAGCTGTGGACGCTTGTGTTGCGTCATGGCTCTTCGGGTTATGATAAATGAAGCGTTTCCAATGAACACGCCAAAAAGGAAGAAAAAAAAAGGTAATGTTGCTGTTTTGTGAGTTGTTGCTACATGAACATTTGCTATGTTTCTCTATGTTAGCGACAAGTCCTCTGAACACGAAGTACCTGGTGAAAAACGTAGTACATGACAGTCCAACAGGCTACTCCTATCCTATATAAGTGATCCTTGAAGCTCTCTACTGCCCCTTTTTTTTTCTTTGTTTGGAAAAATTCTACTGCATTTGTTTTGCTTGGATGTACGCTACTCCTTTCATTTTTAATGGATGGTGTTAGAACAACATGATTAGATTTGTCAAAAAAAAAAGTAGACGCGATGTCCGCATCATCTATTAAAAATATAGTAGTCAAACTTTTAAACTTTCACATTGAAGTAATGATGTTGTAACATCCTGGCCCAGGGCTTAATAGGATTGATAAGAATACTCATACCAACAGTTGCAACTTCTTTTCCGGAAGCTCATCTCGAAAGAACTCCGGGGTTAAGCGTGCTTGGCCCGGAGCAATTTCGGATGGGTGACCGACCGGGAAGTCCTTCCCGGGTGCGCACGAGTGAGGACAAAGTGCGCAGAAAAGACGTGTGTTGGTCTGTGGGGACAGTCTTGAGATCCTAGAGAGCTGCCAGGCGTGCGGGCCCGGCCTCGTGGAGGCAGGACGTCACAAGTGGTATCAGAGCCGACTCTCGCGGTTTCACGGGCGCGTGTGGGCGCAGTTGCGCAGGCATGGTGTGCATGGCTGGTGTGGGCCCAAGTGGTCACACAGCATGGCACATGCGCTGGCACTGGACGCACGGACGTGGCCAAAAGAGGAAGTTCCTGGCCTGGGGTTGATCGACGAGGACGTCGATCTCCTCAGGGGGTGAGAATGTAACATCCTGGCCCAGGGCTTAATAGGATTGATAAGAATACTCATACCAACAGTTGCAACTTCTTTTCCGGAAGCTCATCTCGAAAGAACTCCGGGGTTAAGCGTGCTTGGCCCGGAGCAATTTCGGATGGGTGACCGACCGGGAAGTCCTTCCCGGGTGCGCACGAGTGAGGACAAAGTGCGCGGAAAAGACGTGTGTTGGTCTGTGGGGACAGTCTTGAGATCCACGAGGCCGGGCCCGCACGCCTGGCAGCTCTCTAGGATCTCAAGACTGTCCCCACAGACCAACACACGTCTTTTCCGCGCACTTTGTCCTCACTCGTGCGCACCCGGAAAGGACTTCCCGGTCGGTCACCCATCCGAAATTGCTCCGGGCCAAGCACGCTTAACCCCGGAGTTCTTTCGAGATGAGCTTCCGGAAAAGAAGTTGCAACTGTTGGTATGAGTATTCTTATCAGTCCTATTAAGCCCTGGGCCAGGATGTTACATTCTCACCCCCTTAGGAGATCGACGTCCTCGTCGATCAACCCCAGGCCAGGAACTTCCTCTTTTGGCCACGTCCGTGCGTCCAGTGCCAGCGCATGTGCCATGCTGTGTGACCACTTGGGCCCACACCAGCCATGCACACCATGCCTGCGCAACTGCGCCCACACGCGCCCGTGAAACCGCGAGAGTCGGCTCTGATACCACTTGTGACGTCCCGCCTCCACGAGGCCGGGCCCGCACGCCTGGCAGCTCTCTAGGATCTCAAGACTGTCCCCACAGACCAACACACGTCTTTTCTACGCACTTTGTCCTCACTCGTGCGCACCCGGGAAGGACTTCCCGGTCGGTCACCCATCCCGAAATTGCTCCGGGCCAAGCACGCTTAACCCCGGAATTCTTTCGAGATGAGCTTCCGGAAAAGAAGTTGCAACTGTTGGTATGAGTATTCTTATCAATCCTATTAAGCCCTGGGCCAGGATGTTACAGATGTTGTTTGACCTGGCAGTCCATACTGCGTCCAAAACCGTAAATGTGATGTTTTTGCTTGGTTGTGGTGGCCTATTTGTCTCACTAAAACTTCACAAGAAAGTAAGAGACGACTCGATTTTGGCATAATTAATTAATGAACGTGTTGCACATTCCAAACGGGAAGTAATTTTACTTTTACTTTTTTATATATACAAGGGCATATAGAACCCACAAACACGGTGGTCAACACACTAGTATACTACAAAAAGATTAAACTTTTCTATTGTGGGAAAAAAAAGGTCAAACTTTTTTTTTAATTCGATCCACCCATAGCATATTTTACGGTTGTGCCCATAAAAAAAGCCTGCGGCAGATCAAGCCCTGCTAATTTTTTAGCCAACGAATTTTAGGAGGTACTTGTTTGGATCCTAGCTATCCCTCCTGGCTAATGAAATCAATTCCACTAATTCTCAATTAATGTTTTGGATCTAAATTGACTAAAATCAGCCAGCTAAAAGTGTAGAAAGTGGATCCAAACAGGGCTTTACATTAGGCAGAGCAATCGGCATTTATGGGAAGCTCGCCAACCCGAATTGCAAAAGGAACTACTCCCTACTAATCGGAGCTTGTCCCGCTAGCTGTTCACAATCCGGCAACGCCGGCAGAATGCGATATAACTCATTGGCTCCTGCGATGGCCCATTGCCGCGCTTCGTCTTCTTTTTTTTTCTTTTTTTCTTTTTTCCGATTATACAGTACAACTCAAGACACTCACAACGATGTACTGAGCCGGCAAATCCTCGAGATTGACGAAGTCACCACTGGCGTCTTGTTGTCGACGGCCACATCGCCTCCTGCCGAAAGCACAACGCCGTTAAATCAAAAAAAATTCGCTCCCACGGGGAGTCGAACCCAAGACCTCAGGTGCTACAGGCCCTTTCGCTGTATTTCTGACACGACCCGATGCAAAGTTCTTCTCTTTGCTGTTGAACACCCGGTTATTCCTCTCTTTCTAGATCTGATAGGAATTCTAGATATTTGAAATAACAGTAGATCTGATTTTCTGAAACCCAATCGTAATCAAAACGCATTTAAGAATTTACCTTCTTCAAGGCACTGGACATTTCTACCAGCCTGTTCGGCTCGCAGTTGCAGTCGCAGTTGCAGTTGCAGTTTTTCTGAGAGAGAACACTGTAGCTGCTGGAAGCAGTACTGTAGCCATGTGAGGGAGAAGAAGGAGAAGCCGGCTGGAAAGCCTCCAGCCGAACAGCCCTACATCCAACGTTTCCTCTCCACTGCCTTGTGTATAACACTCTGATATATTGGTCTATAATTCTTGCGATGTTTTCTTTCTACCGTCTCGCGTAGAATACTCAAATATGGTCGTATGTTCAATTTGTTCTGTCGCAAGCTCCTCTTTGCATCCAGGACTCGGTGCATTTTCCTGGTCTGCTCCTGTGGTTGGGAAATATAGGAAGTTGCAATGATTCAAGTGATACTTTCAAGGGACAATACCAATTGGGTAACCATTATTGGTACTTACCTTAGATTTGTACTTTGCTTCAATTACCAGTGAGCTCTCAGCTTCAGCAGCCATGGATGTTTCTGTGCTACATGGATCAGACCAGGAAAATGCACCGAGATCCAGGGGGCCCTATGTGCAAACGTAGTTAAAACTCAGCGGAAACAACACCAAACTACGAATATCATGTGCATTAAGGTCAACTTGCAGCATTAATTGTGCAGGCATTTTCTGAAAGTAAACCAGAAAATAATTACGAATGCCACTATGGAGATGGTATGAATGATAATTCCATAACTACCAAAATATTACTGAACATTCTACGTACTTTGTACCTTTGTACACAATTTTTTTATTATTATAAATATCTGTATATCAACCAAAGCAGGGGCCTCCCCTACTGTACAGCTTAAAACAAATGTTGCAGAAAAAAGTAGCTTAATAAGAGCAGTTATCTCCTACGTTTGTAAATTTTACTGCGCTGCAATATTATCGAATAGAAATAATGTTTTTTTTGCAAATGAATAGAAATAGAAATTGGGTACATGTGATGCATACCTCAGTTGCTTCAACACTGGAAAGATCTTGTCTTGTTACATCCACTACATCTGTGCTCCCAACATCAAGATTCAGACAATTGACCAGTATAAGAAGCAATAAAAAAACTGCATTTCGCTGATGTGCTTTGTTGTTGATGGCTACCTATCGGAGTTGCAGCTCTCCCGCGTTTCCGAGAGTAAAAAAGAATGTTCATTTTGTACCGTTGGCAGCTCTTCTCTGCTACCGGGATACGAATACCATGCCCTTTCCTGTTCTGCTCCTATGGTTACTTGGTTAGGAGATATAGGGAGTTCCAATGATTCAAGTGATACTTTCAGTGACATTACCAATTGGGTGGCCATTACTGGTACTTATCGTAGATTTGTAATTTGCTTCAATTTCCAGTGGGCTCTCAGCTTCAGCAGCCATGGATGTTTCTGTGCTACACGGATCATGTGGTTGCAAAACAAGATCCAGGGGCCCCTATGTGCAAATGTAGTTCAAAATTAATGTAAACAACACCAAATTATAAATACTCTGTGCATCATGGTCAACTTTCGTCACTAAGTGTGCAAGCATTTTTTGAAATTAAACCAGAAATGATTTTAAGGATTCTTGGTGACAGGGATTTGCAGGGATAATTGTGTCAGCATGTTAATCTTACTCGCAGAAGTTACTGAACGTTCTGTAGAGTTTATTTCTTTTTGTACATAATTTGTTTTTATTCACCCAAGTAAAGGGCCTCCCCTACTGTGCATCTTAAAACAAATGTTACTGAACAAAGTAGCTTAATAAGAGCAGTTATCTCCTACGTTTGTCAATTTCCCAGTGCTGCAATGTTGTTGAATAGAAATAGAATATGGGTCCATCTGACAAATACCTCAGTTTCCCCGCAAAAATAAAATAAAATGATAAAGTACCTCAGTTGCTTCAGCACTGGAAAGATCTTGTACTGTCGCCTCCACAACAGCTGTGCTCCCTGCATCAAGATTCAGACAATTGAGGAGTGTAAGCAGCAACAAAAAACTGTACTTCACTCATATATGTTTTGTTGTTGAAGATTACCTATCGGAGTCGCCACCAGTTCAGCGGGCGGCCATCGCATTTGCAAAGCATGGCAAGCAACGGCTTTGAACACGAAGGTGGCCTTCAGGCAGAGCGTCTTCAGGTCGATGATCAACAGCCTGTCCTTCCAGGATAGAAGAGCGAGTCCAGAAGTCACGGCGTGGACGTTGTAGTACACATGGGCATTCGCGCCGAGAATCTCTGTCATTGGCTTTTGATTCTCGAGCTTCCAGTCCTTTTTCTTCCTTTTTGAGCCTTCGAGCTTCCGCTCCTTGCCATCATCGGGCAGCCAGACACTCAGTGTGGCGACGTTCCTAATATGCTCAAGGCTTGCGACGCAGATGACACTGTCCTCAAACTCAACTACGGAGTAGCTGTCCGCGATCTTGAAGTTATGCGGGGGAGAAACCTTGCAGAATTCCATTGTGTTTGTGCCAAGACGGAGCAACGAATCCTCGAGCTTCCAAAAGATTAGGCCGCAGGCGGGCATCGCCTGGCCCTCCCGAGGCTTCTTCATCCACTGGACACATTCGTTGTTCCACGGGTAGAATCGCCACTCCCCTCCACTGAAATCGTACTCGGCGGCTCGCATCCCCTGATGACGGTGGTACTGCACGGAGACGAGGCGGAGTGACGCGCCGTCATGGCCTTGCAGCAGGCAGTTGTCGAGGTACGCGTCCAGGAGGGGGTCGTCCTCTGCCTCCGAGCGGGGTATGATCACGCGGTGGCGGGAGGCTGGGTCGTAGACGACGAGGGAACTGTCCCTGGACAGGAGGAGGCGACCGTCGCAGCATCCTTGGAGTTGCCACTCCGGGCACTCGTCAACTCCGGTGAGGAAAAAATCCCCCTTCCCTACGACTCTTTTGAGGCAGGGGTCGGAAGAGTATACCTCCGGGGCGGGGCGGAACAAGGTGCCGGCGTACTCATCGGAGACGTAGACGCCGAGCAGGAGCGACGACGGGTTGCAGTTGCGGTAGTCGCGGAGGAACTTGGGGGAGGAGGCGACGTCACGGAAGCTCTTCAAAGAGAATGCGGCGAAGAACAGGTCCCTCAGTGATGGGAGGCGGAGCAGAATCTCAGAGATGGCATCGTAGGGGAGGGAGTCGATGAAGCCCGCACAGGTCAGCTCGTGGTGGAGGGGGGCGGGAGCCGAGCTGCCGATGTCTGGTGGGCGAGAAGATTGTGATGCTGGGCGGGAGCTAGCAGCATACAGCTGTACCGCCATTGGATGGAGAGCTTCACTTCTGAAGGAGAGGTAAAACGAAATCTACAAGAGCCGTGGCTGAAGCAGAGGATGCCGATGAAAAGAAAAGCACCAGCGCCAACGGGTGGGCGGAAACACGGTTTGAAATGAGGAGAGAGGGCAGATTTTAAAGTAGTATATATTTTGGGACACATGCAGTACTTTGGGTGTGTTCGTTTCTCTGTGCTAAATTTTAGAGGGTTTTTCCAACGAATATTGTGATTACAAATAAAGTTTAATTACGAAACTAATTTCAGGACTCTGCTCGAATTTGCGAGACGAATCTAATGAGGGTAATTAAGGCGTCATTAGACGATGGTTACTGTAGCACCACTGTAGCAAAACAGTGATTAATTAGGCTCATTAGATTCGTCTCGCGATTTAGAGGGGGGGTCGTGACATAGGTTTTGTCATTAAATTAATAAAATATTTTTAAATAGCAAGATTCTCTTTGATGTGATGGGTGCTAAATTTATAGGGGGGTTGCCGAACAGGGCCTTTGTCGTATTATTCAGAGGCCTGAAGCCTCCACATGCTCATCTGACAAAGAGTAAAGTATATCCGCCTGTTCGGCTTGCTGGAATCGGCTGGGCTGGAATCGGTTGGCTGGTGACCGTTACTCACGTAGGCACTGTAGCACCAGCCGATTCCAGCCACCAGCCCAGCCAGAAACGCTGAACCGAACAGGCCGTATGCCAGTCCCTCATTAAAGAGAAAAAAAAAGATCAGTTGTTAATCCTTGTGAGGCCTCTGAATAATAGGATGAGCCATGATAGATCCACTCAAACTCTTGATGAACAGACCGTCTACCCACAGGAATCTACTATCCGGCCACCGTCGATCACACCGCACCACTTCATATATGGTTAACATAATCCTCTTACGTGCGTAATGTTGTCTAGCTCATTTACAGACTAAACAGTTGAATAGATTACAAAGACGTCTGAATTGTATAAACGATGCACAAAAGAAACTAGTGAAACAGTAATCACTAGAGAACATCTTTCTCGATGTGTAGGGCAATTGCGTATGTTGGTCACTCAAAAAAAAACTAAGTAGAATGGTTTATGCTATGGCTAATTAATTAGTAATGTTCCTTGGTTTAGGTTACCACAAATTATTGTAGATATTCTTTGGTCTTTTCTATAGCTAGAATGGTTTACACTACAACAAACTACAAATGTTCTGTCATTTTCTCGTAACTAGGGTTGTTTAAACAAGGACCAACAATAGATGTTCTATTAATTGTTTACGCATAGGTGAAAGGGGTCTTGGCCTAGTGGTTAAGACATCCGAGTAACACCTCTCAGGTCCTGGGTTCGACTCTCCGTGGGAGCGAATTTTCAAGGATTTAACGGCATTTGTGCTTTCAGTGGTAGGCGACGCTCCCGTCGACAGCGAGGCGCCAGTGGTGACTTTGTGTTCATAGGGGTGAGTGTGTGTGCGTTGTGAGTGTTTGAGTTGTACTGTGTAATCTCAAAAAAATTGTTTACGCATAGCAGGAATGGTTTACCCTATACAAAATGACAGATAATATTCCATCATTTACTCGTAAATAGGATGTTCACTAATCCAGTTATTCTATGATTTTCTTATACCTGGAGGAGTGGTTTACAATACAACTTGTGCATAATCCTGATATTAGAACGACTGTACCTTGGGAACGGGAATGATGGTTTACGCATCGTTTAACTGAATCAGCTTTGGGGTCCTGGCTTAAACCAGTTGCAACATATAGTGCGAACAGTTGTTCCTCGGAAACGAGAACTATATATGGTTTACGCATCCATCACGTAGGTTTACTCCTGACAATGTTTTATTTATGGTGATACTCCGATAGTTTACACACCACCATACAATACATTCTCAATGGATTACGCAGAATGCACCGTGCATTGAGTAATCCACGCTTTGCTTTGCATGATGGTTTACGCGGTGCTGTGTAGTGTTGTCTTGTTGTGTCATGTAATGTTTACAGTAGGGATACATCGTTTACTGAATCTGCTTTGGGATCGTGGCTTACACCGGTACAACATGTTATGCCTAAACCAGATGTGAGAATGATTGTTCTTTGAGCCGGAAATGATGATGTACTCATTCATTTATTTTTTTTCTTTTGCGAACACGCAAGGAATTTATAGAAGAAGGAAAATTGCGAAGAGGCACCATAGTTACAACAAGTATTATGCCTTCCGCTCAAGACTGCAGACCCAACCATACATCTATGTCGTTACATCGTCGATAGCTACCTGGACACTACTAAACAAACCACGGAGTCGCTTTGCTCAGCTATCCACAAAGCCTCAGCTTTGCAGATATCTAACAACGCACTCGTTGTGCCCAACTCAGCTTCGAATATCCTGGCATTTCTTTTCTTTTCAGCTACACGACGTTACTAGAACGAGTAGTGTATAAAAACCACGCCGACGACTCTCCAGCCTCGTTGCAGCGTCCGCGTACCTGGTGGTTCTGGTATGTCGATGTGTGTTGCCATTATGACGGTTTACTGCTGTCAATATTTTGTTTATTGGTTCTGGTGGTTTACGCACCACCGCAATACTTTCTCACCGGTTAGGCAGCAGGACGCGTCGTGCATTGCTTAATCCACTACTTGCTTTGCACGATGGTTTACACATCCGTCACGCAGGAATGATGGTTTGCGCATCCGACACGCATGTTTACTCCAAGCAACCGTTCCTTTGGTTACTCGGATAGTTTATGTAACACGATGCAGTACCGTCTCGTAGTTTATTGAAACATTGGAATACTATCTTCATTCTCAGGACGTATGACTTACGAGACTTGCTATGGTGTTTGAGAGGAACCAGGGGTTCCTCCCCTCCCGATTAATATCAGCCATCGATGCTAAAAAACAATTTACGAGTCTAATTAATTTTAATTAGGGACAGTTTAGTAATTGTCTCTTGGCTAAGTCGTCGTGTTCCACCTGCTTGGTCACGACCCGGTTGTCTTCAAATTGGTCAAAAATCTGCCCAAACCGGCTAGATCGGTTTCTAAATCGTTCTGGGCGGTTTCAAAATTAGTCGGACCGGTTTCTACAGCTGATGATTGCGTCGCATCCATCTGAGACCTCTTGTAGCTAGTTAGCTACTCCTTTCGTTTTTAAATTGTTGACGTAGTTTGAGTTTTTAAGTTACGTTTGAACATTCGTCTTATTCAAAATATTTTAAAAAATATCATATATTTTGTTATGATTAATTTTATCACTAAAAAATTAAAACATAAATTATAATTTTGCATATTTGAGCTAATATTTTGAATAAAACGAACAATCAAATATAACTTAAAAAGTGTGTCAATAATTAAAAACGAAGAGTACTTCGAGATACCACCCATGCGGCCATGCGTGCCAGCGCGCAGCCGCATCAGCGCCGCGAGCTTGCGTTCTCTCCTTCCGTTTAGTTTGTCTCCACTCCTTTCCATTCTGTTGTGGCATTGGAGACGCGATCACTGAATCATGTTTGACGTTGTCGCGGGGCCAGCGCATCATCGCATTCGCATGGGACGGGTCTTGTGGTGCAGTTCCGCGGCGGTGTGTACACAACAGCAATACACATCTCAGAACCAAAGTTCGCATGAGTGACCCACCCTTCAAGAAAACTTCCTGCAGAAAACCGCTAGAGTTATTCTATACTACTAGATACTCCCTCCGTTTTTTTAATGAAGTCGTTCCGACACGGCTTGACAGTTCAGTTTTAGTTCATTTGCTTGATCGGGAACGTCAACAATTAACGAACGGAGGTAGTACTATTGTTATGCAATGCGTTCAGGACAGTGCCAACGACGAGGACATGCTGGTGCTCCCCTTGTGCACGGCGACATAGTTGTACGATGCCGGAGCTGAGAGCCGCCTCGCGCCCCTAAGGGGCCGATTGGTTGCTTGGTTCTAGCCGGGCCAGGCTCTCGGCATGCGACTTCCGCGAGATTGGTTGCCTGCGCCAGCGGTCGAACCAGGCTCCCGCGATGCAAGATGCCCCTTCCCGCCAGGCCCACGGGAAACGGAGGAATCGAGCGTTTCCGCCGGGTCAGGCCGGTGCGAGCGCACGAGTTGTATCAGTGCAGAGAGCAGCGGTGCAAAGCGTCGAAGCAACCAATCACTTTCACTGCCAAGCAACCAATCACTTTCACTGCTTGGCTTGCTGCATCTGCACAGGTAATCAATCAATGAGCATTTGCATGGCAGCAGCCTGGCCACGGAGAGCCTGGCTCAACTGGTGCGATGCAAGGACGAGGCGTGCGGAAACCAATCACGCCCTAAGTAACTCGCTGCCGTGCCCGACACTTGCCGCGCCAACGCTGCTGCCGCCGGAAGACGAGGCGCCGCTCTGACGGTGTCGACCCTCTTCCGGTTCGCGTTGCAGGGCTCGGCCGTCCTGCCGAAACTGCTGCCGGGCCGTTTCAGTTGCGGCATCGCCTCCTCCTCGCTCAGCAGAGTGCGCAGCTTCTTCTGCTCCTGCGCCATTAGGAATCAAGTAAGTCAGGTGAGTTCAGAATTGGGATGAAAATCGTGCTATACTGCTATTCCTAAGCACAAGTGCCAAAACAAATGCAGTGATGTGATGGCTATTTACCCTGAGCCGTCTCCTCTCCTCTTCCTGCCTCAGCCTGGCCTTTCGAAGCAGAGAACCATGGTATGTGTTTCAGAATACAAACAAAACCTTGTCAGGATTTCTGAACTGAATCCTTCTACACCATCATAGTACAAGATAATAGTCAGATGCCCATGTGACTTTCACTAATCTTGTTAGAGGGACAATATAATTTTAGCTGCCTTTTTGCAACTATTGTTTCATGGAAAAATTTAAGAAACTTCAGTTACAATTTAAGCTCTACCTTCTCCTTCAAGAATATCCCAGTTATCAATATTCATAGCATATTTTACTATGGCGACATACACCTTACATTTTTTTAGCATTGCCATGTAATTAGATAAAAGCCCTCAATTAACAACTTCTCTGAAAAAAGGGGACAAAATTGCATAGTCTGTTTCATCAGACAACAATCATTAACTTAAGGCAAGGATCTAGTACTGCAATGTAAATGCATACAATGTGCTTAACTCTCACATTCACTTTCTGAATGACTGATGAACATAACGCCGTACCAATTAGTCATATTTTCATACGTAGTCCGGTCTAAAGGACACATATTAGAGGATTAAGAAGCTCAAGACAAATGAAGTATGTACCTTTCATAATTCCAACTTCAATTAGTAACAAGCCTACATAGTCACCAAAATCATGTTCTTATATCATTGTCAATGTACCCACCCATGGATAAAAAAATCGGTACAAATAGTAGATCCTTTTCATAACCAATGGATGTGTCCTGCTTCCGTGATCACCTACAGAAGCAATGCAATAATGATCTGGTAAGTCTAACTCAACGAGTACTGAAGCATAGTTTAAAAGAAGGCACGCAAAAACAAATCAGAGATATATTAAACCACTTATTATCATATCAAAACCAATTATATAACCGAGGATAACGAGTGGGCCTATGAACAGTTCATCCATGTCATCACAGACGCCATGTAAAATTAATTAGAATGTCTTCAGCTGAAAACTTACTGATTCAAGCTTCCGGCTACATGTGTTTTTATAACCTTCAAGCATGTAGCAATCCATTTCCTGAACATCACAAACACTACAGACGAATAATGAAGAGAACAGAATATTTAAAAATTCTAATTCTGATGCAACTAATCATCAACGGGCAGAAACACTCTAGCAAGAGTGTCAGACCTACCAAGCACTCAATTTTAGCAGCAACCAGATAGGTATTTGAAATGGTCCTAAACTTTAGGATAAATACATATCCAAATTCATGATGTGCCTAAACTTACAATATGAATTTCACCTCTTTTTTTATATGCTACCGTTAATTATAAGTAAAAAAGAAATTATCAGTACAATGTCTCCATAACCCATATCCTTTCATCTGTATGCATGGCTGAACATGGATGATATTTTCGAAACAAGATTTCATTACCCAACTCCACCCGACAGGGCGGAGGTCCAAAATCTGATGATACAACGAGTAGCAAAAGATCGCGAGGTTTGGAACAGTAGCAAAAATCTGAACATGGATGATATAATTTAGTGAAACCATCTCATGTAAGTAGGAATGCCATATTTCTTTAAACAGGGAAAGTTAGATGCGATTACCAGGAATCATGCTGATAGACTGCTAACTATGCATTCTTATGGCTTAGAATTAAATCCATTCTCATTATCTGAAACTAAACCTAGGACCTTTTTTCAGACGCAAATACCATGCACCAATTTCATTTGGCATCCGAACTTTAAAGACCAAAACACACTGCAGTTCCAAGTTTGCATAATAGGGCATATTTCGTATATGGCTGGCTTCTGCAAAACCCTTCTACCAAGAGATACAGAGCTGTATGTTGAAGATTCAATGGTAGAGCACAGAAAAAACACATTTTACACTCTGTTACCTCGTCAAGGGAAGTACACTATCCCAAAGTCAGTTGCAGAAACTTGTAACTTCTCATTTAATGAATATAGAATTGACAGGTCATGGCGATAAGCATACTGAAAAAAATAAGAGTGGCAAATAAATGGATCTGAGCAACAAATAGAAACCAATCCTTACAGCAGAATATTCTTTGGAAACAAGAAACTAAAGGCAGCACCATTAGCGAAATTCAGAAGCAAAATGTAGGGCTACCAGGACAACAAAAATTGAAGTTGCTGAACAGTGATGTAAAGCCAGATCACAAAATTATCTAAAGATGGTCACTCTCAAGTCAAGAATACAACTGATAAACACACTGAAAGTCTCCTAGTTCATGATTACAAACCATAGAGAAACGAACTCGTCCAAGGTCCTGGAACTTTAAGTCCAGCCAACAAAACAAAGCTTATAGTACTCACAAATTATAATCCTATCCCAACGGCAACAAGCAGGAGAATCAAACACATAAAGCCACAGCAGAATGGAAAGAAGTATATAGCAAGAACTAACTCTGGATTCTAGAGCGGAACTGTGGCACACAAGTTCAGAGAACATGTTTCATTGTGTGAAAATTGATAACAGTGGCATGGTGGGAATCATGCAAAAGTCTGGTTATGCATACAATTCAAACCAATATGCCAAAAAGAACATGACACAAGCATCTTCTTAAATGAAAACAAAATTGCTGTGACCCAAATGAACTACATAGACTTAACAAAATACAGCTTCACCATAGCTCTAGGCATTTTTCGTGCTGCCAACTTCTTCCATTGCAGACCCACTCTTCTTTCCCTTCTTACTGTCCTAGCCGGACTTTGCTTCCTTTTCCAATGCTCTTCTTGCCAACCTTGTGCCCCTTATCACTAGGAACCTTCCTCTTCTTCTTCTCAGGCTCCTCCTGAACATCTTCCTGCATCACAACATCCTCAGTACGCTTCTTCTTATTCCACTTCCTCTTCTTCTTCTCAGGCTCCTCCTGAGCTTCTTCCTGCATCACAACATCCTCAGTACGCTGCTTCTTATTCCGCTTCCTCTGGCCACTCTCCTCCCTGGCAGCAACTTCTCCCTCCAATTGCGGGATCGACGGCACCTCAATCCTCATGCCCAACTCTGGCACAGCCTGGTAAATTGGCAGGGCAACCGAGTCCACAGCCTTGAGATGCAATGCCCTCACGTTCGCCCACTTCTTTGGCACCTTCTCCACGGCTGCCTCCACCGCCGCAATCACATTCTCGACGATCTCCTCTTCCTCCATGTCCAGCCTCCCCACCTTGATCCCGGAGCAGGTCCCTGTCCGCAGGTACAGAAACGATGAGCCCAGCACCTTGCGGACCTGCTCCGGCCACCCGACGCGGGTGAAGTCGAGTCCAATCGGAGCCTTCTTGGTGGAGTAGAACGCCTTGCCGAGGACGCGCGGCAGCAGCGGAAGGATACCGCGGTCGGCGATGAAGAGGTCGTGGGAGCCCGCGAGGCGGCGGCGCGACTCGTACGGGCGGTAGTCGGTGCGGAGCGTGGAGAGCGGGATGACCTCCGAGACGGGGAGGCCCAGCGCCTTGGCGGCGTCGAGGAGGTCGGATGCCGGAGGGGACCGCGACTTGGGGCGGTCGTCGGAGATGACGCAGACGGAGGAGCCGGAGTGCGCTATGACGGCATGCGGCAGCGGGAGCAGGCGCGGCCTGGTGGCGGGCGAGGCCGGGACGCGGCGGAGCGAGAGCTGGAGGAGCACGAGGTCGTCACGCTCGTCGGCGAGGAGGTTCGGGGGCAAGGTGTCGGCGCGCTTCTTCATCCACTTGGTCAGGGCGCCGACGGCGGAGGCCACAGTCGCTCGGGGAAACGGATGCGGCTGCGGCGGCGACGACATGGCGGCGGCGCGAGAGGAGAGCAGAAGGGTTAGTTAGGGTTTGATGGCGGCGGCGCGTGAGGAGGGCAGAAGGGTTAGGGTTTGATGGCGGCGGCGCGTGAGGAGGGCAGAAGGGTTAGGGTTTGATGGCGGCGGCGCGAGAGGAGAGCAGAAGGGCTAGGGTTTGATGGCGGCGGTGGCGACGACGACGGAGGGACGGAGCGCGCGGCCTTGCGTCTGCAGCCGTGCGTCGCGTCGCGCGCGCGGCGACCTCTTTGGGCTCTGTTGTTTGTTCTGGCCCATAGTTGCGGATTCGCAACGGGCCCCGGGAGGGCTATCCGGAGTTGCAGCTGGGCGCCGTCTCACCGGTCGGCCTATCGCTATGCACCGACCTGCAACCGTGAAAGGGATCTTGCCTAGTGGTCAAGACATCCGAGTAACACCTCTCAGGTCCTGGGTTTTGACTCCCCGTGAGAGCGAATTTTTAAGGATTTAACGGCATTTGTGCTTTCAGTGGTAGAAGACGCTCCCGTCGACAGCGAGACGCCAGTGGTGACTTCGTATCTCTAAATTTGCCGGCTTAGTCTTCGAAGATGCTCATAGAGGTAGGGTTTGCGTAAATATGTTCATAGAGATGAGTGTGTGTGCGTTGTGAGTGTCTGAGTTGTACTATGTAATTAAAAAAAAACCGACCTGCAACCACGTCGCCAAACTGCGGTGCAGGCGTGCAGCACGCGGCCGATATTAGTGATGGAAGTGGAGCTTCAACATACGACGGCATCAACTCGGTAGGTAAGTGGTCTCGAGGGAGGGACCAAATTTTGCATCATGAGAATCATAACTTAAAAAAAAAATGGAGGCAAGGAACGCCGCTAGTATTTTAGTACGTACTATATACTGTACACGAGTACACTGCTACCCCTGTGACGTACTCATGCAGATTCTAGCTGTGCCTTCATGACAGCGAAAACGACGAAGACATGCTGCCTCCTCCCTTGTAGTTGTAGGGGGGCGCCGACAGCCGCCTGGCGCCCTTGATGAACTCGCCGGCGCCGCACTGACCCGCCCCCGCCGCCGACGAGCGCGGCTCGGCTGCACCACTGCTGCTGCCGCCCGAAGACGACGCGCCACTGCGCACAGACGGCGTGAACCTGACGGCGTCCACCCTCTTCCGGTTCACGTTGCAGGGCTCGGCCGTCCTGCCGAAGCTGCTGCCGGGCCGTTTCAGGTGCGGCATCGCCTCCTTCTCGCTCAGCAGAGTGCGCAGCTTCTTCTGCTCCTGCGCCATAAAACAACGATCAGGTGAATTCGGATGAAATTATATATTGATCGTGGTGTTCCTAATTAAGCACAAGTGCTTGCTTACCCTGAGCCGTCTCCTCTCCTCTTCCTGCCTCAGTCTGGCTTGCTTGTGCTCCTCCAACACGGCCACCAAGCGAGCCTAATTGAAACGGTAAGAAACAGAACAGATTCGTCATCAGTTGCTATGAGACGAGACTACTGAATCATGTTAGCATAGTAGCAGACAGAGTTGGAAAGTCACATACCCCGTCGTACAGAAAGGGCATCTTTCTTTCGCTCTCCCATGCCAGTGTTCGGCTCATCAGGTTGTCAACAATTGCTGCAGATGCATTGACATCGGATTAGTTTACCCAAACAACGACTTAGGAACTTGAGTTCATTAACTTCACAGAGGCCACCGGAATAACCAGTTTGTACAAGTTTTTGTGAAGTAGTACCTGGAATCTTGGTGATGACGAGCCTCGCTTTCTCGGCGCGTTTCAGGTTGAGACGCGCAATTCTGCCGGTGTTGAATCTGTTCTCATCCTGAACACAGGATAGACTCCCACGTCGTTAACTCTTTATCACAACACAATTAGTAAGATTCAGAATTGTCAATGCACCGGGCGACATGCACATACCAGATTGTACTCCTCAAGCCATTTCTCCTCCTCGCACGCCAGCAGCCACTTGTTTATCTTGTCCATGATCTCTCTCCTCGACTGGTACTCTTCCTTGGCTTTGGCGATCTGTTGGTCGATGCTGGCCATGAGCTCGGAAGGGTTCACGAGACCTGACGACGTACACAAATGCGTCGAGAGCATCAGCGACAGACTCGATACGGCTTTCATCCGAACCAAACTTCATCGGTGCCTAAACAAGAATAACTCGTACCGGAATCGATCAACGCGATGGACTTCTCCGGCACGGTGCTGGCGTCAGGCTCGACGTGCATGCTCCGGCAGATGTTCTCCAGCTCCAGCCGCCTCTTGAGCACCAGCTCCTTCATCCGGCCAGCCTTGAGCCTCGTCAGCCTCTCGACCTCCTCCTCCGTCTGCTCGCACGGACACCGGTGAACCGTCAAACACTGAACACTGCACGGCACACTACTGATCGATGATGTCTGATGACACGATCAGAGAGTTCGGCTCTGTACCTTCTTGATGGTCTCTACAGACAAGATGCCGGACGACAGGGCCTCCTCTTTGTCAGGGCTCAGCACGGCCGCCACCTTCCTGAACCCGCGCCGCTCCTCCTCCGGCGAGTCCATCAGCTCCCACAGCTCGACCAAAGGCACCACCGCCTCTCGCAGCTGCAACGCAGAACACGCTTCTATCGATGAGCAACGGCAAAGCGAGAAACAGAGCAGAGGCACAGGGGAGGACGCGCACCATGGCTGCTCGCTTGGCCTTCTCGGACGTGAGCATGGCGACGACCTGGGCGAGGCTGCTGAGCGTGGCGTCGCTGATGCTGGTGGGCTTGCCGGGTTCGGTGGTCTCGTGCAGGTGCAGGCCCGGGTGCACCTCGTTCACGATCGCGATGAAGTCCTCGCCCAGCACGTCGCACAGGGAGTGCACCTCCGTCACGTGCTCCAGGACCTTGTGGAGACGCTCGGACTGCAATGAGGCATGGTCGTCAGTTCGTCGTCACTGTCAGTTCTCTGGAGTTGCATGCTTTGTACTACTATGTTAGATGTGAATGATGCGTGCAGATGGCGACTGGCCGAATAGTGCTAGCCTAGTAGTACATGTCAAAGAATACTCTGTTCTAGGATGAGATGAACGGGTGTTTGTTTTAGTGTCGCGGTCAAGTTTGTCAGAATGAGAATTAATATTCTGAAAACCAGAACGATACTAAATACTAGGAAAGAATGTGTGAATTGACTGGTGA
This sequence comes from Eragrostis nindensis, assembly GCA_012490785.1. Taxonomy (NCBI): domain Eukaryota; kingdom Viridiplantae; phylum Streptophyta; class Magnoliopsida; order Poales; family Poaceae; genus Eragrostis; species Eragrostis nindensis. Next base: position 260,147 of record JAAXCT010000326.1, read on the forward strand.
ACTAGCTGAAAAGCATGCACCGACTACTATTTCAACCGGAGAATTAGTTCAACTGTCTCGTCTGAAATGATTCTTTCCGTACCTTTTTTTTTTACTTATGTAGTATCAAATTATAACGAACTAATGACTACATGCAAATTCGGAAGCTTCAGAACCGGACTCAGCTTTTCCCGTACCTTCTCTTTTGAAGATTCGCCAATCGAGTCTTGTACTCGTTCAGCCTCCTGATGGTCAGGTCATGCTCCTCCACCTCGCCGGCCCTGGGGGAAGCCTCGAAGCCGTAGCTCCTCCCTGCAATTTCAGCGGCGATCTTCTCGATTTCTGACCGAATGTCAGCGAACTGCTTGCTCCGTTCTGCTTTCATCGCCTTCAGTTCCTCCAGCAGGGACGTCGTCGACGACACCCGCTCGGTCAACGACATGGTCCATTTGTTTACCTGAATAAGATCGATCATGACGGCACATCAGTTCTAATTAAGATAATTTCATCCGGCAATGGTATATGGGTGTACTGAATTGCAATCAAACTATTTATTTTGACGAAACACGTTTTTAGAAAGGTCTGGAAATAATTGAGTAGGTTGGTCTTGGCAAATAATTAATTCAACAATACTGTATTGCAATTTGCAAAAATGTTTCAGCAAAAGCTGTTGAGCAAGGCTTATATGTTACAGAGACCGTGACAATGCCCAAAAGTTTAGAAAAAAATTTATTTTTATGGCAGGTAATAGTACTGTATCCTGCACCGAAGTATCATATAAGTATTTTAGCAGGAGCAGGATTAATCCAACAAAACTATATAGTATAAAGGTGTTTCAGCAACAAAAAAACTGATGACAAAAGTTTATGCTATAGAGACCATAACAGTGCTCAAAAGTTCAGAACAAAAACAATCTTTATGACAGGGAATGGTACTGTTATCCTGTAAGTTGAGACGTTACTAAAAGTTGCACCAAACATGCAGTAGGAGTAAAATTTAGAGGGGGCTGTTCGGCGCACCCCCTCTAAATTTTAGCACCCATCACATCAAAGAGAATCTTACTATTTAAATATATTTTTATTAATTTAATGACAAAACATATGTCACGACCCCCCTCTAAATCGCGAGACGAATCTAATGAGCCTAATTAATCTATATTTTGCTACAGTAATGCTACAGTAACCATCGTCTAATCACGCCTTAATTACCCTCGTTAGATTCGTCTCGCGAATTCGAGCGGAGTCCTAAAATTAGTTTCATAATTAAACTTTATTTGTAATCACAATATTCGTTGCAAAAACCCTCTAAAATTTAGACTCCATGCGCCGAACGCACCCTAAGTGTTTTACACAGAGAGCGGTAACTAGGCTTCAGTTACGCACAAACCAGAAGTACACAACAAACTATTTAACTTTGATTGAAAACTAAAGATTATCTGCTCATGTTAGACACTGCTATGATTCTTCAACAAACTGCTGAAGCTAGAAATGGAAGAAAGGGAAGCTTGCCACCAACCAATTACCTTGAGCTGCGGGCTGTTGTCCGCGCCTAGCGCGGCGGTGAGCGCGGCAATCTCGGCCTCCCCGGCGGCGAGCGACTGGTGCAGCATGGCCCGCTCGCCGGTGGCTTCGTCGACCTTGCGGCGGTACACGCGCATGCACTCAGCCTCCAGCTCCCGCACCATCCGCTCCCGCTCCTCCCGGCTCTTGCCTATCTCCCCCCACAGTTGCTGCGCATATGACAACGTTAACGACGCCGCGCTCAAGCCTCAAAGCACGCGAGAGAAGAAGAACACCAATCGAGGCGAAAGGAAACGAAGAGAGAACATCGACTCGCACCTTGAGCTCGGCGAGCAGCGCGCTGCAGCCGCCGGGTTCCGCGGCGCCGCCGTCGCCGCCGGGCGTCATCGACCGGAGCAGCGGCATGCCGTACAGCAACTCCGCCACCCCGACCTCGCCCATGGATTGATTGTTGACGACCACTTCAGCGATTGAGCTCGATCGTGCGAATGTCCGAGAGGTTTAAGAGGGGTTGTTGTTGCTGCTGCTGATGAGGCCAGCACGAAGAGGAGAGACGAGTTACGTGGTGTTGGGTTGGTTGGGGTCGGGTGGCATATATAGCGAACGACCGAGGTGGCCGTGGGTCGTTGCATGATTAGTTGGGCTCGCGGCTCGCGCCCTCGCCATCGCTGTCGGTTGCGCGGCGGAGCTCGAACTCGGCACCCGGTGGATGAGCAACAGGGATGCATGGGTGTGGTGTTGGTGTGGCCAGCCACGCCGCATGGCAGGCAGGCAGGCAACCTCGATTCCGTGTAGGCCCGTGCGCGAAAGGCAACAGGGAGAAAACAAAGGAAGCCTCTAGTCCTCACTACTAATAAAGCCAGGGGTCGGTTTGGCGTATGCTTGAGTTGAGCATCCTGCTAATTCTTCAGTTAGCGTAGAACTATCACGCCCTGAATTTGTTATATTGACGAACTGTGGAGCAAGATTACTTACTGCATCCGGTGACCGATGCATTTCCGTCTGCTTAGAATAAAGCACTGGCAAAGCTCGTCGATCGGTCTATCAAGTATATATATTGTCGTCACCGCAAAACAAAGAGACAGATGCTAATATGTATTCCGTGCACACCGCCCATTTCTTTCATATCTATACATGCATGTATCAGCTGACTGAAATATGTTCTCATGAGTCACGAGCGCCCTTTCCCAACTCGGTTTCCCATTTTTCAATATTATTTGCGTCCGGCCTAGCGGAAAGATGTTGGGCCGTACTTTTCATGCACGAATAAAAAGATGCTCGTTCATACGATACGCCTGCGTGTACGTACGCATCTCTCCGCTCTGATGATTTGATTAGGTCCCGCTAATCCTCCCTCCACCAAGAGCTGTCAGTCTTAATCTGCCTTAGGTTTAAGCGGGAGATATATACAGCATCTTGTGAGGTCAACCACTACAAAAAAATCGATCGACCACACACACACCAGAAGCCATGATTGGAAGGAGTTGGGCAGGCATCAGCTTTCTTTTTTGTGTTAATTCTCAAAGCTTTCTCTGCTCCAGAACAGTGCCAGTGGTTGCAATTGCGCATTTGCACTGGCCCAAATAAATCATGCAAGTATGATTTGGGTCAGTACCAAGCTGCCTTATCATTAGCACGAATATTATACATGCTTATTATTCATTTCTGTCTCGAACAGTGTAAGCCAGTTCTGCGTGGGCCCTGCATATGATGCAAACATTCCAACAGTCCGTATCATCTACAACGACGCGCGAGAACTTGAAGCACGAAGCGTCTTGCGAGCAGAGCAGGTCGCAATCAAATAAAAAACAAAAGGCACGAAAACATATGAGAAGAAGAGGACGAAAACATATGAGAAGAAGAGGACCTCCTAACGGATCGAACGCATGGAGAAAATTGAGAATCGGTGGGCAGAACAAAAAGAGAGGACGATACCGATGCACTGTGCCACCGGAATGCAAACAACTGTCACCATATCAAGAAAATTGACAAGATACCACCGGGGTACCCATTTGGTAAACTCGGTAGTCGGTTCTTTTTTTTTTAATCATCAAACTCGGTAGTCTGTTCTAATGTATCACATGACGGCGATCACCCTCTCCAAAGTGTGCGGTAAACTCACGCTGGTGCCGCGTCATATCACGTGGATTCCGGGACGGCATCGTCTGCGACCCTGAGCCATTAGATGAAGCCAAAGCATGCCGAACTGCCGGAACAGGATATAACGAACTAAACGATGCGCACATGTGACCCTGCCTGAACATGTACGAGACCGTTGCTCACATGCGCAGTTAGCCAGTTATGCGTCTGTTGGTAACAGGAGAGAACGAATTAAACGATCCATGAGGCCGTTGACTCCGAACAACCAAGTTGTTGGTGACAAACATCCATGGCACCAGTAAGAAAAAAGGACTACGAATGTCGAAGTCCATTGCGTGCGTGCGCACCACATTTTAACGCTAAAAACCAGTCGGTCCGGTGATGAAGAACGACTAGGTCGGGCATTGTTCACACTTCAGAAAAGTTGTTCCATGAAGCTGAGAAAAAAACAGTCGTCACTCAGGTTTCTCGTCCGCATTTTATAGGATAGGATGGTTTGAACTTAACAATATTCCTAAGGACTTCTTTTTTTGCGAGGTAATATTCCTAAGGAATTATATTCCTTTTCATGTGAAATTCCTACAAAATTTCCATGAAATTAATGGGTTTCAGGTGAGATCTTATTAAGTAACGATTAGGCAGGAAGTCCAGGGGATTATAATACATAATGTTCGGTCGAGTCTTTGCACTCCATGCATTGAGTTAGGAGAAGTGAACAACCTTGCAATCATATATAGAAACACTAATTGGGACAGGAAAACACGTACTGACATTATCCAGATTAGATGTGCACAAACCAAATCAGCAGGCAGCAGCCGTGTACCTTAAGCCGACCTAGAACAATAATTCAGGCACCAACCGTCTTTCTTCCGAACACCTCTATCATATCTTTTGTCTTGAGCTTTTCTAGGCCATTATCCACTTTACAGCCATTCATTCTAATTCTAAACAAATGAACGAGGGCCCCTAGATAATCGTAATGCGCGACTCGATCCACTGTCTACACTGTCATATATGATTGTATCCTTTATCCAAAATACAGGCTTTATAGTGGCACCTATTAAATGTGCTTAAATACAGGCTTTATAGTAGCATCTACTAAATGTTGGTTATGGCACTGTTGAGCGCACAATAATTGACAATATAAGCTCGTGATTTTTTTTTTAATAAATCGTATATCATTCTGTCAGGCACAACATCTACCATGCCTTAATAATATCAAGCTACTTTTCTACATATAAAAATGGCCAACCAATGTTATTCCTGTGCATGTTATTCAATGGAGCAAGCAAACGTTTGCTAATGGAAACACCAATGAACCCAAAATGGAAACACCAACCTGTTGAAACATCTAGCTAACCCCTCGCAAAAAAAAAAAAAAGAAACATCTAGCTAACCATTGTGTGAACAAAGTAAATCGTATTGCGATCACTGTTTTTTCCAGATGGAGTGGCTACAGTTGGTAGATAGTTTGGTTTATATATACTGAAAGGAGATATTATTAGGTACAAGAATTCTTTGTGAACTCATGGTCTGTTACTGACATACAGACCTTGAAAAAGGAAATCCACATTGCTGATCAAGAACAGAGAAAAATACATGCAAAAGGATGCTCATACACATATAGCAAGTGGTTCAATGGAGCCTGTATCAACTAAAATGCAATCATACGTGGTAGCATACTATATAAGCCAATCAGTTCCAATTTGGTAAGAAAAATTATCGGATAAGATGCAACCTAAATTAGGCAATAATCTGCTAGTTTGTTTCAATGATTGATCAATCACTCCAGTGTTAGATCCTGCGACAGGCATGCACGGCTAGACAAGGTATGTTGTGCAGTTTGCAACCATGGGAGAATTTAAATAAAACAATGGAGAGTACCAATACTGTGTCAAACTTTATTTATTGCAGTTCACGCTAAGGGTATTGTCTTGCACTCAAGCATTTACGTAAGTCAACATTACCACATACAACATTACCGTGAACATTGCCTGTTTAGGTGCTAATTATACACCATATTGGAGATAATTTCATAAGTCAAAAGGGAAGTTAAAGGGAAGCGCTTGCCTGTTTAGGTGCTAAATTTTGATAAGCATGTGAAGCTGAAACAGAGCTAAGCTTCTGAAGGGCACGACATGCTCTTCAGTGAAAGGGCTGCAGCTCTGTACCAGGCAGCAGCAGCCATGGCTCCAGGATCAGGAGCCGATGCCAGCTTGTCAGCAGCAATATATGATGACCTACCAGCCTGAAAATATGAGTTTACAACTTTAGTGCTAACAATATCATAGCTTAATTCCTCAAATAATGTATTGCATGCATGCTTTTGTCAGCAACACTTGATAGGTGGGGAAAAAAAAACAGATTCACATTTCAGTATTTTGCTATCCAGCAGATGACACGATTTTCACTACTTCAACACTACTCCTTTTTTTTAAAAAAAATGTTGACGCCGTTGACTTTTTGAGTTACATTTGAGTGTTCGTTTTATTCAAAATATTAGCTCCAATATACAAAATTATAAGTTATGCTTCAATTTTCTTTAGTAATAAAACAATCATAACAAGAGATATGGTAATTTTAAAAATATTTTGAATAAGACGAATGGTCAAGCGTAGCTAAAAAAGTCAACGGCATCAGCTATTTAAAAACGGAGGGAGTATGGACTAGCATGTCCCCTTCCAACAATACGGCATTACAAACTATTAACTGCAAGTGACCAGAAGATCAAATTATATTCATGATCTTATAATAATTCAGTGACCGCAACAATTTTTTGCAAATCTGGAAATCTATTTGATTCCGGCTTGACGGTGAAAACTGCATGCAAATGTTTTGTTTCTTCCGCAAAATTATTAATATAAAAGAATTATCTCACTTGGGCTTGCATGTGCCTTGTGGATTCAGCCCCACTGAGAGCAACTTCAGACGATATGAAGAATGCATCCGTTGGATCAACCCCAGCTTCAAGTCTCTAACCATTAACGATATGTCTTGGGTGAGTGCTGACATTTGCCAAGAAAATAGAATAGCTATACAGTAACTGCCCACCTCTCCCAGAATTTTAGAAGCTGGAATAAGAGCATCAAGCATGGTACGGTAGCCTTCATGAGCACCACCATATTTGCTGACAGCACAGATGGACGCTTGTAAAGCTCTACACCCTAGAAGCAAAGCACCTATTTGTATGAGTTAACTAGGATTTAACAGAGAATCAACATTTACATGAAAAGTTTCTTACAATCCTTTGCTTCTACTGTTTTAGCGCCCTTTAAACTTGCATAGGCAGCCTTACAGAGTATGTCATACCTGCATAGAACCAGAATTTGTTATGAACATTTTTCTGATTTGTCAAATCAACCAATATCAGCAGGACAGTGTCATACAAGATCCCTGTCGTTCCTCCCATGACCCGCCTGACAGTGGCACCAATCTCATTTACTGTTTCAGCAGCATCATTCATTGGGTAGCTGAGAAGTAAAATGCTAAGGTTAAAGTGACATGCAAAGATGGTATGCATGGTCACAGTACAAAGTGAAATCATTGCAGGAAAACAACTGACTCGTGGTACATGAGGTAATACAGTTGCTGCTACTCCAGTCACTAATCTCTAGCTTCCATGCAAATTAACCAGTCGGAAGGTAAGCCATGATACGGCTTTACCAGTATATTAAGGAAGTTAGCCGTTACCATTTTTTCATATCCTCAAGTATAGCAGTTGCCCCCCTGTACATCTGAAAAGATAGACCAAAAAGAAGAAACAGAGACAATTTACGTGCTATGGAATCATAACTGGAAAAGAACACAAAAATATTATTCGCATGCTTGATCACCGTTGTCCCACAGTCACCATCGCCTACTTTGCTGTCCCATTCATTTAAACTATCCTTTATCCTGATTATTTCATTGGCACCTGCTTCAATAGCAGCTTCTAAAATGCAACCCTGTTTGGTAAGCTCTCGAGTTTGTTGAAGCATCTGCCAACAACAACAAATGAATATAACTATGGAAGTTTCAACCTAAAAAGCATGTACCATACAGGATAACTTTTTATGTCTATTTTCTATTAACCTTCTTCTGGATGTTGGCGCAAAAAATTGCTTCCCCTTCTTCCATTATCATTTTTGTGAATTAAAGTAATAGTGATGTAATCAGGCCTTAAAATATGCCAGAAATGCCTTGATAATCTTCAGCAAGCTAATTATGAATTTTGTATCACTTGGGACACGTTTAGATAATGGTCATACAGTTTCTACATATCAGTCATAAGCACTAAGGAATGCGTTTAACTATACTTAACATTTAAACTGTAAGATTAACAAAAAAAATTCAAAATCATAGGCACAACTGTCTGGAATATTCCTCTTATCCTATTTTCATAAGATAAGGTGCTCTAACCATAATATTGGGGCTTGGTACATGTTCTCTTATTACCTAGAGTTTTCAAACTAGGTGCCACAAAACCACAGACATAGGTTCAATCCTGGGACATGGGAAAGGCTCGGAGACTACCGATTACTGGAGCATGTCTAATGACATAGCTATATTATTTTAGGGTATCATGAGAACTGACAATTTCTTTCATAAAGAAATCTTAAATCCATCATCCATGCAAACTCAGCACATGGATAATTACAATAGTGAATGTACTACTGAAGCATACAAATATATGAGGAAAAAAGGAAACATAAACTTACTTTCAGAGAAAATGAAAAACTAATAATATTATTATGGAAATGCTACCTTATCACTCTTCATTGCCCCAGATGATGATACAGGAACAGCAGTTTTTGTAGGTTTTTGCCGACCTCCTGCCGAGTAAGTAACATCTATTTTAATGATCAATACTTTTGAGTGCGCATAGGGAAAAGAATATTACTTCCTCCAGCTTTAAATTGATGATGCTAAGGACAACCCTCTTAATTACGTTTTTGAATTAGTGTCGTCATCAGTTAAGAAACAGAGGGAGTAAAAGGAACCTTGGAATAATGCTTGTTTGGTTAGCGTAACATGGGAAGTGGTCTGATTAGATCACCAAAACCCAATATTAAACTAATAAAAATAAGGTTCCATTAGAAAGATATTTTTTATTACAGTAAAAAAATGACTAAGCAGCTAAACGTCACCCCCATCCGAACCATGTTAAATCAAACAAAATGAATTGCCACAGCTAAAAGTTCCTTTGTCAATCATGAAACGCTAGTGAAATCTGAAATAGGACTAAGTTTTCATGACAAATCAATTCAATGTCTAAAATAAACGTATTACCATCGGTTCCAACTGGCCAACAAGGAGCTTTAGTGTAGGCATCTAGGTACTGCAAAATTCTTGTGTCTGATTTCATGATGGATAGTGAGAAACCTACAGAAGTAATAAAGCAGTAGCTTCAGTCTCTTTGTAAATAGTTGCCACACACAAAACATATAGGGTTTTCAACACGCAATGGTCTCATTTCTTTGTATAAGGGCAGCCCGGTGCACGTAGCTCCCGCTTGCGCACGGTCCAGGGAAGGGTCCGACCACTTTGGGTCTTTTGTACGCAGCCTTTCTCTGCATTTCTGTAAGAGGCTGTTTCCAGGACTTGAACCCATGACCCCAGGGCTCCTCTTCTAGTCTCACTTCTTTGTATGTTTAGCATATTTAATCTCAGTAGTCAGTCATTCCATACTATCCCTATCATTGAGAAAAATGGTGATTTCATCACTCCAGAATAAATGCTGAGATACTACCTTGCATATCAAGTGATGTCATAAAAGATCCCGTGTAGACTCTGTCAGTAGCAATCCCATATTCCAGTTGTAACTCACGTACAGCTTTTCTAGTGGCAATCATCAATTCCATGATAGGAGTAGCACCTAATCTGTAAATTAGAAAGATATAGTAGATGAAAACATTTGAAAGAGATAGCATGATGTATGTGAAGCAAACTCAGATCCTTATTTGAAAAATTATCCACATGTATTATTGCCAAACTTCATATTATGATGTGTAAATTATCCACATGTATTATTGCCAAAGTTCTGGTGAAAGTAGAACCCCAAGAAATTTCACTGAAAATCCTTTCCAGTAAATTTGTTTTATGCATGATATTTCAGCAAAATGTGATGGATTATCATCCCAAAATTAAATTTTGAAAAAAAGAGAGAATTGCACACTATATGCCATTGTCTATTAGGTATCCACACAAGAGAGTCAATGACGTAATACGGATCAATTCTAGAATAGATGGGGCCACAGTTATTCTATATGCCTATACTACACTAAAGAACTCTAGACTTCACCTATTGAGTTTGATCGTACCAAAATACAACAACCGTGCATGCAGAGTGCAATGATGCAGCACTAATATTATTCTCTATGATTACCCAAACGTCAGACCTTATCACCTAAGGCATGATGCCGAATAAGCGAACAGATTCTTCCCCTGTTCGAATGTTTTAGCTGAACAATCTACCATTTGTACAGCATACTCAACATTTATTACTTCAGGATCGAAGAAAGTTACATATGTGCTAATGCCACATACTAAGTTCACAGTTATAATCAGAGCATGCAATAAAACAGAAATTTCAAAACGGTGTACCCGTTAGTTAGGAGAATGGCCCTGTCGCCCCTTGTAATAGGAACATATTGAGTTTCCTGTCAGAGTGGGCACAAATACATTTGTAGCAATGCATGTATGGTTCTTACAACTAAACTGAGAACATATAAAGTAATTAATGACTCAAAATGTAAATTCGGTTTTTAGGGTGTTGTGAGGTGTTGTCCATAACTGCATGGCAATACTAAACACAAGAAAAGAAATCTAAAGACACCAATATATCTCAGCCTGTCAAAATCCTGTAATAAGGCCTATTTCGATAACAGAATTCCTGTAACTACGTCCAACGAATGAGGCTAGGTGGGAGGCGTGAAGGATCATGAGAATTGGAACTTGGGAGATATAAGGTTTAACTGGATTGAATTAATATGGTCATCTTCTCATTCAGACAAGACATTAACCATCTTGATTAAATCACAAAAGGTGAGTTGGCATGAATAGTAGTACAAACATCTGAGAAGCTACTGTTTGAGATATGGGTTGGGAGTGAACTAGCTAGTACAGTTATCTACAGTCAGTATAATTCAATTTCTTTCATACTCCCGGGATCTCTTATGGAGCAGAGAGGAGAGGAGGATGCCTTCTAAATAGTTAAAGTACAACGCAAACTTTTACAGTAGTCCTATAAAAATTATAGCTTAAAAGTTGTGCTGCAACACAGAATAAGAGCAACAACATAGGTAACCATTTATCATTTTTTTTGAATGTCCACTTCATGTTTAACCGAACTTAACATTGCTTTACACGATTGCCTCCCAATAATAAAAATTATACAATGAAAGAAAGTTGCAAATGTAGAAGAATCAGGAAGACATTAAAATGTTGGAAGGGCTAGGGTACCAGTGATAAGATCTGCTGTAGAATATGGGCCACCACTACATCAACAGGCTGGAGTTCAGTGACAGCAGCACCAGGCTCTCCATGCTAGAAAGACCATTACATAGCATTAGGAACGTCAAAAGTACGCACATGGCGTATACTCTAGGACAATAATAGCCTTCCTTTTACTTCTGTAAGTTGATTAAAATACAATAATATTACAGCAGTACATAAATCCAAGTAGATAGTGTCAACTATAAACCTTAATTCTTCATTATATTTATAAGCTGAGTAGCTGGCAGTGAAACAGAGTGAGGAAAACTTACAAGTCCAAGACCAAGCTCTATTTGTTCTGGACCTAAACGATCTGAAGTCTCCTGACCAGGCAGTGTACATACTGACAGAGCAACTCCCATTGTACCAACCAACTTGGACGCATGCCTTGCTTCTTCAGCAACCACTTCAAGTGACAAACCAGCATCAGCGGCAGCTCCAGCTACCTGTGAATCAGACAGGCATTAGGCTTGATGGATCCAATGACTGTAGTGAGGAATCAATAGTTAATCTGTCAAGTAGAAAATAATTTGAGGACACAATCCAGTCAAATTTAAATTAATAGAGTTGTTCACATTGACATGCATTATAACTCTAAGATAATTTTTTTATCCCTTTATTTAGAAAAGAAAAAAGACACGTCGCTCACCGCACCGCATATTGAATGTTGTATCAGCAGAACTTTAAATGAGTTCAAAATTCTGTTAAAAGGAATTATAATCATTAAAGTATACATAGCATAGGATGAGTTTATAGTTTTACGTCATGCAGCACGCCATAACGTCTTCACCAAGTTGATGAGTAACTACCACCATCTGAATGACAGAATATACAGCAAGCAGAGAAGACGGCTATCTCAATACTATGATCACAATGCAAAAGTAAGTAGAGAGGGCCACTGCAATCTGCATTACGGACAGTAATTAGAACAAATAAAACAGTCAATGGCATAGAGGGGCCGCAGGCAAAGTAAATTCTCCAGATCTACAAATTCTGAAGTACATCTTAATTCACAATGACATATCCTCCCATTCATATCCAGAGAAACTTTGCCAACAACCATTCAAATTCATTTCTATAGTTTCAGGTCAACGGATGAGAAAAGATATAATGAAAAATAAGAAAATCAAATATTGGATGTGTAAATTAACAGTTAACCGTTGAGACAATGCCATAAAACTAAAATAATAGATCGCATTACCTTATTCACAAGAATTGTCCCTGCAAGGCCTCTCCTGCCAGCTATGCCTTGAGTTGGTGGGAGAGCACAATCATCTCCAACAATAACCATCTAATGTTGAACAAACACATGAAATTACATAAACAACTTTTAATCTGAATTGATAATTTGAAGGCATAGAACATACCTCCACTCTGTAGCCTTCCGATTTTGCTTCCTCAGCTGCTAAGCCAAAATTAAGTCGGTCACCCGTGTAATTCTGCATTAAGATTATTATACTACTTTATTTTAAAATTTATGAAGTATAAGCTGTGGTACGCTCTCTCCCATTCCAAATGTTCTACTTGGTGTTGTCCTACGAGTGTTCCTACTAAACTCACATCGTCATTTAACATAACTCTGTAAGATTTAAGTGGTTGTAAAATACAAGTACCGTTACTACTAGAAGACAACCCTTCGGACCTGTTACAGCTCGAATTGCCTACAGTAACAGAACACAGCATGAAGGATTTGAAAGCTGGGCAACTAAAGGGCTGTGACAAGTATTTTCAGAGGAGCATACAGCCAAAATAGAATTAACAGGCGGAGAAGTGAAAACATCTCCGGAAACAGCAGCTGTCAACATTCCTTGACCAACAAATCCACCATGAGCTGGCTCGTGGCCACTTCCACCACCTGCGTACAGAAACCAAGCTGCTGAACATACCACACAGTAATTAAACTTTATTGAAGCTTGTTTGCTATCAGATCACTGTTTGGTTGAACGAATGAAAAGCATAGCGTAACAAGAACAGCAACCCAGAGCTTGTAATGTCGTCCAATCTTGCAATATCACTTTTCAGCTCTCTGAAACAATGTTTGATCAAATATTCAGAGTATCACGCCTCTTCTAATTAATTACGAAACATGCATCTTTTACTTTCATAGTGAGTACCATACTCCGTGAAGAGAAAATTCTATATATCATGCACCATAATGCAGTTGATACTAAGATACATAACCTTCATTCATACCAACAATAACAAAAATTCTTCATCTACAAACAAGTACATGGTTTATCTACCTAGTGCCATAGCAGTGCAGCTTGCTTAGTCTGCACGAACTTCAACCTCCAACAACCAAAAGACATCAATCAAGTCCACGTATATCGTACAAATGACGGATCACTTGTATTTACCACCAGATTCTAATCAGATCATCACTCCACTTTAAAATTCAAATATAATAGGGAAAAAACAGCAAAGAGAGCGTCCGAGAATACCGCATATGACCGCGACCTTGTCGTACGTCCCGACGGCAACATCGGCGCGGAGGACAACCTTTACCTGCACACCCGAGCGCAAAATTATTAGCAGAAGCCACAAAAATCGGGGGCGGAAGCGGCTCCAGTAGTGCACTGCAAGCTTGCAGTTACTGCAGACGATCCGGTTCTCCCGTAGTTCAGAATTCAGTCGCGTCAACTCACCTCGGGGAACCCGTCCAGGTACTGCAACCCCGGGTATGTCTCCACCAAGCCCTCGATGAACTCTGTCACCACATCTGCGCCCCCAAAACCCGTCAAATTCCTCAGAATTTTGATTTTATGGAAATCACCGGAACGACCGGAGAATTCCACGCAAATGAGAGGAAGCTTCTATGTCGTACCGTTGGGATCGTTGATGAGCTTCTTCCCCCGCGCCGCCATGGGGCCGGAGCCGTCGCCGGAGAGCGGGAGGCCAAGCGCGGTGGCGGTGGAACAATCGGCGCGGTTACTGCTGCGGTCGCGGAGTCGCAGTGCACAACTGCAATCTGCAGTGCAGATGCTTTTCTGTTTGCTCCGAGCAGGGTGAGTGCGCTTGCACTTTGTCTTACTCGCGGTTTCGTTGTTGCGCGTGTCACGTGATGTGAGATTACGATACTGACCCTATGCTGACGTATGCTTTTCTTGGCTTTGAGCCTTTGATCGGGCGGCTTCACATTTGATTCACGGATTCTCACGTGTTCTCCAGTCCCGTGAAGTTCGATTCGGTCATTCGAGGGACGAACAGGCTTTCGGCAGACTTTGGTAGGCTCCCGCGGATAACATCTCGATTCTCGAAAGACCTTCACGAGTATCTTCCAAGCAAAACTACGGCATCCTGGAGGAAGCATTCACGAAGGCAAAATGGATCACGCCGGGATGCACATTATTGGCAACATAAACAACCATTGGTTTCGCAAAACTGACAGCACACACAGATATAATCGAAGGCAAAAGCATAGATTCAATTATCTTGTCTCGTCTACAAACTCTTTGAATTCTCTTTGTATGATGTGAGTGCAAAACATGGAAGTCAACTTCTCGGCCCATGCAAAGCACAAGCGGAAACCAATCTGGCGAGGGTGAGAAAATGCCCCGACCATTTTGCTGTCAGTATAGTACTTTGGGTCTATGAAAGGCATATACTACTAGCTCTGTGAACCTTGCAGCTTCTTCCTCACCGCAATGGCTGCTGCTCCGTACCATGCAGCTGCAGCCATTGCTCCTGGATCAGGGATTGAAGCCAGGAGTTCAGGAGAAATGTACGATGACCGTCCTGCCTGCAAGTGCGATACAAAGTAACGTTACAAAGAGGGGAGGAAACAGGAGAATGATTATAATGTAACAATATTACAATTGCAAGATCTCTACAAAGCTAAGGAGCGTTGAGTTGGCCACTGAGTGCATACCTTTGCTTGCATCTGTTTAGTTGACTCAGCACCAGCTGATGCTGCTTCAGAAGAAGCAATAAAAGCGGCCACAGGATCATCCCCAGCCTTGAGCCTCTGTTTAGCATGGTAACTTCATCAGATAACCATGGATAAATAGTGCATCAAAAGCGAGTGTGCAAGTAACCTGTTTCAGGACTGTAGAAGCAGGAATTAAGGCATCCAGCATGGTACGGTATCCTGCGCTAGCTCCACCATATTTGCTAACAGCAGCAACAGAGGCTTCTAGAGCATCAGCCCCTGCAGAAAGAAGCATATCTTGCTGAGCTTGTAAATTCGGTGAAAAATGGTCAGAACAATCACCGCGGTTACATTTCTTACATTCATTTGCAGTAACTGTTGTGTTTTGCTTTAAGCTAGCATATGCAGCCTTGCAGATAATGTCATACCTGGAGAATATAAGGATATACAAGTTCAAATCCTCAGGAATGATATTGTCAGTAAGAAAACAAAGAGCGCATACAGGCGCAGAAATCGTACAAGATTCCACTTGTTCCACCCATCACCCTTCGTATAGTTGCCCCAATCTCATTTATTGTCCCAGCTGCATCATTCATAGGGTAACTGGCAGGAGAACATAAGTACACTTTTATGTCTGGCAGCAATAAGCTACTAAGTTATATCATGAAATCAGCCAACCAACAATTTAGAAAAATGAGGAAAATGCATTGGCTGGCAATAGAAGGAAATGCTACTGATAGGAAACTTCCAGAATAAGATTACAAGCACCTTTTCCATAGGACAGGAACAAAAGTTAAAACATGAAGTACATTGAAGATAGTTAAACTGCATAAAACATATTTCATAAATATGAATAATGAATTCTAACTTACCGCTTTTTCATATCCTCAAGAATAGCTGTAGCACCTCTATACATCTGAAAAAATATCAGTGTAATAGTTCATCTTAGAACAGAATAACTATATTCGGATAAGCATTGAAACTATGAGACTTACTGTTGTTCCACAGTCACCGTCTCCAACTTTACTGTCCCATTCATTTAGGATATCCTTAATATTGATAATGTCTTTAGCGCCTGCTTCAATAGCAGCCTCCAAAATACACCCTTGTGTGCTTAGCTCCTGAGGCTGAGTAAGAATCTGCAAAGCAATAGCTCATTCATCATAACTGAGAAACTGAAAGCGGCAACCGAAGGGCATGAATATGCCAGCATGATGAAGAAACATCACAAAAGTTTTGATAACTTTTCAGTGGGAAAGGATCAATGGCATCCAAACTCTAAGGGCAACAGCAATGTTTATGGACCAAGTGGTCAATAGAAGTGGGCCCTTTGTCAGTAGGCTTTAGTTGTTGAAAACTGCACAATGTTGAAGTAAAGAATGGAGTCTATAGTAGATATAAAAAGCAAAGTGGGTCCCACCAATCCTTCACCCTTGCTGGTGTGCATGAAGGCAAGAGAGGAGAGAGAGAGAGAGAGAGAGACAATAATCTTTTTTTTATTCACTATAGCTAGTCCATAAGCTTATGGATCACTTTTGCTATTGACTACTTTATAGACTACTTCCACAATGTTATAAACATACATATAACCCTTTTTATTCTTTATGGACTACTTTTTGAGTACATTGTGGTTGCTCTAATGTTTGCTCCTAGTGTTCCCCTTTCAACTGGTTCTGACATCAACTAAGATAAGCAATACCAGACAAGTGGAAATCTAAAATAGAAATATTAAGCCCTCCATGACCAGCAGAAACTGATAAGTGCTTCATGCACATCTCCCAACAAAACCACATGCGAAGTAAAAAAAATTCCTGATGAGGAATTTGTTTTACCTCGTCATCCTTCATTGAAGGTGATGGCGGTACAGGAACAGGAAACTTTGCTGGTGGTCGGTTTCCTACAATCAAAATTAAATTTAGAAAATTAATCAGGTACAAAGGTTTTACCATATAAATGCAGGGAAAACAAAGAAAAGCCAAGTAAATAGGTCCAACCTATACACCAAATATGAAACAGCTAATAGCTTTTAATAAAACCAAAGAATTTGTGAGGCGAAGAACATTATGTAGAAATGTCACCAACGTTTTGTATGCCCAACTTAAGTTTTCAAATGAAGCAAAGTTAGCAGTAGAAAGGAAAGTAAAAATAAAGAAGATCCTGCCACCTTGCTATCCAAGGATTCCTGGAATCTAGTAAACAAATCAATTAGTCATCTGACATAAAGAGTGATACCTTCAGAACCAACAGGCCAAGCCGGAGCTTTAGTGGGAGCATCAAGTCTCTGCAAAATGTTTTCGTCTGACTTCATAATGGTAATAGAGATTCCTGCAAGTGGAAACAGAAATTTATTTGATTATTGAGGAGAGTTGATTGAAAGATAAGGTAAGAAATTACCATAACTCAACCGTTCACATAGTAATTGAAATGCACGCTATATACAGTTTGTGTTTGTGTGTAAGGGGTGGGGTGGTTTGAAAAGTAGGGGGTAGAGTAGAAGCAGTAGAGACGATAAAGCGTATCTGCATCGCCATTTTAAGAACTAACCAGCCATATCAAGCGAAGTCATAAATGAGCCAGTGTAGACTCTGTCAACAGCAATCCCGTACTCCAGTTGTAATTCAGGAACCGCTTTCCTTGCAGCGATCATCAGCTCCATGACAGGAGTAGCACCCAATCTGTACATTAAACATGGGATTAAACAAGATCGAGCACATTGTAATCAACTCAGAGTAAAGTAAACAATGGAGATAAAGGAAATAGATGCATAGATGAAGTGATATGCCTCTTCAGAGACATCAAATATCATCAAGGTAAGATTTAACTTTGATTTTCTTACAATGTTTTGTTAGACAATATAAGCATGTTAATAAAGATGAAAATTGATAAACAAGCATTCTCAGAAAGACAACCACATGGAGAATGCAATTCATCGCAATTTAAAGTACAAACTTCTGGTGCTCTGTCTGATTCAGTCTTACAAGCCCTTGACGCTATACCTAGGCTATCCAAGTTACAGAATGAAGGCTCTAGAAGTCACTTCTCAGATAGATCCTGAACTACAGGATGATCTGGGTGCAAAGGATATCAATATGACACCTTTCCAAGCAGGCCCATTTGTTGTATAATCACCATGAAAGTGATTTGAGATCTCCCACTGAATGGCCCGCATATGTATTCAACATGAACTAAGACAGATTATAAAAACAATGCACTTTAGGCCAAACAATAATACTGAAAGCACTAAAATGATATAATCGCTGTGGACACATATAATCATCCTCGTCATAGCAGATGTGTTAGAAAAAAACTTTTTTTATTTCAGCTAGCATCATTCAATTCATACGAGGGAAATGTTCAGATATGTAATTACCCATTGATTAGGAGAACAGCATTGCTCCCTCTTGTGATAGGAAGATATTGAGTTTCCTGCAAGGATTTGAGATCGCCACATGAATAATTATAGGGTCGAGGACTATAGAAGTAGAAAGTTCCCTTTATACATGTAACTGTTATTACTCAGATGCATGTGTACAACAGGGAAAACCATGGAAGGAGAGAATAAATCCCTTTCGTGTAACGCACATTTCGGCCTAGTATTTCATTTCAATTAAATTCAGCCTAGGACCATTTTTTAATATGGACACTTCCTATTGTTTCCAGGCAAAGGTACACAGGATACAAGCAACAGTTTCCACCTTTCAAATTGAGCTATTTCAACCTAAACAGAGCTCCTTTTTTTTCTCTCGAACAGAGATCATGTTGCAATTGAGGAATAACAGAAAACATGGTGCTCTATCACCATGTTGCTATTGACGGACTAACATTTGCATTCTATTCAAGGCATGGACAAGCATAAAGAGATTACAATAACATACAAAATAAAAAACTTACCTGAGATAATATCTCCTTAAGAACATGCTCTATCACTACATCAACTGGCTGCAGATCAACAACAGCAACACCAGGTTCCCCATGCTGTGAAATAAAATATCATCATCTTATTTTGGGAAATTGAAAATTTCAAGTTCTCAAGTCTACTCAAAACAAGCATATGTGCACAAAACTGAATATATTCATTCAAACATTTCAACTGTTTATTTAAGTGATATATGAGAAACTGCAATGATAATGGATTATGGATATGGTTTAAACTTACAATTCCAAGGCCAAGCTCCATTTGCTTTGGACCCAAACGGTCAGACGATACTTGTCCAGGTAATGTGCATACAGAAAGTGCAACTCCCATTGTACCCACAACCTCAGATGCATGTTTTGCTTCTGCTGCAACATCTTCAAGAGATAAACCAGCATCTGCAGCAGCCCCAGCAACCTGTTGAAAAAAAACTTTTCTTCAGAGCATAACATAAAACATAATTAGAAGAGCACATTGTTTCCTTCGAGTTTAAACATCCATAATATATTGATACTAGTGCCAGAGTATGATCAGCATGGAATATATTACATTAAGCATCCTTCATAACATCACCCTTTACAAGGCAGCTGGAAAAAAGTTTGGTTCAATCAAACAAATTTTGGTCCTACAGAAAGTTGCCATTGTCCAGATTGCTACAACTAACTATTTATAGTATTTTCCAATGCCACGTCTAGAACATACCTAATAGAGTGTTTTGGGTACATAGTGAAGGAAGCTGAAATTAGATGAAAAAGATTGCTTGCATGAAACAGTCGGTTTCTTGAAAGGAAAGAGATTTCCTCAGGTCCTTGTTGCTCAACAGAAGAATACAGTATGCCACTAAATGAGAAGATAACTGAGGAACAAAGGAGAATAAAGGCAAAATGATAAAATACCTTATGCACAAGAATTGTTCCAGCTAAACCTCTTCTGCCAGCTATCCCTCGAGGTGGTGGAAGGGCACAGTCATCCCCAACAATAACCATCTGCAATTGGAGGATAATACTGAAATTTGATTCGCATACTAACTTAGTATGATTCTTGTATGTTTATCAACCTCTATCTTATAGCCTTCAGATTTTGCCTGCTCAGCAGCTAATCCAAAATTAAGTCTATCACCAGTGTAGTTCTGCAAATATTCAACAATTGAAAGTGAGAAGGAGTGCAACATAGCAAAGGATTGGTTGATACAATAACTTAACAGATAAACTTGAACAGAAACTAGCGCTACATAATAAATGCGTGAAAGACAGTGCCAGTATGCATCTGTATCAAACATAACACTCACAAAACTTCTTTTTCCTGAAAACATGTGCATAAGACAGACTACATTGAAGTAGAGGAGGTATAACACAGTTCCAGCAACATCATTACGAAATCATCAAACAGTATTACAAATCTCAAGGCTGCTCCCTCGATTTATTTTTGGGTATATTATCAGGGCCATTTTTCACAAGCAGCAAGCAAACTTGATAAATGGTGTCAGGTGGCGAGAACGACTGATCTGGAACTACAGAAATGCTATCTACCATGACTACAACCCCTAGAGAACTATATGCCAGAAGATGCAAAATGATATTTTTAGCATATCGGCCTCCCCTTTTTTGTCAACATGTGTATCTATGCATAATCACAGGGAAATAGGTGAAGAAAGTGGTAGTAAAATGTAAAGTTGGTAATAAAATAGAAGGTGTTCACTCATATAATCATAATCCAGACAGCACAATCTTGCAGACATGTAAAGTGCTCCCTATTATTCCATGATTCTCTTTTTGCGAAGTATACCTTTACTATCAGAAGGCATCCCATGGGACCTGTTACAGCTCGAATAGCCTACAGTGAGAACATGAAGTAGGAATATGAGCTAGAGTGATTTATAAGCAAGTAAAGCAACTGAACAAGGTTTTACAAAATACATACAGCTAAAATTGAATCAACAGGTGGAGAAGCAAAGACATCTCCAGAAACAGCAGCAGTCAACATCCCTGGCCCAACAAATCCAGCATGGGCTGGCTCATGGCCACTTCCACCACCTTTGCAAAAATCAGCATGCCACAATAAGCAGTTAGAATATAACAGTCAAATAAAATATGCCTCAAGCTAGAGGAGTATGCAGACCAAATTTTTCACAAACAAACAAAAATAAATTGAACAATGCTAAGATTGTCTGAACCTAGAGTAAGATGGGGTGAACAGTATGCAAACACCAGAATAGACGTAATGCATCTTTCCTGAGAGGGCCATGATGCACCACCATTCACAAGGGAAAGAAGCATTTATTTTTACATGATAATGCGACATTCAGCATTCCCAGATTACAGGACATACATTGTCTTCTATGATTACAGAAACCATTCCTGGGATGAACCTACTTATACTATGTTAATGTACAAATATTATTACCTGAAATTGGTTAAAAGGGACATATGGTACTTCACGCAATGACCTATCACTAAGTCACATTGATGAAAGGCTGTGTAAATCAAGCAATTACAAATTAGACCCGCATAGTGGAATGCTAATGATAACAAGCACTTTGAAGCAATCCTACAAGCACCGGAATCATTTAATGTGAGGTACCATACGGTGAATAAAATAAATTTGAGGCTAGATTGTACCAGATACGGTATCCCAAACAAAGCGCAGCTCAACCAAGGCCGAACAGAACAGTACCTGATATGACCGCAACCTTTTCATAGGCACCACGAATGACATCAGCGCGAATAACAACCTTAATCTGCACAAATTTCCGAAGGATTTCAACATAAAATGCATGCAGAACAACTCCAACTTGTTCACTCTGGCGAAATTCACCTGAGGGAACCCATCCAGATACTGGAGGCCCGGGTAGGTCTCCACCAGCCCCTCGATGAACTCCGTGACCACATCTGCAAAGTCAAACCAACACGAAGCCCCGCCGAGACCATCTGACGCGATTAAACCCTAGCAATCGAAGAGAAACCGCCCGGAATTGAGCAGGAAATGGGGAAGAATGGGCGCGTATGGCTGTTACCGTCGGGGTTGTTGATGAGCTTCTTCCCCTGCAAAGCCATGGCGAGGGGGGGTGCCCGCGGCAGCGCCGCGCTCCGGCGATCGCCGGCGGCGGGGAGGGGCGAGAGATTAGGGGGAGAAACGGCTAGGTGAGCAGGACGAAGCAAGTCGACTCCCCTGTCTCTCTGGGCTTTTGCTTGCACCAGGAGCTTATCCTTTTATAGACGCGGATTAGCAGTCCAAGGAAACTGAGGAAAAAATGATTTACAGTAATGCCCCTCTTTGTAGAACCAAACTCAGTGTGCTCTTTCCGGTTTTCCTTGAAAACCATAGTCTATTTCATGATAGATTTGGAATGATAATGTAATCGGTGCTATTTTGTATATTGTATAGCTAAATACTCTTGAGACGAGGGCGAAAATTTATTGATGTTATGGTGCGATATTTTTGAAGAACAAAAAATTTATGATAGATCTTAATAGTTGTGGAACAGATATACATTTACGAGGGAAGAAATAAATTGGTAGGAATCATTTTTCCTTGGTAGAGGAAGATCAGTTTCTTAAATGGCAATATTGATTGCATAATATTCTAATCGGTAGGAATTCTCATTCGAGACGCGAGAAAGCGACATTTATGTTGTATGCAATCCAATGCCTCACATCATAGATATCCTTGGATTTGTTTTGTTCCGAATTTCCTTTTCAAAGTATGTTGGACATGGGAAATATTAGAATCATACTATCGCGAAAAATAATTTCATATATTATAATATTATTTCTTGAACGTAGCAACATATATCTATGGTTGAAGATTTGTTTTAGTAATAAAGTTTTTTTTTTGGGACAAAAGCTTCCTCTCTTCATTAATCATTAATCATATGGGTTACAATCATGTTGCAAGCATTGCAACAAGAAGTTCGGAAGGTATGACCAGGTATAGAAGGCGCTATGATGCATAGCATGCTGGGCACACAGATGAGCTGCCCAATTTGCACTACGCTTGACAAAGACTATATCAAAAGAAGAGAAAACATTACATAGCTATTGTATATCTGTCAGGATCATAGCAATCTCTGACCTATTATTCAAGTGTCTATTACGCCAAAGCTCCACCAAGGTCTTGGAATCAGTCTCCATAATCACATTCGCACCTGAATTTCCAGCGAGCAATTGCACCCCTGCTCGACATGCTTCAGCCTCCGCAGTCAATGGTGACATTACAGCAGGCAACCAACTGGCTGTGCCCTTGAGGAAAAGACCTTCCTCATCACGAGCCACAACACCAATGGCCCCTGTTTGATCATTGTAACAGAAAGAAGCATCAGAGTTGATTTTAATGGCTCCTGCTGGAGGGGGTGTCCATCCATCCATAGCAATGTCCACTGAATAAGGCTTAACACCTATATTCTTGACACGCAGAAGATGTACTGACGTGTCTAGAGCCCATGTTATAGCCTTTCTGATTGGAATCCCATCTTTCCCGTGCTTCCTATCATTTCGCGAACACCATAGCGACCACATTCCACATAATATGATGGCAGCGTTCTCTCTTGGACAAATGTTTGCATCCAACAAGTCTCGTGCCCATGTCAGTGGATGAAGAGAGGGCAGTGGAGCCATGTTGGGTAGGGAATGCTCATGAGTTCATCCACCCACTAGTGTTCTACAAGAAATGTTTGATGAATTCTCCCGGCAAATGGGGTTGTTTGATATCTATCTTCCTTTTGTAGATGAAAGTTGAAATGATTCCAGGCATTTATTGACCCTCCACCATGAACAGCTTTTGGTTGTGGTTTTGCTTTCTGCACGAAGTATTTTATACGAAGGTGAACGCACTTGTCATCCTTTTGAACATGAGATCATGTGAGAAACCAAAATGCCTGATGGTAAACATGTAATTTGCGATCAGGTGTATGGCAAGGATGGAAAAACGTGAATTGGAGCTTTCGAGAGAGGACAAAGTGAGAAAGGGACTGCCGGGTAGCGGCGTGTTCGCTGGTAGTGGTAGGAATAGTTTGCTGGACTCCTCAGAGCGGTCGGAATTGTCCCCAGCCGTCCACCGATACATCGGACGGCAACCCAATCTTTTACCGATAGAGCGCCTCTTCCTCGGGCATGTCACTCTTGCGCACTTTTTAGCGTGAAGTCAGGAGGCAGGACCCCCTCGCCATCGCGGACTGCGACCTCTCAACCACTCCCAAGAATAGAAGAGAGACCTCAAAAACTGAAAATCAGAGGCGCGATCCAGCTAGCGCATCGATCTCTTGGCCCCTGGCGTCCGGCGAGACCGCCACCAGCACGACGTCGCAGGCACCAAACAGTATCAACACAGCAACCATCAAAACCAAGGATTAGGTAACACGAAGAGATCAATTCTGGTGCAATGCAAGTCTGATCGAATCGCGTTAAATAATGCATCACGGAGGGAAAGACTAAAGAGGCGTCTAAATTATTGGACACCACGCGTGCGGCCTCACACACAGGCTCGACGAACAATTTACATATTCGTAGTACGTACGTGTCCCTGACCAAAAATCTCGGGACACAATGCGGGAGGCAATGTGTAAAGCCATCACCATAGTCCATAGGTGCGCATATTCCTGTCCTGCTCGGCTGCGCTTGCATCATCGTCGCCGCCGGCAGGCGAGGCCTCTCGCCGTCCTCGCTCTGCAGCTGATGAGATCGGACCGCGTCATCACCTTTCCGGAGGCGGCGAGGCAGTTTCGCTCGCTCGTCCTCCGCGCTCTGCGGCTCCCGACTAAACAAAACCAGCGTCAGGCGGGTCACCGGCCGGCAGGAGGGGGCACGGCACGGGCCAGCGTCGTCGTCAGACCCGGGAGCTCAGCCACGCCACGATGTCGTCCATGACCTTGTCCTTCTCGGGCTCGATCAGGAGGTCGTGGAGCAGGCCGTCGTAGAGCTTGATGGACTTGTCCGTGGACGAGGACTGCTCGTACAGCGCCCGCGAGCCGTCCGGGTCGGTCACCAGGTCGTCGGCGCCGTGCAGCACCAGCATCGGGACGGCGATCCTGTGCAGGTGCTGCTGCAGGTAGGACGTCAGGCGGAGGATCTCGTAGCCCGTCCTCACACGGATCGAGCCGGTGAACACGAGCTGGTCCGTGTACTTGGATTTCAGGGCCTCCGGGTCGCGCGACACAGGGGGGCCGTTCCTGTTCGACCCCGTGAATTGGTACCTCGGTGCGATGAGCGCAAAAACTGGTGCCATGACCTGCAGTAGGCAACAGAGGATGTTGTAAGCATGAATGAACACTGTTTCCTGTTCAAACATATCATGGCCAAAGCGTGGAAGAATACAATACAGATCAAAAAGTTGATTGACCAAGTTTCTTTTCAGACGCGTATCACTCTACATTCAACATGACTTGGTTTTCTCAAAAAAGGAGATGATATTGTTTTTTTGAAAGAACGAGGCATACCCTTATGACTGGGTGGGCAGGCTGAACACGAACGGCTGGAGACGTCAGGACGATGCCGCTAACCCAAGTTTCTACCTCTGGATCGAGTGCGGCCTGTCGAGAATGAAAACACAAAATAGAGTTATGCAGGGGAACACACAAGTGCACAAGCACGCCAATACGGAACTGAGACCATACAGAATAATGAAGTTTGCTCGGAACAACTGACGTTACCTTCAGAATGATTCCGCCACCGGTTGAATGTCCAAAGCAGAAGCATGGAAGACCAGGGTTCTCGGCTAAGATTTTCTTGAGGTACATTTTCTGCAATGATCAAAAGGATTTGGATCAAAATTTAATACATGTGGTTTCAGGCAAGAGGACAAGTGTTTAGCTCATACCAAGTCGCTGACGGCATGATCGAGAGACTGAACATATCCATGGAGACCATCACTACCACCATGGCCTGCATCACATCATATTCTACAAGTTAGAGAAGGCAAATAAATTTACAAACACACTGAATTTCATTGCAACCCTGCAGTTTAGATCATGTTCAGACAGATTCTCTATCCTATTGTTTCTTGCATTACGATCTGGTTCCTGCTCGTTAAGAAAATCCAGGACATCAATTTCTGCACTTAACATCTTACATGGTTAGCATAAAACTTAATAAATCTAATCCAACAGAATTCACTGAACTATCTGCTCGCAGACCATTTCCTTCTTTTGAAATTGTTCAGGCAGGCCTTTAACGGCTTAGGATCAAATAATCACTAACAACCTAAAACGATTTTTTTTTAAAAAAATGTCCTGATAGAACTTAAATCACATAATGACGAGTCAGACTTTGCAAGTTTTCATGTAAGTAGTAGTATACAATCTAACTGAACCAAGGAATTAAGATCCAAAATGGAGCCTGCAAAACATCTAGATCAAAATGGAAAACCTCTGCAATTCAATTCAGGATTTGAGATAACAAGAAGACACTAAAGAGAATGACTGAACATGTTTCTTAATTTTTCTTCCCAATTTCTGAATATTTTTAGTGATGCTCTACTAGATATTTTTTTCAAGTTTTATTTCAGACACACGAATGCATGGTCACCCGAGTTGACAATGACTATTGGGAAAGGCAATTCTGCATGTCTGTTAATCTCTATACTTCAATTAAATGAAGTCCACAAAAACCCAGCACAACACAGGAAAGAAAATCCAACCAAAATAAGCATAAAATAAGTACCGAATTCATCGATAAAGTAAGTGTGAAGCATCAAATCTGACAGCAAGGGAGGAGAGAAAAACTCACCAGTCCAGTCCATCCCGTACACCTTGATGCCGATTTCATTCAACCGCCTGGCTAAATGATCATACCTCCCACTGGCAAATCAATCCAAGGTAGGTCAGGGTCAACTATGGGCTACTTCCAGCTAATGAAAGGATCATTTCTGAGCTAGACTCGCAATTAAGAAGTGACGGGAACATGAAACTCTTACCTGTGCTCGTTTAAGCCGTGCATGACCACAACTAGCGCCCTGCATCACGAATCGGCAACAGCGAAGGACGAACGGTCAGCACAATAACACCAGAAGGCAACCTTTTTCCAGGACGAAACGGAAGAGTGTTTTTGAAGCACGTGTGAACGCAACCATTTGCCTCACCTTGGTTTAATGGCGGATGAGGGCGGGTGGGGCCACCAGCACTGCGTGAAGAGCGTCTCGCCGCGAGGCGTGGGGATGAGCTCGTACTCCCGGCCGGCCTCCCTCGCCCGGCGGATGGCCACTTCCCTGCGCGCCGAGGCCTGCCTCCGCGCGGCGACCATGGGCGAGCCCGCGGGCACCCGAAGCACCACCGCCGCAGCGGCCGACGACGACGACTTGCCCTTCTTCCCGCTGCTGGCCCCCGACGCGGCCACGGCGGCGTCGCCCGCCACCACGGACGCCGCCGAGACCGTCACGGCCCCCGGGCGCGCGCGCCAGCGGAAGGGCAGGAGCAGGAGCAGGGCCAGCGGCTGGAGCACGGCGAGGAGCCGCCGCAGCGCCAGCAGCGAGAGCAGCGCGCTCAGCCGCCCCGCCGCCTCCGCCGCCTGCATGCTCCCTGCCATCCTCGCGACCGCCGGGTCCTCCTCCTCCTCGACACGGGCTGCTGCGTCGGGTCGATCGGGCGTCGCCGCTCTTCACGCCTCTCTCCCCACGGAAGGAAAAAAAAAAGGAGCTCCTGATCCCGGACCGATCGCACCGGCACCGCCCTAAAAATGGGATTCCTCCAGCGCAAATTGTCCACCGCACCGCCCGGGAGAATAAAATCTTGGGATCGTCTTATCGCTTATGCAGCCGCACCAAGCCGCCGCCGCTCTGGAACCAGATTCTCCCGGCGCACGCAACGAAGACCACGAATATATAAAAGCCGGAACGATCGGCGCGAAAAGAACGGAGGAGAAGTAGAGTAGGTTTTGAGCTGCGCGGGGTGGAGGGAGTGGAGGCGAAGCTTTATAACCGTCCACCGCAACATCGAGAGACGGAGGCGGCAAGGCAACTTCCTGAAGCGAGGGTATTCTCAAACTTAAAAAAAAAAAACTAAAAAAAAACCTCTTCCTGCAGCGAGGGCCACCACCAGACCAGAGGTCCAGAGCCCCCTCGTCTCGCCGCGGCGCGGTGGAGGGGATCCACGTGGCGAAATCCTGCCTGGGCCCCGCGCGGCAGTGGAAACGTGTGGCCGGGGCTGAAGCGGCACGACGCGTGGCGGCGCGGCATCGGCCCCGCGGGAGGTGGGGCCCAGTGGCAGTGGCCGGGGGGTGGGCGACCGGTCGCGGTCGCTTATCTTTTTTTGTTATCTCCAGTGCGGCCGGCCTCGGTAGCGTCGCACGGGCTCGTCGTCATGTGCGGCGTGCCGGTTGGGAACGGGCGGACGGGAATAGGGGCACCTCGAAGTTTCGGAAGCGTCGCCGCATATGCGCGGCGGCGCTAGCTAGAGCCACTGCCCACTGGGAGCCAGCCCACCCACCACCGTGCGAGCACGTCTCTCTCGGTGCAGTATTTTTTACTGTTCGTTTTGCCTGTTCGGGACAAACACAGGGGACTCGTGAGTGGCTCGTGTGCGGCCGGCGCCGAGCGAGAGGGGGCGGGCGGTCACGACGGGAATAGGATTACGGCGCAGTGGATAATCACGAGACGAGAGGCGTGGTTTCATTTGTCTGCGCATCTTTGCGGTTTTTTCCGGCGGTGGCGAGATTACGACCAGACACACGGTATCAGCGAATTGTGGTTGTGGGAGGGTCGCCGACGTCGAGCGCTCCTTTTTTCATGGAGTATACTGCTGCTTCTACCACCGCCGGCCATTACATGAAAGCATTTACATTTCAATCATTTATCACGCTTTCTCACGTCACCGGATTAGTGAAGGAACACCTTCACAGGCGTAGTGTGGACTAAACAATCGACCGACCCTTCGTTTAATAATACATGTGAAAGTCGCGCGCGCTGCCGCCAGAGGATGACGAGAATCAGTCGCCACCAGGTAAGTCACGTCACGGCCGCCCACTTGGTGCGCGAAGAATTTTATCAATCACTGGTGTTCCTCGGAAAAAAAATACCAACATCCGTTCACAAATACTTGGCAATATTGATTTTTACTGTTCATGTTTTGACTGACAATAACTTTTTAAATTTCTAGTTACCGGTGCTAACAATTGTATTAATAGATTTGTAACAAAAGATACTTTAAGCATATATTTTGTTTCCATCTAACAGCAAAAAAATTTGTAGAAAAGACGAATAGTCTTGAAAATGTCGAAATTGCTAAGTATTTGTGAACGGATGTTAGTAATCAATCACTGGTGAGACCGGTTGTGTGTGTGGTGTGCGGGACACGGTCCGTCACGGCGGACCGCGACCCCGGTGGCCTGGCCCGGGAGCTCAGTGGACGCACCGGACTCAATCAATGAATCAAAGGTTGCGGCACCTTGGACTCAAATAAAGCGGGCGGCAGGAGCGAACGA
Source organism: Eragrostis nindensis (assembly GCA_012490785.1). Classification (NCBI taxonomy): domain Eukaryota; kingdom Viridiplantae; phylum Streptophyta; class Magnoliopsida; order Poales; family Poaceae; genus Eragrostis; species Eragrostis nindensis. Next base: position 289,406 of record JAAXCT010000326.1, read on the forward strand.
GTCCAGCCCGACGCGGCGCGGCGTGGGCGCCAGGTTTGAGCAGAGCTGCCTACCTGACGACGAATCAAAAGCAGCGTGCGCCCGCACTTACGTCACGGCGGGCGCGCAAGCACGGCGCTCCGCCCGCGGACGCGACCACGCGGGTCGGTCACACGCCATGTTCAGATGTTCTGTTGCTCCCGAGTCTTCAAATCTGTACCCGGCCAAACTCTGTTATTGCTGATGAGATCTCTTGCACGCACAAGCCACGGTGCAGAAATCTAGCGTGTGCACGGTACCGCGCATGATCCGTTCTCCAGCTCTTCTACGAGTTTCTCCAATCAATGCAGAGGCAGCGTCACTGCCTGTTTAACTGTGTTTGTCCAATCCACAAATCTAGATGCCTGTGGAGCAGAATTACATCAAATTTGTGTTCATAAAATAGATCAAAATATCATCTATCTAATAATATCAAGGTTTAACATAGTTCGATTATATGAAAATTTACGTATCTTGTAAGCCTTTAAGGTTTGCGGACTGGATAATTTTTTTTCTTACACGGAACCGGATGTTGTGAAGTGGAAGTAGTATAAGATGAATCTTAAAAATGTGAGAGCGAAACAAAGAACGAGATTTTTCATTGATGATGAAGTACGTTTTTTTTAGTTTTAGAAAGGGTGTCACCACCGTGCGAGCTGCCGGTTGGAAAGAAACACCTCTTCGGAAGGGACATTTCCACCAAAGTCAGCAGTAACCTTCCATGGTCAGTGGTCACCAACATTTTCTGTGAAAGAGAGAGAGGAAAACAATTGCGGCACTCAAAAGCACCAGTATCGACTAAAGAATGAAAGTTAGCGGGGGCGCTCTGAAGGCAAGCCACCAAGGATTTGAACCGGGGTGGAAAAACAGGTCCTTATTTTAAGTTCAACGCTATCCATGACACGCGACCTGGAGTATCCAATTGAACGGCCTTCAGCTGATACTTCTACATTTGATTTGATCAGGAAATCGGGCGTGGCGTGCATGTATGTCAAGTGTCAACAAACGTATTATTATAATGCATCGTATCATCTAATGCTAATACATCAAATCGACTTAAGACTTTAGAGGCCTTTATTTCATTTTCTTTACGCCTGTGGATATGCGTGACGCAGACCGGCTAAGAATCGGATTTTCCTTTTTTTTTTTTTTACATCAGAAGCATTTTTCTGACCATAGTACAAGTTGGACAAGACTTTTCACAAATATCAGTTCCAACAAATGTGTTCAGCTAGCAACCATTTTCCCCACAATTCCTCAGGGAAAGAGATTTGACTCTCGACCGGTCAGAAAAAGGCAGGACTCATAAACATTGTTTCTCCACAATTCCTCAGGGAAAAACTCGACTATGGACCAGTCAGAAAAGGCAAAGACTAGTAAACCCTGTAAGCTCCTTGGCAGACAAGCTTGTAATTCCTAGACACCTGTTAACGCAATGAAAGACGTAGAGACTACAGAACTTGGGTTAGAACCGTAAAAGAAGTGCACAACATGGCACAGGGTTCACCAATAATCACACCATGTACAACATGACAGCCCTATTCCTAGAAATGAGTCCAGAAAGTACCTAAACCAAAATGGCCTGTTACATGGGGCTAGAAATCGACAAAACCGAAGTTATATTACAAGCACAGCACAGGGCATGCATTGACAGTACATGGCGCCAGGACCATCCAATCGACAACCAAGTCAGGATCGAACCAAACCCAGATTTGCATTTTTGGAGTTGATTGATGCCATGGCTTGCTCGTGTTACAAAATATTTCGTCTTCATCTACCAAAAATTCATGGTGCATAGGTGCCAAGACAAATGTTAAGCAACCCGTGATCCAACAGCAATCGCTTCATGAAGATATTGGCTCATAAGGAAACGAAAGCCATGGATGTTTCAATGCTTCTGACGCGCTTGGACGCTTCTTCGGGTTTACCTCAAGGAGATACATAACAAATTCGATGAAACCTTGATCAGCCATGGGCAGACGGTGTCGCAAAGATGTCTTTTTGGGAATCAAATATTCAAGCCTGTTGGTTTCCTGAAGCACATGAAATGCAAGATTTAAATGCTAATATTACATGGAGGAATTTGCTAAAATCAGCTAAAATAGTATACCCTACTGAAATAATAATATACACATGTACAAACCTGATTTCTTTCGTACAACATGTGGTTCTTTGTGAAATATTTGTAGGTATCCCGTCCCTGTGCAAGCATAGCTTGTTCTATGGAACCAATGATGCCAATCACACGTGCAAGTAATGTTGCAGGAGAATCATTTTGGAAAAGGACCTGAAAAGGCATAGGATCCATAAATCAGCTCATGTACTCAATATAACAGAATACAGTGAATTGGACATCTTCCAACAATAAAATATTACAATAATGATCAGCATACTTTATAATTAGCATCTTCACTATGTCACGTCATTCTCATATTATCAGCAGTGGCTAATGAATTTCAAATATATATATTTTACTCCCTCTGTTCTTTTTTGCTTGACGTTTCAGACAACCAATTTACACTAGCTACAAGTAAAAAATTCATGTCTGAACATCATCAATTCAAGGAAGGAGGGAGTACTACGATAAGCACATTAACAAATAGAGGGGGAGCAGTGAGAAGAGATATCGGAAGACTTTTTTTTAGTAGTTAGTTCATTCTCTCGCATTACAGATTTTTGTCTCTTTTATATTGGCAAAAGATCTTGAGAACATATACCCAAAATGCGCACAGCAGTAACTGGTAAGAAAAGTAGTTAAGCTAGTTGACATGCAGTGACCACTTACATTCCCAGTGCAAAGTTCTGCTAGTATACATCCAAGTGACCATATATCTATCTTTTTATCATAAGGCAAACCCAGTATAACCTCTGGCGCACGATAAGATCGAGATTGAACATATGAGCATAGATGGTCTGTCTCAAAACAGCTACTCCCAAGGTCAATGACTTTCACTTCACACCTGCTGTAGCTCTTTACCAATATGTTTTCAGGCTTCAAATCACAGTGAATTAGACCAAGACCATGCAGAAACTGAAGCGCCTCCAGGCACTGAATAGCTATTGACTGCACAAGGGAAATACCATATTGTGAATCTTGTTTCATAACTAGTAGTGCGACAATAAGTCAACATTTGTGGATATTATAGCTCAGAAATACCTGTAACCTTGGCATTGTGAAGTAAACTTCACCCCCTGATTCCCTATTGAACTTTTGAAACTCATACAAATTTGCCTTCAGAAGTTCACAAACAATCAACAAATGCTCCTGCAAACAATACTTGAAATCAGTGATACAAATTCAGAAGAGAAAAAGGGGAAATGTTCATTTAAACCCTGAACTCTGGGCACAGATTAATTATCAACCTTGAACTATTAAACCACCCACTTTACAACTTCTTATACTCTCAAAATGCGTACAAGAGTAGCTACCGAGTATCAACATGAAGATGAAACTCAAAGCAGTTATGCTGAATAAGCAAAATTCATACAGTTTTCAGAATCTACCACTAGCAAATGACACGGCAATTAATGTTCGAAACAAGTGCGACACTAAACATGACAGATTCTTTACAAATTACAATTCCTTACCACTAGCAAATGACACAGCAATAGATTTCACAAATATCAATGCTTCAGGGATACCACTAAATGCGAGTCTAAAAGATCAGTTGCAGTAATCACAAGTCATGCCTTAAATATCTAGGTTCTAATAATTGTGAAACTTTATAGTGCACATAACAAAACTGGAAACAATAGCTAGGGAAAAATTCAGAGAGGAAAATGCTAGAGTACTAGATATATATTACATGCCAAAATATATTTTTAAAGAAATCCTCAATTTCAGAGTGAAGAGTCGAGCACAAGATCTCAAATATCAACTAGAAAGCTAGTAAGCAAGCGATCTGCAAAACACAACCGGTCTTGCTTGGATGAAAAAATATCATAAGGGCTCTATTACATAAGCAGATTCCTAAATTTTGCCCCAGATCCTGGTATAATTAAGCAGTTTTTTTGTAGTTGTATCGACCCAGTCGCTCACTAATTGATCTTTTCCATAATGCAATATTAATATTTACTCAGCAACTCATTGTGAATACACATGTCAGCAAGTAGTGAGATATGATAAATTCATTTCTCAACAAAAGCTAGATGATACTGAAAAGAGATATCTTGAGTAAAATTACCCGATAGTAGAAGTAATCATACAGACGCAAAAGGTGATGCTTGTCAGCAGGATCATGCTTGTTAACATACTTCAGGAGTTTGATCTCATCAAGGCTTTGATCAAAAAAATCTTTGTTATTTTTTATAATTTTAACACATACATCCATCCCCGTGTGTAAATCATGTGCCTGGATAGCTTTGCTGAATGCAGCCGAGCCCAAAAACTCTGTGACATGATAGCGACCAGCAATGACAGAATTGAGAACGACATGGAAGTTCTTGTCTTCTTCAAAGCCTGTTCTGTTACATGTTAAGAGGCAATGTTAGGGAAAAAGGACATGTTGCTAGTTCACTGCAAACATAGGCAGGGGAAAGACAACATAAAACTACAAATCACCACATTCTTTCTATGCTATAGCCAAATTATGTGATGTTACAAACAATTAAAGGCAGTGAAAAGGTACCTATTTTTTCTATGCACGATCTTCAGGTTAAAAGTTTCAAATTCTTCCTCCTGCACCTTTATTTGTCTAACTTGCTCTTGCAAAGCTGCCGCTTCCTCATCATCTAAGTTGGTTCCAGTGTCTTCTTCTTGTGCATCATCTAGTTTGTGATGCCGAGCATTTACAGTGTCTTCAGTTTCATCGTATGACACGCTTGAATTTCTTGATCTAACAACATCAGATGTCATTTCATCTCTAGAACTCCTTACAGAAGACTCACTATTCTTTTTCCTCCATGTGGCAAGCATATCATCCGACACCAAGCCATTCTGACATTCATCAGGATCATTAATGCAGTACATATCATCCTTCTTTGACCACAAAGGTTTAGCATCAGCATCACTAATTTTCCCAGAATGCAATGGTGGCGGAAAAGAAAATCCAATATCAGATCCTGGTGGTAGACTGCCTTTTTGGATGTCAGCAACATAATTGATTTGGTCATGTTTTGCTCCTTTAGCACCGGTTCTCTTCTTTTCAGTTTCCTGCTGGGAATGTCTTTTTCCACTGACACTCAGGCTGCTCTCATTAAAGTATTCAATGTCTCCTTCACTGCTACCTCCAATCAGACTTTCGCGTACCTCACTGCCAATGTCAGCAGCATCACTGCTTATACCAACACCAATTGACCTAACTGAGCCATGCTGATCGTCCTCCACAAAAGGGTCATCAGGATGAGGTCGTTCAGAGTCAGTAAGGAATTTTCCATTCCCTAACATTCCTAGTTCACTGTTCTGCGAGACAAAACCCTGCCATACTGGTTCAGAATGCATTAAATTAAGCTCTTCGGGATCCAAAAGTTGGCCATCATATTGAGCTATCATATCATTATCAGGGATTCCATGCAACATTGGCCCCTCCGACGTACCTATTTGTGCAACATTCTTTCCATGAAAATATTGCTCACCAGATATGTATGAATCTTCCTCAACAAAAGACTGGTCATCATCTTCATCCTTTGCAGGGCGATCATGTCGATCAGGACCGCTTGATCTGCCAGTTGCCCTCTCATTGTCACTAGGATAGTCAATTTCATGTGCCAGAAACCAGGTTTCATCCTCAATCGGTTGTCGTGTATAACCAACATCGTCGTCGTCGTCATACTCGTCGGAATCCCAATATTCGTTTGGATATTCAAGTGAGTCATCACCAATTGTTGCAAAACCAGATACCAGATCCGAAGTGTCTTCTGCAATACCTTGGCTGACAGACAACCAACTACTGCCCATTGTGCGCCTTCCACCTGAATATGTCAATGCATATGTTAATATCAGCATCACTCAGGTTCAGTCCAAATTAAGTACATCAGCGTCAAGCAAATATCGAATCGTCACTTTAAGTTATGAAAGAAAATTTTCTAACAAACATTGGAAGGCAAATCGCTTACATAAACATGAAAAAAGATGTCAATAAATGATCCTTACGGACTAAAAAATGCAAGTTCCTGCTGTACCACAACATGTTCAAATGTGTGCTGCTTGAAAAGGCAGTCAGTCTTGTTAATTTCTTACAAAATTAGCATGTTGACAAATCACTAATAAGTTCTATAGCAAGATACCTGAAGATGTTATTTCCTGGCCTATTGGAACATCAAGATAAGATCCAATCATAAAGGCATGATCATCACTAGATTGCTTGGATCCAGATCCATGATTGATCTTTTCCTCCCAGTTCATATTGACTAGCTTGTCTTCAGACTTGAGCCTCACAGGAGGTAACTTCGGAAGCTCCTCACGCTGATTATCTCCAACAAGCTGCAGGTCGAAGCAACGATCAGCCACCTGATTTGTATCCAGGGACTTCTCAAAGTAATATTGCCTGTTTCCCTCATCAAGCTGCCCTTTTGCTGCTTTTCCGCCAACATCTGCATTAATGCCCTTCTTTATTTCTTTCCTCTCATTTTCGTGGTGTGTGCTATTGTAACTAGACGACGGGTTTTCTGCAGGAAACGGAAGCACAGTCTTGACCGTGCAACCATTCACGAGCTCCTCTTTTTCTGGAACAAGATTTTTATCCCTGGAATGACTCTGGTCATTGATTTCACTTCTCCCTGCAGCATCAACTTTTCCCTTCCCTCTTCCAAAAGAGGCCTTCTGCTCCAGCACCGGACCAGGCTGCTCCGTCCCAACGCCTCGATCCCTCTTCTCCGTCGCCATTGCACCGCGACGATGTCTTGGCACCTCCTCCGACACAAGAAGCTCCGCCAGCTGTTCCGCCGTGCTGTTAGCAATGCTGAAGTTCCAAGGATACAGATCCCCCATGTTGTTCTCCAGAGGCTGGCCGATCGCCGAGCCCTTCCTTCCGTCAGACCCATTCGGCATTGCGCCTACATCAATCTCCTTCACGATGAACTCCCTGGACGAGTCCGCGCTCCGCACAGACGCAGCGCCCTTGGGCCCTGCATTGGACCCCACCTCCGAGCCTTCCTGCTGCTGCTCCTCTTTCGGATCAGCAGCACGCCTCTGCGTGGTCGGGCCGTTGGAATCGGCGCGGCCGGTGAGCTCCCCGCGGAGCGCGGCCTCCGCCTTGGCGAACCGGTTCTTCCGCAGGAACTCGAGCACCAGATCGAGGTTCTCGGACATGGTTCCCTCCAATATCAGCTAACCCCGACCCCACCAGGGAAAAACGCTTACGCGGAGGCCGAGCTGCAGATGAGCTGTAGGCGGCGAGCTGCAGATGAACCAGCTGATTCGAAGCTTCAGCTCCTCCTGGGCTTGAGAGGCCGCCCAATGCCGCGGCGCGGACTCGAGAGGCGGCCGCAGATCGGCGCCCCCGCCGCCGCTCCCTCGAAAAGCCCTCCGCAGATGAAGCTCCCCGAGAGCGAGCTCCTTCGAATCCCTAGGCCGAACGAGCTGGCGGAGGCAAGCACGAGACCCCGCCACGCGCGCAGGGTGACGGTCCAATCGCGCAAACCCTAGCCGAGCTGAGCCAAGCCAAGCCGCCCCGCGCCGCCGGGGGTGAGGGCGATGCGGGAATGGCAGGCAAGGGGCGAGAAGTGGGGACCCCGGGCCCGGGCGGTCAGAAGGGGCGGAGCGCGGGAGGCCGGGAGCTGTGGGGTGGCGCGCGAGCGGATCCGGCGGCCGGGGCGTGGCAGCGGCGGCGGGGAGGGGATGGGCGGGGGATCAGGGCGCGGCCGGCGCGGCTGGGGGCAGCATATTCGGGCTGGTGGTGGTGCTGCGCGTGAGACCGGAAAGGGAGGGAGCCCCAGCCAGCAGCGCCCTGCGAGAAAGGGAAATGGAAAGAAACCAAGAAATTGCTTTCTTTTCTTTTTTTTTACCCCCTCCCTTCCTTACTTGCCGTTCCAGCTCGTTTGGTGTTTTGCGCTCGGGGACGGCGATTCGCGGCGTGGGTGCGTGCCCAGATAAGCATTTTTGTACGTTGCACGACGAATCCTCTCGCACTGGGGGAGGTTCAAAACTGGTCCCGTGGCCGCGGAGCCGAGGCCGGCCTGCGAGCAGGCCGGAAGTGCAAGCGGAACACGGCCGTGCGGCCGTTTGGGCTGGCCGGCCGGCGGCTACCCGTGCTCGTTCAGCGGCGTGGTGGTCTTGTACGGAGAGCGGCCTCCAGATGGCAGCAGCTATTTTTCTCCCAGATAAAGATGACACTTCTTTTTTTTTTGCGAAAATTGTGATTTTCTTTTCAATTTGCAGATCATATTTGACGAGTTTGCTCATCCGACGCCAAAACCACTTGCATTTGTGCCAAGGAGCTGACAAAAAAAGGCATCTGCACGCCGCTGTGGATGATGGATGGCAGTACTAGTACCACTAAGCCATGGATTGTGCACTTTTTCAGGTGAGTCTAATTGCAGGTCGCAGTTAGACGATCTTATCATGTCCTAGATGGTCGTGTCACGTTAAATTACTCCTGCTGCACCGGTACTGTTAACAGGACGCTGGCGCAATTTTTGAATTAAAGCTCGTGTCGTTGTCTTCTGGTTCGGTTGCTAGCCCCGTTTCCCTATAGAACAAATCAGCTCAACTGCCGGACTTTGGCGTCCTATAGGACCAGATTGTGCGCTGGTCAGAGTATGCTGTGGTTTCATTGAAGTGGATAGTAGTATGTCGAGCGGGCAATGGTTGAACTGTCGCATTTCGGAGGACGGCGAGGAGTGGCATGTGTCTTCCTGTTGCGTGTGGCTGCTAGTAACGAACTTGGCCAACCACCGCCCGTACCACAGGCCCCTGGTGTCACTTGATATTATGAGAACTAAAAATCCACAAGAATTGGACCACGGAGCGGAGCGTTTGCTCCGGTCAAAAGCTACCTTTTGCTTTTTTGTAGTTGAACTTTTCGCGCTTAGTACTACTCGTTATGTGGTCGAAATCTTTGATGACTGAATTTGCGCACTTCCTTCAACAGTTTCAACCGCACTTCCCTCATTTTCTTGAAAGTACAACATGGACATCTCTGGAATAATCAAACAAGTGAACTGGTCATGATACAGCTCCTCAGGGTACCAAACGTGAGTTTCCGACCTCCGCCACGTACGTATGTTGCTCCGAAGGCCCGCTCTCACACGATCATCGTGACCTCCATGAATGCTGCTGCTACTACAGCACAATGCTTCTTACAGTGACTGACAGGCAGGATGCTGGACTGAGGATTACATGCTAACTTGGATGCTACTACCTCCTTCCAAAATGTAAGCATTTATTGACTTCTGTATCTCACGTTTGACCGTTCATTTTGTTCAAAAAATTTATGAAAGTATCATTTATTTTGTTACAACTTGTTTTATCATTATATATATTTCAAGCATGACTTATTTGTTTTTATATTTTCAAACAAAAATTGAATAAGACGAGTGGTCAAATGTGATGTCTATAGTCAACAAATGCTTACATTTTGGAATGGAGAGAGTATTTAGCTGCACCTGCATGTTCATACTGAGGCTGCTGCTGCTGCTCATGAATCCAGCCCTCGTACCTTATCCTGCAGGCTGATGTGCTCTGTGTCTGCTTGCAACTACTACTGTTTTTTTTTTAAAAAAAAAGGGTGTCTCCAATCAATGCAAACAAGCTTAGGGGCACAATGTCAATGATCTGAATATTCAGGCAGTGAGCAAATCAGAAATTAGTGGTCAACCGATGAAAGGGAAGACACAGCGCTTGTCAACTGTCATTTCTTTATTTATATAGAAGCAGGTAGAACTAATTTCTTCTCTCTTTTAAAAGAGAACCGAAGAGGGAGACCAACGCTGCAGGTAAATCTGCGCTTTTTTATTTTCATAAAATTTAAACCAGTCACTTACACAAAACGGAAGTACATAACCAGCAACTTAAAGCTGTCACTTGCACTACCCTATTTGCTAACAAACAACCCCACCAGCCCAACTTGTCTATGCAGTTAGCAAACTACAGGGTGCAGAATTCTCCATCCTCTACACACCAAAGGCGGGTATCTGAAACGACCTGGGAAACGAAGATACGTCAAGAGCAGAAAAAAATTATTTAGGAAAAAGACGAAACAAAAACATAGCTACTAGTGAAAAGAAGAAATCATCTGAAGTCTAGAGTGACACAACATGCATAAACTCACGAATAAGAATCAGACATTTTCGCTACTCTCCTGCTCCGTAACTGAACAATACGAAGTTCTGAACTTTTCCATTTCCAGTTAGAAGCTTGAGCCATCTGATAATGGAAGCTAGGGATACGGTGGGTATTTTGTTCAGTGCAAATCCATAGCAGGATGTTTGGGAGATGATAGAAGAGTTTTACGCTTAGCCAAAGAGTAGGACGTGTGCATGTTTTAGAGGCAGGTTTCAGAGTCACAAGAACATTTAGCGCATACAAAAATAAGAGCTAAGCAAGATTACCTTAGCTCGTTCCACTTCCCGAGCTCACTTCACTGTCCACTGACCGCTGGTGCAGAAGCAAGCTCAGCAGTGAGGATGAAAGTTGACATGCCAGCTTCCCTTAGATGACGGACATCCCCATTCATGAGCCTCAGAAGGTTTCTAGAAACAAGAAGGCTCAAGCCTTCGTCTGATTGCTCTCTATTGTCCTCCTCATACATCTGTGACAATATATCTGCTGGGACTCCTGTGCCATGGTGCTTGATCCTGAAAAACCATATGAACACAATACTGACTTTCATAGTAGCATGAATATACTTAATATCTTTCTTATCAGAAAACAAGTGCATGCATGAAAATTTATACGTATAGGGTACCTAAGTTCCATGTCTATGAGATGAAGGTTTTCGCCGATGCTGTTCTTAGTCAGTTTTGAAGAGATCTCCACTGAACCTCCAACAGGAGAAAACTTCACTGAAACGAACAGAAAGTCAGAGATGATCTGCTGAAGTCGAATACCATCCCCGTAAACTTTTTGCTTCATAAATTTCTCCGGCAGGTTGCATGAGACTCTGATCCCTTTCCCCTGGCAAGCTATCAGTGATTGACTCACAGCAGCCACCACAACATCTTGCAGAAGAAATTCAACCATCTCCAAATCCAAACAACTTGACCTGCCGAATCAATGAAAATTAACTAGTAGAAAGTCGTATATATCATAAATGTAAAGCTTGAGTACAAAGACAAAGGTAGATGGGTATAAATGCAAGAACCTAATAGACTAATGTAAATGTATAGGCGAGAAAAGTACTTGTCTGTAATGTTATCTTGATCTGAGTCGGCAAGGATCTTGTTTAGCTGGTGATGACAACTATCAGCAACGCGGACCTGCCTCATCTGCTCTTCATTCAGACCTGTGTTCTTTAGCGCTTCCCTGCAGTAAACCATACCTGAGAGAGGTTTGTTGATGGCATGGCGCATGTAGGAGAAAGCCTTCAACTTTCTTAGTGCAGTCTGCTCAGAAGCTTGCTGCACATGTAGTGCATGCTGCAGCTCATCACTAGGAACATGAAGGAAACAAAACACTCCAGTGATGACACCATCTTCATTTTCTTTTCTGTTCACCGTGAGAAGACACTCAATGTACTTTCCATTTCGGTCAAAGAAGCCAAATGGAGACTTTTCTGCTTCTTCACCGGCTAACGCACTGTTGATTATAATACAAAGGCGTACAAATGCATCTTTATCCTTCAAACGGCAGGAAGCATTGTTACTGTCAAAAACTTCACCGAGGAGCATCTTATCGATCACATCATCTCTGTGCCACCCAGTAAGCTTGGTCATGGCTGCATTCCACTCAGAGCACCACCCAAATTGGTCAGCGCCAAATATTGGAGGAATGAGTGGGTTCGGGTTGTGAACGATTGCCTTGTAATCTCCCTCGACCCGAGTAAATTTGTCCATGACCAACTTATGAACAGTCATATCTTGGGCTACAAAGCACACACCGACAACATGGTCATGAAGGTCGCGACTGGCACAGGCATTTACAACCAAGATAACAGGGCCATCTTCACTCTTGGAGCCATGAGTTTTCACCTCAAATCGAACTTCCTTTTCTTCTTTGCCTGCACAAATGATGGAATACTTAGAAAGCAATGCACGATACTGGCAGATTTGTCTCCTGCGTATTTGTGAAAAATAATACTGGCAGATTTTATTTTCCAAAAATAATCCTGCTAGAGTATCCCTTTTTCTGTGCTAAGCATGACTATCGAATGCATCAGATAACAAGATAGGTGCTGAACTCTTCTTATATGGAAAATAATATAAATGATGTTATCAAATTAACATAAAACTACAACCACTAGGAAAAATAGGAGTAAAGCAGCTAGATGAATTCACCCACCTTGTAAAGCTAAGTATAGCATCCGCTGGACAATCTGTACAGAAGACTCCTCAACAAGTGTAAGTATATGTCTTCCTATAGCCTCATCAACTCTCAACCCCGTCAATTCCGCTACCTTTTGGTTCCAACCATTGATCAATCCATTGCCATCAACTGCCAAGATTGGAACAGTAGCTGTTTCCATCAGGCGAACCATTTCACTTGTCACTGCCTGTAATTCAGCAAGCCCATCGAGTTTGAGATCACTAATCTGGTTATCTAATCCTGATTCCTTGGCTGGCTTGTTGGCATTATTCAGCGTACCTCTAAGTATAAGTTGCAGTGAGTGAATAGCATCCATCTCGTAGTCACTCCAGGGCAAACTCTTCATCTTCACAACCTCAAGGAATGCCTTAAAGGACAACCTTGGGTGCATCCTTCTGCTGTCATCCTTTTCTGATGGATCATGCTTGGCACCTCCCCATTTGATTTCAGCAGCTGTATGTGACCTGAACCAGAAAAGAATGTCCTTGGAAGTGATCTTAGCTACAGCCATACCACAAATCATGTCACCAAGGGAAGCAGCTCCTGGATATCCGGCATCATGGAGGCTATCAGTACTCAAGCCAGTGGAATCCCTGTGAACATCCGAAAGCCAGAAGGCAATGTCACGTATCTGAGACTCAGTTGGAGCCATACGTAGCCGCCATATTTTGTCCCCATACAAAAGAGCAGCACCATCACACCTAACAAGGTCCATAATATTAGGACTCCCAGATATGATGCTCACCGGGGATGCTTCTTTGAATAGCATGTCCGAAAGCATTGTTTGCATACGCAGAATACTTTTCTCTTGTATCTGCTTGTCCAATTCAAACTCTTTGTTTACGTGCACGGCAAAAACTTGAGCTAAGAATTCACAGGCATACCGCAGTGGGAAGGGCACATATCTTGGACTCTCATGGTGACAAACAATGAGACCCCACAGTTTCTTCTTCTTTTGCTGTTGTGAAGGTTGTTCAGGCTCGGCCTCGTCATCCTCTTTTTCATTAACTACAACAGCCATGACAAGGGATGCAATAGAGTTCATATTCTCCATATACTGAAGGTGACAACTATGTGGTGCCCTCAGAGTTGAACCACACAAGCTAACATCAATGGAGGCTGCCTCATCTTCAATAATCTTTACGGATCTTGCTCGGCAATCACAGATCATTCGGACTTTGTTCTTCATGAAAAGAAACCTGGCAGCTTGAGGGATATCAGTGGCCGGATAGTGCAGGCCAAGATAAGGCTCAATACCAGGTTTGGTGATCTCAGCAAAGACCTCACCATGATCATCTTCATGGAACTTGTAAGCCATAACCCTGTCATAACCTGTAAGATCGAAGACTTCCTTAACAACAGTATTGCATAAGGCTTCCATACTTCCACCTGGTAATGACTGGATCTTGGAAATTGCCTTGGCGGCAAGCTTGTATGACTGTAACGCGCCAGCAGCAGTGGCAGGAAATTCTGTAGGCTTCACAGGCTCAAAATCTACCACCAGACAACCTGTTGCCCTATGAACAATGGCATAGAACGGCTTGCCTGAGGTCTTGCACTGAACAAGGATAGGATTCAGCAATGAAACATCAGCAAATCCTAGTGCCTTCTGCAGTGCAGTGGCACCAGGGTCAGTGAAAAGGGAGCGCACATTGGTGCCAATTCCTAGCTTCGGTGGATCATCAACATTCGGCACTGCATGGCTGACCGTGGTAAGCATTTCTGGTGCATTCTCACTGAATGCAATTACCCTAAGACTTTTCTCATCAAGAGCCAACAAGCAACCAAATGGTTGGATTAGCTTTGCTCTCTGAATGTGCTGCAAGTAGGCTATGACCTTCTCCGAACGGCCTTGCTGCTCTCGTGGAGTGGTCCTCTGCGATTCAACCAGCTTGGAATAATCAAATGAATCGGCAGATTCTTCATACTCTGCATTGAGTTCAGCATCAAGGGTTGTTTGTGCTAATATCCTTGCGCGGGAGCTCTGCCGAGTCCTGCTGGATGAACTTGAAGCAGGCCTTGAGGAAGACATTTTTGTGTCTCAATCTCAAGTCCTCGAAAAACTCAAGAGTCTTATCAACTAAATATAACTCCTTCTGAACTGTAAATGAGTAGTGAGAAAAAAAATCAGTACAACAGAAACAATCTAGCACCACCTCTGTTTTTAAATTGATGTCACCGTTGACTTTTTTAGTTACGTTTGACCGCTCGTCTTATTCAAAATATTAGTTCAAATCTGAAAAGTTATAAGCAAACTTAAATTTTCTTTAGTGGTAAAACAAATCATAACAAAATATGTGTTAATTTAAAAACTTTTTGAATAAGACAAATGGTCAAACGTAACTCAAAAAGTCAACAACGACATCAATTTAAGAATGGAGGGAGTATTACTTATTAATTTGCAGAAACATAATATTTACTCAATGTACCGAATGGATGTGCAACATTAAAATATAATTAAATGACTGGAAGCAAATGCATGGCAAGGCCCAGTTGACAAGTTTTTTTGGGTCTTTCCAGAGCTAGGGAGGATATCATAATAGCATTTGTACCTTTCCATAGATAGTTTTAAAGATGAATTATTAAGTAGATGTTTCATATTTAATCTTTTCAAAATACCGGTTCGACAAGTGCAACAAATTCTCTCTTGCCCCAAACAAATTACCTTATAGTAAGCTATAAAATCCTAATCTGATCCAAGTAATAATTTTGATCAAGAAATGATGAAGTCCTTATCTGAGTTGTATGCTTCATGGAGTTACCCCATGCACAGTTGGACTTGCCATGTTTATTAGCAGAGCTGTTACAGGTGGTTCGTACAAATATATAAACGAAGTCCAATTATTGTTCGTTTTGATTTCATAAATTGTATCAAGAAATCGAAGTGTCTATACTATTGTGCCATGCTAAATTAGGCTCTTCTGTTGTAGCATATGTTCACTGGTTTTAGAAAATTTATCCGGGAGATCATAATGTGATAGATACCTTTGCTTTCCAACTAATCAAAATTTGATCTGTATACAAAGGATGACTAATTTTGTCAGGGGCATATAGTAGTAGGCATTTCAGGTTCTCCAAAACATGGGGATTTCAGTATACCTTCATGTTCTTTCACTTTCTCTCCAAAACAGGATCCTGTTTTTTAAAGGCAGCGCAACTCAAGAAGCAAATTTCACCAACAAATTCAGGGAAACAGCTAAAGCTATAAGAGAACATGAAGAACCTACCGAAAAACAGCATAATATGATGCACAAACACCCAAAATGATCATGCTACTCCATGAAGACATCACCTACAAACAACCAAGCTAAGCAGATAAATGGTCCCGATTCCTACTCTTGGGTCAAGAAACTGTAGTTGCTTTTCTTCCCCTCTCCTTTTCGTTCCTATCCACTTTCTGTGGTGAGATATTGTAACATCGATAGTGCCCAGAACCAACAGGCACTAGGAATCGACTCCCAGCAACCCCATATCTCCTTTCTCCCACGATACCAGATCAGCTAAACAGGGACAGACACTACTCTCTTTTTCCCCTGGTCACCGGGGACCCCAGAAAAGGGATTCTTTCATTCTTTTGTGTATAAACAAATCCCGGTAAAGGGGTTCTGAATCATCATGCGCACGCAATAATCCACTAATCTTGTTAGTTTACAGCCACCAAATATGCGTATGATGTCAGGACTAATCCGGAAGAGTCAAACAGAGAGCAGGAACCCATCTTTCCAACCTCTGCTAACCCTGTCGCCAGGCGATTAAAATCAGTTTGACTATCATCACATTCTAGCTCGGAACCCCCAAACGGGAGCAGGAAAGGCGCAGCAACCGGCCCTCACCGCTCACCACGATCCGTTTCTAAGATACAGAGACAGATACTTGTTGAGAGATGATAATCTAGCCAGAGCAAACAAACTAAACGGGAGCACGAACAACAGAGAAGCTGAGCAGTAGGGGGAGACGAGAGGGGACCTTCAGAGCGGTGGCGGAGCAGCGAGAGCGAAGTGAGCCTCGGAAGAAGAAGCCCCCCGCCTCCGGCGACTAAACAGGTTTTAGCGCTGGCGCAGCATAAATAGCGCGGACGTGGGGGCGCAGGCGTGGCGTGGGAAGTGCTGTCGAGGCCGCCTAATTCGACGCAACCATTTTTAAGCGCGCCATTGGCCCGGCCTCCATGCCTAGTTGGCTAAACTCGCCTCAGTTTTAACGCGACATGGTACTCGAGGTTCGCTTCCCCAGCGATGGTACCAGGCAGGCTTCTTTGGGCAATCTATAGGCAGCATATTTTTCTGATCAGGCAGAAAGGTGTAGCCTGCACATAAACTACTACTCGGTTCAACAATGGCTAACGCTTCAAATATCCAAACAAACCTATGTTTAGTTACCTTTATCTGTCACGTAAACTAGCTCGGGAACGTAAACAAAACGAAACAAGTACTCGTATTAAAGCGGAACGCGCCGTGGTCCGGCTCGTGCAACTTGGCCGCTTTCTTCTCTCGGAAACGTTTCTTTCTTTGGGGGTGCGGTGCGCCGGTTGCGGCCGTCGAGCCGGCGGGGAGTTCCGTGGCTTTCTGCTCTCGGGGACCGGGACATCTGGGGCTTTCCACTTGGGGACAGGGACATGTGACTGGCACGTGAACGCCGGTGAGCCCCATCCGGCTCTAGCAGCTTCACTCTTCGCTGCGAAAAAATGCTTATCAAAAGGAAAGTGGCCGCTGACGGGAGACATTCCGTGGACCGGTCAGGATATCTTATTTGCGAAAACCTGACTGACAGGAGCAAATGGGCCATAGATCTATCTATCCCTCCGAACGATGCCAGGGCATGCGCCATGCGATATCAACGGCACATCACAGACGACTACGTGTCCAATTTTCATTTCGGATGCCTTCGTTTTTAGGGCCTAAATTTCAGAGAGATCATATTAAAAAAAATCTTATTATTTATATGTATTAAATAAAGTTAAATTATAAAACTAACTTTAGAACTTCTATCTAATTCACGAGACGAATCTAACGAGGATAAAATATAGATTAATTAGGCCCATTAGATTCATTTTAAAAAGAGCACTCATATGTGAAAAAAGTTTTGTCATTACTAATCAAAATATCTTTAAATATAAAGATTATTTTTGATGTGACGGTTCTAAAATTCAGAGAGGAGGAAACGAACAGGGCCGTCAACTTGCGCGGGCGCCTCGCGCGTTCCAGAAGGCCTAGACGGAAGCGCCGATCTGTTCCTCGGCCATGCCGTCGTGCCGGAGGAGGGCGCCTGCCGACCTCGCCTGGCCGCCGCTCCCGCTTCTCTTTCACGTCGCCGCGTCGGACCCCTGTCTCGACGCAGCTCGCCATTTCGAACTGCTGAAATTTGTCCGCGACGACGCCTACGAGCGTCACGGCCAGGCCGACGGGCGACGGCTATGAGATGGATTTTTTTTTTTTTTTGAGATGGATACTTAGCTGAGCTGACTAGCCCATTTAAGATGAACCCGTTCACCACAGCATTACTGAATTAAATGGGCCAATATAACTTATGGGCTTGTAAAAGTATCTGTATTCAGCTGGGCCGAAAAGCCTCCTGTCTTCCTTTTCACTTTTGATATTTCTAAGTTCTGAAGGTTGAGTTAATTTTTTTGAAATCGGATTGTAAAGGTAGATGGCATGTTCCGGGAGCGACTAATCTAAGCCAGGACTCATGTAGCTAACCTACACTCTGTAATCAGGCTCGGAGAAATTAAAGGTCCAAGTCAATTTCATGTCGGATTAGCAAAGGTTCAACTAACATTCTTCTCCGTTGGGAGTGACAGTCGCAGTGCGTCGGCCCCTCCTCTTCTTCCTCCCTTCACCTTCCTCTTTCTATTCTTCTTCCTTGCAAACACCATTGATCCATGATTTTTTTATCAAAAATAAGTAGGAGGGGCTTTAAGGGGCTGCCAGCTAGTAGGGGGCTGGAGCCCCACACCCCCCCCCCCTCCCCCCGGTTGGATCCGCCTCTGCCTCCACCTCGGCGTGCCGATGGATCAACTCACCGTCTGCTTTCCCCCACTTGTCTAGGCAGTTGAGCTGTATGTTGATGGTCGTTAAGTACCAACTTCGACCACTAATATTCCTACAAATAAAAGAGAATGAGCATTTCCTATACGCATAATTGTTTAAACTAATAAAGTTCCACGAGTTTTGATAGATTTCTTTATGCAGGTGTATTTCAAAGGAAAATAGGTTGATCTCGGAAGATATTGTCTCACGACATCGAGACGCATCAAAGAGGCAATGGGAAATCTTAAAATAATTATTCAAATGACAAATTTGATATCGTCATGTTGAAGCCCTCGTCGAGATAGCCAAAATAGACTTTTGGATCACCCAATTTGGAGTTCGGGAGGAGAAGTTATGCCACGAAGAAGATTTCAGCAAATGCTGAAAACAGTTGGCCGGCCGGCCACCCCCCTAGGCCGGCCGGTCTGGACTTGGCTCCAAATGGCCCAAACTTCCTCCAGTGGGCTACATACACTCCAAAACATCAAGCTCAAGTGCCAATTCAATGGGTGAACAACCAACATTCCGGAAGGTGGGCTTTTGAGCCTAAACTTGATGGTTACTCCACCATAACCGCCCCCAAGCGCTAGCCGACTTCGGAACCGCCACCACGAAGCAATCCTAAGCGTTCACGGCGAAGGCGGTGGCCATCCAAGACAATAGATGGCCGGCCAGCCTGGCTTGGCCCTCAATTCTCTCCACCGACTCCCCACTTAACGTGCACGCCACTCTACCTCATTTTGGGCTATAAATAGAGGGGTGCTCGGCCGGTTAGAACACACACCAAGAGAGAAATCACTCCTTTGCATTAGATGTAGTCTCCGAGCTTTAGTGGAGTTAGGCTTAGAGTAGAGCTATTCTAGTTTTCAAGTCCTCTTGGAGATTCTGGTATGGTTCTTGTATCATTTTCTCTTTTTCCAACTTTATTCTATTTAATAATATTATTCTTTTCATATAGTCTTGCCTTGGTTAAGCGTTCCTTGTTTGGTTGTGGACGCTTAGCTTGCTTATGTAATAGAGTAATTATAATCTTCTTATATAGTGCTAGTGTGATATTCATATGCTTGTTATGTGGGTATTGCTTAGAGGGCTGGCAGTATGGACATAATTGCCTTATTGTCACGTGTCCTATTACGTAGTATACCAGGCCATGTATATACTTAGGTTTACATGCTTTTGCATATCCAAGCATAGGTCCAATGATCTTTATGATTATGCTCTAGATCCATATCATCGCTTAGGGGATTCAGAGTAATGTTTTAGCAATGCAAGCATGGTGCTTGGATTGGTAGAATACATTGGATGCCTCGTGCCCCACGGATTGTTTGAGGTAGACGGTAGGTGGTGACAGTCCTGTCCGTCCTCGGTATCCCTCCACGTTCGGGTACGGCGTAGAGCTGTAGACCGGAGTCGCCTGGCAGACCAGGGGTAAGCCAGTGCCCAATTTGCTTGAATGCATTTGCCTAAACCTTAGTTGTGTGCGTGCATGTGTAAGTTGTATATTATGCGGCTGTATAATGAAGTACATTAGAAACTTAGCTTTTTTACTTGTCCTTTCTTCGCTTGGCTTTGGATGTATATTAGGGTTGATCTTTTTCTTGTGTGTCACACTACCCATAAATTATTGTTTAGCATTGTATAGACAGTGATCTATTAAAGTGTAGACATTAACTATGAGCACAGTACTCTCTTGACCATCGTCTTCCCTGTGGAAAATATAAATTACGATACCTTAGAATACTCTCGGGTGAAATGCTACAGCGGTATTCTCCGTACGCTTGCGGATTTATCTGTGATCGTTAAGAAATACCAACACTGTACAAGTTGGAAATCGTCGGTGTTACAATGCCATCGCCACCGAGATCGATCGCGATGTCACATTTCAAGAACTGTCGATTAATCTAATCTCTCACACTCACTAAATGTACTAGAGTATAAGACTTGATGAGCTGGAGCGGAGTCAGGAAATTGATCATGAAAAGGATCAAATGACATAATTTGAATCATAAAGGAGGCAAAATATTTTTTGAAAAACATTACATGGTGAATTTAAAAGTGCAATGCTTGGGTGCATGAAGCATAGAAAAGACCACAGGAACAAAGACTCTCTTGCATGAAATGAAATCTGTACAACCAGTTTAGTTAAATGAAAATAGAAGTGCGATCCTATTTTCCAAATATATCTGATGGAAAAGAGAAATGTGGTTTTACGAGAGGCAGCGCGGGCAGCTGAGCCTATTCTCCTCCTACTGAGCGATAGGAGTGGGGGAGTTCCTATCTGGATCGGTATGAAGACGGCCTGATCGAATATTAGGTCTTGTATACATGAAAACATTTGCGGGCTTGCAACACGGGATTGTGAAGGTTCTACGAAATTAATGCGTTCCAAATTGCCACTACAGTGATACCGTGAGCTCATTATGATCACCTAATACGTTGTAGAATTCCCATTTAACATGCATTGCCCCTTTGAACCAAAGAAACGTTAAAATAAAGAAAGAAATGAATTGAGGATGCCGGAGTTTACAAGCATTTATAGGTCAAGAAGATCATTTTCGAACAACACCTAGACAAACAGTGCCATATATAACACAAGAATTACAAAAGTTGAAAAACTTGCTCGTACATTGGTAGCGCATCGAACAGTTTATCCTCAAACGAATAGTGCTAAATTGAATGAGAAGGGGGAGACGGTAGGACACGGCCCCTCTCTTCGATCTCTCTGTCTAGCTACTGATGATCACCTCCTGGCCGCGCACTGACGAGGGGCTGCAGCGCCTTGACGACGATGGTCATGTTGGGCCTGAAATCGGCTTCGTACTGGACGCACAGCGCCGCCACCGCCGCGAGCTGAACAGGAACAACGAACAGGGCGCCATGAGTGATCCACGGAGCGCGCGCATGCGGATGCAAGTGTGCAGGGCAAAGATCACAACGGCGTACCTTGGCCACGGCTTTGGGCGGGTAGTTGTCGTTCAGCTTCGGATCCACGCACTGCTTAACTTTGTCCTCGCTCAATCTCGGCGTGGCCTGGACATGGCACAAGTTTAGGTTTCAGGCAACACTGAGGCAGCGTGTGAACTGACACAAAACTCTGCATGCGTAATGGAATGGAGCCTACGTACCCAGGTGACCAAGCTCTGCTGCCCCTTGGGCATGGTGTGATCCACGGGCTTCCTCCCCGTCAGGAGCTCCAGCAGCACGACGCCGAAGCTGTACACGTCGCTCTTCTGCGTCAGCTGGCCCGTCATGGCGTACCTGGCAAAGCACAGCGCAATTTTATCAGGATCTGAACCGTCGAACAGTCCGATCGGGACATCTCGCGTTGCGGCGGCGCTTAAGTTGCTGCTTACTCCGGGGCGTGGTATCCGAACGTGCCGAGCACCTTGGTGGAGTGCAGCCGCGCGGCGGAGTCGGGGGACTGGTTGGTGAGGTTGAAGTCGCCGATCTTGGCGTCGTGTCCGTCGAAGACGAGCACGTTGCTGGAGCGCACGTCGCGGTGGACGACGGGCGGGCGCGCCTTCTCGTGGAGGTACTCGAGCCCCTTGGCGGCGCCGAGCGCGATCCGGGCGCGCTGCGCCCACGTGAGCGCGGGCCCGGCCGGCTCGGCGCCGTGCACGCCCTTCTTCCCGTGGAGGATGTCGTAGAGCGAGCCCAGCGACGCGTACTGGTACACCGCGATCCGGTTGTTGAGCTCCAGGCAGTAGCCCAGCAGCTGCGTGAAGTGCTCGCACCGCAGCCGCGACGCCGCCGACAGCTGCTCGCAGAACTCCGCCTCCGACTGCCCCGACGTGCTGCCGTTGTCGAACATCTTCACCGCCACCGTCTCGCCGGAGCTCAGCGTCGCGCGGTACACGCGCCCGTACGAGCCCTCGCCGACCAGCGCGCGGTCGCCGAAGTTGCCCGTGAGGCGGTTCAGCTCCGACAGGGAGATGGCCGGGACGTCGATCGGGAGAACCTTGGCGGCAGACGCGCCGACGCCGGGCCTCGGCGCGTTCGGCCCTCGCGGCTGGGCTGCACATTTGGGAAAAATTAGAGCAATGTAAGACACTCCAATATACTGCCTGCCTGAGAATGTGTCATCGTCCGAAACGAAGAGAGCGAAACAATAAGCAATGAAGAAGATTAGAAGAAGAGGCAAGAACCTGGTGCTCGCGGCGGCGGCGCGGCCGGGTTGCCCACCGGCGGGGCGCTGTACGTCTCTTCCTCGGCGCCACTGCAGCACCACATCCTCTCGAGTCCCCAAACGCCTGCCTGAAACCTTAATCCAGAAACCTCGATTGATCCGCAGCTCTGTGCGTGCGAAAAATTGCGACGTATTCCCAAGGCGATCGAGAGCTAATGCTCTGTGCAGGTTATATATCAAAGTCAAGTTCGCGCAACTTTTGAACTGATAGCTAGGTCCTATATGGAGACGAGGGGGTGATTAAGGTGAAGGTTGTAGAGGACAATGGTGGCTATAGCTGCCGTCAATCTGGGTGGTTGGGAGGGAGGGTGCCCGCGGACGACAACGTGATTCCCGGTGACCGGCGTTGCAATCATTCGTTCGACTACGTGCGGCCTGCACGGCCGAACCGTTGTTGTTGTCGTTGGCATGTTGGCCCGGTCGGCCGCGACCTTAATATTTCTCCACTTGTTTTTTTTTTCTCCCTGGCCTTATCTCCCTTGCTTTCTCAATTGAGCCTGGAGCGAACGGTGGACACCATTGCTGACCGGTGCGTGTACAATGCCCTCCGCAAAGAATTTAGAGAAGAAGCAAGAACCTGGTGTGTTCCGGCGTGAACAACGAAATTGTCAAGCATCGTACCAAACTGATATCCGTCTTGACCCCTGTGTTCTTTCCAATTAGTCTCTAACATGTAAAACATTTATCCCTGCTAACAATGTTAGCAGACCTTCCGGTCCTGCAAGGATAATAGATGCAAAACGTCGGCGATTACTTAGGTTACTTATCAGTTGACCAATGGTATATTGGTGATAGGTTACTTAATCTTCAGGGATCGATCGGTTGGTGATAGGAGTTCAGAATCTTTCAGATATGACCAACTGAAAACGGGTGGTCAGTGCGAGACTCAACAGACAGGCCGACGACGATGATGAGGTTCCCGCCGCAGCTCCGGGTCCTCCGGCGACGTGCACCCATGCCACCTCCACGTCGTCAACAGAAACGCCTTGACCGTATGACTAATTGGCTAGCAAGCCCATTCTTAACGAAATGTTTTAATCGGCCAACCGCACAAGATTACAGGTTCCCATGGCCGGGGCACTAGTCAACGCTGACAGAGCCTTGTGTGCATGCATTCGTTTGACAAACAACAGCCAGCTCAGGAGCTCAATCTGCAGGCTGGACCCGTGTTTGTAGCAATGATTTTTCTTCTTCTATCGGCCGCCGCGTTGGGGGTGCCTCGCGAAGCGGATTCTCGAGGGCCATGGACGGTCTGATTACAGAAATGTTCAAGGTTGACCTTACGCTTGGTGTCGCAGACTTGGCCAGGCTTCAGGGCATGCGGCAACAGGGAGCAGCGAGAACATACAATGCATTTGCATCTGCCAGACTGCCACCAAGTTCAGTACATGTACAAATCGTGCGGCTTCAGGTAATAATCATTACGGAGTGAGACAATAACTGGCCGGGACCCGGGAGGGACATTGTTTGATACAGAAACGAACTGGTTTGGGCTCAAACTCGTCCTTTGTTGCTTCGATGCGGCGTGCCATGTCACTGTGTCAGCTGCGAGGCGCCTCTCACTGCGCTGCTTCTCGGACTGTCAGCCTCTTGCCTGCTCGGCCGCACCACACGCTCACCTGGATCTCGCTCTCCAGCAGCATGACCTGATCATGCACCGATTTGCATCACAGGCTCGCATCGGTGCTTCAATTTTCGAGACCGATGCAAGGAAGACATCGTTGAGAATGACATGCCACAATACGTCGAATGCCATATCAGAATCATAGGGAAGATATTGAGAGGCGACGTTTCAAGCAAATTCTTGTGTGATCGACCAGCATCCCGATTATATCAAGAAAAAAAAATGGAAATCGGATCCGAGGCCAATAGCAAAGTGCACATGACAATGGATACACAACAATTACCAGTAATAAGAGAAATAGATACATAAGGTAGATTTATTAATGTACAATCAACTTAAGTATCGAGTACAATGAGAAAGAGGTTTTAGCTAATTAAGAGGCAGTGGAAAACATATACACAGATTGCACCGTGCGCCCACGATGACACCATCAAACTCTGGTCCTCAGAACTCTAAGATGCTTTCTTGCTTTTGTATTTCATGGCGCAGAGGACATAGACGACCAAGTTTATAAAACTGAGACCAGCAAGAAGCCAGAAGAAATAATCGAGATGCCCTTCGTTCAAGTTATCAGGAATCCATCCAGGGTTGCCTCCCCTTGTTGTGAAGTACGCCACCATTGTCAAAATAAATGTGCTGAGATAATTCCCAAAGGCTGTTGTGAGGAGCTGCAGCGCACTGCAGAGGCTTCGCATGGCATCTGGCGACTGATCATAGAAGAACTCAAGTGCCCCGATGAATGTGAATACCTCTGATAAGCCAACCAAGAAATACTGAGGGATTTGCCAGAATATGCTTAGTGGAACTGGGACATTCTGATCCACCAAGTGTGATTCCCTGGCAACTGCCAGCCGTTTGATCTCAAGGATAGCAGCTACTGCCATTGTTATGATGGAAATTACCAAGCCAATGCCCATCCTCTGCAACTCTGTAAAGCCCTTCTCTTTACCAGTGAATTTCCGAGCTATTGGAACCAGTACACTATCATAGATAATGACACATATAAGTACACTTAGTGTGTCAAAAGTAGATAGAGATGCCGGTGGGATCTTGAATGAACCCAAGGATGGGTCAAGCACCATCCCTTGTTCCACAAACATTGTGGACATCTGAGCATATACAGCAGAGAACACTATCGTTGTTGCCCAGATAGGGAACATCCTGACCAGTATCTTCAGTTCTTCCACTTGGGTAACAGTGCATATCCGCCACGGATTGTTAAAGCCGTCACCTTTCACATCAATATCAGTAACTGTAGCAGCCTTGTCCAAACATCTGAAACCAAATACCAATTCGAATATGTTAGGCCCCTTGGCTTTCACACGATATTGGAAAAGAATAACAGCTATTACCATTCAAGTAATAGATATTCATCTATCTGGCAAAGGAACAAAGGAAAAAGGCAGTAGTTTATATGTTTTAATACAGTATAAATATAAAATCGTGACCAGAAAGAATCAGGGACTGATTCGGCAATTAGTAGGTTTAGAGTGTCTATTTGTGAAAGTATTTACGATTAACGAATTGTTCTGGGTGTGGCACAGCTTAGAATTTTGTCTCACAAAGAGATCGACGTACCTGAGTTCATCAGTGTGCTCCAATTGCCGGCTCCCTTCAATTGCAGATACCCCATCAGGCAGCTCATACAAGAGGGAAGTATCCTCTGGGACATGTACATTCCACTTGCGCAAAGAGGCAACAACAACCTGGCATACTCGTGTAATTGGACTACCTCCTGGTTTCTGGAACCTATAAAGTGATGTGCCCGAGAAGAAGCTTATGATTGCCAACCCCATGAATACTGTTGGAATGCCAAAGCCCCAACCCCATCCTACGTTGTCTTGCACCCAGACCAGAAAGCTGCTCGCTATAAGAGCACCAATGTTTATTGAAAAATAGAACCAATTAAAGAAAGACCCCTTCTGGATTCTCTCAGCTGGATCTGTATCATCAAATTGATCCGCTCCAAAGGATGAGACACACGGCTTAATTCCACCAGTGCCCAAGGCAATGAGATAAAGACCAAGAAAAAAGACAGCATACTGAAAAGGACTTGCTGGTGGGCAAAAGGATCCTTCACACGGTGGAGGCATGAGCACAGGAACTGATGCCGAAAGAGTCAATATGGCCATACCCTACAATTAAAAATGATAGTGTCAACTTTAAACAAAAAATCTAACAACTGGGTTAGAACCAATTGAAAGGACTAACATATGAATACAGAAAAGAGGTCTAATTACATAGAAATTTAAGGGGCTAATTGTAGTCACGAAAAGAACATTTTTCTTTCCCAATATCACTGTTAGTGTTAAGGCATCTTTAATCATTATTTTCTCTTTTGGACAAGGGAACATATCTTTAGCTTGATAAAGATGCATCACGAAGACTTGTAATTTGAAAGTTCAAAGAGCCAGTTGTCAATTTGCAGAAAGTTTATATGAGCTAGAATGAGCCATGGCATTTTGGAGCAAAGATGACTTACAATGAAGTATATTGTGGAGAATGTTGCAATTGTCCAATACCTCCCCCAGTATGCATCAGCCAGGATTGCTCCAATAAGGGGAGTCAGATAGCAAGTTCCCTGCCACGTAGTCACATTGCTAGCAGCAGACGCATTGCCATCATGTAGCTTTTTTGTCAAGTAAGTAACAAGGTTTGTGGCGATGCCATAATAGGCCAGCCGCTCACAGCATTCATTACCTGTAGGTTAACCAACTATAGTTAATCGAATGATATATGAGACATAAACAAAAGAACACACCCAAATACTTTGCAGAATTATCCCAGGAAACTACCTAAGATGAATGGGCATGCCTTCCATCTACCAGTGCGTTCCTTCACAACAGGATTTCCAGAAAAGTCAACAGATCCATCTCCAGTGTATGTCACTATTTGGTTGGGTTCCTGAAACCAAGATCACATTATTGGGCAATGCAAAACAGTTCAGGGACTAAGAAACATGAGCGAGCACTTTGATTATGTATGCCACCGTCATACATTAACGGACAGTCTTGGATCACTCGGTTTAGGATAGTAAGGCACAATGACTTTGACTTTCAATATATATATTCAGTGAGAGAGAGATGCTTTGCTTTAGACACTAATGCTCAAAGAAAACAACAAGGCCTTATCATGGGGATAGCAACACCATCAGCTTAAGGGAAACGAAAGTGAAATAACAGAAGTCTTAGCCCGGAACAGGACAATTCGCCAGTCCATGAGTTGAAAGATGTGCAAGACAAACTATTTAGGCTCAAATATATAGTATGTACCTAGCAAAGAAGATAGCTTAAAAATGTTAAGAACAAGAGTAGAAACTCCTGGTTGGTACTTGGTAGCACGATTGCAATTCACAATCCTACTGGTGACTCCTCTCGCATATCGAACACTAACAATTCTCAACGAAGTGGTGGCGTGCCAACCTATCCTTATGTAGTATCATGTACCAGATCAACAGGAAGTTCGCTTAAATTCTTGTAGCGGTACGATTTTTTGTTCCCCTGATGCAGATAAGTGATCCCAACAAAACACCTCAATCGAGTGCCATTAAACAGTACAGAGCGACGCTAATCGCACGCAATCGAAACATACAGCCTCGCAGACCATTATCAAGAGATATAGAACTGAGAAGAACAAAAAGAGATGAGACGGACAATCGAGGCCATCGAGTCAACTCACCTCCGCAGCGAGGAGGCCCTGCTCCAGCGTGTCGCCCTGCTCGCGCTCCGCGCCGGCCATGTTCCGCTCCCGGCGAAGCAAGCCTCAGAGACCGCGAAGCCAACGAACACGCCGGATCGAGTCGAGTCGCGGCCAGTCCAATCAGAGCAAGAACGGCAGGTCCGTCCACCTCCGAGGTGGAATCTCGGAAGTGGTATTTATGGAAGCCGGGGAGTTTGGATTAGGCGGAGGAGAAGGAAGCCATAGCGTGTAGATCCGGTCATCTGGATACGATCGAGGGTCTAGCTAGTGATGGACACGGCACAGGCACCCCGCAACCCCGCTGCTGTTTCTGTTCCGGTGCCCGGTCGAGTTGGATCACCACGGGCTTTTCGGGGGAGTTGGGTTCGGTGCCGGCGCTGGAGTCGGGGGGTAGTAGTTGGGGGCTCGGCGACGACGCCGTGGGCGTGGGTGAAGAGGAGACCGGACGGTGCGGGGAACGGACGCGAAGAGGTTTCAAAGTTACGTAGTACAGTCTTGTCTCTACAGATTCGACAGTATATAACCGATGCCAAACAGCGTATATTATTCATAATTGTACGAAAATTGTACTCATTCCGGTTGAATTTTGATGTCATTTTAAGACGACAAATTTATTATTGGTGGTACACATTTTTTATTGTTAGCTAGTGCTTCTTCTAAAGCATCACGCCGTCCCCGGCCACAAGCAAGCACTATTCCATTCAAAAAATATCCCGCACTGACCTATCCCACTTTTGCCCGCGGAAAGTGCACAACGACGAAGCGGAAAATCAACGAGAGCTCGGCATTCGGCCCGCTCACCTCACCACCGTACGTCAGATGCTCGGAGTCGGATCCCTTGCTTCGGAGCTGAGAGAACTCGAGCAGTTGTTCGCACTCCGCAAGTGGGTCCACCGCGACAGTAAACAATATTGAGATATTGCGGGATATCGGCGCGACGGCGCCATCCACCAGCCGCCGGCCGTGTTTTCTCCTGTTTGACCGGTGGGCGGGGTGAAACTGAAAGTGACCGGCGCCGGAAGTTGGTGGTGTGAAATCGGGTTCGCGCAAGATCACTAAACCGGGCCCAATAATAATTCCTTCAAAAAAAAAACACCGGGCCCAGTAATTGCGCAGCTCGTTTATTCGGCCCTAAGCTTGCGCCAGTCTGGGCTTGGGCTTTCTGGGCTAAACTGACGCAACTGACCCCCTTCAGACCTTCACTGACAAGGCCTTTCCTGCTGGGCCAAACTGACGCAACTCCGCCGCGCTCTCTGGCTGAAACTTCAAGAATTTTTTTAATTTTAATCGTTTTTTTATTATATTTTTATTAATAACCGCTCGTTTTCAAAATTAGCAAAACTAGTCGCCCAATCGCCCGATACATAGGCGATAACATATTCTCGCCCCATCTCCGGGCGACAAGGCCGCAAATCACCCGCTCTAGGGGCGACAAGGCGCGGGGCGCGGGCGGTGGGACCCAGTCGCCAATAGCGGGGGCGACAAGGGCGCGGATCTCCCCTTAGACGGGCGACAAGGCGCGGCGCGCGCGCGGTGGGTCCCAGTCGCCCCACGGTCGGGCGACAAGGAGTCGAATCTCCCTTACAACAGGCGACAAGGCGCGGCGGGCGCGCGCGGTGGGGCCCAGTCGCCCCACGGCAGGGCGACAAGGGTCCACTCGCCCAGTGGCCGGGCGACAAGGCGCCCCCCCCTATAAACCGCGCGTTTCGGCCTCGCCTCGGCCGCGTTGAGCAGAAAGAGAGGGAGAGGAGAAGGGAAGAGAGGAGAAGAGAAGGAAAGAGAGGAGGAGAGGAGGAGGTGGTTGCGGCGTGCTGTCCAACGTGTCGTAACTTCGGTAAGTTTTTGATTCGTATAATAGTTTTAGATGTAGCTAGATCTAGATTTACTAGTATTTAAATAAATAGTGTAGTATAATATAGTCGTATTAATACAATAGATACAGATGTAGGTTTATATTCTTATAAGCCAGATTTAGAGTTAGTAGTATTGAAATGAATAGTCTATCATTATATTGTGTAGCGTTATAGTATTTAAGTTAGATCTAGATTTAAATAATGTAGCATTAATTAGTGTAGCATTATAGTATTTTATATTATTTAAATAACAGTATTATAATATTTGTCAGTATTTAAATAGTTTAGTATTATGATATTTAAATAAATAATGTAGTATTATAGTGGTATTAATATTTACTTACAAGTGTTGTAGATGTATTACTCTGTAAGATAGGTATAGATATATTAATATATAGTTGTAGCATATTTTTTAAAAAGGATTTATATTAATTATAAGCAATATTTAGATGTATTATAAGCAAGTAAGATACTCAGTATAAAAGGTAGTTAATTTGGATTACTACGTGACAAATACGAAAATAAATAATAATCTCGATGTTTGACAGGTATGTCTGATAAAATAGTGTTTCAAATTTATTATGGAGAAGGGGATATTGTTCGTAGGGTACAGGGGGTTGATCTATCAGGGTTTCCGTCAGTTTGTAGAGGAATCACAAGGCCAAATGAAAGGACAATTAAGGGTGTGCATAATTGGTTGATGCGGCTGTTTCAGCTGGATACAGACCAACACGGATTGAACCTGATGGGTATGGTTAGCCGTGCACGTGAGGGGTTTTACTGGGAGTTAATACCTTTGAATGCAACATCAACATGGAGGAAATATGTGGATAAGGCTGTAGAACGTGGGTGGCCTCTCGTCCTCCTTGCTCAGGCATACCTTAAGGAGGTGGTTGAGGTAGATGCCGTGGACGTGGACGAGGTAGGTAGGCCAGACACAGAGGATGAAGAGGATCACGAGACAGAAATTGAGGAGGGTGAACAGAATCTAGCATCTGTGGAACCGATGGGTGAAGCAGACGAAGGAGAGCGGATAGAACACATAGTTGAGGAGATGAGGAGGGACGACGAGGAGTATGAGAATCTTCCCGAAGTTGACTCTTCAGACGACAAGAATGAGATTCCAGTCCCAGCTGAGTGGAACAATCAAAATTTTGCAAATCTGATTATCAATGAAGGGTACTCCGTCCCATGGGAGTACCACGGGAATGAGGTGACAGAGGGAGCTATGTACAAAGACAAGGATGATGTGATGAATGCTGTGAAGTACTGGTCTCTGTCGGTGAAGAGGTCCTTTGTAGTTGTTAAGCCCAGCAGGAAACTGTATGACGTTAAGTGCGTGTTCACTCATTGTCCGTTCAGGGTGCACGCTTACGAGCAAAAGTGGAGTCTGCTATGGAAATGCTCTATAGTGAAGGACCATACATGTGAGTTGGAACAATTAGAGAAGTGCAATACAGCTCTTACCTCCAAATTTATTGCTGACTACATGTATAGTAGAATTGTGGACAACATAAGGTATGAGCCAAAATCTATAATCAACATGACAGAGGAGGATTTCAAGTACACCATAAGCTACTCTAAAGCTTGGAAAGCAAAGCAGAAGGTGATAGAGAAGAGATTTGGTTCATATGAAGCCTCTTATGACAACCTGCCATCGTTGTTAGAAAGCATCAAACAGAGAAACGTTGGTACATATTACGATATCATGGATTTGCAAAATCCAAAAGAACCTGGAAAATTGATCCTTCATCGTGCCTTCTTTGCATTGGGTCAATGCATCATGGCATTTCTGCATTGCAGGCCCATTCTTTGCATGGATGGTACTTTCCTCACGGGAAAGTATAAAGGGCAGATTTTGACTGCCATTGGAGTCGATGGCAACAATCAAGTCGTACCAGTGGCATTTGCCTTTGTGGAGGGTGAGAACGCCGATAGCTGGTATTGGTTTTTGGAGCGTGTAAAGTTGGCAGTGGTGCAAGGACGACCTAATGTTTGTGTCATACACGACCGACATGCAGGTTTGCTGAAGGCGATATTGGACATGAAGCATGGTTCTGTTGAGCGTGGTGTTCCAGCTCGTTGGCCTGACATACAATCCAGGTGGTGCATGAGGCATTTGGGTGCGAACTTTTATAGTCATTTCAAGAATAAGCATCTGATGAACATGTTCAAAAGGCTGTGCAATCAGAATCAACAGAGGAAGTTTAATGCAATGTGGCAGCGGCTTGATGAGTTGACAACAAAACAAATTAAAGAGTTGTCGAAGAGGCCGAACCCTGACCCTGATAGGTCTGTTCCTCTTTGTGGCCTCCCACGGATGGTCCGAGGAACGTCGTCCGGAGAGCAGGGTCATCTATCAGGTGCTTCTCTGATTGGATTGAGCATGAGCCAAAGGAGAAGTGGTCATTGTTGTACGATACAGATGGTTCCAGATATGGAATAATGACAACAAACATGGTAGAGGTGTACAACTGGGCTATTCGTGGTTTCAGAGGATTGCCTCTTGTTGGAATAGTGGAGGGGATTTTGTATGGGACGTGCAAGTACTTTCGTGAAAGACATGCAGCAGCTTGTCATGCTATGGCTGACAACAGATTGATATTTTCAACATTCATGACAACTTACATGGAGAAAAAGATTAAGAAGGCAAGTTTTCACCAATGATGAAAGATTTCGATGTCATGCATCACAGTGTCATCAATTCATTGACCCTGCATCAGTGCATGCATCTGCCCCCTGCATGCATGTCCATTATTGCTGTCATACCCTACCTCTGTTACATCCACATCTCCTCGCAATGACAGGCAAAGCATCCAAGGATGCATTATTGCTGTGACCTGCCTCTCCATTATTGCTGAGCTTTTGACCTTATCTCTCTCTGCATGCATTATTGCTCACATCATTGTCGAACAGTGACCCTATCTCTCTGCATGCATCTCTATTATTGCTGTCACATGCAAAGCATCCAATGCCTAAGTATAAATCTAATGGGTTGCACATAGAAACCAAGGTGCCTACTCCACCAAACCGTCCACATGGCTGAATCAAGCAACAGAAGCCTTCCATTGCCTCCGTGGAGCGACCGGCCGCTATGCAAGTGCGGTCATCGAGCCATGATTAGAACGTCGACAAAGCGTGCCACATCTGGCATGAGGTTCTTTGGGTGTCCTGACTTGGACCCTGATTTCATGGTAACTAAGCATTTCTCTAACACTTGTAGCATTTTCCAGTCTGTAACGCTACAACATTTTTCCCTACCTTCTTCAGGGTTGTGACTTCAAGCAATGGATTGATTCGGTTCGGCCCACAAATGCTACTCGTGCAGCCATCGAAACCGAAACCACAAGTGAATATCTCATGAGGATGGCTGACCATGAAAGGCTCCAACAGGCACGTCCAACTAGAGGGCAAAGGGAACAAAATATTCAGCACGCCCAGGGAGGAACTAATGGAGCAAAGGATCAAGGCAGCAATGGATGAACGTAGCCGCCGTGAAGAGCAAACACGCCAGCGTGCAATGGCACGAAGTCAACAGCGTGAGGAAGAAGCTCATCAACGCCATGCTCAACAAGTAGCTGCATGGCGCGAGGAAGCTCGACGGGCACAAAGGGGGCCTAAGTAGAAGCCATGCATGTTTGTTGTTCCTATTATTTATTTTTCCCTAAGGCATGTTAGGTTTAGAGCGGAACACAACTATGATAGTAGTCGTCACGTGTTCCGTACATGCCATTGCAACCAGTATTTGTAATCTTTGTTGTACTTCACTCTATGTATGGAGCCTAAGTTATCGTACCTTTTTTCGGATACACAGCATGTCGACTGCACAGTATTTTCATTGCACAGCTCGTTTTTGTTTATTGCACAATATGTTTTCACAGTATTTTTGATTGCACTTAAAATAACCTCACATAAATGGTAATCTATCAAACATAAATGAGAAACAAAAAATACATGCGGTAAATAAATTTCGAAAAACAAAAAAGAAAGCAGCTTGTCGCCCTTGGTCTGGGCGACTAGATCCCTGTCGCCCTGCGTTGGCTCTACTCGCCCACGGGATGGGCGACTAGCCCTTGTCGCCCCAAGGTGGGGCGACTGGTTCTTTGTCGCCCGATGTACGGGCGACTGGGCCCCACCAACCGGACGCACAGGTATTTCCGCTTCCTGTCGCCCGATTGATGGGCGGCAAGAGGATATCGCCCATTGACTGGGCGATTGGGCGACTAGTTTTGCTAATTTTGAAAACGACCGGTTATTAATAAAAATATAATAAAAAATTCGATTAAAAATAAAAAAAATTCGAAACTTCAGGACCCGAGAGATAACACACCCGCGTGCTGCTTGTCAGCTTCCGTACTTCGTTTTCCACGGCAACTTCCACCGGGATGGGTGCTTCCGGCTCGACGCCCGGAGCAAGCCGGGACACGGAAGAATGCACCTAGGAACACAGGTGGGCTCGGGGCAGGCTGCGCCCGGCGGAGGCATGACCCGGCGACCGGCATGACCGCAAGGCTTGACTGCTCAAACCCACATCAATTGACTAGTCTCTCTCTTTCGTCTCCGGACTCCGTGTGTGCATGGAGAATTGGAGGTGGTCACGGGATTGGGACGCACGAACACAGTAGCGTGATCATGATGACTTGTGAGTTGCCAGACAGACCGGTCAGGTCATATATACCTCCCCCGGTGAGAGAACAGAGAAATGTTGTCGCCCGGCGATCGATCCAGGTCAAGCGTTTCGAGAAACGTTGAACTTTCTCGTGTCAACCTTTCCATTCTTGCTCTGCATTCACTAGTCTACAACGTTTCGGTCCGTAAGGAGATTTCTGCACCACCGCCTGAACTCGACGCGAAGACGACCAGAAAATACGTGCTCCAGACTCCAGATGTACGTCCATGTGCGCTGGCTTGCCGGCAGAACCATTCGTTGGATCGGATGATTGGTTCATCATGGACGGAATATAAGTCGATGCATACCCACATGTCGAATTCAATATGTATCACAGTTCAGGAAAACAACAATGGATCAACCATTACTCGCTGATCATGCAGCCGCGCGGATATTTTTGTTAATGCAGGTGTCATGGGTGATGTAAGATGATTCGCGAGTACTAGCACGTGCGGGATCAAGGAGACAACTCGGTTCTCGAATTTAGTTTTTGACCTTGCCTTGCGCATGGCTCCCCGCCATGATCACCTATAAATAGTTTTTTGACCTTGCGGATAGCTCCATCATTAGAGATGTGTGCGATTCTTTTTAAACAGATCTAGTTATTGGTTTGAATTTGAGAAACAAAACTAGTATACCTTTTTTGTTTGTACGTGAGCCCCATGTTCCCTCATTTCAAAAAGCATGCATCTTTTGTCAATTTCAGCTTCTCAACTACTCAATTATAGTGTCAGGCATACCAAATTAGTGCACCAATAATTGTAGATATACGGTCATCATCTATAAGAACTCAGAAGTGCCATGGCATGCTCGAACTTGCAGTTAAAACTCCTAAGAAAGCGATGTGAGTCATATGGTACTCCGTTGCCACAAGGTACAAGATGAGCTACAAACCCCATCTTATTAGCACCACCCCACTGGCAGTTCGTG
Organism: Eragrostis nindensis; assembly: GCA_012490785.1. Lineage (NCBI taxonomy): Eukaryota > Viridiplantae > Streptophyta > Magnoliopsida > Poales > Poaceae > Eragrostis > Eragrostis nindensis. The sequence continues at coordinate 324,811 of JAAXCT010000326.1, forward strand.
CCTAGTTCGTGCGCATGATTCTGGCGCCCCACCGCTGTTCCTATATATTGCCCGTTCATTCCTCCACTGGATACATTGCCAACCTCTCATGAAGCTTCTTTAATTTTGTTCTAGAACCAAAAGCATCGCTATGATTCCAACATTGATTGTGAGCTTCCCTAGTTTCATCCAACTCGAATTGAGTAAATACATTTTTGTCAAGCTAGATTAGATTTCTATAACCACGAGCAGGCCTCCCATGTTCTCTGACGATTAACAAGTGGACACTGACGATAAGGTAGCTCAGGCGTGCATGCCGCACATGGTCGATCTCTCCCAACAACCGCTCTGATCCAGTATTTTTTTTAATGTATGTACCACTACAATTGCATCGTGATGCACGCAAACCACATACGCACAAATGTACAGAACGACCTTTCAACCTGTATATGAAAACAAAAGACGAGGGACATCATTAGGTTTGGAGAGCAGAGCACCATCGGTCGATGGACCAACCATTTTATAGGTCGAAAAAAGGGGAAAAAAAGAAGAAGCGAAGAATCGATCATCCCAGGAAACCGATTCTCCACTGACCATATAAGTTTCACAAAACGTTAATGGGGTGGGACAAATCACCGTTTTTCGAAAGGAAAGACGAAGAGGAGAAAGAGATCGAGAGGTTCTTTCAATACAAAAGGAGAGAGAGAGAGGGAGGAGAGAGAGAGAGAGGAACAACGCGTGGACAAGTTAATTGAGGAAACAAAAGTGCCAAGAGAGAGAGAGAGGGGAACAACGCGTGGACAAGTTAATTGAGGAAACAAAAGTGCCAATTAGACGAGATAATTGAGGAAACAAAGCGGCCAACTAGACTAACGCTGCGTACAAAAATCAGCAAAAGTTTGTAGTTTCCATTTATATATTATTCTATTCTACAATTTTGAGTAATATAAATACCAGAAGAGGGCAGCGTTGCGGCAACGACCCAGTCGTCTCTCGCTCTCCCCCTCCTCCAAGCCAAACCAGCAAAGCCCGAAGAAGCCTTCTTCTTCCTCCTCCATCTCCGACGCCGCGCGCGTTCCCGCCGGCAAGACACGTCGATCGATCAGTATGGTGCTCTCCCATGGCGTCAGCGGCTCTGACGCGTCGATCCACTCGACGTTCGCGTCCCGCTACGTCCGCGCTTCGCTCCCCAGGCACGTCGTCTTCTCGCGACCTTTTCTCGGCAGCTCCGGCGACGGCGAGACCGACCGACGCATGACGATCTGTTTGCTGTGCAGGTTCCGGATGCCGGAGAACTCGATCCCCAAGGAGGCGGCGTACCAGATCATCAACGACGAGCTGATGCTGGACGGGAACCCGCGGCTGAACCTGGCGTCGTTCGTGACCACGTGGATGGAGCCCGAGTGCGACAAGCTCATCCAGGCCTCCGTCAACAAGAACTACGTCGACATGGACGAGTACCCCGTCACCACCGAGCTCCAGGTACGCCTCCAGCTTGTTCCCTCGGCGCCCACGCTTGGTTTGGTTCAGCTTAATTATCCTGCCCCGTTTGCACGCTCGATTCCTGATTTTGTTTCGATCTGATCAGTCTCGGCGGTAGGATCCATGGTTTTGCATTGGCCACTTGGCTTGGCCGGCCTCTGATTGATCCGGCCTCGAAACGAGAAAACAAACACGAGAATCGCATACCGTCACATGCGCACGCGTAGTTCTCGTGGACTCGTTGAATTCTTTTCTGAGCTTCTTTTCTTCCCCTGTTCCTGGCTTCATTCTTCTTCCCTATTTTTCCCTTCCACTGTCGAGGAGGGAAACAGAAGAGAACCAGGAACTAACGGATCAAGTACTGTACACTCCACAGTGGATGAAGGAAAAGGAGAGTACCTGAACCGGGAGAACAGGGAAAGGAGTACTTGATTCTTTCCCTTCCACGGTGCTTGATTCGTGGAATCAAGCACTGTACGTGGATGTCAGTCCCTTTCCTTCGGTACTTCAAGCACTGTATGTGGAGTAGTACTATTTTCCACGAATCATTTTCAGCTCCCTTTGAAGCTTCGCAACGGCAGGAGGCGTGTGAACGGGATGAACAAACAAGTCGGTGCGTGTGAAGCCGGTCCGCCCGCCGGGCTGGTCCCACGACGTGCCGACTGCCGACGCGGCAGAAATGAAAGCTAATCGCCTCATGACGGTTACGGCATAGCATAATCCTTCTTCCCCTATCTGTTTATGCGGATCTTGGACAAGTTGTCAAGTTTTGCTTGATTAATCCAACAGATAAGCGTCGCTGTACCGGGATGGCTCCGGACAAGTGTTCACGTGGGGCTGAACTCGTGGCCGGCGAGAGCGGGTCGGGTCTCGTCGAGACCACGAGCCTGTTTGTCTTTACCTGCAGCATTTCCTGCATTCGCCGCACCTGCTGCTCCTTTTCTTCTCCTTGTTTGAAAATTGAAACCATGGGAAAAAAACGCGGTAGTGGTCTCTGATCAAGCCCACTGGCCGCTGCCAATGGGCGGCGGCTATCACGGCCGAAAGCTGCCTCCCATGTCGAGGCCAAGTTGTGAGCGCGCCAATAGGCATGTCCGTGCCCGTGCCCATCCGTCATATCATCTTGGCGGACAAACTGCTTCATCGCCCAATGAGGTTCGCTGGCCCGTCGCTATCCATCCGCGAGATAACAGTACGTGGGAGAACGTAGAGCTGTTTGACTAACGGTTTATCTGATGTTCTTAGCAACTGTTTAGCGCCTTGCCATAGTAGTATTTTAGTTCTCTTTAGGCTGTCCGCACCGCTGTGCGGTAAAGCTCCCTGCAGCACGCTTTACCGGACGGGAGCGCTGCACCGCGGCCCGCTAAATGCTACGCTACGCTTGCGTAGGAGCAGTGATCCGCCAAATCTAGCGCACGGAGCGGACGCCTGCTGCCGCTGCCAATCCGAGACGCGTGGAAGAGAGAGAGAAGAGAATAGATAAAAAAAAGGAAAGAGGAGGAGAGATGAAAGGAGATGGTTGAATAAAATATTGAGTAGTTAGGATAGAGGAAGATATAGAGGAACGATGGGTGCGAAAGAAATTGGTTTAGAGAAAAGAATCTCGATGACCAGGACAGAATATTCCTTTTAGAGGAAGCAAATAGAGTAACATAAGTGCGGAGAGCCTTATTGCCAACAAACGGCGGGACGAAAAAGTTCTGTATTGCCTCGCTTGGTTTTGCGAAATGAATAAAAACGGTGGAGCAAACAAATAATAACCAAAGCAAAGTAATCGAGAGGCCAAATTGTGTTTTTGCTTCATTTCCTCCTTTGGCGGCGCCCGGCCACCTAGATCGATCAGTCATGGTGGTTTGGTTGGTTTAGGGTGGCTCCAATAATGTTTGATTAAACCTCACAGAACAATTTGATTCGTGCCCGCGCACATCACATATATATAGGTCGCTGTGGCATGTCCACGCAGGAGGACAGAAAAGGAAAGAACGAAGATGGACAAGATAGGTCAGCACTTTCGTCAGTATGCGTGTGGAGAGAATCAGTGTGCTCGAATCACAGAAACACACCTGGCACAGTACTAGGTCCCTCGTCGGGCACCGGTCAGGCCAAAAGAGTTGTCTCTCCATAAAATTCTCTGTGGAATGATTTTCGTATCAGATTCCAAATCCAAAGTGGGAATCTGGTTCTATAAAACATTGGAGAATCCGAATTAAAGATAGCTCGGTGAAGTAACGGAATTTCTCCTCCGTAGCCTGATAGTGATACTTGCAATTGTGTGTGTACTACACCTGTCAGAGTGGCTTGGAATTCAAAATATCATTTTCTGGAATTTGAAAATACTGCTCCAAACAACTAATCTGGCGGAACTTCGACATGATAGTACTAACCCATAGTGTTAATTTCCTATAGAAAAAATGGGGACAAGAGAGTTATCAGTGTTGTTCTTGTACCGTACTACTTAAAACAAATTTGGCCTGAACTTGTGATTTTGCAGAACCGGTGCGTGAACATGATCGCGCATCTCTTCAACGCCCCGCTCGGGGAAGACGAGACGGCCGTGGGAGTCGGCACGGTCGGGTCGTCGGAGGCCATCATGCTCGCCGGGCTGGCGTTCAAGAGGCGGTGGCAGAACAAGATGAAGGCCGCCGGCAAGCCCTGCGACAAGCCTAACATCGTCACCGGCGCCAACGTCCAGGTAATTAAGCGATCGAGTTCGCAAATCGATGTGGTGCGCCGTGCGATGCACCACGTACGTGTGTAGTAGTTTACTCTTGCTGATGGCTTGACTGGAACCGGAAATGCAATGCAGGTTTGCTGGGAGAAGTTCGCGCGCTACTTCGAGGTGGAGCTGAAAGAGGTGAAGCTGCGCGAGGGCTACTACGTCATGGACCCGGAGAAGGCCGTGGAGCTCGTGGACGAGAACACCATCTGCGTCGCCGCCATCCTCGGCTCCACGCTGAACGGCGAGTTCGAGGACGTCAAGCTGCTCAACGACCTGCTCACCAAGAAGAACGCCGAGACAGGGTAATTGATGGAACCGAGCAAGCACTCTGTCTACTCATTGTCAGTGCATTACAGCACAATGCCTTGCAATTCTTATGTGTTTGAACTGAATGTGCAGCTGGGACACGCCGATCCACGTCGACGCGGCGAGCGGCGGGTTCATCGCGCCGTTCCTGTACCCTGACCTGGAGTGGGACTTCCGCCTGCCGCTGGTGAAGAGCATCAACGTGAGCGGGCACAAGTACGGCCTCGTCTACGCCGGCATCGGGTGGTGCATCTGGAGGTCCAAGGAGGACCTGCCGGAGGAGCTCATCTTCCACATCAACTACCTCGGCGCCGACCAGCCCACCTTCACCCTCAACTTCTCCAAAGGTTCCAGCCAGGTTATCGCACAGTACTACCAGCTGATCCGCCTTGGCTACGAGGTACATATAAACAAACTGCGCTTAAACTTGAACACGCTGATAACACATTACATCTTTACGTGTTCTGATTTCCTGCATGCAAAAACAAAATGAAAATGCAGGGTTACCGGAACATCATGGAGAACTGCCAGGAGAACGCGATGGTGCTCAAGGAGGGCCTGGAGAAGACGGGCAAGTTCAACATCGTGTCCAAGGACGACGGCGTGCCGCTGGTGGCCTTCTCGCTCAAGGACAGCAGCCGGCACAACGAGTTCGAGATCTCCGACTTTTTGCGCCGCTTCGGCTGGATCGTGCCGGCCTACACCATGCCCCCCGACGCGCAGCACGTGACGGTGCTCCGCGTCGTCATCCGCGAGGACTTCAGCCGCACCCTCGCCGAGCGCCTCGTGCTCGACATCGAGAAGGTGCTGCACGAGCTCGACGCGCTGCCCGCCCGCGTCCCCAGCGGCGACTTCGCCGCGCTCGCCGCCGCCGAGGCCAGCGAGAGCCAGAAGGAGAAGCAGCGCCAGGTCATCTCGCTCTGGAAGAGGGCCGTCCTCGCCAAGAAGAAGACCAACGGCGTCTGCTAATTTTAAGCCACGCGGTGCATGGACATTGGAGCTGCTGGTCTATTTGTGAGAATGTTATTATCCTTTCTTCTTAATTTTGAACTTCGGCTGAAATTATTTGAGTTCATCACTCCCAAATTGTTTAAGGTTACAAGGCAACCTGTCGACGCCATTGTTAGGAGTTCCAGCTCGATATGAATTGTGAGGTAGCGAGCGTATTATTGTGCCAGCTGAACACCGGACATGTACTCATTAATATTTGCATTTGCATATTGGTTTGTGAATGCCCTGCCCCTCAATTTTGTGTAGTATGTTCTCCCTCTGTTTCAAAATAATTGCAAGTATGGTTTTGATTGAAGTCTAACATTTCCATCTTTAACCAATGATTCCTACAAATTCATGTAGTTTAGCAGCTTGAGATTTATGATTTTAGATTCACAATGAGAAATAGTTTCATGATATGCCGCGGTATTGTACACGAGGGCCCAGAGTTGAATGTCGATGATGATATTTTAGCTCGTCATTGTATGATTGTGTCTATGAGTCAGGAGGTCGTCATGTATGGTTATTGAGTCCGTGTGAGGGCATTTGTAACTCCTTTATGAGCCATCAATAAACGGTGGGAATGAATTTTTTTTAGGAAAAAGAAGAAGCAAATACCGCTGCAGTTCCCTCAAAAAAGAAGGGGAAAAAAGGAGAGAGAAGCAAATACGGCCGCAGAGCACCTGAGAGAAAGTGCATCATACCATGTTCTTTGAGATAAAGCGCATCATATAATATTTTCTGGATCTTCGCTCGATAACTTTGAGAAAGTGCATCAAACAATGGTCCACATTGCAACTCTTTTTTCCACTGACAAAGGATATCGCTAGTACGCGTGGAGCACGCCATAGCTATGTCTTCGTAAAACAACACTTGTACACTCCCAGTCAAAAGTACAACCACCATTCCAGGAAGTCACACACACTTGTCCACGTTTGCCGATCCCAGCTCGCACACGCGCCCTCACGCCCCTATCACGCGACAAGGCCACAACAACCTCGTCCCAACGGGGAGAATAAACCATCAAATTACCAATCCCGGCACGCCGCGCAGCTCGCAACTCCCATCCATCGTGAAGCTCGCAACTCTCCATCGTCCACAACGCACAGTCGCTTTCGCCGGAACCCTGCCTGCCGCGCTTGAAGCTCTTGGGGCACTCGTACGTCCGCGAACCCAAACTGAAACTCGCGAAGCGCGCGGCGCGGGTGCGCACGCGGCCGGCGCCACCGATCGATCCCCTCTGCGTTTGCGGCTTCTTATCATCATGATCGCCACTACCCGAGACTGGCCGGCGTCGCCATCGCTTCTTCTTCTTTCTCCCCAACTGATGGCCACGCACTCCGTGCAGGGGGTGGTTCTCGCTTCGGTTCTACGTAACGGCCCCGGCCGTGCGTGCGCCTGGGCTAAGCTAAAAAGAGCACGGCTCCGGCGCACGGGCGGACGATGTGTAGTATGCAGTCCTCCACTTGGTGCGCTAGAACGTCAGCAGCGCACCACCACCTTGTTAAAATGTCACCTAAATTTGCATGGCTGCAGAAATCGAAAGGTAATTAAATGATATATAAATTAATATCCAAAGATCCAGTACAAACAAAAAAAGCTATTCGAGACCGTGGCAGCGGGGGAAAAACCTACTTCGAGTTTGACGACAAAACTGACAAGACCATGTAAAAGGGCAACTTAATCCGAATATCCGAAGAAACTTATTGTTTTTCTCTGAACCAGAATAAAGTGGTTCCCCTTCCCCACCTTTAGCTTCCACAAAGAGTAGTTGTTAGATGGCTCATTTTCTCTAGCCACTAGGTGTAGCTGTCAGTAAGATCTCAGTTAGTTTTCAGTGATCACCTTTGCTTGACTTCCGTTAACAATTCTCCACTACCTTGATGAGCAGCTGGGACAAAGCTACAATAATTCCTTCCCGCTGGTGGTACAACAGGGGTGATTGAAACGGGTCTTCAAAAGAGGTTTTTAACTGAAGAATATTAGGAGACATCGTCAGGCGTGCGCCTCGTCGGGAACCCGGTTAGTTGGATCATCGGATCACACACCAACTTTTCCCAATTGCAAAGTTACAGTGGGCTGTTCAGCTACAGCACGCTGGATTAGAGGGGAAGGGGAAGGAAAAATGCAAGCGTCTCGATCCCCACGGGTTTAAAGCATCACCATATAGAGGTATCGAATCCCATCAGGATAGGTATAGTATGATCTCCTAAGCATGTATCTCTTTTCAGCCGGGTGATACCGCTTCTTTCCACCCACACCTAATGAAAAAAGCTGCGGTGAAGAAGCTAAGGAAACTCTGGCCAGCTTCCAGGATGGGCACTGGGTATAACAACGTAGTATATTCCACTCCCATCTACTGTAATATAGTATCTGATTGAAATTCTATATCGAGCTCTGGTTGCAATGTAAAACTGAGACCACCCGTCTCGCGAGTTTTTTTTTCAAAGGTACAATACTACATGTAGGCAGTCTCATAGTCCGTCTTATGCGTTACTATATAGAATTTTTGGTGACATGGAAGAGAGAGAGGGAGGTGACAGAAAGAAGCGGTTGTTTCGTGAGGCAACCACCTCATGCGCTAAAATTTAGGAGTATGAGACGGCTTTCACACCATTGTATGAGTTGTAGTTGCCATGCAACTCATAAATATTTCTTTTTTCATCCACAAATAAAGGAAGGATAGTACTTCTTTGAGACAACTAAAACAACCATCTATTGTATATGTGGTCTCATAAATCGTCTTATGATTATGAGAGACAACACCTTTGTACCTGCCCTTATAGTTTTAACGTACGAGTCTTAAAACGAAGCGAAAAGTCTATTTGACTTTCCTGAATAATTCTGATCGCTGAACAAAATCTTGGCTTGATTTACACTCCGAACAATTCAAAGTGGCAATGGGCATCATATCAAAAATTGCCCCTTTATTTCCCAGCAAATAAGTAGGATTGGAAGCTCAAAATTTGCATGATGATAGCTAGAAAGAAAACTATATTACAAAAATCATAAAATATTTTTGAGATTTTTTATGCATATAGTGTTAGGGTCAAATTAAATACAATTGAATTATATAAACAATGTTGAAATATATTATATTATATTATTGTAACATAGTCTACTGTCTAAAATACCAATATGTAAAATTTGAGCTTTAAATTCAATGCGTAGACAAATAAAGAAAAAAACAATTTGTGAACTATGTAGTTTGTAATTTCTCCAAAATACTTAACGACTGAGGATGAAAGGCCCTAAGAATTAGTGAATTGTACAATGTGTCAAGTTATACCTCTCCTTCAGCAGACAAAAAAATAAAGGAAGATAAGAGATCTGTGAACTATGTATTTTGTAATTTCTCCAAAATTAATCAAATATATGCTTATTTTACCTTTTATTTTATTTTGATAACAATGCTATTGTTAGGAATTAATTAAATACTACTGCTTGTTTTTCCTTTTACTTTACTTCTAAAAAATGTGTTTGAATGAATTGAAAAGGCTCTTGTTTGACATCCAATCGACTCTTGCTTTTTCTAAGCTATTGCTAGGAAGAGAGGCTACACAAACAACAATTCAAATGAGTCATCTAATAATCCCTTACCCCCAAAAACAATATATGAGGCTTTTGGCCACACAAAGAAATACAAAGGGTGGCTTTGGATGGTTAGCATGAAGATGATGGATTATATTTTCTTATCTCTTACAAACAATGAAGATAACCCCCCTCTAAGAGTTTAACATATGCCTTGGATGAGTGTAGGAAAAGAAAGTTTGTATGGGATTGTTGGAACAAAGATGTAAACAAGATGAAGATACATGCTTGGGGTTATTTTTTGGACTAGAGGAATCAATTGCATTATTCTTGTTCTCTAGTATTGGAGGGGGGAGGTAGATGTCCATAGGCTTGCCATATGCATGACTACTCGAGATTTGTAGTTGGTAGAATCAAATCATTACTATAATGCAAAATGTGATTAATGTTTAAATTCCAATTGCACATGAGATTGTGTTCCAGAAATACTATTGGGCTGACCGTGCAACCTTTTGCTATGTTCTACCATTACTTTTGGATCTTAGACTCTATAAAGTTTTTCAATGAGGATGGTGTCTATACAATTTTCATTTCTTGGTTTGTCATTGAATTAGTAAATGACTTGGTGGTTAATGAATGCAAGTGTAATTCATATTTCACAAGTTAAAGAAAAAGTCTCCTTCAATGATTTAAATTCTGAGTAAGTTGGAAGGCAACGGCCGTGGAACTAGATCTGGGGCTCGTAATTTAGTAGACTTGCACTTGTTGTGATTGGGTTAGTTTTTTATTCACTCATTTGCTGCTTGTGTAGGTATTTATAAGCATTGAAAGAATCAACTATTGAAGATTTTGTCATGGCTGTTATTAACCTCCACACGACCATAGGGAAATTGTACTATTTGCTCCGCTTGGTTCTTGAATAAAATTATGTTATGAAGTGTGATGAGCTATATACAGTACGAAGATTTTGACAAGAAGTAAATATTGCCTTACAGAATAAATTGGTACTCCCTCTGATCCAAAAGATCAGTTCTTATGATTTAAAATATCTCTAATATTGCATTGTGACCAATAATAGCTATAAAAATATATTAGTTCTAAAAAGGTATATATACATTATAAAAGTATTCTTCATAATGATTCTGATAAGATCAACTTTCACCTATTCATGTTCAAAGATAAAAAAATGTGTTGGCTTGGAATAAACCCTTAAAAGACTATTTCATAGAAGAGGGAGTAGAAAGGTGAGGAACTATAGATATTTCTGTTGAGATATCGTCTTTACCAGTTGAGTGAATAATTTTGGGCCCATGTTTTCAAAAACAGGTTGAGTGAACAATTTTGTAAAGAAAAAGTTCATCAGTAGTTTTTAAAAGTTTCGGAGTGAATCTGTTTCTAAGAAAAGTTGACTCACAACTTTATAATACAACTTGAGTAGTTTTTTTGTAAAGAAATAAATGTTCAGTAAGTACTTCTAGAAAAATAGTTGACTTGTGTAAATATTTTTATGAAGAAAATTTTTAATTGTTTTCTGTAAAATACTTGTTACACAACAACCCGCTCATCGGATGATAATAGTTCACACAATAACCTCAGTCTCCTCGCATCAATGTAGTGCCGCACGTCTAGGCTCACTATATAATAATTAGGTTTGGCAATGTTTTGTTAGCTTTACAAAATTACTTGTGCTTTGTCATATGTCCAATAGTTGGAAAACTATTTGAGTATATATTTGCAATATCAAAAGTTAATTACCTTTCGGTTGTATAAAAATCATTGTAGCGTTAGTACGGGGATATACTATTATTATATTTTATTCGGAATACTCACCGGCTGACAGTCAGCAGTTCAGCCGGTGTCGAATATCTCCAGAAGGGATACAGCAACAATTGGGGCACACAAAGCTTACCGGCAAAGTTAACTTGCGAAGTGGCGAAGCCGGCCAGCCGCAAAGCGTCAGGCCAGGAGGTGCTGCCTCGCACCGCAGGCGCAGAGGCGCACGCATCACATGTGCGCGGAGCCGCGGACGTGCGGTGGTTAGGTGAGTTAGGTATCGCCCTGTCTAGCTAGCTTGATGTGAGGATGGAGATAGATATACCGGTCTCGTTCCAGCTGCGTCGTCTTCATCAGCAAATCTGCAGCCACGGTTAAGCCTCCGGCGCCGGAACCGTCGTTTTCCGGTGCGTTGAAGCATAGCTTCCGGCTCCGGCTACGGGCCAGATAAGTGACGGACGCGTATACGCCGTCGCCATCCGATGCGCGCCGCTCCTTGATCGTGTATATGCATATATATCTTGAGTGCCCAACTCCGGGCCGAAATCTGATACGTACACGGCTATACGGGGGGTTCCGACGCGACCGATCGATCGATCAGTCGATCGCGGCGGCGAGACGGGAGCAGGTGAGCCGCGTCCCGCATGCATCGGAGCGTTTACTTGAGCTCGTGGGACTTGGGAGTAGCTCGATCGAGAGAGAGTTGCCGGTTTGCATGCGTGTAGTGTTTCATAAGACTAGCAGGTTTGAAGTTCAAAGCCCCTGACGCCCGCGCGATAGATGATGCTTGCGCACACGTACTTCTTGTGAAACTACTCTCGCCGGTCCAACAGTTTTGGCCTCCCCCCGGCAGTTTTATTTCGAACTTCTGTGATCCAAACACTTTTATGGTATAATAACACTGTGTTTGGAGGGTTCCAATCACTTGGATGGAGGCTCAAGGATAAATTAGACACGTGAAAAAAAATAATCATTTGGACGGAGGCTAACGGATAAATTTGACACGTGAAATGAAAATTGGTTGTACAGGGCAACGATTAACGACTAATGTGCAAGTAAATGACGTATTTCCGTTGAAGCCAACAATTCCGTAATGGATTTGGATGTAGATGCGCATGTCTCTGCCGATCCAGTCCTTCTGTTTCGTCCAAGTAACATGAGAGGACTCAGTAAAACCATCTTGTCACCAGGTGTCAAAAATTTCGCAGAGAGAATCTCGTTCACGCATGTGTACCTTGTCATCACCGGCTCCGTTTCCCCAGTGTCTTGTATGTCACTTTATCCCGGCTGAGATCACGTTCAAAGATGGTAGGCAGGAATAACCGGTTCGGAAGCCCCGGTTCGGGCTGATTAGGTCACCTGGAACGCAGCATCTTGTGCGTCAAGACTCGTTAGTTATTGCTTCGTTTTACGGCACACGTCACTCTTGCACCGTTATTAGTTCTTGCGATTATTCGTGCGCACTCTTTTCAAACGCTTGGAAAACACTTTCTGAAGTATTTCCTGCAGGTGCGAGAAAACGAGCACTGCAGGAGGTCCTCTGTTCTGTCTCGATCAGTCATGTCTGCACACGTGAGAACCAGCAACCAGGAATGTGCCTAATATGCAAAAGCCTGACGTTTGATCGGTCCAAAGTTTATGGCTTTGTTTCATGTACGGTAAGAAAATTGCGCAGCACTTGAAAATTTGGGGGACAGAACGACTTTGCTGAGAGTTTTTCGTTATGGAAAAAAGGTGTACGAACTCTTAAGACTGAAACACTGAATAGGGACCTCCTGAACTTACTTTTTATCATTTTAAAGAAAAGACAATAAACATATATAATTGGTAAACTTTCGAATGGATGCCCGATGTGAATGTACACCCAAGTATATTTTAGTTCCTATTTTAATAACTCAGCTGCTTGCTTAATTTCTAAGAACTTTTATCTGCGATACGGAACAGAGTTAGGCCAACGGTTGAAGCTGACATCTAGCAGCCAGTACACCCTTGTGGAGCATGTAACCTGCAATGGAAGCAGAGAAGAGGCACACGCTCCCAAGCATGCAGCTGATCTTCCGTTGTTGACCACAGAAGCAATCTAATGCAGGAAGGAACGAATATATCAATTAATAACTTCTGATAGGTAGTTGCTGTTACCCTGATATGCGCTCTCTATCACCGGAATGTCTCCCTTATAGTTGTCAAGGACCCATCACCTGAAATTTGTCATAAATACTTTTAGATAGCAAGCTTCTGAGATATCTACAAACAAGTAAACAAAACTTCGAGACATGGACACCTTGGTAATCTCAGAATATAGAGATATGCCAACAAATTTTCTAACTATTTCTTTACCACAACGTTACCGATTTGTTCTGACATTGTTGGAAACATTCTCAGTGTTTTTTTTTTTAAGTTCTCAGTTATTGAGGTTCTCAGTTTTGCACCCAATAGCATTGTGTCCACAATGTAGGTGAAGAAATAACAAGATCTTCTACAGCAGGTTTGCAGGGTTGGAATTCAGTCTATAGATCACATACCAACCTGCTAGACATGGTTGAAACTGTTCGACAGTTCTAGAAACGATTTCACCAAACTTTTGGCGTACTAAGCAGAAACATTTAACAGCATTATATATGGTTTTTTTTAAAAAAACCAGCATTATAAGTAGCATATGTATAGTTACATCCCAGTTGACCAAAGCATCAGCAGGGCGCAGGGAACAAATAGAGAAATGTGTTGATTGGCCGGGTAGGTCTGAGGCGCCCAACAGCACTAGAAAATCCACAGCTACTACAACGAGCTAGTTGGCTCTTCGTTGCTACAAGCAGAAACTAGTCTCATTTGGTTCTAATATATTTTGACTTCAAGGTTTCAAACCGAACTATTTTAGCTATGCAGGATTCAGTATTTGATACGCCTCGGTATTCATGAAGCATGTCATTTGTCTGAGCATGATAATACCATCATTTTAATTATCCTGTTTTCGTATATTAACTTGCCATGGAATCTACTAATCACAAGCACTAAATGTAATAATGTTGCAGGTTATGGTCGCCAATGCAGCATATATTTTAAGGCATGTTACTATAATTAGGTGTCGAGTACATTTGGGGAGGGAGAGTGATGGGTTGGTTTTAAGTAGACGTTGTAGGTTTGAAACATCAGAGGGATGTTGAGACCTGAACAACAGAGTTCCCCCCACCAAGCAACCCTACGGCCAGCCGCATCCATCTTTCCCCGTTCTCCCAAACTCTCAAAAACATTAGGTGCGCCAGGTGAAGAACTTTCTTGCACACAAAGACCGATTGAGCTTGCGAGAAAATAACAAGTGATCTTTCTGAAAGGTACGTATATGCTAATATCTCGAAAACAAGCAAGTACAAATACCTATATCTACTTGAGCCAGTACGTTGCACCATCTTAATAAGATGATAGGCTAGGTAGCACACGAGCTTGAAACAATTTTGGTTGAAACAGTTACATGTGTAAATATGTTCATATACAGATCTTTTTTTTTCCCAAACTGTATAATATTTTGAGTTTGTTTGATCGGAGTGTTACTAATCAAGATAAGCTGGTCTCAGCAAAGGTCATAGGTAGTTGGCACACATGCATGCAGCTTATGCCTGGTTACTGTATGTTGTTTGTTGAACGATTGTAACCGGCAAGGTAGTTAGTTGATCTTGTGGACCTATAGCATGTAACTAACATTTCCTATTCTCTCTCTTGCGAAGCTTAACGTACAAAACCACCCGTTAGCCCACACGTAGCATCAAACTAACTCTGGTGTAACCATCTCCTAACTCACTATCTTCTCCCTCACTAACGATCAACAACAACGAGAGAGGAAAAAAAACTGTCCACTACTTTCCCTTCTTTTTATATACCCCCACAACCCTTATCTTTCTCTTGCCTCTTCTCACACCATCCAGCACACCGCGATCTTAATTGATCGATCTGTGTTCTTCCTGTCTCAGATAGCTAGTTTTGATTCTTCTTCTCCTGCTGCTTATTTATTCCGCTCTGCGGCCTCGATTAGGAAGATAATTAAGAGACAGTTCAAGATTGTTGCAAGGGTGTACAGAGCTTTGGAGAGAGGCGGTTGTTGCTTCGTTGATTTGGCGATCAATCGATCGATTGAGGATGTGCACCAGAGGCCACTGGAGACCATCAGAGGACGAGAAGCTGAAGGAGCTCGTTGCGCTATATGGGCCACACAACTGGAACGCCATCGCCGAGAAACTTCAAGGGCGATCAGGTACTATATATATGATCAAGAAATGATCCCATATACACAGCATATGTATCGGCTAACTAGTTGATTCTTCAATTCTTTTCCTGCTCCTTCCTTTTCGTTCAATTGGTTGCTTTGGAGTTTTGACTTTGTGATTTATTTTGCATGCATGCTTAGTTAAGAGTGTTTAGATCTGTTAAGGTGTCATGTCAAAGAGGTGACTTGCCATTCGTCAATATGTGTGATATTCACTCTCATACATATATCTGTCATTTATTTGTAGAGCAATTGTATCTACCTTTCCAGTGAGGTTAACTTTTCTTGCTTTGTAATTCATCCGTGTGCTGTGTTCTTTCTAGCACAAGCCATGGAGCCACAAGAGCATAGCGTATTCAGGGAGCTAGCTAATAACTGAAAATGACAAATTCGTTTCAGGGAAGAGCTGCAGGCTGAGGTGGTTCAATCAGCTCGACCCGAGGATCAACCGGAGCCCCTTCTCGGAGGAAGAGGAGGAGCTGCTCCTCGCGTCGCACCGCGTCCACGGCAACCGGTGGGCCGTCATCGCCAGGCTCTTCCCGGGGCGCACCGACAACGCCGTGAAGAACCACTGGCATGTGATCATGGCGCGGCGGTGCAGGGAGAGGATGAGGGTGTCCAACAGGTGCGCCGGCGCCACCACTGCTGGTGCCGCTGCCGGTACCGTGGAAAATGAAAACCCCAGGAACGCCAAGAAGTCCAGGCCTGACGCGAACAGCATGGCCTCCTTGCTAGACAAGTACCGAAGTGAATTCGGTGGTCCGTTTGCCATTTGCCATGACACCACTGAGGGTTATCGTTCAACAACTAATGAAGGTGAATACCTTTGCTTGCGTATTTCATTGCTTTTTGAGATAATGGGAAAATCCAGCCTTTTTGCATCATCCGATGCATAGAAGCCAATAATCGTAGCATAGCTTATTTTGTTGATACATGCATATGTAGAGATTGTGCTGATAAAAGCTTATAATAACTAAGTGTGATTCCAATTTGATCCACAGACACGGACAAATCGGTTGAATTCTATGACTTTCTCCAAGTGAACGCGAGCTCGAGCGACACAAAGTGTGGTTCGAGCATTGAGGAGCAAGATGAAAGCCGGGATGATCAAGCAGAAGGACAGGTGCAGTTCATAGATTTCATGAAGGTTGGAGCTTCTATTCGTCAATGATTTATCTATATATTTAATTAACTAGGGATGCATCCAAAGCAACTTGTAATGCTTTGTGAAAGAGGCATGCTGCAAATAGAAATCTAACACCAAAACAACTTACAGAGGAAGCACAATGCAAAGTACGTACATGACATGTAACTTATTGATGTATACACATATCTGTGCATCCACCTTTGGGACCAAAAATTTCTGAGATAGATGAGGAATTAATTATTCTCTCATTCTATTTGTAAATTATACTTAATAATATAAATATTTTTTATTCCTTTGTGGCATTAGCAATCTATATTATATTTCAATCTACCCAATTGCATATTTAGCATTTTGGGTGATTCATTTTATTTTAATTTTGCTCGATTACTAATTGTCTATACCCGAAGGTTTACCATATACAGAATGTTCAGCATGAGAAGAGACTATAATCACTATATATTGAAAGAATGTGAACGGTGCATGTGATGTTGAATTAACTCTATATTAGCTACCTACGCAACCGACGATGATGCCACCTCATATGGCAGCTATGTACCATCAATAAATCACTGTGCTTGTTTTGTTTTGGTCTTCCAACTCTGAGATGGCATGTTTGATGGAGCAAGATATATATGTTTGGGAAAGGGGGGGAAATGATGCAGTAGTAGTTAATTAATTACTTGGCGGCTTTCGGTGCAGAAACTTCATCCATTCACGTTTCTATCGAATCGCTTTTGGTGACATTATCCTAGACGACGGGGTGTAACGATGAAGACTCCTTGCTATGCTCGACATGACATTTAACAACCTGAAAGAACTTTTACAATGTTGCTGTACTGTGCAAGGCTAACGATTGACCGTTCACATATCGCACTTATATCGTGCGTGTATGTCTTAATAACTCTATTCAGTTAACTAGGTACGGCCAAACTTGTCAATATATATATATTACTTACTTTAGTCAAAACAAAGAGCACTTCTCTGAATTAAGTATCATATGAAAACAAAGGTGCCATCTATGATGAATGTACTGTTCTTTGGAGAGGATTTGTAGCAGTCGATATCGAGCATTGTAATAGGGAGGTGAATCATGTTGCACATGACTTAGCCAAAGTTGCGTTTTCCTCTCAAAGCTCCTGTACCTGGTTAGATGAGCCTCCAGGCTTCATTATAGGTGCTTTGGCAACTGATGTAACTGTCTTATCAGATCAATAAAGTTGCCGGATGGCCTTCCCTCAAAAAAAAAGTATCATATGAAAACGATACGGTGAGATATTAATTAGCCCAAACATGCTATTACTTTTATAAACTAGCATGTGCAGTATGTCTCATGAATAGTAGTATGGTGCAAAGTAGTCTAACTAGTTTTCAAATTAAGCCGTCTTTTATAACTGTACAAAAACGATCCAGTGAATTCCTGTATTGATACGTACCTTAAAAATTGAAATTGTGTATGCCATAGTATTAATTTACATGCATACACGACTAGTAGTCTTCATTTCGTGAAAAAGATGAACGAATGAATGAACAAGTTTTTATCTGAGTATACCAACTCTCCAAGCTTTTGGTGAAACGGAATGAAATGGATCAGGTACCATATGCATATCAACATGTTCTAATATCCTATAGCAACAAGATAATAATAGAAACAGTAGTAAGGACCCCGGCGGGGCAATGCATGCTTGTGGAAAAAGATACTGCACCGCGCGCACCTAATCGAACATGCAAGTGTCGTTGCGCCGGGAGAGAGGACAAAGTACAACAGTGGGTTTATCGGCCGTTTCGCAACTGATAGTGTACTTAAATCATTCCAAAAAGGCCAGCGTCGCGTTAGTTATGGTGTACTTGGCAGACCTGTCGCCGTCGATCAGCAGCGCAACGCTAAGCTAAGCTAAGCTAAACTAAGCTGCTAGCGATCGAGAAGGCATCGTGCCCAAGTTGCCGATCGATGGATCGAGCGGGGCGCTTAATTTCATCGCACGTCACCTACGCGCGCACGGAAGCTCCCGACACCGCGCACGTCGTACTGGGTACACCACCACCACCACCGGGACGCCGTCGCCGCTCGAGGCGGCGTCGCTTTCCGGGGCGGTATCATGGTGCGGGCGCGCACGGCGGCCGCGAGCTAGCGCTGGCCGTGCGGAGTGACGCGCGCGAAGATTCCGAGCGAGCGAGCGATGGACGCGTCAATCCAGCTGCCGCGACCACATCGCGGTGTTGGTGGGCGACGTGACCGCGCCAACGCACCGGGGGACGGTTTAGTAACGGGCAAGCGGGGACGTACGGCGACGGCTCGGCGAGGGCTCCGACCGACAAGGCGACGACCGGTCGCTTGCCGTTTCGTTATTTCATGTTTGTGCGCTCGCGCTAAGCGGCGCGCGGGAGAGGGAGCTCTCGCGCGGTCTTGTCGCGTCGCGTGCCTTTTCGGCTTCAATGGGTGGGGTTGGGGGTGGGGGTGGGGAGAGGACGAAGGGGGGATGGATGGATGGTCGGGGTCGACGACGGCGACGCGCGGTGGACAGCGCGATCGAGCGAGCGTCTGATCGATCAACGAGGAGGCGATGCAACTTGCGCGTCTGTCGTGGGTGGTGGGTCCGGTGACGTACGGGTTCGGTCAGCATCATCCGGCCGGGGGGGTTATGGTCCACGGATTGTCCATGGGTTTTTGATTAGTTCTGATCGAGTGATTTGTAGAGGACTTGTTTGGATTAGCGGATAGAATGTTGCTTTCGCTCTCTCTAAGATGCATAGGCAAATAAACATATTTAGCTTCCACGCACGCCTGCTAATTAATTTAGGCGGTAACTTGATTTCTCAAGGCTAGCTAGCTTAGCAAGGCACGAACAATATTGCGAGCTGCTTTACCACAAAAACTGTGTGGCAACATTTGACATATTCTGTGTGGTAACAAATTCCTCGCAAAATAAAATAAAAACCCAATCTAACATTTTACTAGAAAACTTTCTCTTCGATGCAAAAATGGCCAGTTTAAAGATCCAAGTGTATCGTCTAAAGTCGTCATACATTTGGCAAAGTTTAGTAAAGGTATAAGTCTTTGACAAATGCGGGACTAGTGCAACGATTCGTAGTTGTGGCAGAGAACCAAACGCCAACATGCTAAAAATGGTGATACAATTAACATTTGGCATGGCTATATCTGAAAATGGACAAAACACGCTGGGACACCTCATCTATTGTGCATGTCATGTATATGTTTACCCTTATCGCGGAAGAAAACGGGAGCCTCCCAGGCACTCTGCGGTTTTCAGCCAATCCTATTACGCCATGTCACTTACGGGTCGGCTGCTGAAGCGGGTCGCGTCGGCTTCACGCTCACTATCTTCCGTGCGGGCCCAGGGCATGTGGAGTGGCGTAGGTTTCACGCGCACTGCTTTCGCGCTGGCTTGGGCCTCGCCGGTAGCTATAGACGAAATCGCCGCCGCCTCATTCATCGCCCCAACCCAACGCCAGACTCGCCGCCGCCGCCAACAAATCGCCTCCGTACCTCCATCGTCGACCCCATGGGTGTCCCCTCCCTCCTCTCTTGCCGTGCCCACGCCTCTGTCTCCTTGCGTCGTCCTCGCGGGTGACACGGCGGCGTGGTGCAGCCAGGGGTACATGGCGGGCCTACAGCGGCACGACCGATGCAGGGGCTCCGGTCCGACTGCTGTGAGGGAGGTGCGGTGGCATCCACCAGGGGCGGCTAGCGGCAAGGCGGGCCAGGGCGTCGTCGTTTTCTGTGCAAGAAATCGGCAGCGCCTCCTCTTCCGCGGCCCATCCGAACCGAAGCCGCCACCCCAGCCGGCAGCACCTCTTCCCTCCTCCACCCTTCGGCGCCATCGCCCCCGCGGCTCCTCTCTCCATCGTCGTTGCTCTTCGAGCCGACTGTGGCTCGGCCCCAACCCAAGGCGCCGCCGTGGATAAGGTGGCCGGCCGAAGCGACCTCTGCTGTTCAGGGGTGCAGGCAGGAGGCAAGCCGCAGCGTGGGATGGTGCCGGCGCGGAGCTACGCCTCGCCAGGAGCCACCACTACCTCATCGCGGTCGCCACGGGTGCAAGAGGTCAGTCCGCCTCCTCGCATCTCCACTTCCACTGCCTCCCCCTATACTCTCCCCCTCTGCCTCCTCCATCTGATGCTTGCTGGGCGGCTTCCATTTCAGTGACGTCATAGGGGGCGGCAGCGATGAGATGGGGAGACGAGCTGAGGACAGCGGCGGCAAATGGCCGAGATGGTGGGAGGGCACGCCGGCCGTGGGAAGCCGAGACCATGCCGTCCCACGATGCGACGTCCGCGAGCCTCCTTGGCCAGGCAGGGATGCCGTAGCGTCGGTGCTCTTTAGCCCTGATAAGTAAGTTGTCCTTTCTTCAATCCCTTAATTGTAGCTCATTTGTAATGGGGATCGATTTCCTGGTGTCATGTGCATCTAGAGAAGGTGAAAACTGTTAGCAGCAGAGCTGCACAGGAAGACTGGATTCCTTCGTATATGTTTCCTTTCATATTTCTCAACTCTTTGCCATTCGTTTCCACAGCTAACTTAAAGATTAAATACAAATCATAAAATAACTATGCTTGATTTTGTTTTAACTTTACCTACAGACTCCGGTGGCGATTTCCTCACTCCACATTGCCCATTGGAGCTACTGCGATGTCGGTTGCATCGATCCCCGCGAGCATCTGCAGATTCATCGATCGCCGAAGCTCCCTCCTCTCTTTTGCCCCTGTGTTCTGTGCCACGGTGTAGAGCTTCGGTAGAAGAACGACGATAGGTTGTGCAACTTCACGGGAACGATCATGACAACTATATGGATCTACACGGAAAAAAAGGTTAATATTTATTCTTTCCTCATTTCCATCTCTCTTAAGAAGATTAGTTACATTCACTAGATAGTTATGTCCAATTGGGATACCTTATTTTACCTACACATCCTGCACCCTTTCAGCTAGAACTAATTTATTCTGATCGATGCTGCACTTTACCATCCATCCTATTATGCTTCAGTTCACAAAGTGGTGCTTCTGATCAATTTGTTTCAAGTAGTTCTCTTGGATTTTTATTTATTGCTGGTTTCATTATATGCTGCTTACTTGCTCATGAACATGCCCAACTAATATAGATCATAGGTGATAGTCGGTTATGTTGTCAAGGGAAGTATAATCACATAATATTCCAAGTATAAATGCAGCGTATGCATTCGATGTTTCATCTTACTTTGCCGTCTCAGTCCCACTAGCATACTTAGAAGCTGGCCAGCACATATTGTTCTGCATACAATTCAATGCCTTTCCCCTCTTGATTTGTATTTCCATGATGATCCATGCTGCAAAGTTGTTTAACTATGGCTTAAGACTTTTATACCATTTCAGTGATGAAAAAAGGATTGTTGACTGTGGATCCTTTCCATTGTTAGTACTGATATTATTTTTCAAGCAAGCCATTCCTGTAATTGGTTGACACTACGTACATATTTAGAGCCCGTTCGGAGGCTCTAAAAATTGGTTGACACTACGTACATATTTAACCATACAGGCTATATTGGAGCAACCACTGTTCATGTCTCTGTCAATCCCAGTTCCATTGGTTCATTTTTCTTTTCCTTGCAATGGCAGTGGTTCCTATTCTTCCTTACAGTTGACTTATTTCGGTCCCAACTTTTAGCCTTCATGCCTCTTTATTTCTTCACGATGACTAAAGCTAGGTTTTGTATTTAGTTGGAACGATATAAACAATTTGCGATTTCCTTTTCTGCTTTCCATGTAGGTATGTAAAGCCTCACTGTTTCCCGGAACAAGCATGTAGTGCTTTGCAGTAGTACTCTTTTCTTTCAGATTTTTGTTCATTCTCCTCTTAAAATGACAAGTTTGGGAGAGAGCTTTGACTGCAGTCCACATATATGTATCTGTGAAGTATTGTCATACAGTCCTGCTCCTTTGTGGCTCTGAGAATAAAATACTCATAGAAGGAACAGCTATGCAGTTGTACTCTTTGTTCTATGCTCTTTTTTCCTCTTTGAAGTGTAGTTAACTTCTGATCGATACTGCACTTTATCATTATGCCTGATCGGTTCGACGTATATTGTTCACCAAGTTCGGCTGTTAATTTCCAGCACTGCTTGCTTTGCGTTTTTCTATTCATTAATCATGTTATAAGATGGACTGACCAGCATTCAAACAATTTTGCTTCTGACAGGTTTTGATTGCAGAATTGGTGAGTACACATCGATTGATGTTTCCTCAATTTCAACACCCTCTGTGAGGACTATATTGTTGTACAAAGTGAAGCAGCTCACTTTAGATGTCTTCGTTGACATTATGTACCTTACACTTTTAATTTTGTAAGATGGCAATAATATAGATATTTGTGACATTTCCACTTCAGAGGAACTTCATTTCAGTTGTTTATCAAAAACTGAAGTGATTCAGTGAATGGTCGCATTTTTGAGTAAGTCAGTGAATTATGTTGTCGTGTCAGGGTTTCAACTTTTTCTTTTTTTTTCTCTGCTATATTGTTTAAGGCTCTATGAAGCGAGATTTAAGCCTGGTGGATGTCCTGTTTAATATTGGAGTGATGTTTTCCTTCTACTTTTGTTACATTTTATTTAGTGCTCTGCCTAAAAACTGTCACGCCTAAAGTACTTTTTGTGATTCAGCTGCATGATTTCGTTGCATGCGATTCATAATTAGACGCACGCGGCGAAGCGCGTGTCCCTTTCTAGTCATATATAGGCTTGCATAATTTGGACGTACGCCAGGATTTGAATTTATGGTTACCGTACTATGATCAAAATTACAATTCTAGTTGCATGCCATCATAGGCGACATTACTGGTCCTTGCCAGCTACCGTGCAATAAAATTATCATAATTACAATGTTAATGCCTATTTTGAAACGCAGGAATTTCACAGAAAACAGTTCAATTCCCACAGGAATAGAAAATGATTCCTTCATTCCAAACGGGGCCTAAACACCTAACTGTCTCTTCTTATGTTTCAAAGCAGCCCCCCTTGGAAAACAAGAAAATGAGGGACTGTTTGGGATGGCTCTTTCTGGATTTAGCTTGGATTACTGCTACACACACAGGTGCCCCCGCGCAGGAAGATGAGATTGGGAGTGCCGCCGAGCCTTTGCCCAATGTCTCTAGCTCGGATGTGTTTTTTGGGTGTGCCTACTCGGATGTGTTTTGGGCTACGCGGTCTGGCTCAAAGCCTTGCACAGGGTGGAATGGCATGGCTCAAGGCCTTGGCTGCCGCTTGGGCAGGCCGGGCTGTATGGGCCACCGGACAGGAGAAGAATAGTAGAACTCCCAAAGCGTACGTATAAGCCCAAACTAAACTCATGCGCCTTCTTTTTTTTGCGAAGAACTCATGTGCCTTCTAATCCTAAAAGATCAACTTATAATCACCTTTCAAAAAAAAAAGATCAACTTATAATCAAAACAATGTCTCTTCATCAAAACAATGTGTTGCTGTTTCCTTTGGTGTGTCACGCAGATGGATGGCTGCGAAATTTGTCGCACTAGCTCTAAAATATATATATATAAATGTCTATAGAAGCATACATTATGTATCATTAGGCCAGACAACTATCCTTATTTCTGAACCCTTTCATTGTTGACAATAAGTTAAATAACAAAAATCAGCTTCGAAGTGAGAAGCAAACATGGCGCCCTATTTTGAGTAGATTTTGTTCAAAGACAGCACAACCATGCGAAATACCAAGAAAACAACCTTTGATCAGGAGTAAATAACTTTATGCACTAAAACGCTACATTATACCTAGCGTTTCTTTTTGCCTACACACGAGTGCGCCAGTCATCAAACGAGTAGAAACTCACTAGGCACATGTGAGAACAGAAGAAGAAACAAAGGGAGAGTATGAGAGGAGGAGAGAAGTTCAGGCCCCCTTGGTTTTTACTCTGGGACCGTCATTGTTGATACGTTTCAACACGGTGACACAAAAGCTCGTGATATGGTTTCTGATGGCAATCAAAGGCACATGTGACTCCGATTTTTGCATCAAATATGATCCTACCTGGTAGATGCATCAAATCAATCGACAGTAGAAGATCTCATGGATTCATCATGATCCTCAGCCTGTTCGGCAGGCTGATAACACTGTAGCGACTGTTGAAGAAATAACTGCGAACACTATAGTGGCTGCCGAAAAAATAACTGAAACACTGTAGCCGCTGCAAAGAAGCTGGCTGGGCTGAGGCCTATTGCAACTCGCAAGACAGCGAGCGAGGTTGCGAAGGACTTCCGAAGACTGCTTTACTTTACAGAGCCCTAGAATTGTACTCCATTGCCTACCACTGACCACTGGCCCAGCCCTACGCGTAATCTGTCACTCACATAGTGGACCCACATGGCAGACAGACGTGAATTGTAGTCTTAAACCCCAATCACTACTGCGGAGTCCTCCCCAACCCTGCGGCTGCGCAGTCCTTGGCCGCCGCAGCGCACGCCACACCTGCTCACCCCATCTCCCCACCCCGCCGCCGCGCCGCCGCTGCGGCAGCACAAGCGGCCCGCCTCTACGAAATGGGAGTGCAGGAGACGGCGGTGGAGGAGGTGCTTCGCGCCGCCGCCGCCGAGGTCTCCACCTCCTCCGTGAAGCGCCGCCTCCGCCTCTTCCGCCACACCCTGCCCCCTCTCCTCGCGAAAGTCACAGGTACCCAACCCCACCATCGCCTCGGCTCTCCCCTCTCTGGATCGTTCGCTAGGCGTCACCTGTGGGTTTTGGCACCTCTCTCTTTGCGCCTCCGCTCGAACCCGTGCTCCTACTTTTTCCAGCGAGGGTCTCTGCGATCGGACCGAATTTTGAAGATGGATTCACTTCGATTTGAGGGAGCTGGATCTCCCAGCCCCCTGTGACGTTTTGCCTTGTTGCCCCCCTTTGCTCAATTTGGTTTAAAGCGGATCGTTGCTTGTTAGCTCCGCTCGTGCTTGGTAGCTGGTGCGAACTTTATAACGAGATTAGCACGTCGCTTTGCTCTACTTCTATGATCCTATCGGTCAACTAACGTGTTTTTACTAGTTTACCCTACGAACTGTTGTGAAATTGTGCCTTTTTTTGTGAGGGAGAAATTGCACTTGTTGAGATCATGTATCGGGTACCCAGTAGCTGTCTAGTTTCTGGACTTGCTATATACTTACTGTTTTGCAAGTGAGGTTTAAACTCGTGTGTGGGCTTGTAGACAAAACATGCTGCTAGTTCTCCTTATTCTGCACCGGGGTTGGCTTACTTTGGAGCACGTCTCATTACAGAAGACGTTTTGCCATTGTTGATTCTGTTGCACACACTGTAGGTTCCACTGCAAGGCAGTTGGCTTATATTAATTGTCTATCCTATACTATCCTTGTTCTATGATTCAAGATAGTTCGTATGCAAGTTTATCAAACGTGTAGTGTAACCAGAGTAATCTTCCTTGAGATACATAATTGCCATGGAGTTAACGTGTCATTAAAGCTCCTTACGAAGCATGCACTAGCACATTTGCTTCCTGATGCTAGTTACCTTTTTGTTTACTTAAGCTATGCTTCAGTAGGATTTCAGCCTAATGTTATCTGGTAATGTGGTATGGGCCAAGACTTGCAAGCAGTCCTGTTTGTATACATTTACCAGTATTTTGCATCTAGCATCTTTAGCATTATTGTCATTGAGAAATACATGTGGTGTTTGATATAATCATGATTTGTTTTTTTTTTTTGGTTCTTTGAAGTTTTCATTTTTGGGGTAAACTTTGTTGGGTCCAGGAGGGGTGCTGGACAGCAGCTAACAACTGAGGCACTTCATTACTATATTCCAGCATGCCGCCTTGTGCCGGCCACCTCCAGCACCCCTCCGGCGAGGTCTACATCCAACCTAGGCTCTTGATACCAATTGTTGGGTCTAGGGGGGTGCTGGACAGGAGCTAGCGAGAGAGGCTCTTTTATTACATTTGCACACTAGGTGCTATTTATAGTACATGGAGAGCTGGCTGCTACTTCTACTAGGTTCCAGAAACACTCTACTAGTTCACTCTACTAGTCTTTACTATATTCCAGAAACACAAGGATTACTTCCAACAAACTTGACAAGATTCAGTGCATAGCCTGACCTCAATCAATTTATCTTCCACAGTCCTATGCCATTGATTGGGTGAAATACACCTCTCATTCTTTTTTTTTTGTTTGAGAAGGAACCTTTATACCATTACTTATGAATTCAATTTTCATGTGCATATATTCTGCTACTTATTCTGCTCATTTATTGAATATTCACAGAAGCCATTACAAAATTTATTGTTCTTAAACTACTTTGTCTTACATGCAGAGTCACCATCAGATACCACACTGTTAGTCGACCTCATTTTCCAGACGTTGCCTATATATGATGATCGGGCATCACGAAAAGCAGTAGATGATCTGGTTATTCAGGCTCTTGGTGAGCCCACTTTCATGAAGCCATTTGCTGCAGCACTCGTTCAATCTATGGAAAAGAATCTGAAGGTTACAAGCCCCCTTACCAGCTTCAAGCTTCTTAGGTGGTCACACTATCTTCTTAAATGGAGCCAGTTTGCCACACTTTCAAAAGGTGCTTTCTCTAGACTGGCCCATGCACAAGCAGTCTTATGTCAAGTCCTTATGGACGGATCCTTTCGTCGGCGCCGTACTTGCAAACAGTTATTCATCCATCTTTTCTCTGAGGTAACATTTTGGAAATAAGTAAACAAGTGCAGAGAAAGTTTGTATTGTATCCATTTCTTATCTTCTTCCGTTTTGCAGCCTGTTGAGCTATATAAGATGTACTTAGAGGAGGTCAGGGATTCGAGGATTTCAACGAGGGATTCCCCTGCATTTGCGAACCTAATATTGGATTTCACTATTACCTCACCATCATTATCTGCTGAGTACAAGGTAAACCTTCAGTCCCATGTCCTTGCGCTATATTTTTTTTCTGTTGTTGGTCGACCATGCTATTATGTGGCCTAATTTTTCTAATTTTTTTGGAAGCCTTTTGTGGATTTTCTCACGTGTCTGACAATCTGTTGCTATCTCTTTTCAGCCAGTATTCCTTGATTTGTATGTCAAAACCATCTTGAGTTCAAAAGACCGGCCACCGATAGCAGCCACTGAAGCTTTTAAGCCTCTTTTCTTGGATCTTGGTCATGAGGATTTTAAAAATACTGTTGTCCCATCATGCATAAGGATGCTGAAAAGAAATCCTGAAATTGTGCTACAATCTATTGAATATGTGCTAAAGACAGTTCACTTAGACCTAAGCAAGTATTCCAGTGAGTTTATGCCAGTTGTTCTGCAGCAGGCTCGGCATTCAGATGAAGGGAGGAGGATTACTGCTTTGAGTATTGTTGAAACATTAAGTGAGAAGTCAAGTGATCCTGACACTCTTCCTTCCATGTTCAATGCTATAAAAGCAATTTTAGGAGGTTGTTATATTTCATTTTCATACTTTCTGCTATCTGTTGACCTGTCATATTTTGTTAATGTTTTTTTTTTAACATCCTATAGCCATTTTAACACAGCCTGTAGTTTGGGACTAAAATTCATTGATTGACAAAACTTTGTTTTGGCAGGCTCAGAGGGGAAACTGTCGCTTCCATCCCAGAGGATTGGAATGATAAATGCTTTAGAGCGTTTATCAAAAGCTCCCCCAAAGCAAATAGGCAAACTTGCCCCCTCAGTATCCAATTTCCTTTTAAAGTGTTACAAGGATGATGGTAAAGTTGAATAGACTCCTTGCAATCTTCATACCTATTATCTATCGGCATCAATTTATAAGTTTTTCTACCCTGTAACAGGTATTGAGGAGGTGAAACTGGCTATTCTATCAGTGTTAGGGGCGTGGGCTTCTGTATCAGCTGAAGCTATCCAACCAGATGTCATTTCTTTTATATCTTCAGGGTTGAAAGAGAAAGATACATTAAGAAAGGGACATCTAAAGTTAATACGACTCATATGCAAGAAGTCTGATTCTTTGACTAAGGTATGGGAGACAATTCGAGTTATGTCTGCAAAAAGAACCTTCTTCATGCCGAGTGCATCCATTTTGTTTCTTTAATTTTAGCCTAAAGCAGAGTGATTTTTAAACACAGATGAAATGCAAACATTGATGCATAACCTATGGATTAAATTGTTGTGCTACAGGTTACTTCTTTATTGGATCATTTGATTCAGTTATCAAAAGCTGGCTTCAGCAAGGCAACACAGAGGTTGGATGGAATCTATGCACTCCTTGCAGTGTCAAGGATTGCTGCTGTTGATACAAAAGCAGGTTCTGTACTAGCTCTTGTATCTAAGCGCATGCTTTATTAATATATACAAGTAAATTTATCACAAATGTGGCTTAATGAATATGCAGATGGTGCTGTTCTGAAGGAGAAGCTCTGGGCACTGATTGCTCAAAACGAGCCATCATTAATCCCTGTACAGCTGGTAACTCCAGTGTTCTTTGAATGTCTGTTAATGATGTTGTTGATACACAAAGTGATTAAGACTCTGCAATATCTTCCTTGAATGCTGCTTGATAAAAAAAATGTGCTGATTTGTTTTTAATATCCAATTTTTTACAAGGGTTTACTTCGGCATCTCACTCGCTATTTTATTTTATTTTTTGACTATATTGTTTTGCTTTAATCACAAAAATATTCTTGAAAATTTGTGGTGGGCTTGAAGTAATCATTGGCATTAAATATTCTAAGTTTTCAGATCTTTTGGTGCTGCCTATTTTTTTTTTTTGGGATATAAGCTATGTAACACTGCATTTTCTTCTGGTAGCTTTCCAAACTAGCAGATGATGATTGCTTAGCCGCTGTTGACCTTCTGCAATCTCTGCTTGTGGAGCATCTCTCCAGGTGTTGTATTCTTAAATTGGATTTTATGAGTTAGACCAGTACCTTTTCTGTTCTGTCCTTGACTTGATCCATTTTTTTTAAATGCAGGGTTCGGGAATATTTTTCTGTCCAAACGTTGCTCCAGGTACTTATAGTGAGCTCAAATGGTGCAGACCGTTGAGTCTTATTTCAAATTCTTTTTAAAACATGATATATTTGCATCTATCTTTTAGTACTGGTGAAGCATTTGCCTATCTGATGTCATCTCTATGGCTATAGTCTATCAGTGAAAACTTGTTATTGCATCAAGTTTTGTACTACTGGTCGAGCATTTGCCTATTAGATGTCAACTCCATGGCTTTAGCCCGTATTGACTCATTGTCTTTCTTGACAGCTGGTAATATATTTGGTTTGCCATCCAAGTTGGGAAGTCAGAAAGGCAGCTTATGATGCTACTAAGAAAGTCCTCTCATGCTCCGGTGGCCTAGCTGAAGATCTCCTATTCTTATTTTCTAATTGGCTGTCATTAGTTGGAGAGAGATTGTTAATATTGAAACAATGGTATGCACCTGTGGGCCTATTGATCTTATTCTTATTTATTCATATTCTTAACCTCTTTGTGGAGGTCATCTGCTTTTTTTGTGTGTATCTGACACTTCTCTTTATCAACCAGTGATACCGACAGCGTTACAGATCCACAAGTACCATTCATTCCATCTACAGAGGTCCTTGTGAAGTGCTTGTTTTTGATTGCACCGTATGCTGTTGAACATGGTTCAAAA
Source organism: Eragrostis nindensis (assembly GCA_012490785.1). Taxonomy (NCBI): domain Eukaryota; kingdom Viridiplantae; phylum Streptophyta; class Magnoliopsida; order Poales; family Poaceae; genus Eragrostis; species Eragrostis nindensis. The sequence continues at coordinate 354,604 of JAAXCT010000326.1, forward strand.
TCATATTCTCGAGTTATATTATGCTCCCACCACCCCTCTGTTTCCAGCTCCACTTCCAGAGCTGGCGTATGGAAGGTCAGATACTGCTAGCTATTTCCCATTTACATTTTTTATGTTTCTGATTGCTTTGTTCATCTGATTTCAGAGGTTGCAAAGAAGGTTGAGAAAACAACAGATCTTCTTCGTTGACTTAATCTCTTCCAACATTTCTGTTATATGCAAGGTAATCACATGTTTGGATTTGTATTGTGCTATATAGGCCAAAATACCAAACAATACCGTGGGGGGCAGTCTTTCCCCCACTGACCGAGTGTTTATTATGGTATATAGGCTAAAATGATTTGATTTTTTTGTTTGTTTGTTTGTGCTACAGTTTTAGCCATGCCATTGGAATATATTAGGTCATGACGCCTCCTTATGCCATGTAATGATATTGAAGTGGAACATTGATAATTAGTATAGCCTATGCAGTGCATGTATGCTATCAGACACTAGTAACTGGGATTAAGCAGGCTAGTTTAGTAGCAGAGACTTTTTCTTTTGGCAGTTCTGCCTTTTCATTTAAGCTGGATGAGAAGTACACGTGCCTGTCGAGTTGCCAGGCTTAGTTACATGTTCTACTGAAATGCACTACAGTTTGATTCTCCCAAATATCGTCACCGGCCGCTAGTTCTAGCAGCTCCAAGCCCTGCCTGATCCTTTACTTTCGTAGCTCCTCCTACGGTGTTCCTTCCACAGGTTCTAGTATGTGTAGATAGCCATGCTAATCTTCCATGTCCTGTGGTTGCCTTGACCTGGTTCCGTGAGTTGCCAACACCATTCCCTGACTGACGTATTCATTAGCTGGTTACAGTTGGCACATTTCTAATCTACCTGTAGCATGCTAAGATTAAAGCTTTGGTTGGCTAACATCACAAAAGTTTGTATAGATTTCTGATTGTTTGGATAAAAAAGTTTTATGGTTCTGGGCTATCTTTGCTAAGTTAGCTTTCATTTAACTTAAGGAAGACATTTCTTATATCTTGAAAATATGTAATAAATTTATATGGCAAAATAGGGAAAAATATTCAAAATAGGTTTTTCTCGACTTAGACTGCTTAGTAGGTCAAATTGACATTGTGGTGGCCCTTTGTCAATTTTGGACCATCTTGATTTTGAGGTCATCTCTTATCTGACAAATTGTATCACCTGATTGCATGGCCTGCCAACATGTCAGCAATGAGCAAGTTGTACCCATGCTTACTGATTTCAGTATTGGTATTGTACATTGTGTTTTGGCAGTGTTGCTATTTTACATCGTTTCTTGAGAAAATCCCATTTCAGCTTGACTCACAAGCTTGTTGATTGTGCCAGCTTCCATTATAGGTTTTTTGTATCCATACCATCACTTGGAAGTGAGTCATCTATACCATCAAGTTAGTCAATGATACGTGGGGTCTGGTCCTACATGTCATTGATACTGAGTGATGGTATAGATGAAAAGTGCACATAAAGTGATGGTATGGATGGAATTTTTCCTTCCATTATTATTAGCCATCCATAATTTTCCTTGTCGTTGTTAATTTTTTGGGTCAATGACCAGTGGATTTTCATTTCAGGAATTACTTTCACATCATGGTCTATTTAGTCCCAACAAGCAAGAACAACAAGCAGCATTATGTTCCTTATCAACGTTAATGACAATTACCCCTCACGATACATTTCTAGAGTTCGAGAAGGTCATTTTATCTCTTCTCTATCTCAAATGAAAGTTGCAGACTCCTTTTTTAACACTCTGTTGACATTGATATTTCTCCAGCTCTTCATAGGGCGCGAGGAGCGCACTTTGCACGATGCATTCTCTGAGAATGATATTAAGGTAAACTTCGAGGACTTCTGATGAAATCACTTTTGAAAGTCCCTTTGTGGTGGCGGGCTATGATTTTTTTTGTTCATAATTAGACACAATATGGGAACACATCTAGTTATTTTTCAACTGGTATAATGGCTTTTGTGCTGCTTCCAACATGCATGTAAGCTTTTTTTTTTTACTTACTTTTATATGCTGCTCTACTGGAACTATTTGTGTTGCTTCATCAGCTTTAGCTGTCGTACTTATGATCATGTGATGCTTATAATGTTCATATCACTTTCCCACTCTGCACAACTATGCACTTGTAAATTTGTAGAATATTAACGCACTTGCCTAGTTGTGTTCCACAATACAAGCTGAAAAATCCTCTAGCTTACTGTGGCTTGATAGCCTTAATGCTGAAATAGTACCATGGCCATCGTTTTTGGGAAGTTGTCAGTTCACATGCAATGACAGCCTGATTTTGTTCCTTTTCTTATTCTGCTTACTTCACAAGAGTCATTTTTGAGGCTTTAGAGCCTTACAAGTTCTTCAACATCCACTGTAGGTATTCTATACTCCAGAGGGGCAGTTATCAACCGAGCAAGGAATTTATGTTGCTGAGGCTGTTGCTTCCAAAAATACAAAACTTGCAAAGGGGCGTTTTCGTGCATACGACGACCAAGACACGGTAACATTTTTTCTTGTTTGGTTCTTGGGATTTTTTTTTTCGAATACGCAGCCTATAGGTCTTTGCCAAATAATGTAGGAAACGTGGGATCTGTAATATTATTAAACGTGTACATCTTTTGCAGCGAACGCTGCATGCGTATGGCTAGTTGATAATGACGTATTGTTAACCTAACATGGATTCTAAATTTTGACTTCCCTGTATTTTGTAGGACACTGCTCGATCTGGTGTCCCTGCAAAGACTGAGAGGAGAGAGCCCTCTGGCGCTGGGAAGCGAGATACTGGAAAATCTATGAAAAAGACTGGTATATCAATTTCTCAAGCTCCTAACTCCGGCATAAGTTATTATTTGGCAAAAAAAAAGAGAATATAAAATAATTCTCGCCTAAAATTTTCCAGCCCCTGGGGACAAGGCCAAGACAGCAAAAGAAGAGGCCAGAGAGTTTCTTTTGAAGGAGGAAGCATCTATACGTGCGAAGGTTGGGCAAGTGCAAAAGAATCTTGCCTTAATGTTGGATGCTCTTGGCGAACTGGCTATTGCTAATCCTATATTTACTCACGGCCAACTGCCTTCTCTGGTTAGTAGTCCCATCATTTCCTTTCTTAGTTTTCTATTTCCCAGTCTTTTACTTGGCAGCTTATATTCTATGTTTATTAGAACTTCGTTACAGTATGGAAGATACCTTAGTAGTTAGAGAAATACTGAACTTCTAGTCCTAGCAGTAGTATTGAGGACATTGGATCCCAACTTATTTATCAAAGAGTGAATGTCAGAAGCCTACCCAGAATATTGAGTATAAATCATAAACGTTAGTGAAGTGAACGGAAATTGAATTCTTCTTTTTTCTATACTGGGTATTTAGCGTTTTCTGATGTTTCAGAAATGTTAGTTGTGGGAGTATCAGGATGTTTTGCAGTTTTTAATATCCACAGTATATAATTTGTTGTAACCAGTAATATATAGGGAGCTTCCCCTAAACGAAAAATAAAAACGTAGGGAACTCTAGTACATATGCAATGATTATCATGTACCGCATATGTGACTGTGACAGAGCTAACAAATGTGCAAGTATAAATGATATACACTTAGTTTTCAATGCGCCAGAGTATATCATGAAGAAATCTTTTAGGTTTTGGATTCTCTTGTCTTCTTGGCACTCATTTTTCCCTTTTTTTTTTTGGCACGGATGACATGGTCGTGGGTTGGTGATGATCGTTTTGCTTTTGTGTTAATTATATCTACTGTAGCTGAAAAGTTGATGTGGGCCATGCAGGTAAATTATGTTGAACCATTGCTAGGTTCTGCAATAGCAAGTGATGCTGCATTTGGTGCAATGTTGAGGCTATCTCGCTGCTTAGCCCCTCCTCTTTGCAATTGGGCACCTGAGATTGCTGCTGCCATCCATGTGATATCTGTCGATGATTTTGAAATGACCATGGACCTTATGCCTGTGACAATGGAAGAAGATGACAAGAAGAAATCATCACCTGGGCTCTTCGAACAAATAGTAAATGGGCTGACAATTGCATGCAAAACGGGGCCTCTTCCAGCAGATTCCTTCACTTTTATATTTCCGGTATTTCTCTTATGTCATTTAGTGCCAAATCATATTTCACTTTTATTCCTATTGACCTTTCCGTTCTTTGATATTCATGCTGTTTTTTTGTTTAAATATCTTCTTTTTTTTCAGATAATGGAACGGATCCTTCTTTCTTCCAAAAAGACATGCCTTCATGATGATGTGCTTCACATACTATCTATGCATATGGATCCAGTTCTACCTCTTCCTCGGCCTAGGATGTTATCAGTTAAACATTCTTAGTTCTTTCTTATTTTATGAGATGACTTACCTTGTTTTTTTTCTCCAAGTATTTACCATCTTAATGTTTTGGGTGCTATAGGTTCTGTATCATGTGCTAAGCACTGTTCCTGCTTATCATCCGTCAGTTGGGCCTATGCTGAACGAGTTATGCCTGGGTCTAAGAAGCAATGAGCTAGCACAGGTTGCTATTTTGTACTCTAATATTCAACTTATTTTGTTGTCTGTTACGATATTCTTACACCATTCTTTGTCCAGGCTCTTGTTGGAGTATATGCTAAAGAAGTGCATGTTAGGCTTGCCTGCTTAACTGCTATAAAGTGTGTTCCTATGCACTCTGTGCAACGGGATTTGCAGGTATCAACAAGCCTCTGGATTGCTGCTCATGATCCCGAGAAGGTCTGTCAAAACATCCCTGCAAAATTTGGCATGGAAATCTTCTGTTAGTTACTTTTATTTTTTGAACCTTCTTTTTCTAGAGCATTAAACAATGTTTATTTTCTTGGTCATGTGGCATGTACCCTTGTAGGTGGTTGCTGAACTAGCGGAGGATTTGTGGGACCGCTTTGGTTTTGATGTCTGTGCTGATTATTCTGGTATCTTTGATGCACTTTCCCATAAAAATTTTAATGTCCGTGCTGCCGCTGCTGAGGCTCTGGCTGCTGCATTGGATGAAAATCCGGACAAAATGCAAGTAAGTGACCAGTTGCTCAAATACTAATATACTATCTGGATAATCTTCATTTACACTATAACCAAGGCATGCATACAGTGGAACATGTTAGTTGCCCACATTTGAAGGGTCGATTATTTGCTTGACTATTTAGCTGCATTATATTCTTTCAGTTGTGAATCTGGTACTAGATCAATTTAGACAAATAGAACTTGAACAGTGCTATCTTTATCAGATAGTTTCTACCCCCCCCTTTTTTCCCCCCCCTGACGACGGAATCATATCCTGGCAGGATACACTTTCTACCCTATTTTCTTTATATATTCGTGATCTTGGAGCTGGAGTTGAATTTGGAGACACATGCTGGCTTGGAAGACAGGGTATTGCATTAGCACTCCACTCGATTGCAGATGTTTTGGCTTCCAAAGATCTTCCTGTTGTCATGACATTTCTCATATCACGTGCCCTGGTAAGTATTTGCCTTTTCTTGATGACATTTCTCATATAAGTACATCTTACATTGAAAATTTAATTCTTCTTCTGCTGAACTTACAGGCTGATCCTAATGTGGATGTTCGTGGTAGAATGATTAATGTTGGCATCCTAATTATTGATAAGCATGGAAAGGAAAATGTACCTTTGCTATTTCCAATTTTCGAGAGCTACTTGAATAAAAAGGTAAGCCACCCCTTATATTGTACTACAATGTTATTTAATTATTATGTGGCTCATGGCTTTCTTATCTGCTATATAATCCATTTGATCATAGGCTTCAGATGAGGAAACATATGATCTTGTCAGGGAAGGTGTTGTAATATTCACTGGTGCTCTAGCAAAACATCTGTCAAAGGTAACGATGGATACTGAACTATTTTTCAATTTTACTGATATGTATATGCATCATGCTAAGTATATGATTTGTAACAGGATGATCCTAAAGTTCACAGTGTTATTGAGAAGTTGTTAGATGTCCTTAACACCCCATCAGAGGCAGTTCAACGGGCTGTTTCAGATTGTTTGTCCCCACTTATGGTCTCTAAACAGGTGAGCGGTGATTTGGTTCTTTGCATTGATGACCGTGTAACCTTTTGGTGCCACTTTTCTTATGCTTTTCTTGTTTTCTGTTTATTTGACTATATTGTTCACTTTCTATAACCAGGAAGAAGCTCAAACTCTTGTATCTAGACTCTTGGATCGGATGATGAAATGTGAAAAGTATGGTGAAAGGCGGGGTGCAGCCTTTGGCCTTGCTGGGGTGGTTAAAGGATTTGGGATTTCTTCGTTAAAGAAGTATGGTATTGCTACAACATTGCGGCAATCTTTAGAAGACAGGTGGGCTCCTTTATGATCTCTTTCACTACTTCATGGGTAAATCGTCGATCCAATCACCGACCACAAAAACACATGTTCTGCAGCCTGCAGTTTTTCTGTCCTCCTTTCTTCTTTCTTCATTTTCCTTGCATTTGAAGATTATTTGCCTCGAATCATGGCCTTCAATCCTACCGGTCTTGGATTTTTTTTTTATCTTATTGCATCTTGCCAGCCTGCATGAATTTCTTCATTTGAACCTTTGAAGCTGGAACGTTGGAGGCTTAGTGCTCTGCTCAGGCATATTTGCAACATGTGATTTGTTTGTTACGCTCCTTTTCCCATGCCATTGTCAGATGTTATGCGTTGAAAAATTATTTCAATGTACTGTATACTGAATATTATAGCACTTGATTTGTCTGTATGTGCCCAGAATGTCTGCCAAATCTCGTGAAGGAGCTTTACTTGGATTCGAGTGCCTGTGTGAGAAGCTTGGCAGACTATTCGAGCCGTAAGTGAAAACACCTTTTTACTTCAAAATGTTGGTCTGATTCAAAGGGATTCACATGTTTGCTTTCTTGTAGGTATGTCATTCAAATGCTACCCTTGCTACTCGTATCTTTCTCTGATCAAGTCCTGGCAGTGCGTGAAGCTGCTGAGTGTGCTGCTCGTGCAATGATGTCTCAGCTGACCGGTCATGGTGTGAAGCTTGTCCTTCCTTCACTACTTAAGGTATGAATATGCCTTGTTTGATGCTACCAAATTATAATGTGTATTGTTTCAAATGGTCTTTCGAAATGCGACCCAGCCACTAATGTTTCACCATTTTTTCTAGCTGCATTTCTTTTGGCCGTTCGGTACACACAAACTAATAGTTATATGTGTTTTACATTATCAAGCCATGGCAATTAAACAGAATATCTCTGTGGCCAGTTTGTACTGTTAACATTTGTAGTTTCTTGCAGTGTTGCTTTCTTATTTTTAGCTACTTTTTTTGAGATGAATGGGCATTAGACACTAACGAGAAATTTCGCAACAAAGTCACATGTATTTTCTAAATGTAATGTGCGGTAAATTTATGTTGCTAGTATGATACTCTCTTTTTTCTTTAAAATCACAAATTTGGATGAATATTTTGTACACGTTTCCAGGGTCTAGAAGATAAAGCATGGCGTACGAAGCAAAGCAGTGTTCAACTTCTTGGTGCTATGGCATATTGTGCTCCTCAGCAGCTATCTCAGTGTCTTCCAAAGATTGTTCCGAAGTTGACTGAGGTATATATGATGGAATTTTCTTTTGAGCCTTTAAGCTGTGTTTACCACTTGGCATCAAATTTATACACAATGCAATGTCTTTGTTAGGTACTAACAGACACACATCCTAAAGTACAAGCAGCAGGACAGACTGCTCTCCAGGAGGTAATTTTGTGCTTATTGGCCTTGAAAACTGGGATGTTTTTATGTCCTCTCTCAAATGAACTCTACTTTTTTTTTCCAGGTTGGCAGTGTCATAAAGAATCCTGAAATATCTGCACTTGTCCCTATTCTTCTCTCAGCTTTGACAGATCCAAATAACCACACTAAACATTCTCTTGACATCCTTCTTCAGGTAAAGTACGCGTCAAGTTAATGTCCACCCAAACTCCTGACTTTGAATTCCTTGTATCACCCTTGTGAACCAAGATTAGTTATCATTGTTTCTCCTTATATCCTCTGACCTTTGTTCCCCCCCTTTTTTTTGGCAGACTACCTTTATTAACTCAATAGATGCACCATCGCTTGCGTTGCTTGTGCCTATTGTGCATAGAGGACTGAGGGAGAGGGGTGTTGAGACTAAGAAAAAAGCTGCTCAAATTGTTGGAAACATGTCTTCTTTAGTTACAGAACCAAAGGATATGATCCCATACATTGGATTGCTCCTACCAGAAGTTAAGAAAGTAAGCTTTCTGACTATGTTGCATACGCAACACAGCAGGTCTGAGCAACTGCTAATGGCAGTTGATTTTATTGAAGTTTCCTTGCTTTTTACGCGCTGCTTGACCATATTCAGGTTCTGGTGGATCCTATACCCGAAGTCAGGGCGGTGGCTGCTCGAGCTCTTGGGTCTCTTATAAGAGGAATGGGTGAAGAAATCTTCCCAGATCTTGTGCCATGGTTATTAGATACACTCAAATCGGATAATAGTAACGTTGAACGATCTGGAGCTGCCCAGGGACTGAGCGAGGTTGGTTATTCCGTTATTTCTTTCCATAGAGTTCTTTTGTGTATTATGACACATCTTTTATTCTGACCTAGCAGAATATGTTATTATGGCGTGTCTTTGAATTTAAGTTTTTGTTGGAGCATATAATGCAGATGTTATAGTTTTGTTGTATATATTTTTATAAAAAAGATCCCGCCTAACACAACAGCAAGTACAATACTGGTTCTCAGTCTGTTGCAGGGGTAGTTTACTTGTATAAAAAATGAGTTGAACGGACAGTAAATTTTATGTGGATATTTGCATATACCCCCCCCCCCCCCCCCCTGGACTGCTTACGGAAGTATTTTTGCATATAATTTTGCTAATTATCTTCAATTTCCAGGTTTTAGCTGCTCTCGACCAAGATTATTTTGATCATCTTCTTCCTGATATCATCCGGAACTGTTCCCATCAGAAGGCTTCTGTTCGAGATGGACATCTTACACTTTTCCGCGTAATTTGTCCCTCTCTTCTGTGTCTCATATTACTATATCCCTGTAATATGCTTTCTGACTGTTCTATCTTTTTTTTTATAGTATTTGCCAAGATCCTTGGGTGGTGTTTTTCAGAACTACCTGCAGGCAGTTCTTCCTGCTATATTAGATGGTAAGGTTGTTGAATTTCTCTTTGCTTTCATCTCATTCATTCACTAATTATTTATATTTATCAGGGCTTGCTGATGAGAATGAATCTGTTCGTGATGCTGCGCTTTCTGCGGGTCATGTCTTTGTGGAGCATTATGCAACATCGTATGCTCTTCTCTTTCAGTTAGTTTAGCTTCTGGTTTTATTAGTGATGTTAGTGTCTTATTGATACATGATGGATATTATTGATAATGAATAGGTCGTTACCCCTATTGCTTCCCGCTATTGAGGACGGGATCTTTAGTGATAACTGGCGTATCCGACAAAGTTCTGTTGAGCTTCTTGGAGATCTCTTGTTCAAGGTAGATACCTCCTTTATGTATTACTGAACTCAGGCGGTTCGTTCTTTTTATTATGTTAGCATCTTCTAATACTGCTATCTTTAGGTGGCTGGAACTTCTGGGAAGGCTATTCTTGAGGGCGGAAGCGATGATGAAGGTGCTAGTACAGAAGCTCAGGGTCGTGCAATTATTGAGGTCCTTGGAAGAGAGAAACGCAATGAAGTTCTTGCTGCCATTTATATGGTCCGTTCCGATGTCAGCTTGACCGTACGGCAGGTACGCATGTGCTTTGTTTGTAATATTGTGAGAATCAGTTAATATTGTTTTTACACCGTTAAGAATCTGCCACTGTTCAGCGTTCCTGAAATATCCTCTTTTCTAATTTTTTTCCCCTTTCGTTTTTTTTTTCGCTCAGGCTGCACTACATGTTTGGAAGACAATTGTTGCAAACACTCCAAGAACGTTGAAAGAGATAATGCCAGTGCTTATGGATACACTTATTTCATCTCTTGCATCGTCTTCCTCAGAAAGGCGGCAGGTTTGACCAATTCCATGTGCCTCTCGACATTTGTGAAAATCATTCTAGTTTTGATTTTGCTACGTATTGTATTTCCAGGTTGCTGGGAGAGCACTTGGTGAACTTGTAAGGAAGCTTGGTGAGAGAGTTTTGCCCTCTATTATTCCCATCCTATCACAAGGACTCAGAGACCCAAATGCCGGCAGAAGACAAGTAAGTTTATCGTAGCCAATTATGTTTATGGAGGGCACTAAATCTTCTTGTGATCTTTCACTCCTGAAAGTTTGAATACTTCTCAGAATAAAATAGGAATTATTTTCTCTTTCTGAATATTTTTTTTATTGTCTTCAGTCGAATACACACAGAAATATATTTTAAAAATAGCTGTAACTTTATTTTGGGCTGATCTGATGGTCCCACGGGGATATGGGTGTTTCAAACACAATTCCATATAGGCTTACAGTGACATTAATTTTTCTTCTAGATATTGAGGTTGAAGTGTTCATAATTTTGTTGAATTTTGTTCTATAAAATCACTGTTAGTCTTGAGTTTACCTTTGTAGTTTCTTTTTTGTTACTGTATTTTGTACATACTATTTATTTTGCTGAATATACAACCTTGAAAGGACTAATATACTTCCATTTTTTCCACCTTTCAGGGAGTTTGCATTGGTTTGAGTGAGGTTATGGGTAGTGCTGGAAAACACCAGCTATTAAGTTTTATGGATGAACTTATTCCTACAATCCGTACTGCTCTATGTGACAGGTCTGTTTTTCTGGTTTAACATTTTGTTTTTGTTATACTGATGTCTCATTTAGCAGTTTCTGTTCATGACAGTACCCAAGAGGTTCGTGAATCTGCTGGGTTAGCATTTAGTACTCTATATAAGGTACTTGATTGGAACTTCTTCAGATATTATGGATAACCTTCAATGTTTTGTTAATGACCTTTTCACCTTAATAGAGTGCTGGACTTCAAGCCATTGATGAGATTGTCCCCACGCTACTACGGGCCTTGGAAGATGACGATACATCTACAACTGCCCTTGATGGTCTAAAACAGATTCTAAGGTTTTTTTTGTGTGTCATTGGTTTGTTGAAATTAAATGTCTGATTGTGAACTCTTGTCGGATATTGACCTATTGATCTGATTTTACAGTGTCAGAACTGCAGCTGTTTTGCCTCATATATTGCCCAAATTAGTCCAGCCTCCGCTTTCGTGAGTATATGGCAGATATTGAATCTGTTTATATTACTTTTTTTTTTGCAAGGGCTGTTTATATTACATTGTTTGTTGTATATTTAGGTCAACCTTTTTTACTGAGATGTTCCTTTAATGATGCAGCTCATTCAATGCACATGCATTGGGAGCTCTGGCAGAGGTTGCTGGGCCAGGTTTGGATTCACACATTGGAACTGTCCTCCCAGCGTTGATTCTTGCTATGGACGACAAAGATACGGTGAGATGCATTCTGAATACAGCCATTTTATATCTAGTCATCTAACTAACTCTGTATTCATAAAGTTCATTATTTCTACTTGGAAACATTTTACTTATGCACTGGAATGCTAGTTGTATATTCTTTTGCTGCTCACATTTTCTCTCATGTCTATAGGATGTGCAAATCTCAGCGAGGAAAGCTGCTGAAACAGTTTTATTGGTTATTGACGAGGACGGAGTTGAAACTTTGATTCCTGAGCTTCTAAAAGGGGTCAATGACAGTCAGGTTGTTTGGCACGACACCTTTTATTTGGAAGACGGCCTGTTGTTCATTCTAGTAGTTTAACATATTATTTTTCTACAGGCATCCATGAGGCGTGGTTCAGCCTATTTAATTGGTTTCCTCTTTAAAAATACTAAGTTATATTTGGCTGATGAGGCTCCTGATATGATGTCAACCCTAATTATTTTGATGAGCGATACAGATCAGGCTACTGTATCAGTGAGTACATAACATCCCTACTCTGTTGTTCCACATCTCTCCTTGAGACTTATATTGTGAATTCAAACAGGCTGCTTTGGAAGCATTTTCAAGAGTTGTTGGCTCAGTTCCAAAGGAACAACTCCCTACGCATATAAAATTAGTGCGTGATGCTGTCTCTACGGCCAGAGATAAAGAGCGCAGAAGGCGGAAGGTGTTACTTTGATCCGAACTATTCATATTTGTGCATGTGTTGTTGCATTTCCTTCCTAGCTTTAAAGAAGACAATACTTTGTGAAAAGTTTTATTTACACTTAGTTTGATGTTCAATTTCAGGGTGTGCCTGTGCTTCTGCCTGGGCTATGTCTTCCTAAAGCTCTGCAGCCTTTTCTTCCTATATTTCAGCAGGTATTTATTTGTGAACTCTTTAAATGGAGAATGTACATACTATGATGGTATACCATATCATTAATTGCGGATGTGTTTTTTTTTTAACACGAAATGTGGATGTTTTGATTTTCCAAAATAAGTATGTGAATTGCATTAGTAGACTAGGCTTGTCTTCTTTCTCTTTCTCGTCAGTTTCAGGCTTGGTCACATTTGACACATCTTTCTGAACTCTAGGGTTTAATTAGTGGATCGGCTGAGACAAAGGAACAGGCTGCTGAAGGTCTTGGTGAGTTAATTGACGTGACAAGTGAGAAGACTCTCAAGGAGGTTGTAGTTCCAATTACAGGGTATGCCTTCCATCTTCTTGGAATAGTCTTTTTATGGCTGTCGCTTTTAGATGTATGTATTCTGCTGTTGCTGCTAAGAGAAGCCAAAACATATAGCTGATCGATGTTGCAACATGACCTGTTGCCAAGTTGAAGAGCGCCTTACATGACATTTTTTTCTTAGGTAATAGGCATTTAGGAAACCAACAGTTTGAATGAAATGAATGGACAACGTCATAACATTTTGCATTTGCGCCACGAGTTCTATAGTCAGGAGTAGATTATCAATATTTCGTGGTTCTCCTGTTCGTTATTTTGTATTGAATAAATGTTTTTATGATTTCCATAACTATCTGCTGCTTCACCTTATATGTAACCAAGTCCTGGCATGTGTTACTGGACTATTCATACGTTTCCCAGAAGGGTCTGCATGGAACAATTCGTAGACCATATTTGTACCCACGTAACCAATTCACTTTGTTTACTTACTATTGCATATTTGAAGCACAACAAATACATACTGGTAACTTTTGAGGCCCATCAAGATGCAGCTTCTCTTATCTTTAGCCTTGACCCCACCCCCCCACCCCCCATCTTAGTGAAGTGAAACAATGCTTTTGGAGCTCTACTAACCATGGCCCTTCCAAAACAGTTTCTAAACACACTGCCGAATTGGATCGATGTTGTATTTTCTCACATACGTGGTTAATGCTATTTCTTTAGCATATGATGTTTCGGCATTGTAGCTCTAACTCCTTTTTTGTAGACCTCTTATCCGCATCCTTGGTGACCGATTTCCATGGCAAGTTAAGTCGGCTATCCTATCGACCCTCACAATCATCATCACAAAAGGAGGAATTGCACTTAAGCCCTTCCTTCCACAACTTCAGACTACATTTGTAAAATGTCTACAGGATAACAATAGGTCAGTGTTACCTTTTTGTTCTTAGTCCTTTTAGTTATTTCTTATCATCAACCCGCTTAATGTATTAAATTGCAGGTCTGTTCGTACGAGGGCGGCAGCAGCTCTTGGAAAGCTTAGCGCACTTAGTACACGGGTGGATCCGCTAGTTAGTGATCTTCTTTCCATGTTGCAGGTTGTGTAAATGTTCTGTCTTTTTTTATTTTGTGTGAGCTAGAAGAAGCAGTCACTGGTATTAACTTGATTTTGTGTTTTCTTTCTCAGTCAGGAGATGAATCTGTTAAAGAAAGTGTTCTTTCTGCGCTTAAAGGTGTTATCAAGCATGCTGGCAAAAGTGTTAGCTCTGCAATTAGATCACGTGGCTGTGCTCTTCTCAAAGATCTCCTGCAGGCTGATGCTGATGATGTCCGCAGTTGTGCTGCAAAAGTAATTGGTACACTGTCTCAGGTATGTTAACTTTTATTTATCTCTTGTCTATCCTCGATGTATCAAATAAAAGCTGATCCTATCAGAAATAATTTATTATGGTGGTTGAACCATAGTAGAAGAAAAACAGTCTGTTGACTCTTTTAAGATTCTACAATCTAATCTACATTATTTAACCTTTAAAATTATGTATCTTAACACACCCAGAGCAAAAACATTTTTGCTGAGTTTGGTATCATTTTTGTCAGACCAGTGACATTTTGTCTCCTTAGACAAGGCATCATGAATATCTGTACATTTGATGAGTAATGCAGCAAAGAAACACAATCTGACAAACAAGGTTTCTTAAATTGCCTTTTATTATAGAGGAAGCAAACAACATAATACATCATAATGCACAACAATTTTGAGCTTCAAGGTGAGAAAAAGCAACACCGTTTTCATGGAATTATCATGTTCTCCGGTGCATTCATTGTCAACTTGCCGTTGTTAGATATGTGGAGAAGCCTGCTGTTTTTCATATCATTTTAATTTGGTTATGTCTATTGACTGCGGTATAAATGTTTTATCTAACAGTACATGGAGGATATTGAGATATCAGATTTGGTGCAAATCCTATTGAACATGAGCACCTCACCAAACTGGTGTACCAGGCATGGTGCTTTACTGGCTCTCTCATCTATGTCAGTGCATTGCCCATCACAATTGTGCCATTCAACATCGTTTTCATCTCTTGTCGATCTTCTGAAGGATGCTCTAAAAGATGACAAGGTATTGGACCAAGTTGCATAATTGTTTAAAACTATTAATGTCTGTCCATGAATAACTCTTGTTATGCTATGATATAGTTCCCTGTACGCGAAGTTGCCACAAAAACTCTGGGACGACTACTATGTTTCCAGTTGCAGTCGGAAACCGGCACCTTGCAACTTGTCCAGTTACTTGTATTGGCCTTGCGTGATGATTCGACTGAAGTTAGGAGAAGATCATTGTCTTGCCTCAAGGCTGCTGCTAAGGTTCATAACTGAAGCTTCTGTATCCCACATTGGTTGCTTGATTGTTAGGTGATATGGTGGTAATATGTTGGTTTCTTGTTGTAGATAAATCATTCAGCCCTTGCTGCACATCACTCGATACTGGGTCCAGCAATTTCCGGCGCTTTGAAGGATTCTAGCACGCCTGTACGTCTAGCAGCCGAACGATGTGCTCTTCATGTTTTCCAATTGGCTAAAGGTATTTATTTTTCTTTGGGTGGTTTGTTTCCTACTGTTACAATATCCAATACCCTTTATTTTAAGTGATGTTGTCTCCTTCCTGTAAACTCATAAACTACAGATACATTATGAGAAACTTGATACTTTTTGTAGGTGTTAGCTCGCTGTTTTGTGATACTAACTGTTGCAAAATTTATTTTGCCATTGCTGTTTGCAGGGGCAGATAATGTTACGGCTGCGCAGAAGCATCTGGGCATGACCGGATTGGAAGTAAAGAAAATTGCAAAGCTTAACGAGGAGAGGTATGTGTGATGGAGGATCTAGCACTGCTACCTTCCGTCATCGTGTCTGCTTGTGATGTCTTGTCATGTTTAATTATAGAGTTGAACGCAACCTGATTATTTTCTTTTCATGGCATTCCTGTGCAGTGATGGCAGCGACAGCAGTGATGATGAAAAGAAAGCATAAACGCTACAAAAAGCAGCCTCCTGGGAAATCTTTTATCTGTGCCTCATATATGGCCTTTACGTATAGTTAAATTGATAGTGGAAGATGGGGTCATTTTTCCCCTGTGGCCCTTGTTGTAAACATCCTTTTTTGAGACATACAGTAGCAGAGGAGACACATAGGCTTTGTTCATATTTTACGCTACATAGCAACGTCAACATTGAGTACATCATTTTGTTTAGGGATGTGTGTAAATCACCATCACTGCTGATTACAAATGAAACAGCCATTCTGAGCACAAAGTGATTCAGAGAACATTCTGACTTCAAACATTTTGGATTGCAATCAAATGTCGCTGGTCACAACACAATCATCTCAGTTCAACAATAACGCTCATGAATGTCAAAGACACAAATCGTGTTGTATTGCTACCATCGCTCGTCTCCCTCCCACATGTTCTTCTCCTTGGGGCCTGTTGGCCCTTCCTCCCAGGACAGCTCGTTGGGCATCTTGTTAATCATGTTATCCGCGCTGCACCTGAGCCGCTCCGGCAAGCCTCCGCTCATCCTCTCCATCTGCTTCCTCGACTTGTACACCACCTTGGGCCCCCACTCGCGCATGTACTGCAGCCACGGCGGTTCGGCTACGGCGCCGTCGCCCAGGTACTCGGCCGCGACGATGCGGTACTTGGTGCTGGAGTCCACGAACAGGTTGCTGCGCGCGGCGTCGTTGCTGATGCCGACCCCGAGCGCAGCCGAGCCCTGCAGGTACACGCCGGGGTACGCGTAGCTGGCGTGCCCGTTCCTGGACGAGTACACCACGGGCCGATTGCCGGCGACGTACTCGAGCGCCGACGCGTCCACCCAGTTGCCGCCGCTGTGCTGCGAGTAGTACACGGCCATTAGCTCGCCGGTGAGGTTGCTGACGCGGAGCGTGAAGTGTTCCCAGTCGCCGACGTGCTGCCCCGTCTTGCCGAGCGGGATGTTGAGCGGCAGCAGCTTGAGCCTGGCCGGGCCGTTGAAGGGGCAGAACACCCACATGGCCACGTCCGTGCAGGAGCCGCCCATCGCCGGCTTCAGGTGGGCGTACAGCTCCGCGCTGTCGATGTCGCCGCGGCACACGGCGAGGCCCCGCTCGCCGCGCGGGATGTCGATCCAGTACTCGCCGTCGTTGCAGCCGCCGGCGGGAAGGTTGGAGCCCTCGCCGTCGATCTCCTCGCCGGCGGGGTCGCCGCCTCGCCTGTACAGCCTGGCGCCGTTCTTGAAGTACCAGGCGACGGACGACGGCAGGTAGATTTCCTTGGGGTGGAAGAAGAGCGTGGGGCCGTAGTGCCGGATCAGCGCGTGCGCCTGCTCCAGCGTCGGCATCGCCGACAGGTCGAGGTCCACGTTGCGGAGGCACGCCAGGCCCTGCTCCCCCGGGGAGCTCCCGTCCGCGGCGCAGCAGAAGGTGCCCACGCCGATGCCCTTCCCGCGCATCCCACGGTCCTGGTGCACCGGCCTCACGCCCCGCACGGCGAACGCCGGCGGGCAGGGCGACGCCGGCGACGGCGACTGCTGCCGCGCGAGCGGCAGGTGGAGCAGCGAGCCGTGCGGCTCGCAGTCGCCCGTGAGGTCCGCGCGGACGCAGGCCACCGCCTCGAGCGGCGGCTTGTGAGGCTCCGTCGTGACGAGGCACCCGAGAGCCTTGTACCCTTCCGGCGCCACGGGGAGCCAGAAGAAGGCGTCGCTGAGGCCGTACCCGGCATTGCCGCGGCCGCCGCCACTGGCCTGGAACGCCCACACGAGCGAGTAATCCCGCGGCGCGCAGAGCGGCGGCGGCGGCGTCTGCTGCTGGGGCGCGTCGTTCTCTGCCGCCGGGCGCGCTCCCGCCCGCGCGACGAGCAGGTGGCCGTGCAGCGGGCGGGAGTTGGGCTGGCAGTAGTGACCGAGGAGGGAGAAGCCCTCGGGGACGCCGACCGGCCGGTAGAAGGTGACGCTGCCGCCCCGCCGCGCTGGCGTCGACAGCGTGCAGATCTTCTGGAACTTGGTGGCCGCGGCGAGCTCCAGCTCCCCGCCGCCGATGCGCATCCGCCCCGTCGCGAATCCCGTGCCTAATAACAATGGCACGCCGAACCGAGGTGACGACTACAAATCGTACTACGAACCGTACATCTGAGAAACGGGAGGAGGCCCGCGGCGCTGACCTGGTGGCCACTGCGGGAGTGGCTCGGCGAAGGAGAAGACCTCCGGCTCCGGCTCCTCCGGCGCGCGCCCGCCCACCCGGGCGTCGCCGCCGCCGCCCGAGAACCAGCTGCCCCACCGCCGCAGCATCGCCCACGCTCTCGCTTACAGCGGGAAGGGCGGCGCGCTAATTAACCGGCCAGTCAAGCTACCGAGACTGCTTCACGAATCACGATCCGAGATGGGTTCCGGCCGCGCCGGCATGGAGAGGGTGCATTTCTTTATACCGTGACAGCACAACAGATAGATTTAGTTACACAGGTGTGACCCTTGCTGGATCGAGCCGACAAGCCCCGGGCCCCGCGAGGAAGGAGGAAAGGGACACGGCGCCGGCGACCTATCCGTGCCTTGGCCCTTGGGTTGGTGGAGCGGGACAGGAATCTTGCGGCTTTCCACTCCCGGCGCCGCCCTTCGCATCGATCCGCTTTGATTGAACCGTGGGGCCGTACGCCGGTGCGTGCGTTGCTGCGGCAGCGGCAGCTCTGCCACTGTGCGAAACGTCGTCACATGTGGTGCACGAGGAGTCGACGTCAGTAGGGTATAGCAATCCAAGATTTCTGGAAAGGCAGTACGTGCCTGCCCACGTGTTCAGCTTCCTCTGGTCTCTCGACCGGACGTGGCAGCCAAAATGACAAGCGCTAGGGTCGTCTTCAACATGGTATCACTATATAGGTAGAGACAGTTGAGTTATGATTGAACTTTTGTTTTATTCAAAATATTAGTTTAAATATCTAAAATTATAAATTATATTTTATTTTTAACAATAAAAAATTTATAACAAGATATATGATATTTTTTAAATATTTCAAATAAGACGAATGATGAAACGTAATTTAAAAAATCAATAACGTCAATAATTTAAAAACAAAGAAAAAAGAGTAGTAGAAGGTACTAGTCACTTCTTATCAAGTACTACTAGTGAGTATTTTACTACCACTCCTTATTCTTTCTTGAAACCTGCCAATCCAAAAACACCTAAGAGGGGAAAGAAACGTATCTCTCTCTTAATGTATAAGATGTCACGCGTCTTTTCAAAGTTGTTTTTATGTATCATATACTCTCATTTTGGTT
This sequence comes from Eragrostis nindensis, assembly GCA_012490785.1. Lineage (NCBI taxonomy): Eukaryota > Viridiplantae > Streptophyta > Magnoliopsida > Poales > Poaceae > Eragrostis > Eragrostis nindensis. The sequence goes on from JAAXCT010000326.1 coordinate 373,550, forward strand.
CATGTTGGTTCTCAAGAAGTTTCCCTACACCACTGGATATAAAATTTCAGCATTGTATTTAAATCAAAACTCCTATCATGGTTATATCTAGGAACAAAATACCCTGTCACACGGTAAGTAGCAATAACAAAGAGAAGTGCTTTTGATGTTATTGTGCTTTTGATGCAGTAGAAATGTTTCTTGGGTTGCTAGTAGTTTATTGGCCTGTGTACATGCTTGATTTCCATTCATTGTCTCGGACTTTATATGGTTGATGTTATTGTGCTTTTGATGCAGTAGAAATGAGCATATTTCTTTCTTGCGATTCCATTATGTAAATGAGTTCCATTCTGGCATTATGAAACTACATATTACTTATCAAATTTTATATGTTATGGGTTTGGTCCTTTATTTGTTTTTTCATATGTCAATTCTTAGATCTTAAAGATTTTTTGGTGCAAACCTGGTTTCACGACGGGGGAACTGATCAATATCCGAAACACAACAGGTCCCGAGAAGAACCAGTCTATCGCACTTCGCTCCACCTTAGGACATTCTGTCGTCTACTAATGTGCTTTGGATGGATACCGAGACACACTTTATGTGCAAAGTGACATTCAGTTCTACTGTGAGTGTAAGATTTCTAGCACCAATGTGAGCGTATTGTAGGCTAAAGGGGGCCATGGCCCCTTACTATCTCTAATAGATCACTAAAACTATAATTGCTCTTTGATTGTCCCCTCCTGACTTTGTACTCAAGCTCTTTCACAAATTTCTGGCATAGTGGACTTTATCTATGGCGATGCAACCACTATGTTCTAGAGTTACCTAGTCGCCAGCACAATGTCGTGAAAACACAAGGAAGCTACCACGCAGGCACCGCTACGAGACTCGTATTCCCGTTTTGCAATGTGACTCGTGACCCTGTTCTACATGAGAAAAGCGTGGAGACATACCTTGTTGGACTTGTAAGTTGTACTCACACGTACAGTTTTCATGGACTGCTCCATAGGTGATGCTGTGCATCCCTTGGCATGGAGATGTGTGACTTAGGTAGTGATCCTTGCTCTGACAAGTCAGGGTGACCTGGCCAAAGTCTCCACGAATCAGCACCGCTGAAGCTGGAGGACGAGCAGGGCCTGACCCCCCCCCCCCCCCCCCCCCCCCCCCCCCTCCTCAAAAAAAAAATTAGTACTCTCTGGCGGGTCAATTTCTGGCTCCACCCCTGGCTGAAGATGGCAAGCTTCATAGCAGTAGGGGGAGAATTGGTTGCCTGTCACAGGAGTTGAGTTCACGCTTGGCCTGTGATTAGGGGTGGACGCGGTTAACCGCAAAACTGATTAACCAAATTAACCGCACCGAATTACCTAAAATTTTTACTTATTACGGTTAACCGCGAAAATTTCGGTTATCATTTTGACAACTACGGTTACCCGCAAAATTGTGGTTATTAATCCGATTAACCAAACTAACCGAATTAACTGATATTATCATCTCAACCTAGTAGATCTCAAGGCTCCTCGGTCCTAACTCATTCCAACCCGGCCCTTTCCAAACTTCATCCTCTCCACACAAGTGCATCAACATCTCCATCGATGGCGAATTGGTCTATTTTTTTGTGTTTGTTGCATAAAATTATCTAATAGAATGAAATATGCACTGTTGTGTGGTTAATGCGGTTAACCGAATAACCCAACCAAATTGTGCGGTTAAAGCTTTTCTTGTCACAAATTCGGGTGGCAATTTCCAATAACCAAAATTCTTTTCGACCGAATTAACCGAACTCCTAGCCCTACCTGTGATGGCGAGAGGCACTCTTCATTCGCTAGCTGTACTTGTTTCATGTTTGAGTTAGGAGTTGAGTTTGGTGATAATAATTTGTGTATCAACACTTATAAATCATTTGTGAGTACTGATTAAGGATGAATGTCTATTCCAACACAGAGGTAGAGAGAGAGCTTTCACATAAATCATATTTCCTCTCTAAAAAATCATCTAATTTCATGCATTTTTAGAAATTCACAGGATACAATCCATTGTTCCAAAGTAGAAACATTTGTCTCACTGTTCAACAGGGGTGGGGGGGGGGGGGGGGGGGGGGGGGGGGGGTGTGGATTAAACGTCAAGCCCATCTTACTGGTCCCAGGACTGCAATTTCTGTTGATGCTGGGATTGAAGAACGGGCAAATGACAACATGCAGACCATGAACAAGAAACATATTCCCTAACATGATGGAAAATCACTTCATCGCTCAGAATAGAATGGACATCATCATCAATGTAAAGTCTCAAAATCAGGCTGCACATTTTCACTGTCTGCCAGCAGGTATTCATGTTCATTGTTCACACAATGGAAAAAAGAGTCAGCCCTCACGTCTGTAGACCAGGGAGCAGCAGCAAACTGGTGGGGTTGTGGAAAATGAATCGGTAGAGACTAACAATTCCTCCCTGCGTGACTATTCTATTTCTTTGTTCAGATCATTCCTCCCAGAGATGAGCTTGTGTTTGTGATGATCGTAGCTGCAGGAAGAACCGGTCCGGTTAGTGATGAACATTGGCCGATCAGATAATGAGATATAAAAAGCAGTTGAAATAAAAATAAAAATCATAAGTTTGTATTAAATAAGAACAAATGTTAAGCTTAAACAAAGTGTTAACAAATCAGAGCAGTCAGCATCTATATGCATGATTGCTGCAATACTTCTGCTGATGATGATGATGCTTAATTGCATATATTGAAAAGAAACATGTTCTTGTGTGAGGACTGAATTGTCGAATCGAAATTTTATTTATAGTAATTAACTTATAACAACAGAATAGCTGGAACTCAAAGCAAAGAACACCTAGTTATTAGATTAATGATTGCATAATAGAATGAATAATACTCATATGTGCAGACGCATACAGGCATGCGATATACAAAAAAGAAAATCAGTAGGATTAGACAAGAGTATATGAACTGAAAAGTATTAAACAGGACTGAAAGTTATGATTCATCTCTTATCTTCGTAAACAAATTCTAGACTCTGACAAAAGTTATGATTTATCTCTTATCTTCGTCAACAAATTCTAGTCTGAAAGAAGCAACCAGCAACTGCAACTCCACTAGGAATTGCGTGTCCGAGAAAATATCACAAGTACAAAACCAGCCTCAACTGTTACCCGAGTGGTATTGACAGATCACTATTTTATATACATTTGAGAGGCCTGCTAGCAAATCTTATCAAATTTCCTGCATGGAAAGCTAATGTATGTTCAATGTTCACAGCTTCTTCAACAAAGTTACAATTGATGCATTTATGACTACACAAGTTCACGTTCGAATAGTCTTTTTTCCCCAAACTAGCTGGATCAAAAGCTAAGATGAAATCAATAGTCGCGACAATCAAAGTCCATATTCCAAAATGATTAAACGTTGACCACCCCACATCTTGAATGTTGGAGCTAATAAACCAATCTGCACAGCAACAGACTAACACAAGCTATCCTACATACAGCCTTGTTCATGGTTTCAAACAATTTAAGTATTGAAAACGTTCAAAGATGCTAAGCCCAACCACGTAATGTTTCAGAACCTTTGAAGGAATGAAATCATGCCCTCAACCCATTGATCCAACAGCCTAACAATTGATACACAAAATCATCAATAATGCAATTCAGTTTCGGAATCAGGTTCTCTTAAGCACCCGCAAACACAATCTAGCGGCATTCGCTTCCAAATGTTTTAACTCGCAAAGAATCGAAGTCCTTCTAGGCAGTGCTCTTTGGGAACCGTCACTTCATAGTTTGTCCTCTCTTAAAAGAGTCAGTAGGTGATGATGGTGTTCCTGCCATCTTGCAATCTTGTGCTGTCCGATTCCCATCCAACGGGCGTGTGCCCTCCGTCCCGTGATCTCCCTTGGCACCGACAAATAGGACCCGCAGCTCACCACGCGCCTCCGCCACCACCCATTCGACCTCAGCGATCGAAGCGGCCACCACGGTCGCTCCCGGCTCCACCTGCCACCGCCGCCCCTGCCCCTCCTGCCACATCGCTTCCTCTGCTCTGCCGCGTCGCAGCCGCGTCTTGATGCAGCACTGGTCCTCGCACTCGCCCAGCCTGGAACAAGAAACCCAGGCGGCTGCGGCTTCCTTCCCGGCCGGATGGCTCGCGGTTCTTCCCCTTCCTCTCGGGCACCCCTCCTACCTCGCCATTTGCAACCAAATCTGCTTCCATCGCCTACATTTTATACCCGCAAGCACCGGTATCCAGAGAGGTATGCTGAATTGCCGGATTTGGCTCCCCACCGCCTCCTCGCCAATGCTCTCATTAGCAGATTCCATCTCTCAACGAGCAGTCTCCATCCTTCCAATCCGCTCCTACTGTGCTGCCTCGTGCGATGGCCTCTCTAGAAAGTTGACGCTGCATCGCTCCTGCTGGGCTCTGGGCAGGACAGGGGGAAATCCTTCACGGGCTTGTGTGAGAGAGAAAGGTTGGGGCAGAAGGGGATGCGGGAAGGAGACACCAGAATTTCTCTTTCTCTCCATCTACTGCAGTACAGCTAGACAAGCTGAGAGGGTACAAGCTTAATTGTGCAGGCACGGCAACCGAGCAACAGAATTCCCACCCTATTAGCAATCTTTAATAATGCTAGCAACTTGGTAATTGTGATTAGATGTGGGTGAGTTACATGTGGAAGCCGACACAATGTAGGGCAAACCCAGGATCAATTTTTTTCTTTAGTTTAAGGTTTAGGTTTAGATAAGCACAATGCAAATGAACGAAAAAGTCTGCATATTGACTCAACTTGATGGTTTAATACACTTATAATCCGTAGCAACACACGGGCATCAGACTAGCATGAAATAAAAATCCGAGTTATAAGTGACTGACATAATTAACTAATGTAAAATTTGAGTAGAATTTAACTTAAAACAGACTTGAAATATGCTCAACATTTGACACATGATACCCATGTAGTTCTTATTCAGTTATACAACTGCCATGCAGTTATATTGGCATATCTCCAACAATTGAAGGTTTCATGTAAATACATGTAATAACATCATTCATGTATGTGCCAATGAATCTCCATATATATTGCTGGAACTCTATTGGAGTCTTGCTTTGAAATTCTGGAGCATTTGGAGTTTGGAGCCAACACTGCCATTGCCGGTCCCAAGCCCGGATGAGAAAAGTGGAGGGGGTTGTGTTAGGCTTGGCTAGCCAACAACCATTTTTAGCCAATCTTATGGTGATGAAACAACAAAGGAATTCGTTGGGGCGTAACCCTATTAGCAACATGCCATATCGGATCTGAGATGGTTTGGACATGTTCAACGGAGACCAGAGGAGGCGCCACTACGTAGCAGGATCATACAATGTACCGAAAATGTGAAGAGAGGCAGAGGTCGACCAACTTTGACATGGGCAGAGTCTGTGAAGAGGGACTTGAAGGATTGGAATATTGCGGAGGAGCTAGCTATGGATAGGAACGAGTGGAAGAAAACAATCCACGTGCCCAAAATATCCGCAATAAGACCTGATATTACCCAGGAAAAGCTAGATTTTGGCTCCAGAACCTATGTGAAATTTTGTGAAACTGTAGCGTTATTCCTGTTTGCATCAAATGACAGTTCTTAACTCCACAGTAGACCAAAGTCATAGTTTCCTCAACAAACCTTGATGCCTTATACAGGCAGACAAATGCCCATATAGTTTATTCTAACCAATTATGACAGGCAGGATTATCTATTCTAGAATATCCCCTAAACTTGTGATGAATAGAATAACTAAAGGAGGCAACCTTTATTATTCGTTTCAGACAAAATTCACCCCAATTCCAGTAGAATCCTAAAAGCAAAAAGAAACCCTCATCCAATTACCACCGAGATGAGCTGAATCAAGTTTTTATTTCTGTTAGCAGATCCAGGATGCACAATTGAATAATTAACAGAATCTGCAGCTTCCTGATCTGTTCAACTTTTGTAAGGCACGAGAGATACAGAACAATCAACAACGTGAAGCACCAATCAAGAGATCGATCGATCTGATACCTCAATTCACTTTCGGATCGGGCATGGGGAACAGGCCGCCGCCTGCAGCGGCCGCCGCGCGCGGGGGCGCGAAGCCGAGCAGCTTCTGGAGGTTGGTCCGGATGCTCATGGAGCAGAGGAAGTAGAGGAAGACCATGGAGCAGTCGGTGGGGTCGTTCCCGGGCAGGCCGCGGTGGCTCATCCGCTGGACGAGAGGGACGGGCGCGAAGGGCAGCTTGGCGATAGCGCGGCCCTCGAAGAGCGAGTTGAGCAGGCCGAAGACGACGAAGAGGACGGCGGCGACGACGGCGCCGGACTTGAGCTTGGCGAGCGAGAGCTCCCGCGCGGCGTCCTTGAGGCTGGTCTCGACGCGGTCCATCTTCTTGGCCCGCGAGGAGGCCGCGGGCGGCGCGGCGCCGGAGGACGCGCCGGCGGAGGAGCCGGAGGCGCTGGACTTCATGGCGTCGAGCTTGCGGGAGTGGCGCTCGATGGTGGCGCGGAGGGAGTTGTAGGTGGCGGTGCGGTAGATGAGGAGCCAGGAGATGGCCTCGCAGAGCACGGCCGTCGCGGCGGAGATGGCCACCACCGAGAGGCTGTCGCCGTAGCGCAGGGAGGAGAGCGCCGAGGCCATCGCTTCCTCCTCCGGTCCTCGCCTTCCGGCTCGCTGCGCTGCCGCGGTGGGGTGGAACAAGCTCGGCACGGGGATGCAGGACAGCGGGAGAGAGATCTCGATTTGGCCGCGGAGCGCACCTGGTTCTTGGGTGGTTGGATCGGCACGGCACGGCTGGACTGGCCGATTGCGATGCAACGCGCAGCGCAGTTCTCCCCGGCCGCGTCGTCGTCGTCGCAGCGCACGATTATTTGGATGACGTGCGGGGCCTGATTGCAAGTCGGGGGTTTTTTTTTTTTCTTTGCTCCAGTCCACGAACGCCCTCTTATTTGTATAGTTCCTCAAAAAAATTTGTATGAACAAAAGTACGAAACGCATTTCTGCATCTTTGTGTTGTGGCAAAAACACCGATGAAACAAGTTTGAACTTCGAATTCATTATGAGTCGGTTCCGCATGCAAGGGACTTGCCAATCAAAGAGTTAAGAGTCGAAACAAATAGCGCGTTTTGCTGACGATTTTGTCCAAAAGCTTCTTTTTTTTGCGAATTAAGCCCTGTTTAGATCCTCTAGCCGGCTAAAATTAGCCAACTAAAACATTAGCCAGCTAATTTTTTAGCCAACTAATTTTAGGAGGTACTTATTTGGATCTTTGACTAATGTTTTCGGTTTTAGACTTTTCTTGCCTTTTTAATATGTTTCTGCCTTTTTTTATATGTTTAGTCGATTTTAGTAGCTTTGAGGTGACTAGAGGCTAAAAGTTTAGGAGATTTTAGGAGGTTATATTTGGATCCCAATTGACTAAAATTAGCCAGCTAAAAGTTTAGGAGGTGGATCCAAACAGGGCCTTAATTTGTCCAAAAGCTTGTAGCTACACTACATATACTGGCACCACACTAGTGGGAGGGCATCGTTATTTCAGTACATTCACTAACACAAACTACTACTACTATCTAAAGGCATCAACCTAATATCCAAGTTAAAGAAAAAAAAGGAACCCAACCAACTGCTATTGGCATATGTACATACTAGTCAAAAGATTAACAGATGCAGTGAACGGTGACAAAATTTCTGGCATTTCCTCCAGACTGTCAGCAACAGTATCCTCTATTTTTCACCCTCTAAAAGAATATTCTTTGTCCCCTCTAAAAAATTCCCTCCTCCAAATTTCATTTTGCTGCAACAGCGAACCGCTATTCGCTCCTCTATCCAGTCGGCGCGCTCGTGCTCCCCAGCGCCCGCGAGCCCGTACTCCCCCCGCGCTTGTGCTCCAGCCGGGCGCCGCGCCCCGCGCCCGTGCTCCGCTTGGCGCCCGTCCCTGCTCCCCGCCGCCGGCATCGCGACCACCTTCCCGCCGGCGCCCGCCCCTGCTCTCCGCCGCCGCCTCCAGCGCTCGCCACCCTGCGCCGACGCCGCGGTCCGCCAAGACATACTACTCCTGTAGAAGCCGTCCTGCGGAGCGGCGTTGGTGGTCACTGCAGGTTGGCCGGCGTGGTCACATCTAGCGCTGCGTACCGCAAGCCGGACGACGGCGCAACCCAGCTGTAGACGCCTCCACGACGATCTTCCTCATCTCCGCCTCCGTGTACCCTAGCTCCTTCTCGCCGCTCCTGTACGACTGATTCTTGGGGCACGGCGCGCCCTTGTCCCAGTTCCCCTCGAAGTGCGACGGCGAGCGTGGCCATCACCACCGTCTTCTCCATGGCGCCGCCGCCGCCGCCGCGCTGCTCCTGCTCGTGGCGCCGCGCGACCTCGGCGAGCGTCCGGCGGACGGCATCCCCGAACACGGCGAGGAAGCTGGTCTCCGTGTGGTTGAACTCCTCCGCCGGCAAGCCGTGGCCGCCGCCGCCGCCGCCATGGTAGACGCTGGGGATCTTGAATCGGTGGCCCGCGGACAGCACGGGGATCTTGCCGTATGCGGGATTGGCGGCGAGGAGGCGCTTGCTCTTGCGGGGAGGCGAGGCAGCAGAGAAGATTTTGGCGGATGGGACGCGACCCACCACATTTGGCGGAGGGGAGGAGCGACCTGGAAGGTAGCGGCTTGTTTACCGGATGTTGGTGCAGCGGTTCCAGGAACATTTATCCTCTAATTTTACGGTTCAGGATCGTTTACAAGACGTTGTTGCGGTCAGTCTTACATTCCTAGCAGCAAGCAGCACGCTTCATTTCAAGTATCAGGAACACCAGAAACGTCAACAGAGGGCTATGCTCTCACCCACTTGTACAGGCATCGACAGTTCTGTCCACGGGAAGAATTGGTCTACCCCGTCCTTGTCTTGTTCCTATTCAGCGGCAAGATCTGGAAAGCGTAGCGCATCGTGCCCTGGAATCAGAGCGGAGAGAGGTCAAAAAAGGAAGCCAAATAACAGCCCTGAAGAAAGAAAAATGGTAAGATTGCTAGATAAATCACATCTGCGACCTGTGAAACTGAGCCTTTATACACAAAATACAGAATATCAATGATCAAAGCAGAAATAACTCACTTTACATTATCTAACTTGAATTGTACATCAATTTGCATAACAAAACAACACCTTATACACCGATTACACAATAACTGTGACCACGTTATATTTTCTGGTAATGAGTACTGGGAAGCACAAAAAACTGGGCATCATATTTGGTCCTTAGATTGTTTTTTGTCAGTATGGACACTTCACATCAACCTGTATCAAGCTACGAATCCAGCTGTTACCTTTGACACTGGATATACTTTGAACTACTACAGCATGAAAATTAGGTTGATCCACAGAAACTATGAATTCGCCAGTTATCATCATGTAGAATGTGATTAAAAGCAACAACTACAGCTGACCAGTCCCCAGTTCCAACAGAATAATTGAGAACGTTCTGCCATTATACTTTTCGACTCTATCACACAACCAATGCAATAGTTGAACATGCGTACGCAAAAACATTTCTTGATCATTGGTGATTCTCTCAGCTGGATCAAAACCCACTGAATGTATTCAAAACTGAACCTATTTTTTTATTCAAAGTAGTGTACATAACCACTAAGTCAATTTCGTACTTATGTCATCCAGTATGCAGTGGACTGTAAATGCAGGGATTAACTTGTACCTAGTTCTTAAGCAACTTTATATTGATCATCTATTTTACTATTGAAGTTTTCAAATCACAGGTGCTACCATAGCAAGCTCAAAATCGAGATATGTAATGTTTGACCTAGATTCAAGTTCTTTTTTCTTCACACACACAAAAAAAATGTCCATAGCGCACTGGCAGCAGGGGAGAAAATATGGGGACTGCATGTAAAACGTTTCTCACCTGGTGTACCATGCCTGAACACCACGATGGTGACGGGGTCATCCCTTAGAGGCAGGTCGGTGAGCAGGGGGGTGGGCCGTCCAAGTTGGCCTCCTATAACAAAGAGAGTCATGTTCTTGAATTCGTCACCGCGGCCCATTTGATCTGCGATCTCATTTCCCAATTCAGTCAGACTTCTCCCATCGAAGATCATACATGTCCAGCCCTGGCGTTCGAAGCTTCCATTATTATCTGCCAGAGCAAAGGTGATGTCCACCTCCTTCTGACAGCCTTCATGCCATTGCTGTCCATACAAGATGCAGAAGATGTAGGTTATCACCAAAAGAAAAACTAAGCAGAGCAGTAATTTGGCGTAGATGACATAATCTTGGTCCTCAAATAACTAAATTAATAAAATAGCACATCAAGCGAGAAACAAACTGCTTGTGCTCCAAAGGCTGGTAACTGGTTTTTGTCAGCAATTTTTTCAACAACCAGGTGTTATAATTGATTTTGCAGCATTAACAAAACAAGGTAGTATCAAGCAAGAATTAGGTGCTCGAGAGAACCAAATATGCATGGAACGAACAGATCGTGCAAGAATTGACCATAACAAACATGGCTTCATTTGCAGTATCAAGAATGTGCAAATTCGCATCAAGAATGGTCAGAACACTAATTACTTGAACTTGCGTTGATAGCAAGGACCAAAGCCAGTTAATCATATGCAAACTCCACTTTAGTAATGATCACAGTTAAGAAATACAGATTAATAAGGAAGAACTACCTGGATGATCCAATATGTGGAGCGAGCAGATAATGCAAGAATTGACAACCACAGGCAAGGAATCAGGGAGAAAGTGCCAAACTAGAAGTAGAACTTGAACAAGCATTTCAAGAATGCCCAAATTCGCAACAAGAATTCATGCAACAGCAATTGTGCAGCAATTCCCGAACTGACCAACAGGCACAGGGTTAATCACTTCCGTATCCCAATTCGCACAGAATTTAATTGCAGAACTACCAAGAAGACAAAGTGCGAGCCATGAGCTTACGATTGCAGCGCTTGGGGGTCGCGGCTGGTACGGTGGCCTCTCCACCGTCATGGGGATGACCTCGACCTCCCACTCCATCATCGAGGTGACACGGCTGAAGTTGATGGCCTCGGCGGTAACGCCCGTGTTCCACCGCTGATAGCGGCCATTGGCCCGGAGCGCCCTGAGGCCGCCTGCCGTGCCGTGGAGGAGCAGGACGCTCCCGCGGTTCCCCTGCGCGGTCCACCACTCGATGTGGTGGTCATCCGGGTACTCGAAGACGCACTGCGCGACGTAGAAGCCGGCGTGCCCGGGGCGCGGCGGCGCGTGGTTCGTGACGGCGAGGTACCGGCCGTAGGAGCCGCGGAGCAGGATGTGCGCGGCTCGCGGGGTGCGCAGGATCTGCACGGCCCACGCCGTGTTGACCATGCCGCGGCGGCAGTCGACGGAGACGCCCCGCCCGGTCTCGTCGGCGAAGAGGTACCCGCCGCGGCCGCGGTTGACGAGGCGCACGTACTGCCCGTCCTCGAAGGGCGCGACCTCCTCCGTCGCCGCGGGCGCGGCGTCGACGGACGACGTACACATGGCTCGAGCGCCGGGGCGGTGGTCCTTGCCTTGGCGCGATGGTTGGAGGGAGGGAGCAGCGGCAGAGGGGAGAGCAGTGGAGGGAGGAGGCGGGTGCTCGTTGTCGTCGTCGTCGTCGTCGTCGTCGTCGCTGCGGCGGTTACCCGGTAGTAGCGCCAACGCCAGCTGTTTAAATAGGCACGCGGCACGAGGAGTGACGACGAATCCAATGTGGCGAGCCCGCGCACTGGCGTGTGGGGCCGGCCCAGCTCGAAGTCAAAAGGTCACGCGGCGCGGGACACGTGGGCCCTCCGGGCTTGCCGAGGAAGCCGGCCGCAGAGCGGCGGGGGCGGCTCGCCGGCGCCGGCCGGGCTGTCTCGTCGCCGAGGTGGGCGGCGTCTTCGCGCAGCGGGTGTTGCTCGGCGAGGATCTACCGTATCAGCGGCCCCGGGTGCCGTGGTGCACATGGCGCCGGCGTTTGGGGGCACGGGCAGCGCCTGGTCTCTGCTGGCTCGTGCGCCGTGTTGATCTACGCGGATTGGTTGGACGTCGGGGACCGGGGAAGAGGAGCGGTGGAGGGGAACTTGGTTGGGTGGTGCCTGAGCTCTTGGGTGAGGCCGCGGCGGCGCGGCGATTGCGGTGGAAACAGAGGATTGACTCGTCGGAACACAGGGGTGAAGTGCCAAATGGCATGCCGTGTTACCTCGGCCAAAATTCCAATCATTCTATTCGGTCGTCTATTTTGATTGGGTGGTCAGCTACTAAGGCTAGTTCCAATGGACTATTTCATCTTGTTGTTTCCAAGTTTGCCACATAAACAAAAGAGTATTAATTTCATAGATGAAATAGGTCACACAATGCATTGTTTCATTTACACGGTTTCATAGGAGCACATGCAAGACACAAGTTATCTTGGAAACAATGTAGACATGGTTTCATCTAGATGAAACCTCTTTCCTCTCTTCTTCATTAATTTGTTGCCACATCATCAAAATTGCTTACATGGCATCCTATTTAATGAAAATGAAACTCTCATTGGGAATAGCCTAAGGGGGTGTTCGTTTCTCTAGGCTTAATTTTAAGCCGTCTAGAATCTTGTCATTTAAGGGTATTAAATAAAGAAATTAACTACAGAACCTTGTACTAATTCGCGAGACGAATCTAATAAGGGTAATTAAGCCGTGATTAGACGATAGTTACTGTAGCATTACTATATCAAAACATAGCTTAATTAGGCTCATTAGATTCGTCTCGCAAATTAGCACACATCTGTAAAAGATTTTGTAATTAGACTTATTTAATACGCCATTAGTTTTGATGTGACATTTAGGGCTAAAAACACGAACACCCCCTAAAAAGAAGCAAATTATGACCACTACCTCGCTAGATTTGGTCAACTTCCACACAGCCATTATTTGAGTGATGTGACATGTATTGTTGGTATGCCGTCCAACAACTATGGTAGCGTTCGGTTCTTTTTAGAGGGTGCTGTAGCAGTCACATCAAAGATGTCGGCACGATTTATGTGTACTAAACAAAGTCAAATTACAAAACTAAGTCCAGGACCCCCCCTCTATTTCGCGAGACGAACGCAATGAGGGTAATTAAGCGGCGATTAGACGATAGTTACTGTAGCATCACTGTGTCAAAACATTGATTAATTAGGCTCGTTAGATTCGTCTCGAAAAATAACGCCCGTCTGCAGAAAGGTTTTGCAATTAAATTTTATTTAGTACCCCTAAATAGTAAGATTCTTTTTACTTTAGAGGGGTATAAAGTTTAGAGGGCACTTTAGAGGGTGAACCGAACGGGGCCTATACACAGTTTTCGCATCGGCATAAACCTGATTATTAGCACTACCAATGCATCCATCCTCCACCATGAAATGGTTGCGCGTTGAGTGAGTAGCTACAATCACTTGCATGGTAGTACAACCGATTCCAATCTAGAATTACGTTCAATTTTCAGATTAGTTAAACAAGAAAAATCTAAGCTGTTAATTCTTACTATAAAATCCAAATGATGGATTGGAGGTGCCCTGACAATCTTTGTATCACCTCTTGTATGTATAGACGTGCATGCTACCTAGATACAAGAGGATGCAAACTTATCTGAAATCCTAATGACCGGAAGATGCAATTTCTCTGTGTATGGATGCATATGCTCGACCTCGTTCCTTGATGTTCAGTTGGTCACGCCTAGTTATGTTCGTACATAAATGTCTAGAAAGAGCATTATTCCATGTTAGAGTAAGTTTTTTATGTTGGACGTCATACGAAATGGTACATATGCCACCTCACTCAAATAATATGACTATAAGCACAATGGCCGCATCGACACAATCGAGTGAGAATTTTACTGAGTAGGATGCCCATATGTAAACATGCGAACAAACACAATGATCATCCAAGCATTTTACTCAATGAGAAAATCAGCCTGTTCGGCTCGCAGTTGCAGTCGCAGTTGCAGTTGCAGTTGCAGTTGCAGTTGCAGTTTTTCTGAGAGAGAACACTGTAGCTGCTTGGAGCAGTACTGTAGCCATATGAGGGAGAAGAAGGAGCAGCCGACTGGAAAGCCTCCAGCCGAACAGCCCGAATGTCATGTTACTCGATTAGAAATTAGTAGAATCATCTAGTACTAAATTTGAATGACAAGTAGGGATTGCGTAAAATTGTTACTTTAAACTTGCTCGTCACAGCTCACCTTCTACAAAGCTCATCGTGCAACCTGTAGACCACTCTGACAGTTCGCTTCACCTCTCTCTCCGGTCGTCCCCAGTCATCGAGCACGTCGATAGCAACCTCGTCTCTCTTGTGCCTCAACTCCTTCGCCTTATAGGCTCGTCCTGAATATCTTCACTCAAGCTACCAGTCCCATCATCAGCTTGTTGAAGATCAGGTTTGCGCCCAGGGATGTGAAGCAGTAGTAGATAATTCGGTGGGGCGCAAACGTGATCTTACACAAGCTGATAATTCTCATAAAGCAACATATTTCTAGATAATCCTGAAGGAAGAGTATGTCTCACACATTTCTTCTGATTTTTTATATATCTAACATACCTGATTTCTTCTGATTTTTGGTGACGTAGCCGTGATATTCCACTTATACAAACTCATTGGACCCACTGTCACCACTCTGGAATGCAATATTTTCTTCATTGCCACTTATTCGGAAAGTTTATCTTACACCGCAACTCAACTTGCACAAAATTCTCATAAAGCAACATATTTCTAGATAGTTCTGAAGGAAGAAATGTCCACGCTACATTACAATCAACAAATTATCTCATACTACTAAAACTTGAGAGTTTTTTTTGGTAGATTTTTTTTTTGCGGGAAAAGATTGGGAGTATTTGAAGCAAATTGTAAGGTTTATTTCTAGTCCCTTGAATTCGGTCAAATATTGCACTTTTGCGCAGCAGATGCTAACCATGATTTGTAGCTGGTATGTCCATGCAGGTCCTCCGGTGGTGAGATCAGTGGAGGAACCAGTCGGTGAGTGGCTAAACAGGACGTTAGCATCAGCACAGCCACGACACAGAAGGGCTTTCATGGGAATCCTTCTCTATGCATGGTTGAAAAGATCAAGGGCACCGAGAGGGGGGAAGGGGGGTGAATCGGTGTCTCAACAATTTCTCCCAAACGTACTTAAGGCGTGAAGCTAGCAAGACTAGATATAGTGACAACAAGAAACTAGCGATGCGCGCACACAATCTAGTCTTGCAACAAGCAACACCCTAGCAAGCAATTTTACCAAGTAGTAAAGAGACAACCTATCAAGCAATTCTACTAGCACAAAAATAAATGCGGAAGCGTAAATGCTAGTAAGTAAAGGAGATAGAGATGGAATGCTCATGATTTTTCCTGTGGTCTCGGAAGGATGGCGCCTTCCCCTACTCCACGTTGGGTCACTCCCGTCGGAGTCTCGATCCCGTCCCTCCGCTCGAAGACGATCCCTCCTAGAGCACACTTCACCCTCCGAGTGAAGTCGCGGGCACGTCCCGCCGGGCTCTCTCCCGGGTACTCTTCTGGAGGTAAGGCTCCGCACGCGCGTGCCAAAAGACGCTCCACTAGTGATGCTTCTTTCGCACGGAAAGCTCCAAGACCGTGTACAAACTTGTGTCGACTTCCACAATCTTCTTGGACAGCTCAACACCGACGTCTAACCGGTCTAGGCCTTGCCATAGACCAAGAGTAACAGCTCAACTTGACTCTCTCAAGCACTCCCTAGCCTAGAGATCAATGGATGCAACTTGTTACTCTCTCAAGCAATAGGATCACTCCAAATCCTTCTCAAATACTTCCTCTTTTTACTCTTGGCTTCTCCCTGTCTTCCTCAACTATTCCAGTGGCCAAGAGACCCTCAAAGGGGTAGGTAACCAGCTATATATAGGTCTCCAACCTCAAACTAGCCGTTACCAAAAAGCAGTCTGTCGACAGAGTCACCATACCAACCACCGTATCATACGGTGACTGGAGCACCGTATCATACGGTGACTCCTTTGTCGCCTGCCAGAGCAACTCCATTCTCTGGACTTCATCTCCTGGGTTCACCGTAGCATACGGTGACCCCCACCGTATCATACGGTGACTTCTTCTCTTCAGCTTCCAGCCAACTTCCAAGTCTCTGGAAATCATACGGTGACCACCGTGTCATACGGTGACCACCTCACCGTATCATACGGTGACTCCTACTTCTCTGCCAGATCATCACCTTCACTGGTCTTCTCTTCTCGCAGTCACCGTATCATACGGTGGCTTCTGCTGAAGCTGATCTTGATCTTCTCTTCGATCCTTGACTCCAACTTCATCCTTTTTGGTTCCTCCACTTCTTCTCTTCTACTCCAAGTGTCCAAAAGACTCACAATGCATCCAAAGATCTCTACACTATTGAGTACCTAAGAGAACCAACTTGAACCCTCTTGATAGTCCGGTTTTTCCTATGGACTCAAGCTAACATCTATCCAAACAACACTCGCTTGGATCTAGCATGTCCTTAGCCTTATCCAAATCTTCTCCGCGACTCCATCAAGCCCGTTCTCATGTTGATGAAGGGAACCAATCATCCTTGACATTTGAATTAGGGTGTGTCGGCGTACACCACCAACGGACGGAGCTTTCTTCATATGTGACCATGATCAATATCCTACATGAAAATGTTAGTCACATACAAAGGATCATCCAATCACCAAAGTATTCATACCTTTGGGGTTTCCAAACACTCCAATGACCATGAAGCTTACAATGGTGGAATCTTTGGAAGGAACGAAACCGTAGAATTTTTGAGGGACAACAGAAGACCCCGTTGTGGCACGTCTTGCAAAGGAGGAGGTAGATTACTTTTCCTGGGCGTTGCAGGGATCTTTTTACCCGTCGCAGATCGAAGTCGAGTAGAAATGTAGCGCCTCTACTGGCAGCAAGAGCTTTCTCTGTCCTCTTCTTCTTCTTTTTTATTTCGTTCTCTAGCTTTCTAGCCTTGCTTTGGCCAGCTTGTTGGCCGTATGCTTTAATGCTCCTATGAATCTACGGAGCCAGTGCTTACTGGCCGATTTATCTTCCTTTTGATGGACTGTAAGATATTTCTACTCTTTCTTAATGCAAGGGCAGAACACCTGCTATTTTTCCCTTCAAAAAAAGAATTCGGTCAAATATTGCATTGATTATTTTTAAAGAAAAAATGTTTGATGTTTTCGATGCAGTCTTAAAACAAATTTTCAGGAAACGTTTAACTCCTCGGGAAATTAAACAGAAGCATTTCATGAGCAAAGCTGTCCTGCCACGTCATCGATCCAGGCTTCCCCGCCCCAACCAATCACAGGCCGCCTCCCGCTCGAACCCTAACATTATAAAACCCAGGCGCCGCCCACCTCTCCTCCCACCGCGCCACCACAGCTCCAGTCTCCTCTCCTCTCCTCAAAACATCGAAGGGTTCAGAAGCTTCCAGACCCCCCAAGTCGAAGCGGCGATGAGTTCCACCGGTGGCGGCGGCCGCGGGAAGGCGAAGCCGGCGACCAAGTCGGTATCGAGGTCCTCCAAGGCCGGGCTCCAGTTCCCCGTCGGCCGCATCGCGCGCTACCTCAAGGCCGGCAAGTACGCGGAGCGCGTCGGCGCCGGCGCACCCGTCTACCTCTCCGCCGTCCTCGAGTACCTCGCCGCCGAGGTAATCCCCTCTCATCTTTCGTCCTCGTGTGCCCGATCCGCGTCGATCCGATCCCGTGATTTCGAACCCCCGTGTTTAATGGATGGTTTCGTCGGTTCGCAGGTGCTGGAGCTGGCGGGGAACGCGGCGCGTGACAACAAGAAGAACCGGATCGTGCCGCGCCACATCCAGCTGGCGGTCCGGAACGACGAGGAGCTGAGCAAGCTGCTGGGCACCGTGACGATCGCGGCTGGCGGCGTGTTGCCCAACATCAACCAGGTCCTTCTGCCCAAGAAGGCCGGCAACAAGGGGGACATTGGGTCCGCGTCCCAGGAGTTCTGAGCGAGCCGCGGCTGCGGGAGGAGTAGAGAGCATCATGCCTTTGTCTTGTCCGCATGAAAATTAGTGGTCATGTTTTTGCGGGTTTTGGGATGTTTCATGAGTTGGGATCGATTTTGGTTCCAAAGATGTAAAAACTCCGTGCGCTGGTTCAGTAATGAATGAATGAATACAAGAAAATGTTTACCATCTCATTTTCCATATAAGTTTGATTTGAGTTTCGTATCGAATGATGCATTTTACGGAGCAATCGATTGTCCCTGTTGGCCTGTTGGGTACTTCTTGATGGGATTCTGCAATCCTCTGTTCCCTTTTGTTTAGGTAGAGCTGCAGAGTTGAGAGAGGTTCAAGAGGTAAACACCCTAGGTACTTGATCAAGTGTTTCTGGATGATTTTGACAGCTGAGAACACCATGCACGTTGTGTCTGAGATAGGAAATTGCATTTGGAAGAACAGAGGTGGGATGAAATGTGGTACTGTGAACATGAATTTCGCTAGTACAAGATCACAGAAATAGGTTGAAATGTGAAGCTGGGAGTCTGAAACTCTGAATGTCTAATGACGCTGTTGGCCACGATCATTGTTCTAACTTTCTCTAGGATCCTTCCTGTTTCATTTTCTTGCTTGTTCTGATCACCTAGATGAATTGTGACACGCTTTGCGCATGCCTTGTACAGAGGAACAAGTACAACACAAGACCACGCGTTGACAGCTAGCTCTCCGATTCTTAAATGTGCTATAGCGTATGAAACGCAATGCTTAAACAATAAAAATCCAAAAATTATTGATTCTGATCATATGTTTCAAATGGGTAAACTAATTACTTGATCCAATCTCTCTGTAGGACAATACATCAGCGATGCATTATGGAATACTCCTATCTGATTACCAGAGAATGCTACTGATAATGTCATGAAAACTGTGGCTGCCTAGCCTGCTTACCTGATCGCCAATTATACGCACTCCCTGAACCGTGATCTTCATCAGTTATCAGTTCTTCATGCTAAGAACGCTGGCCCTCATAGCTTCGAGATCCTCCATGTTCTCGGAGCCAGAGAAGGACGGCTCCGGGATGGGCTCCTCGACCACCTGCGACAGCCTCATCAGGCTCCTGGTGGCAAGGAGCGCGCGCGCGTCCACCGTCTCGGCCGCTCTCCAGTACAGGCACTCCGCGGCGCGAACGGCCTGCGCCTTCAGCTCCTCGGAGCGTGTCGGACCCATCAGGCAGTGTCCCACGATCCGCAGCGCCGGCTGGAACAGCTCCCAGGGCAACGGCACCCTCCGCCATTTCTCCTCGCCACCGGCGGCGTCAGTGGCGGCCGCGGAGGCGAGGCGCGGCTTGTCGTTGTCGTCCGCCATCTTGCTCTGCGTTCCGGACCAAGCGACGCAGAACTCGCAGAAGTCCATCTTTGACGAGACCGGCATGAGCGCGAGCTTGGCGTGGTATAGCTCGAGGACCACGCCGACGATGCGGGCGCGGCGCGTGGCGCGCACGGTGCCGTGCGGCTCGATCGGCGGCGAGAGCACGGCGACGTCGAGGTCTGCGGGCTTGGCCTTGGGCGGCAGCTTGGCGTCGTGGTACGGGCTCGGGTTGGCCAGGTTCGGGAGCGCGACGGTCTCGGCCTCCCCGGCGCCGCCGCGCTGCGCCGCGGCGTGCGCGTACAGCGCGAGGAGCACGGCCTCGAACCCGGCCAGCGGCTTCCGGGCCACGGCGCGGCACATGTACACGCCCGCCAGCGCCGGCACGAAGCGCAGCACGGCCAGCTGGAGCTCGGGGACGCCGGACCGGAACGCGTCGTAGAGCCACCGGCAGATGGAGTCGTTCCCGGCGCCCGATCCCGCGGCGCGGAGGCGGTCCGTGACGGCGCGGGCGACGCCGGCGTCGTGGAGGAGCGCGCCCGCCGGGTCCTCGGCCGACACGACGGAGCCCGGGATCGCGCCGCCGACGATGGCGGCCAGGGAGTCCATGGCGTCCTTCGCGCTGTGGATGGGCTGCGGCGGCGCGTCGGTCGGCATCGCTGGAAGCTGCGACGATTACGGTGCGGAGATGGATCCGCGTGCGGTGTGGCGTCGACAACGAACGAGAAGGATGGGCGGGGGAGATCGGAGGAGGAAGCGGGTTCGTCAGTTACTTTTTCAACTTTGATGACGCGGCATGCGCGCTACAAGAGCAATTTAAGGACGTCCGTTTGGGCTCGTCTTTGCTATTTTTACATGAACGTGAAGGCTTTCCGTCTTTATGTGCTGGGACAATAAACATTTGACATGTGTCCTTTCTACCAATTAATGAAGGCAATCTGATTTACTGCATGGAAACGCAACCGGGTGCTGCGTGCCCCGACGCTGCTCGCCGCAGCTGCCTCGTCCTAGCTTCTTCTGCCTACTCTTCGTCACTTCTTCCTCTGCCAGTCTGCCTGCAGTTCGTCGTGCTCTTCGTCGGCACTGCCGCACTGGCGTCCCGCATGAGCACCATCAGCAACGCCCAAAGCTGGGCCTCGATCGATGCCGCTGCCATCGCGACGACAGTGCGCTGTCTGCCTCAACGTTCTCGACGAGGGTCAGAATGTGTGGCATCTTCTCGGCCAGCAAGCATCGTTATCTGGCTCACGTCGCAAGCGTCGTGCCCGGTCTGCCGGCGCCGGAAGTCCTAGCCGGGGTGGCGCGACGACGAGAGAACCGCAGCGTCGCGCGTGGATCCGTCTTCACGGTCTAATCTTCTCGGTGAGTCCTGCGCCATTTCTGCTGGGTCTTCATAAGTAACCTCTTCTATGTTTCCTCCTGAGCTTAGAAGCTGTATCGGCCTCAAATTAGTTTGGTCGCATGGAAGCGTTGGAAGGTAAACTACTAGACGTGTTTGACTTTTAAACACTCCAGTTGGTCGCTCTCGCCCAAGTAATGGCGTTCTCAAGTTTGTGAAGATGCGGAAGATCTAGCTGAGGCGCGTAGAGGAGGTTTAGGTCGTGGATCTTAGAGCTAGTTTCTAGTTGCTAGCTTTTTCTGTTCTTTGTGTTTCATTTGCTACTTCTAGGCCTTTGGGTCTTTTGTAATATATTTGTAACTTTTTTCCTTTTTAATGAAATATGTGCTATGCAAGTTAAAAAAAAACTCCGCGAATCGACTTGTGGTCTAAGAAAATTGAACTACTCAAGAAAGAGTATTGTAGTTTTGCTCCAGCAGGGCCACGGCAACAGAGCAGACAACGAAACCAGGCACACGCGAAACGAGCAATGGCGAGAATACGTCGCGTGACTAGGAAAGAGGGGCCTCCGTTAGTTAGACAGTAAATTAGATGACTATTAGAGAGGACACGTGTCGATGGATCATTGGCCATGCGCCGGAAGTATTTAGTGGGGCATAACTGCACTGCATTTGCACAATATAACAATTTTCAAATTAAAATTGAAATTTGTCGAAGTTAGTCTTGAATTAGTTATGAACTAGCATAAATAACTATATACATATGATATCGATGTTCAAATTGGACGAAAAATGTAATAAGGCCCGTGAAATGAAAACGGGGCGATGGAAATAAAAGGTAGAGAAACGGCCGGACAACCGAATCAAATCCGCGAGTGGCCGAAAGTGGGCTGAAGGGGTGGGAAAAACCCAAAACAACACACAACCCACAAACCCAAAGAGCCAGAGATAAATGCTATGATTAACGTTGGCTGCAACGGGTTGTGGCTGCTGCTGCTCCTAAAACGTTGTCTTTATTGTGTTGAGGTGGCTTTTAGCTGTGATCGGTAATGCTGGCTCCAACGGATTGTGGCTGCTGCTGCCAAAATGTTGTCTTTATTATGTTGAGGTGTCTTTTGGCTGTGATCGGCAATGCTGACTGCAGCGGCTCTGTCTACCGCGGCTGCCAGCCTACACGTGATTTGTATGTTGCCTGTCTGGCGTGTTTAGTCTATTTGTACAAATTACCGGAAGACACGGTAGCCCTCACAGTTGATTCTTCTGAATCCTTCATCACTTAAGTACATGAACTTTTCTTTTTCTTTTTTTGAAAAAGAATGGCATTGAAGCCGAGGTGAGCCCAGGTTAATATCAAGAAAGGGTGGTTCAATTGGAAACCCTTTTCTGAAAAGAAGGGCCGAATTGCAGATGTGAAAAACACATTCCAATTGTTAGCACATGTTAACGTGAATAAGCAAATAAATAGCTAGGGCATCGTATATCTCTTGTTAGTACGTGCTAAACCTATCACTGCGAAATTTCTTGTTCCAAGAAGATGCTTTAGTTTTCCATTAAAGTCAACACCAGGCAATGCCACAGATAATTTCCACTGACCCCGTGCAAGTGCAATGCAAGCAAGCATTTGTGTTGTGACGCAGCAAAATGCAAACCGGAACAGGCAGCTCGCGCTCAGACAGGGAGTTACCGCCGGTGGCAAAGGCCACAGACCCCATCCGTCAGTGACCAGAGCACGGCGCTAAGGGTACCCATCGCGACGTCCCCGCAAACTCACACCGAAAAGCAGAGGAGGGAGAGCAGAGCTGGAGAGAAGAAAGAGGGCGAGGAGCAGAAGTTGGGGGCAGACGCGGCGCGCTCGCCTCCCCATCTCCGGCTGCTCTCGCCGCGGGAAGTGGTGAGCGAAGCGAAGCCAAGCCCTCGCCGCGCCATGGAGCCCAAGCCCACCCCGGCGGCCCACGGGGACGCGCCGGCCGAGCCCCCCCGCCGCCGCGGCGGCGGCGGCAAGCGCAAGTCGTCCGGGTCCTCGTTCACGCCTTCGAAGCGGCAGGCCAAGGAGCGGAACGCCTCCTACCACGTGCCCTCGCACCTGCTGCACAGCGGGCCCCTCACCCGCGCCGCGCGCCAGTCGCCGCACAAGCTCGCGAGCACGCCGGCGGAGTCGGGGTCGGCGGCCGCGGCAGGGGTGGGGGCGGGCGGCGGGCTGGGCGAGGGCGACGCGATCCGGCCTGAAGGGGAGGAGACGCCGACTGAGGAGCTGCCACTGGTGGACGAGGTGTTCGAGGCCGTCCGATCCCGCGGCGCGGGCGTCCACGTGGTCCCTACCTTCGCCGGTGAGTCCTCTACCCCGTAGAGACTGATGTGATCTCTCTATTGGGGTGGTCAATTGCGGGATGCTCGCGGCTAGCTTGCGTCTGGGCAGGATGACTGTGGAGTTGTTCGGTAGATTAGTTCACCGACAGGCGAGAGCCACCCATCTTAGCTTCGGGTAGTGCACTTTGAACGTTTTTATGGAAATCAGCTGAATTAGTGAGCGTAATTTGGTAAATTGCTCAAGTTGGGGGCATGCTGTTAATTTAAGTATTGAACTACTTGAACTAGAATTTATAACAACCATTAAATAGTAATAATGTGCTTCTGGGCTTCTTGCTGCTGAGGAGGCAGAGTACTATCATTTTCCCTTGGAGCATGGCTAGTTTTCTTCTCAAGTTGCATGTTAGCAAGCTCAATAGCTATGGTATCTGTATCTGCATGTCTAATCCAGGACTCCATATGCTGTTTCTAATTCTAGATTCCATTTTGCTTAGCTGTGTCATTTTTAACTTGGAGTATCCTTGTTTGAGTAAAACCCACGGTCTGTGTTGTGGAATGTAATGCAAGATTCCTTGCATTTTGTGTCATGATTCTTTGTTCAAAATCTGCACAGTTGGGGGTATTGCCTATGTACCATTTTGTTGGTGATGAAAATAAAATAAGTTGTTAGAGACTGCAAAAAAATACAGTAGCCTGCTTAACGAGTAGTAAATCTGAAAGTAAATAAGATTCCTATCTCTTTTAGCAGTGAGCCAATATCTGCGTTACACCGCGATTAATTATTTTATAACTCCTTTCTAATGCACAGCTTCTGTTACTCAAGGCTTATTCGCAACCATTTCCACTGACTAGTACTTAAATAACTCCATCATTTCCTGTGACTTATGGTTATTTTCTACTGAGGGTATATTAGGTCCTTTTTCAAACAGTTTAAGTATTTCAGTACTACAAAGCGAGCAATACATTCCACTGTTTCATGCTGGGTTCCCAGCTTCAGCTATATCACTTACGATGACCCTTTATGTGTTTTCTCTACTCATTTATTGCGTCAAATTGTTTCAAAAGGCACAAATACAAAAAATAACCCTTTCTTCAACAGGATGGTTTTCATGGAAAGAAATCCACTCAGTCGAGAAGCAAACCTTGCCTTCTTTTTTTAATGGCAAATCTGAAAAGCGAACTCCTGAGGTGTATTTGAGGATTAGAAATTCCATCATGATGAAATTTCATGGCAATCCTCAGTTGCAGCTGGAGTCCAAAGATTTGGCTGAGTTATCAACTGGAGAGATTGATGCTCGGCAAGAAGTATTTGATTTCTTGGATAACTGGGGCTTGATAAATTTCCACCCTTTTCCACTAGCTGGACAAGAGGACAGTAAGCTAGAGGAGAATCAAAATAATCCTCACGACGAGGAGAAAGTTTCTCCGATTGAGCAGTTGTTTAAATTTGAACCAGTTCAATCATATATGATCCCTTTACCCAAGAAAGAAGATGTGGAAGCTCCGCCCCCTCTGCCTAGCTTATTTCCTGATCCTGCACTTGTTGAGGATGTGCTTACTGCTGCCGAGCCTTCTGTTGAGTACCACTGCAACTCCTGCTCAGTTGATTGCTCACGGAAGCGCTATCATTGCCGGACACAGGTTAGGTATTTTCTGTTTTAGTGCTGCAGTACATTCCAAAATTTTGCTGTATGTTTTATCACCTTGTGTACAGCATCTATATGTTTTCGTTTGCATAAGTAAAAACACGAAGAATGTTCTACACTTTAAAAGTAAAGTTTATTGAGATACATGCTGCATTTTGAGGAGGTTCTATGTATTTTTCATTGCTTTTACTCCCTTTCTGCCCACATTGATTGGCAATAGTTTATATTGCACATTTATCGCTACTTTAATATTGTATATGGAACATGTATGCCAAACCGTGATCCGCTTATGGATTATACTGATTCATAATCGTCCAAGTTCTTTCTCCATGGCCTGTTCTTCTAGTCTCTTTCTGAAGCCGAATCTTTTGTTGCTATTGTTGGTTTCATTTTTTTCTGACATTTCAAAAGAAACAGAGTTATTATATCTAAAGATTGGTTGTATTGATTTTTTATTTTTACTTCTGCAGGCAGATTTTGACCTGTGTTGTGATTGTTATAACGACGGGAAGTTCGATACAGGCATGGCCAAAACCGATTTCATTCTTATGGATTCAGCGGAAGCTTCTGGGGGTGCTAGTGGTACTAGTTGGACTGATGAGGAGACATTGCTTCTTCTGGAAGGGCTAGAAATTTTTGGTGGAAAATGGGCTGAGATTGCCGAACATGTGGCTACTAAAACAAAAGTGCAGTGCATGTTACACTTCCTTCAAATGCAAATTAAGGACCGCTTTTATGAAGATGAAGATTACCAACAAAATATTCCAGGTAGCACAGGGCAAGCCTCGACTGAGAAAGGTACTTCTCAAACACCTGAGAAAATGGAAGTTGAAGATAAAGCTGAAGGAAAAGATAATGTGGATGAGAAGCCTTCAGAGACAACAGAGGGAAACTGTGAAGAAGCTAAACCAGCAGAAGACACAAATGCTGAAGAGAATAAAGATACTAAAAATTCAGGTGGCAAAGATTCAGTTGCATCTCCAAACACTGAAGAGCCAAAACAATCTTCTGATGCGCACCCTTCTGCTGATGTTGATACTTCCGGTGAAAGCTTGCCAAATATTGCTATTGATATCCTGAAATCGGCATTTGAGGCTATTGGTCAGTCTCCAGAACATGAAGGTTCGTTTGCTGACGTGGGAAATCCTGTTATGGCACTGGTAAGTAGCTTATTCTGTTTTACGCCCATACCTATTGATACACTTGTACTGCTCAGAGTACTAAACATTATCTCTGCAGGCAGCATTTTTATCTGGTCTTGTGGAAGATGACAATGCTACCACTTCGTGCCGTAGTTCACTAAAAGCTATCTCTGAGGTTTCTCCTTCTCTCCAATTAGCAACTAGGCATTGTTTTATTCTTGAGGATCCACCAAATGATCTTAAAGATACTTGTGATATTGTAAGGTAAGGAATGCTTGCACGTGTATTACATTAGAAGTGCTTTTGTAAAATTTCGCTGACGGTATGGATGAAATTTGCAGTAATAAAGATACAGATGGTGATCAAACAAAAGATGAAGATAAGATTCAAACTTCAACTGATACTGAGAAAAAAAACATCAATGAGAAAGAAGATAGTGCTTTATCTGTGGATAAGCAAAATAATTCAACTGTATCACCAAATGACCACCAACAATCAGAAAATAAGAACACATCATCTGATGACTTCCCCTTAGTGGACTCCAAAACTAATAATGCCCAGGAATCAGGCAATCCATCTTCTGTTGTGGATAAGAGTGCATCCAACGACACAAAAGGTTTATTAAATTCCATGAAAGATTCAGTTCCACAAAATAATGTGAATGAATGTTGTTTACTAGCTTCTGAAGAAATTTTTGCAGGAAGTAATACTGTTGCAAGTAACCTTAAACTAGGGAAGGACAAACCAAGTGCTGAGGTGGAGGCATCTGATGATGCATCTTTAAAAGGCAAAGGCGAGCTCAATAAGACTGAAGATGCTGCTTCTACCCCAGCTACTGCAGGGGAACAAAAGCAAAGACAGATATTCGAAAATGGCAAAATGGAGGGTACTTCATCTATTATATTCACCTAAGCTATTTGTTTTAGGCCAGCAAAGGATAGATGTATATGTCCACTCTAAATTATTTAAAGCTTCTTATTGTTTACTTGCCTGGATGAACATTTGCCTGCACACCTAAGATTGTTCACTGATTTTATTTCCTAAGATTTTTTATATTACAATGCACCCATCATAATTTGCTACAATGCTATGGAACCACGGTATCAATGATCTAAAAGAGGTACAAACTTCTTGTAGAGGTTCAGAAGTAAGAATGTGGGTTTTTTTTTTTTGGTTCTTCATCTGTTAATTTCTGTCTCTTTGGAATGTATCTTGCAGAATCTAACAACACTGAAAGCTTGGTTGCCAATGAAGAGAAGGGTTCTATAGCGAACACAGACAAAAGTGATGCCATAACAAGGCTAAAACGAGCGGCAGCCACTGCTATTTCAGCAGCTGCTGTAAAAGCTAAGTTCCTCGCTGAGCACGAGGAATTTCAAATTCGAAGGTTAACAGCTTTGATGATTGAAAAGCTGGTAATACAAAACATCCAGTCATGGAATTGTGCATCTTCCGGATCTGTGTGTTCTGTACTGATTCTTCCACATAATAATAATGATGATATTCATCTTTTTGTGCAGTTTCAAAAAATAGAAGTGAAGATGTCATTATTTTCTGAGATCGAACAGGTGGTCCTTCGAACAAGAGAATATACCGAGAAGACCAGAAAGAAGCTTCTAATGGAGCGAAATGCGATAATTGCAGCCCGCATGGGTGCATTGCCATCCAGGCCAAATCCGCCTGGTGTAGCTGGAAACAGATTACCGCCTGGATATGGTAACCATCTTGTGAGGCCACCAAACGCGATGCCGCGGCCGAGCAGCTGAGGTGAATCCATACCCCGGACAGCTAGTGATGTATACTTCATTCTTTTAGAACCATACCTCAAACCTATCAGCTTGGTGTAGAATTCTTTACAAGTAATTGTATAATTGTCTGTGTAACAGTTTTTATGAGGATTCACCATTTTCTCTTGAGTGTTCGTTGTACTAATTTGAATCTCCTCGAGCTCCAGAAGGGCAGTGGCTTCACACAGATTTCCTGCTGCGCTTCCATCAGAGCGGATGTGGTATCTGTACCGTGTTTTTAGTTGAAGGCCTCCTTTGGTACGGTTTCACCTCTATGCCAAATGGTGTTAGCTTATGTCGAGAAAACAACCAAACGTTTTTGATTTCTTTTTACTCTCTTCAACGATTCACTTTGTTCATTTAACACTAAACAAAATGTTGGCTCATTTTACTCCCTTAACAATTTCAATTGGTGCAATCATCTTATTGAAGTTTGTCTTTTTTGTTTCTTGTCCTACAAGTGCAATTTGAAGCTCAAAGTGTGCACCATGATAGTTCTCACTATAAACTACTCCCTTCGGAATAAACGATGTTGTTAATTTTTTCCGTTACTTTAATCATTCGTCTTATCTATAAATATTTGTATAAATAGTTAAATATAAAATTAACCTTAAAGTACCTTTGATGGTAGATTAATTGATAGTACATTTCACGTAAGGTAGCTAATTACTTAAATATATAGTATTGCTGATCAAAGTTAAATGGAAAAAAATCAATGGTGTCATATTAAAAACCGGTGGGAGTGTTAAAATAATTTTTAATTATTTCGTGATATCATTTATATGCATATATCGGCAATTGCAATTAAACTATGTAAATAGTATCGAAAAATATGTCATTTTTTAACATGTGTTGTCAGGAGAGTTGTCATCATGCAAAATTTGAGCTTTTAATTCCAATTGTAGGCTGAGAAACAAAAAAGACAACTTCAAAGTGAGACATCATTTTTTTAAGCTGTGAAACAGACAAAGGGAATTGTTTGAAGTGTAAAATAGATAAATAATTTCATGTGGTGCAATACACCAAATTAAAATTTGTCTTTTTGGTTTTTCAGTCTAAAAAATGAATTTGGAGCTCAAATTTTGCATGATGATAGTTCTCAAAATACCTTAGGTTAAAATAAATTTTAATTGTTGTTTTTATATCATTTGTATGCATAAATCATTAATTGCTATTTTATCTTGTAAATAGTATAAAAAATATGTCACAATTATTTTAACATATGCTGTAGTGTAAGTTGTTACCATGCAAAATTTAAGCTTCAAATTTCACTTGTAGGTCGAGAAATAAAAAAGACGAACTTTAATAAGGTGTATTTCATATCACATGGTTTGGGAGAGTAAAGTGAGCCATCATTTTCTTTAGAATGTGAAACAGACAAAATGAATTGTTCAGAGAGTAAAATGGACTTTTTCCTAAAATAAAAAACAAAGAGTAGCGCTGCATTCTTTTGCATTTTTTTAAAGTGGACACCGTTGTACAATTGCAGCAAGCTTTCAGTTGTAAAATAAAAGCAGGGAGTAGCATTCTTCTGTACTCCCTCTGTCCCTTTTTAGGTGTCGCCGTTGGTGTGCGTGCCACAAGTTTGACTCATTTTGTAAAAAATACGTGCAACATTTGTGTCTCCAAATAAATTTGTTAAAAAACTAGACTAAAAGAGCTTTCCAATGATACTAATTATGTACTATAAATATTAATATATTTTAATATAAAATTGACCGAATTCATTTCTCGGGAAGCGAGAAAGACAGCTATTTAGGGACGGAGGGAGTATTTTTTAAAGTGGACACTGTTGTAGAATTACAGTAAGCTACTTCTTCAGTTTCAAAATACTTGTATCTTAATCTTTGGACTTTTTGCTAAAATATTTGTGATTCTCACGTTTCGATGTATCATTCTCACTTTTCTACGCATCTCTATCTCTATACTCCCTCCGGTTAAATTGGTGACGTCATTACCTTTTTTTATGTTTGACCATTCGTCTTATTCAAAAATTTTAAAAATATTATATATTTTGTTATGATTTATTTTATCAATAAAGAAAGTTTAAATATATCTTAGAACTATGCATGTTTGAATTAACATATGAATAAGACGAATGGTCAAACGTAAAAAAAAAAAAAATCAACGACGTCAACAATTTAAAACCGGAAGGAGTATCTCTCGTTCTTTTTCTACGCACTGCCTTTTTCTCACTTATCTTCGATCCTGTGAAATTCCTGCGTTCCAAACGGGGTATAAGGAATGAGTAACCTTATTATGTGAGTTTTTCGTTTTTCGTTTTTTTAACGAGCTGTGGGTTCTTTGTTGATCGGAACATAATACATCACACCTAAACGGAGATGCTGCATTTTTTGTAGATTGTTCAGACTGGCAACATGTAAATTTCTCTGCAATTCGCATAAGATCTTCGTTTTCAAACCTACAAACACCTCGACCTCTCGGTTGCAAAGCACGAGGTGAACTGGAGGTGAACTGGATTTTGGTTCCAACGGTCAGAATGTGTCCATTGCTCCAGGCGAGGTCGGAGGTCGGAGCCATACGGCCCATACCGCCTTCGATTGCCTTTACCGCTATCCAGCCAATAAACGTGCGCCGTACCTGCGCACGCCGCGCACCACCCCACTCCTCCCTCGACCACGCGTAGACCCGTTCCACCGTCAGCTGAGCCGAGACCCCTATATTCGGGGTCCACAGTTCATTGCCCCTTCGGGTCATGTTCACGAGACCGGGTCTAGCTGGGGAAGAAGACGTACCATCCCCTCTGCAGAGTTCCAGGATCGAGGCGGGCAGGAGCCCCAGTGCTCCCCATTTACTTGCCAGAATCCCGGAACACAGGCGCTGCACAAATTGCTTCACTGACATGTGGGGTTTTGCATGTGGTCCCGATGTGGCAGTGGTAAAATAGATCGTCCACAGCTACATGTATCGCCGCAAGCTGTGGGAACACGGTTGGCGCAGTAAAAACACAGTTCGAAAATGGTCCCAGAGACCAAGTTACGAAAATAACCCTGGCACCCATACTGTGCTGTGGGCCCGCAAGGGGATACCAAGCGTAGTGGCAGTACCGTAAACTAGGGCAGCTCTAGGGCCATTTCTCATGTCTCTCTCCATCCACTTTCCCGCCTGAAACCCTCTCTCCTCACGAGAGCCCTCGCCGTCTGCTAAAATACTGTGGAACGGCGTTCCCCTCTTCTGTTCATCTCCATCCTCCCGTGTCTTGGCCTCTCCTCTCATTATTTTACTCCGGTTATTTTCTTTGGTGTCTGTGAGCAACAGGAGTTGCAAGGTATGGTTTCCATTGAGTTTCCTTTGTTCGAAGGATCGTTGCGAAATGGTCGGGAAAGGATTGTTGGGAATAGTGCCGTTTTATTCAGATTTTTATTAGAGAATTTTTTTGTGAGGAAAACACGGGAGATTTTGGTGAATGATCTTTTCCCCGCCTTGAAGAATGCAATTTCTGTAGGTTTTCCGCAATCTGCTATATTTTGAATTGCCAGATTTGTCTTTTCGAGGAACATGTTGGGTTTAGGGTTCTAGCCTCTGTGTTGTGCTGGTGAGCGGTATTGATCTATTGGTTAGTGATGGAGTGCTTGTCAGGGTTCTAGGTGATCGCTAATTTGAAACATTTCGGCAGGGATTGATCTGGTGGGCGGCTGATGGGGGCAGGAATGGTCCTCGCCTCGCCGAATGGCGTAAAGGTGGAAGCCGCCGACGTCACCACGGTAGATTCCCCGAAATCCGTTCTGGAGGATGAGGTGATTCCTTTCACATGCAGATTGTGAATTTCGTTTGCTGAAGTTTTCCAAAGATTTCGATTCTTTGACCTGACATGAGTTTCTGACATGTGATGGTTTTGTCCAAAATTAGAAACTTACTGAAGCTGAGAATGGGGACGTTTCCCTTGCCACTGAAGCAATTAAACAAGAGAAGGTTGAGGGTTCTATGGATGCAAGCTCATCCCATCCTGTCTTCGGGGCAGTGAAGGAGGAGCCGTTGGGGGCCGTCAAGCAGGAGGATGATGATTTTGTGGATGCAAGTTCGACTCTCCCTATTGATCTTGAGGCCAAAAACGGTGATGCATCCCTAATCACAGAAGCTATGAAAAAGGAGGAAGAGGAACTTGAGGCAGCCCGAGTTAAGGCAGAGGAAGAAGAGGAAGCCAGGAAGAGGGAAGAAGCTGCAAGACTTGCATTTGATCCTCAGGCACGGTATAGCAAGTTAGATGAGTTGCTGACAAAGACACAGCTCTTTTCGGAGTTTCTAATTGAGAAGATGGATGCAATCGCTGATGTATGTGTCTCACTGTCTGCTATGTTTTCTGTCCTCGTTATTTTTCTTTCGTTGCTAATTTTTGTGGTTTTGCCTTGTTATTAAGCAGGAAAGTGTTGAAACTCAAGCTGAAGAGCCGCTGGTAGAACAGAAGAAGAAAGGACGTGGCGGAAAGAGAAAAGCAAATGCTGCAGCGCAGTACAATGATGTGAGTGCAGGCTTATCCTCAGTCTTTTGTGATTTTTTGTATGCCTTTTTTGCTGCCTTGTATAGATAGATCACGGGAATTATGTGTTGCCATATCATATTACAACAAAAAGTCGGTATGCATTGAAGATTTGAAGAACGTGTTGATGCACAAATTATGCAAGAATGGTGATATGCTTGTCACAATTGTAATATTCTCATGTTGCAATTCATAACTCACAAAGCATGATTTGTTGCTGCGGCATGGGTGAAGTTATATTTTTCAGTGAGAGTCAGGATATCATTATATGGTTTGTTGTTATTGTTCGTTCTTGCTGATGCCTATTGATTTAATGGCTATAGAATTGTGAAGGTCATTACAAACATTTTCTGGGGATGATGTCTAATATCAAAGTAGGAAAAGATTGGCAAATATTTTTTGTTCTTAGATTCAACCTTATGTTAACTTGTACCTGTTCTGACAACCAAAAATGAAATTCAGAAGAGGGCTAAGACAGCAGTGGCAGCCATGCTTACAAGGTCTCGCGAAGATCGCCTTGCAGATGATTGTCCTCTCTCAGAAGAAGAAAGGTGGGAGAAAGAGCAGGCCAGTCTTGTTCCATTACTGACTGGTGGAAAGCTGAAGTCATACCAGATAAAGGGTGTGAAGTGGCTAATATCGTTGTGGCAGAACGGGCTCAATGGGATCCTTGCTGATCAAATGGGCCTTGGGAAAACAATCCAGACAATTGGATTTCTTGCTCATCTGAAAGGGAAAAACATGCATGGTCCATACATGATAATTGCTCCTCTGTCTACTCTCTCGAACTGGGTGAATGAGATCTCAAGGTAACTATCTAAGGTTTTCATTCACTGTCCTTTGTTGTTGATTTTAACGTTAAGGCACTTGATTTCAGGTTCACTCCATCTCTGGCTAGTATCATTTATCATGGAAATAAAGTGGCCCGGACAGAAATAAGAAGAAAATACATGCCTAAAACTGTAGGCCCTGATTTTCCGATAGTAGTGACTTCGTATGAGATGGCCATGTCTGATGCTAGGTTTCTTGCTCAACATAAATGGAAGTATGTTGTTGTGGATGAGGTGATGGGAAAGCACATGCTCTAATTATCTCTGTTTGTTTACCTTTTCCCTGTCTTTTATTCACATATCTGTTTCACTTTTCTTTCTCCAGGGGCATCGGTTGAAAAATTCTAAGTGTAAATTATTGAAGGAGATAAGGCGCATACCGATGGCTAATAAGCTACTTTTGACTGGGACACCCCTTCAGAATAATCTAGCGGAGCTTTGGTCACTATTGAACTTTATTTTGCCTGATATATTCTCGTCACACCAGGAATTTGAATCATGGTATGGTTCACCGAGTCACTTCACCACTATCTGTAGTTTCCTGCTTGTCCTTTTTATACATGCTTTGATTCATAATCTCAACTTTCAAAACTTTGTTGCAAAATCATATACTGGTAGCGCTTTTATGTTTGCTATCGTTAGGGACCGACTGCCATCAGGCTTTTGCTTTGCATTATGTATTATTGGTTCTAATCAAGTTATTTGAACTTTCATTTAGTTTGCTCTTCCACTGCCCAGATCTTGTCTGTCATAATTTTGTCTAGTTTATATCCAGCCTGATCTAGTCTTTTAAATTCATCATTTTGTGGTTTAATGTACGATCTGTCAAAACACCAGGTGCATTATCAGTTTCATCACCATGCTATGTTCATGAACCTAGTATTCCAAAATTAGAAGTACTGTTCATGAAGCCTATAAATACCAACCTTTCTATTTTAAACTTGGATGCTTAGCTCATAAGACTGACTTCAACAGGGGAGGCATCCCAATAGCCAAATTCAAATATGCATGTTCAGAGGGCATATGCATCTCCAAAAGACCTCCAACAGAAGAGGCATCTGAGTAGGCAGCTTGCCTCCGGAGGAGAGAGAACATGCAAATATACACTCCCTCTCTCCTCATATGCATTCCCTCTCTTTCTCCGGCGAGCGGCAGCAGGGCGGCGGGCAGCGGCGGCGAGCGGGGGAGTTACAGCGGCGGCGTGCGGGGAGCTGCTACGGCTGCGGCGCGGGTCAGGGCGGCGCGTAGCGAGCTGCGGCGGCGGCGCGGGCTGCAGCAGCGGCGCGGCCCAACTCCACGACGTCGCCGCCTGCCATGGAGGACACGCGGTCTGCCTGCGATGGCTGAGTCGTCTTTGACGGCGCCGGACGCCGAGTCGCGGCCGTCTCCAGCGACGGGGAAGTGGGAGGAGGCGGGGAGCTAGCGGTAGGCGGAGCCGATGACGCCGACGTCGGAGGAGAGCAGGCTCCAGCCGCCGACGGATTGCCCGCAGGCGCCGCGGAAGCCGTAGTGGACGCCACTGCGGCGGCGGTCCTTCTTCCCCGTCGCGCGCGACCTCCCCGCTGTCTTCTGATCCTTGCCGCCCAAGAAGGGGATCCGGGCGGGCTGATGATCTGCGCCGCGAAGCTGCAGCTCAATCGACCGGAAAATCATGGGGTTCGTGGTGTCTTGATCTTTTTTCCCTCTCGCATGAATTCTTCTTCGACTTCCTCGTCCGTTTCCTTGCTTCCGTGTCTTGCTCTCTCTCTTGACCGGGCGGAGCGTCGCTGGAGGTGGAGCGCGGCGCGGAAGCTGCAGAGCTCGTCCCGCGCGTACTGCACCTTCCGTGACGGCAGCAGTGGGGCCGTGGACGCCGCCGCCGGCGACGCGTCCGCCATGGTTGCCTTCTCTTGGTCGCTTGCTTTCTTGGCTGGTCGACGGTGTCGAGGATGCGGGAGTCTCGGCGAGGAAGTGCGGGGCGAGCGGCGGCGGTGCACAGGCACCATTTGCCTCTCGAAACTCCGCCAAACCTGTTGGAGTTCATCACAAAACTGAATCTTCTATTTACTGTATACGACATGCAACGGACCGTTTGCCTCTTGAATTTGTATGTTTATTGTTGGAGTCAGCCTAAGAAGCATTCTTCAGTTGAAATGCAAATTTTCAAGGGTAGCAAACTTGTGTTGCTGAATTATATTGTGATTCATATGTCATATCTGCTGAAGCGTCTGCTGTATATTTTGCTCGTTTATATTTGTATTTTGGTATGGTACTAAGAAGAATGCTCCAGGCTCCATGTATATTCAATTGTTTCTCACAGGCGACAGT
Organism: Eragrostis nindensis; assembly: GCA_012490785.1. NCBI lineage: Eukaryota > Viridiplantae > Streptophyta > Magnoliopsida > Poales > Poaceae > Eragrostis > Eragrostis nindensis. The sequence goes on from JAAXCT010000326.1 coordinate 408,707, forward strand.
GATATAGACGGGTTTTGGTCCCACAAAGTGATAATTGCTGTTAAATATTCCATATATTATATTGGGGCTATTGCATTTTTATCCCTACTTTGCCATCCAATTGTGATTTTACCCCTGAAATTTAGGGTTTGCGATTTTATTTCATTCTCCTGCATCTGTTATATTTCATTCTCCTGCCTTTGTCGGGCTGACAACCATCTTCTTAAAGGTTTGATTTTTCTGCGAAAGGAAGTGAAGAACAAGAAGAAACAGAAGAAAAACGAAGGGTACATGTTGTTTCAAAGCTTCATGCCATCTTGCGTCCATTTCTTTTAAGGAGGATGAAGGAGGATGTAGAACAGATGCTTCCACGAAAGAAAGAGATTATCATTTATGCTAACATGACTGAACATCAGAAGCGAATCCAGGATCACTTGGTTAAGAAGACATTTGATGTCTACTTGAGTGAAGAATCAGATGGTATTTACATTTTCATATATTCATGTGTACTTACTCTGGATTATATGTCTAATTTAACATGTATTTTGATTAAAAAACTTTAATTGTAGTGTTGCAGAGACCTGGTGTTAGGGCAAAGCTGAATAATCTGTTTATTCAGCTGAGAAAGAATTGTGGCCATCCTGATCTTCTGGAATCTGCATTCGGAGCAACGAGTTTGTTCTATTTTCTATCACTGCATGTCCTTGTTACTTCATGTCCTTGCTTACCAAATAATCTTTACATTGTCATCTATATGTGTTTTTACAGGTCTGTACCCACCTGTTGATAAGCTTCTAGAACAATGCGGCAAGTTTCAGCTTCTGGACAGGTTACTAAATTCCCTACTCTCAAGAAGGCACAAGGTATATGGTATTCTCCTATTGTCTTTTTTTGTTCCCGCTGGTTTATCTCGATGCACAGCTAGCACAAGTCCCGGGCTTTAGGATATCTTTTGTTAATTGATGTATATATCTCTCTCTAGGTTCTAATATTCTCCCAATGGACAAAAGTTTTGGACATTATCGAGTATTATCTAGATTCAAAAGGCATTGAGGCTTGCAGAATTGATGGTAGTGTTAAGTTGGAAGAGAGGAGGCGACAGGTAAGTGCTAGTCGGTACCAGTATACTCGTATTACTATTTTACTTTAGAGCATACTCTGAAGAATGTGCACTATACATGGTTGTCAGGAATTTTACATGTGACATTGTACAACATGTTAAATGAGTTTTGATTGCATAGTTCTGAAGGAATTTGTGTGAAACTCTAGATTTGCAATATATATCTGAAAACCCTAGGTTATTTTTTCAGTAAAATTGTAGAAGGTTCTCTATTTCTTCCCTGTGAGCATTTCAACTTCATGATACAGGGGGAAGTTCATTGAAATCATTTAGTTGGCCAACTGTACTAGTTCTCCACCCCACTCGCCCGAGCCCACTGAACCCCTGCGCACCATGATATCTGAAAAGAGGGAGGCGTCCAGTGATTTGGAAACACAATGTTATGTCATTGCATAAACACTAGTTCTTTTGGGATGCTTGTTTCATAACAAACACTCGAATTTATATGATTGTTGTTTCCTCACAGGTTCGTTTTCTATATCATTTTTCGTTTCAGATAGCAGAATTCAATGATGTGAACAGCAGCTTAAATGTCTTCATTCTGAGCACACGTGCTGGCGGTCTTGGCATCAACCTTACTTCTGCTGATACCTGTATCCTATATGACAGTGACTGGGTAACTCTTTATCTATCATTAGAATGTGATTCAGTATCGGAATATATGTTCATATGCTAGCACGTTCATTAATTAAAAGATGCATTTTGCTGCATGACATGTAGTTTGGATTCTTTACCTTGGGTGCTGGTCGTACATTTTGCAAATAGCGTCATACTTAAATATGTACTGCAACTTTTTTCATTGTAATGATACATGGTACTTATTTGGATTCTTTACCTTGGGTGCTGGTGAACCGTGATCCTTTTTTACCTCTAACCCTACTTATTGCCCTGTGTCTTTGTGTTTTTGTTGTACTTGTTTCTTGTGGGTTTCATCTCTAGCCTACCCCAACCTGCTTGGGACAAAAGGCTTTGTTGTTGTTGTACCTTGGGTGCTGGTTGTACATTTTGCAAACAGCGTCATACTTAAATATGTACCACAACTTTCTTTCATTGTAATGATACATGGTACTTTTGCTTCATCCTCCAGAATCCTCAGATGGATCTACAGGCCATGGATAGATGCCATCGGATTGGTCAAACCCGCCCAGTACATGTGTATAGGCTGGCGACATCACATTCTGTTGAGGTGTGTGCGGGTTTGTTGATCTATGTTTTCAGACTTCTTGTTTGGCTATTCTCTATTTGATTTATCCATCTTTTCATTATTGCAGGGACGGATCATCAAGAAAGCTTTTGGGAAGTTGAAGCTAGAGCACGTGGTGATTGGCAAGGGACAGTTTGAACAAACCAGTGCGAAGCCTAATGCCTTGGATGTAATGTTTCTATCCCAAGCATAATATATCGAGTAGCAACTGTTTGTTAAGAACACAAGCTTCGATGTTTAATTGCTGCTGATGAGCCTTTGCTTCATGGGTATGCAGGAGGCCGAATTGCTGGCACTGCTCAGGGACGAGCAAGCCGAGGAAGACAGGATGATCCAGATGGACATTAGCGACGACGACCTATTGAAGCTGATGGACCGAAGCGACCTGTCCGGTCCACCTGGCGCGGCCGATGCTGCCCCACTTATACCTCTGAAAGGCCCTGGCTGGGAGGTTGTGGTGCCCACGAAGAGCGGCGGTGGAATGCTCTCGTCTCTCACCAGCTGAGCGCCACCGCAAAGTTAACTACGCCGGCGCTGTATTTTCGTGCTCCTTTTGCTTGCCGCAGCACCTCGGTTATGCTGCTGAGACGATGAGGTGCTTGTTGGCCGCTGATCAGGCGATATTTTGCATATATGACCCATAAAACTGTTGAACTGGGGGTTCGCCTGCAGCAATAGATTAGGCGATGTTGTGGGTAGGACGTGTAAGCTGCCTTCTGAGTTCTGACTGCTGCTCATTGAGACAATTTGCCAAGGCCACGTTCAGCCGGTAGCCACGCAATGCCAGAATATGTAGAAAATATAAATTAGTCATTTCATATGTTTATCTCTATCTAGTGTGCACGCCTCTGATGGATTTTAAACATTATGTGTTCGGCTTGGGCTCATCAGTTGACTGGATGCCTAATTGCAATGCTTCAGGTTCATCAGATTTTGGGAACAAGATTGGATCAGTGGTTGCAGCTCCATGCACTGCAAAATAGTACAAAGCAAAGCTATAGGAGCTGAAAGCAATAAGATATATCTTCGTTATGCCAAAAAGAATAGGGCAATTCTTTGTAGATATTCACAAAGCAGTGTTGCTCAGTTTATTCTCTTTCTAAAAAACAGTAACAGTAGACAAAGCAACTACAGATGGTCATTTTGTTTATACTTCTAAAAGGAAACAGATGGTTGCATTGACCAGGTAATCAGTGAGTAGGCTACGAACCGACAGACTGCCGAGAAAACATCAGCGGCCTGATCACAGAATAACAGTACAGAAGGTAATGAGAGTGACATAACCTTCCATTGTAATCTAGGAGCTAGCTGTGGAGCTGAACCTGCCTAGTCAACTGCAGTTATATAAGCAGAAGAAAGCACATAGCGAATCACTAGTCTTGAACAATGCAGTGAAGTAGTGAAGATGGAAGCAAAGTTGGGAAAGGAAGTTATAGAAAAGAGCAGAGAAGAAACACACATAAAACATTATCATCTTGAAGTAGGGGGAACCACATTATAGACGTATTCGCATCGGTAAATAGTAATTTAGTGAAGGAGGGTAACAGTACTGTATGAACTAAACACGAGTTAACTGGAGGCAATCAATAAAAAAAAGTTCCATCTTTCTAAAATGGAGGCAACTGGAGGGGAAAATGGAAGTACAAAAAACGGTGACATATATTGATATCAAAGCTAACGAAATTCCTACCTTGTGGCATGCTAAATAATAAATGGACAACATGGCTTCGAATATGTTGAGTTCACAAAATTAATTCCATAGAACATTACAAGCTACACACGTCCTTTTTATCAAGCGATCTCCATGTCTCCATATGCTTACGAGCTCCAACAGTTCAAACCTAGTCTTCAACATGGGCTTCCCATTTGCTTTCGGCGAATTCTTCCATCATACACACAAGTTCTTTTTATCAAGCTGTCTCCATGTCTCCATACGCTTACGAGCTCAAACAGTTCAAACCTAGTCGTCAACATGGGCTTCCCATTTGCTTTCGGGGAATTCTTCCATCAAACATGGTGTATACAGGAAAGACGAAATTATGCTTGCCACAGGACCACCGTAGTATCCTGGGCATACTTTACCCAAATCCTGAATTTTACAGGTATTCAGATGACAGGCCACAGCTCTGTCCAGCGAAATGTTCAAGAAGACAATGTCTTTGTACGGATGAAATCCTAAGAAAGTGAAATGTCCTACGAAGCTCTGACCAACCTCATGTTCACCATCGACAATATTATCATTCTCGGACTCCCATTCAAATTCACTCTTCACAAGTGCATTGTTTTTAACATTCGCTCCGTAGGCTTCATCATCATTCCCATCATCTAAAATCCATGGCCCCTCAATTTGTTTGCAACAGGGATTTGTGGTTTGAGATTTGCCGGATTTGTGCTTTCAGTGGTAGGCGACGCTCCCGTCGACAGCGAGGCGCCAGTGGTGACTTCGTATCTCTAGATTTGCCGGCTCAGTCTTCGAAGATGCTCATAAGGGTAGGGTTTGCGTACGTGTGTTCATAGGGGTGAGTGTGCGTGCATTGTGAGTGTTTGAGTTTACTGTGTAATCTCAAAAAAAAAATTGTTTGTTCGATTTTCCTCTCATATTCTCGATGTAATTTACCAATTTAGTAAATTCAAACTCGTATAAGCTCTATTGATTAAGTCACAGCAAGATTACAAGGTTCAGGGCTGAAACATCTCCAACCCCACTACTACCGCTAGAGGGCAAAGCTTCTAAGTAACTCTGACTCTACCAAAGTCTTAACACAAAGAGGGTAATCAAATCTCCTCACAACAAACTCATTGTTTCTAATGACTTGCTGTGCTAGCGAATGCGCTACTTGATTAGCTTCTCTCTTCACTCGATCCATGCCTACAAACTATACAAAGCAAGCCATAGGAGCTGAAAACAAGACGATAATTCTTCGTTATGCCTAAAAGAATAGGGCAATTCTTTGAAGATATTCTCAAAGCAGCGTTGCTCTTCTCTTTCTAGAAAACGTAACAGTAGAGTTGCAAGAACAAAGCGACTACAGATGGTCATTTTGTTTACTTCTAAAAGGAAACATATGGTTGCATTGACCAGCTAATCAGTGAGTAGGCTACGGACCGACAGACTGTCAAGAAAATATCAGCGGCCTGATCACAGAATAACAGTACATAAGGTAATGAGAATGACATAACCTTCCATTGTAATCTAGCTGTGGAGCTGAACCTGCCTAGTCAACTGTAGTTATATAAGCAGAAAAAAGGCATATATAGCCAATCACTAGTCTTGAACAATGCAGTGAAGTAGTGAAGATGGATGCAAAGTTGGGAAAGGAAGTTGTAGGAAAGAGTAGAGAAGAAACATTCATAAATCATTTGGAAGTAGGGGTAACAGTAGTGTATGAACTAAACACGAGTTAACTGGAGGCAATCAATAAATAAAGTCCCATCTTTCTAAAATGCAGGCAACTGGAGGCCTCTATACTTCAAACATATTTACCGATGCGATATATCTTTCTAAAATGGAGGCAACCGGAGGAAAAAAAAATAATGATGGAAGTACAAAAGTCGAACGGTGACACATATTGATATCAAAGCTAACGAAATTCCTACATCTTTCATAGCACCACACTTTCAGGCTTTTAGCTAAGATGAATGGCATGCTAAATAATAAATGGACAACATGGCTTCTAATATATTGAGTTCACAAAATAAGTTCCACGGAACGTTACAAGCTACACACAAATCCTTTTTTATCAAGCTGACTCCATGTCTCCATATGCTTACGAGCTCAAACCTAGTCTTCAAACATGGGTTTCCCATTTGCTTTCAGGGAATTCTTCCATCAAACATGGTGTACACACAAGTTCCTTTTATCAAAGCTGTCTCCATGTCTCCATATGCTTACGAGCTCAAACAGTTCAAACCTAGTCTTCAACATGGGATTCCCATTTGTTTTCGGGGAATTCTTCCATCAAACATGGTGTATACAGGAAAGACGAAATTAGGCTAGCAACAGGACCACAGTAGTATCCTGGGCATACTTTACCCAAATCCTGAACTTTACAGGTATTCAGATGATAGGCCACAGCTCTGTCCATCGAAATGTCCAAGAAGACAACATCTTTGTACGCATGAAATCCTAAGAAAGTGAAATGTCCTACGAAGCTCTGATCAACCTCATGTTCACCGTCGACAATATTATCATTCTCGGACTCCCATTCAAATTCACTCTTCACAAGTGCATTGTTGTTAACATACAGTATCTTGATTATTAACACTCCAATCAAGAACTCAAGATTATAAAGTTTAGGGGGGCAAAGCTGGATATGAACATATTTACACATGTAACTGTTTCAGCCCAAATTCTTTCGAGCTTGTGTGCTAGCTATAGCCTATCATCGTATTAAGATGGTGCAACTGGCTCGATTAGATATAGGTATTTGTACTTTATTTGTTTTCGAGAGGAATATTAGCATCTATGTACCTTTCAGAAAGATCACTTGTTATTTTCTCGCAAGCTCAATCGGTCTTTGTGTGCAAAAAAGTTCTTCACCCGGTGCACCTAATGTTTTTGAGAATTTGGGAGAACGGGGAAAGATGGATGCGGCCGTAGGGTTGCTTGGTGGGGGGAAATTGTGTGGTTAGTTAAAGTGTAATGTGGGCATATCGACGAGATAGGACCAGAGATATATAATCAATCCTTCAACTCATCTTCAAGCAACGTTTATTCTTCCCACTGCACATAATTAATTTCGCCCATCTGTCTGTTGTTCTTTCATCTGATGGGAACCCAGTGGCCCATCCTGGAAGCTGACCAGAGTTTCTTCACCGCAGTTTCTTTCTTTTTTTTTAAGGCAAACTAGGGTAGGCTTAGACTGACTCCAACAATCATATGCATTTTTGAAAGACAAATGTCAATTTGGCTGGCCTACACAGTATTTTGCCCTTGCTTCTCGGGACGCCATCTCCAACAGCAACTGCATCGCTATCTCCATCGCGCTAGCACGCTGGGCAGGGCGCCGCCGCCTCCTCCACATGAGGCGCACGCGTCGCGCCTGCCTCCTCGCGACCTCGCGCCGCCGCTCGCCGCGCACGCTTCCCCGCAAGCCCGCGATGCGCTCGCCTCCCCGCCACGCCGCTCCTCCGCCCCGCTGCCGCGCGCCCTCCTCTCCTCGCCACCTGCGCGTGCAGGGCCCGGCCACAAGCCGCCCCGCCAGCCCTCGCCCAGCGAATGGCCACCTCTTGCTGCCGTCGAGGCCTGCTGCAGCACCATCGCCCGCTCCACCTCCGCCTGCCCCACACAGCGCCGCCTCCGCCTGCCCCACACAGCGCCGCGCCGCCGTGCTTCGCAGACGTGCCTGCGCGCCGCGGGCCCGTGCGCCGCCTCCACCCTTGCGCGAATGGCGCGCGGCACCGGCCGTGTGAGCCTCGCCCCTGCGTGCGCGGCCCCGCCCCTGCGCGCATCGCGCCCTCGCCGCCCCGCGCAGCGCCCCGTGGCCCGCGGCCCTCGCCACCCCGCATTCCGCTCTGCGCTGCTCCCTGGTCGTCCAGATTGACGGCGCGCTCGCCTCCTCTGCCCTCTCCCTCCCCGTCTTCTTCACGAGCACGCACGGCCCGCACCGGCGAGGCGTCGGAGTTGGATGCAGTGCAAGGGCACGAGGAAGAGGAATGGCGCCGTCGGACTTTCGGCAGCGGATGGTGCTTCCCCGCGTCGACGGTGCCCCTGCACAAATGCATTGGAGGAGAGAGGGAATCCATATTTGCACGGTCTCTCTCCTCCAATGCACTTTGCATCATGTGTTTGCACTGTCTGTTGGAGGATGTTTTGATGAGTCACAGTAGCCGGCGGGATGCATATATGCATTTTTATCTGACTGCTGGAGTCAGTCTTAAGCCGAACTGAACTTATATTGATGGCACAAGTCAAATTACAGGGAAGGTTTTACATGAAAGAGGAGAAGAGGAATCCCATACCATACAAGTACAACAGACAACAGCAAGAGCAGACAGAAGGGACTACATTATATAACTAAACTTTGAGAAATGTGAGAATTCGCAAATGCAGAGGGGATCGGTGGCGCCGGCCGCGTGCGAGCATGCGCTTCCGTTTCAGTTGGGGGTCGCAGACGAGGGCCCCACGTACGAGCTTCAAGCGCGGCAAGGGTTCCGGCGAAAGCGACTGCGCTTTGTGGATGGCGAGTTGCGAGCTTGACGATAGATGTGAGTTGCGAGCCGCGCGGCGTGCCTGGATTGGTTTCACGCTTTCTTCTCCCCGTTGAGATGAGGGTGTTGCGGCCTTGTCGCATGATGGGTGAGGGCGCGTGTGCGAGCTGGGATCGGCAAACGTGGACAAGTGTGTGTGGTTGTACTTTTGACTGGGAGTGTACAAGTGTTGTTTTGAGAGGACATAGCTATGGCGTGCTCCACACGTACTATATCGTTTGTCAGTGCAACAAAAGGTGCAGGTGGACCCGGACCATTGTATGATGCACTTTCTCAAAGTTATTGAGCGAAGATCAAAAAAAATATTATAGAGTAAATTTTAGAAAACCATAACTATTTGGTTCCTTGTTGCAAGGAACTACAACTTTTGCAACCAATTTCACAAAACCACAACTTTTAGTTTGGTCCCACATGTCAGCCACACAAAAGTGCATAAGGCTAATATAGGATGACAAGTGGGCCCAAGACAGAAAGTTGTGGTTTTGTGCAACAAGTAGCACAAATAGTTGTGGTTTCGTGAAACTAGTTTCAAAAGTTATGATTTCTTATAACAAGGTACCAAATAGTTGTGATTTTGTGAAATTAACTCAATATTTTTTTTGAGCAATAACTCAATATTATATGATGCGCTTATCTCGAAGAACACGGTATGATGCAATTCCTCTCAAGGCCCGTTTGGATCCCTCTAATTGGGCCGAATCGAATCAATTTGCAGAGAGCGGCCTGTTTGGCGACCCGTGGAAATGAAAGTTGGCTTTCCAGCCCTTTCCGATCTCAAAATTGGCCTGCTAGCCTTTCCGGCCTCAAACCCTCCGAAAGCCCGCAGAATCCTCCCAACCCCGACTCCACAGCGCCGCCGCTCCGAGGCCGACTCCACCGCGCCGTCGCCGATCTTCGCCGTGCCTGCGCCGTCGCCGTCCGCGTGTCCCCGTCCAGGCCGCCGTCCGCCTCATCCCCGTCGTCGTCTGGTGCTGCTGTCCGCCTCGCCATCTGCCTCGGCGTCCGCGTGTCCCCGTCCAGCCCGCCATCCGCCTCGCCCTCGAGCGTCAGCTGCTGCAGTCCTCGTCGCCTTCTTCTGCTGCCGTCTACCTCGCCGTCCCCATGTCCACGTTTCGCAACAAACACTTGGCGGTAATGGTTGCTACTTAAAGCTTGGGTTTTAAACTCTTGCGCACTTTAACATGTAAAGGTTTACTGCTTCAGGTCCATTTAAAAGGCTGCACGTTGCATTATCTTAGCCAGAAGAGGCTTTTGGCAGAATTGGAAAGCATTATAGAACACACATTTGATTTTGCGGCTTAATATATCAAGAACCTTATAATTTCTTATTCTACGACACTTAGAAACTATGTTATACACTTTTGATTTTGCAGGGTCCTGTATTGGAGCTATTTTTATCAAATGAAGCAGAAAAGGATCAAGAATTATCGAGCTATGTTACTAAACAAGACCCCACGACCGATGAACCAGTTCCCGGAGACGATGCAATACTCTACAAGCGAAGTTCTGACCCTGCTCGCTTATCCGGTGCGGCTTTGGCAGAGTGGTACACTGACCTTCACCGGCTAGGATGCTGTCTGGATGGCAAGGCAACGGTACATTCCTTTTGTATCACATATTTAGGATTTTTGAAAGGCAAGATGGAATTGTCAGATCACTTGACAGATGTAACAGATGATGGTGCTAAGCTTGACATGAAATCCGTAGAAGTTATCATCACAACAGATATTTATAGAGGCTGGCAACCCCCGTATGACACGGTTGCCTTTACCAAATTGCTGAAGAACTTCAACAAGAAAAAATCCTTCTTGGTCAGGTTTAATGTGTGTCATGAAACTGAAACGAAGAAGTGTATGGCATTTGGAAGCATGTATGATGCTTTGGTGGTTCTGAATCAGAACGACAAGGAAAAGTATACGGAAGTTATTAACACAATTAAGCAAGCTAGTAATCTGTACAAGCAGAAGGTCATTGGAGTCGCATCTACTTATTGGGTGTCCTTTTTCCAAAAGAACAAGTACTTGAAGCGTCTTATAATGTTCAAGGCCACGGAAAGCAAGGAAGGGTACATAGCCAAAGCAAAGGAAATTGATCTTGAGACGTCTGCAGTGTCTGGAGTGCCCGCTGCCCCAAGCCTGTTCAAACGGTTTCTAGGGCTCGTGCCTGCTGCCCTGCAAGCAGCTACAAGGTTTATGAGCGGAGCAGCAGCCCCAATGGTGCACACAGACCTGGGGTCGGTGCTGGAGCTTGAGCCCCCAATCCCTGTCCTCCGACCAAGATACGTAAATACTCCACCAAGCATGCTGGAATGCCGCAGCAATGGGCAAGCCCATTTGTTTAAGGACTATTCAAATGGTCAGAATAGTTTAGCTGAAGAAATTCTCGAAAGTAAAGAAGCAACAGTTGTGACTCGAGTAATTGCAACCAAAAAAACAGCTTCAACCCTAGCTGCGGCAGCAGCAGCGACAACTTCAAATCCGGCATTGGCCGCAGCAGCAAGAGGTGCATACAAAACAAAAACAGCAATAGCCGCGGCTTCACGTTCAGCAGCAGGTGCAATGACACACGCAGAAGCAGTAGCAATAGTAACAGAAACACTAGCAGCAGCAGCAGCAGCTGGAGTTCAACCAAGCCCTACAACACCACTCCAACTGTATGGACATGAAAATAGCCAAGCTACGCGACATCCTATGCTTGAGTTTGATGCTTTCGACGTTGAACGGATGTTTTCTGTTTATGCGCCATTTTTGTTGCATACATTTCAAGAAGCGATGGATGATGTTGGTGAGTTACAAGGGCTGCAGTTCCATGACCCTTCGAGGCGTATTTGTTTGCTTACTGTGTAGTGTTTAGGCTTGAGCAAAAAAGTTAGTACTAGTAGGCATACTGATGTTAAGGGAACCATTGTATGTGTTATTGCTTTTACCACTGCGCCCTGTTTTTTATGTCAACCAATTGCGATGCCACTCATGGGGTTAAACAGAATCAACAGGTCCAGAACAGAGTTTGTGGTAATGCCAATCATGGGGTTAAACTTTGCCCTGGCAAAAAACCATGGGACTACATTGCTCCTCTGTGTGGAGCGCAATCTGAAGGTCAAGGTTTCTTTGCTATAGAGAATGCACCTAATCTGGTTGCTTTGAAGGAGAGAGCCTCTACTGCACTGATATCAGTCACGAAGGATCTGCTATTGCTAAGCAGATTGAAGAAGAAATGCAAACTATCTTTTCTGTGGGACGGAGATGTCATGTTAAGCAGTGGTCTGATAATCAGTTCAGTATGAGATTCCCAAACCAAAAGAAGATCGAAGAATGGTCATATTTTCCAAGCATGCGCATGAAGTCTGCAAATGCTAGCATAAGCATCAAACAATGGATCCGGCAATGGGTGCAAAAGGATGCCTACAGAAGGCATGGTTTAGAGTTAGACGTATTCCATATGAGAACAGATCTGAACCAGTGCTGGCATATGTGGGATCACTAGTGGGCAAGACTTTGGAGATTGATGAATCTAGTATGTTCAAGGAATATGTTAGAATCAAAATTGGTTGCAGAGATGTAACAAAAGTTCCTGCTGTTGCAGAAGGACAATTGGAAGACTATTTCTATGACTTTCTGTTTGAAAGGGAAGTGCCTAGGGAGGAGAAACCCCCGATGACCAAAACTGCTACAAAGGTAGCTACAAAAGATGCTGAAGGAACTTCTGGTGAGAGGACTCCCAAGAAACAAAGGACTTCAGCAAATGATAACACAGATAATCCTACCATCATCATCAGTGGTGACAAGAAGTACTTGAAACAGGCTTCTTCTCTCATATTGATGTCTGCTCCTCCAAAATTCAACACGAGCAAGGCTCCTAGTGGCTCTTCAAGCTCAGGAGGCAACAAATTGATGGGAGATGCCATTAAAACTGGCAATATCACATTTGGATCCTTCTCCAACCAGAATTCTGAAGAGACAAACCATGAAAGAATTGATGCTCTTAACAATCTGGATGAATCTGATGATGAAGATCGGTTGGAAGATATAACTGAGGTGACTAAAGACAGTCAAATCCCTGGCTCATCGAAAGGAAAGGGGTCTGTACAGGACTTAAATATGGTGAGATGTGCTTTCCCATCAATACCTGAACCAGTTGGTGAAAAGGACTTTCTTCAAGAGGATCAGCAACAGATACGGATAAGCAATCAATCACCGAAGATCAAGACATTGAGGTTCCAGGAGTTAACAATCTTCAGAGCAAGGTGGTCATAGATGTGATTCAGGCTGTGTTGGGCAAGGCTGTTGAAATCAAAGAGAATGAAGGTATCCAGGAGGAAGAGAAAGATAACAGCTCGTTTGTGATCAACCCCAGTGCAGATGAAGTATGCAGAATGGAACAAGTAAAGACAGGCAAACAAAAGGAAGCCAAATGTGCTGAACCAACAAGAAGGTCAACAAGAATCCAAGATGGCATGAAGATCGATGAGATGGCAAGGAAAAGAGCCAAGAAGCGCAACCTTGAGGGTACTCCTTCCCCCCACCATCCTAAACCCCCATGCTAATGATAACTCTTTTGCTATTCTCTCTGATGATAATATAATTAGTATTGCTACCAGTATGGGCACTCATTTATCCTCTGATGACTTTGAAGCTATTGATTTCATTAGAAATTTAGAAGATGCTAGATGTGCTTTAGCTTCTAAATCTGTTGAAATACCTGATATACCTTGTGATGTGAATAATGTTGATGAGGACCCAAACTCTGTGAAAATGTTGGAATGGATGGAGGAAGAAGAGGATTCTGACATGGAGGGTTTCACTCCTGTCAGGTCAAGAAAGAAAAAGAATAGAAACTCTGCTGTGAAAATTAAGTTGCAAAAGCATTCTAATAGACCTCTGATGTCAGAGTCTAATCAACCTAATTGTGGCCCATCACAGAGACCTGTGAGGGAGGCTAGGTTGAGAGGGAGACAAAATCTAAAAGAATAAATGATAGGTACCTTTTGGAATTGCAGAGGGGTAGGCGAAAAAAAAGGAATGTCTACTTACCTCAAAGACTTCATATCTGATCATCATCCCGTTTTTCTCTGTTTTCAAGAAACCATTAAGAAAGAATATTCTGATCCTTTCTTAAGAAAATTTATCCTGGAGATACATATAATTGGTATTGGGTGTCTTCCAGAGGAAGGGCTGGTGGCCTGTTAACAGGCATATGCAAAGATACTTTTGATTGCAAAAGTATCAAATATGGAAAATATGTGCTACAAGCAAATGTCACTGATAGGTTGAATAATAAAAACTGGGCCATCATGAATGTATATGGTGCCCCACAGGATTTCTGCCCCACAGTGAAAAATTCTATACAATGGGTTTGGCTGCAGTAAGCTGGGCCATATGGAAGGCCAGGAACAGAGCATGCTTTGAGGATAAATTGATCTCTGCTCCATGTGATATAGTATATCATGCATGTTCTTTTCTTTCTTTCTGGACAGAGTTGTTGAAAGGATTATCGAAGGAAGACCTGATCGGCGGCGTGGAAGGACTGCTGAACACAGTGGCAAGAATGAACGACACAGAACGTGGCTGCTGCTGGTGGGAGACGGCCGGTGCATACTGAGGAACATCGCAGAGATCGAAGATGAAGAAGACGACCATGACGAGTGACGCTCCCTCATGCCTCTGCTATCAAGCAATGCTGCAAGACTTATTTGCTCGCGTGCCTGTCCTTAAATCTAGATTAGTTCCTGCTAGTCTTAATTCTAGTCTCGAGTCTAAGGAACTTCTGTCCGGGTCTTAGCTTCTGCTTTTCTTTCCTGTCCCATACTCTGAAGAACTCTTGGGATGTAAACACTGTTCTGTGGTTTCCGTTACTATAATGGAAAGGGGCAATGCCCATGTCGAAAAAAAAATTGCAATGCCACTTGGGTCCTTACTGTAGTAGTAAGCTTGTTTCTGGTGGGTGGTTCCCCAGGCTTATCGTCCACAATTCCCATAGTTTTTGGTTGAATTCATTTCTGTTTTGCCTATTTATCTCTGAACTGTATCGGGTTCTGTCAGGTAGTGCTCGAATTGAGGTTGGGAATGCGAAGTTCTTATGATCTTTGTATGATCTTGTTGCAATAAATAATGTGGAGACAATAAGTTTCATAGTTTGGTATTATTTCATATACGGTCTCTTAGAGCCTCTAATGCGTTGGTTCAGAGAGTTGTCCTTCGTGAATGTTCAAAAGCTTGTTCAAACTGACAATTGTATACTTGTTGCACTGTCAAACTCTGTTTGTGGTTTGCTGCCTGTTGCTATTGGTGCCCAGGTATCCATGTTTCTCCTTTTTATTCTTATAAGTGCGTTGGTATTGTGTAAGCTACTTCCTCCAGAGGATTCAAACTTACGAGCTGCAAAGGAAAGCTCAATACACATAAGGTATGTTTAAATTTTCCAATCTAAAGGAGACAATAATACTTGGTTTTGTGTCTGTTGATATGAAAAGCTGAGTTTATTCACATATATGTTTGTCATTACATAACCCCGATTGAGTATACATGCAAGTTCGAACAGTATATTGTGGCTTTAACCTGAAGGATCTATCTATTGAAGTCATTCACTAAGCTAGAATTGTTTGAAGCATGTAGGTTCCTGTGTGTTGACTAGGTGATTTCAAATCTGGACGAGCAGGTGCACGAGAATCGCTTCAGAAACAGGTAAGCCTTACTGACCTGAGTACTAACCGCCACCTCTGACAAACACATTCACGTCAGAGGAATGCTCTCCTACACCATGACAAGTCAGTACTACTAGTAGCATATACCAAGGAGAGAAACAGACGCAAATCTGTATTCCTGTGCACTCCACACATTTCTTTCATATATATACATGCATGTATCAGCTGACTGAAATATGTTCTTATGAGTCACGAGCACTCCTTTCCAACTCGCTTTCTCATTTCTCAATACTATACGTCCGGCCTAGCGGAAAGATGTTGGGCCGTACTTTTCATGCACGAAAAAAGATGCTCGTTCATACGCCTGCGTGTACGTACGCATCTCTCCGGTCTGATGGTTTGATTAATTAGGCCCCTCTAATCCTCCACCAACAGCTGTCAGTCTTAATCTGCTTTAGGTTACACGGGAGATATGTAGAGCATCTCGTGAGGTCAACCACTGCAAAAAAAATTCGACCACACACCAGAAGCCATGATTGGAAGGAGCTGGGCAGGCATCAGCTTACTTTCTGTTAAAATTCCCAAGCTTCTTTTGTTCCAGAACAGTGCCAGTGGTTGCAATTGCACATTTGCACTGACCCAAATCAATTATGCACGAATGATTTGTGTCAGTACCAAGCTGCCTTGTCATTAGCACAAATATTATATGTTCTTCCCCCCTGACATATATGTTGCTTCTGTGGTCTGAAATTTGGTTATTTCTTTTGTAGTCTCATTCATGGTTTGATTCAGCAGCGGCGGCAGTCTTCATTTCTCCTTGTTATCAGGTATCTTGTGTAATTTTATTTAACTGCTGATTTAAAAATTAATTAAACTTCTTCTAAAGAAAGCCAGCCTTCAAGGACATGTCAGGTGCAATATTATACTTCAATTTTAATATAATGCACTAAAATACTTGAAAGATGAGTGATTGTAAGAGTTTTTGACTTACTCAGTTCTATAACTCCATGGCCATAGATTACAACAGGATGCTTGTCAATGAGAATCATTGATCAGTTCTATAACAATATCGTTTGGTTGCCTGCAAATTTTTTCCGTGGTAGCTTTGAACTGGTATTCCTGAAACTTGAATGACTAATCATCTACTTTGCAATCCTCTTTTTGCAAATGAGCAAGGAGCGTATCCGCATTGGAAAAATCGTTGTTTTTAATGTCGACGTAAGTCCTGCTTAGCCATGACATCTGATTTGGTAGCTGAATCATAATCTATCAGTTTGCTCTTTACTACACTATAATATGTTCATACAATTCTGAAGACGCCAAAGTTTCATTTGCTTCTTCTATACACAGGGTCGTGAAATTCCAATTCTTCACCGTGTTATTAAGGTAATAAATAGTCTACACATTAGCTGTTGCCTTTTGCACTAGTTTTACACCTGCTTTTGCTCCTCTACAATATTCCTTTACCTGATGAACTTACATTATAGAACAAACAAAGGTATAGGGAGCGTTTGGTTGGTGGCCATCATTCGCCACAGCTGAGTGTGGCGTCTCCACCATCTATGGCGTAGAAATCTGGCGCCGCAGCTTAGGCAAAAAAATGAACTGCAAAGCCTGTGGCAGCCACAGCTTTGTGGCGTGGCGAGCTGTGCCCACCAAGCAAACACCCCCATAAAGCATAAAGAAATTCAAAATACTGTAAAATTACAAAGCATCGCCCCAGTTCTTCCATGCAAGTTCTTCAATCTCTGCAACTCTTTTAAGATGTTCCTTTAGACCTTCTTCCAGAATGTATAGAACATGGATGATCATTGATTCATCACTGCTTTTGTTAGTAGATCCGAGGTTTTCATCTTTGAGCCTCTTAATCTCGCCTTCTATATAACTTCCAATGTTCGAATGTCGGTGCTGACCAACTGGAGCATGGGCGGCACGGGAGATCCCGGAGGCCGCCCAACCTGCAGGCATCGGAGGCCCCGTAGAGAGCCCTAGCGGCGTTTCGAGGAGCACCTCGGGAGGCAGCCACGGATTGGGTCTTCCTCCTGCAGGACGGCAGCTGAACCAAGAGCTTCGAGGGTTTGACACCAACAACATACATGTTTGAGCAGAGGAAGCATCTGTTGGGTGGTGGTGGAGCTACGATTTGGGCAGCGACAACTTGACCAGGTGTTCTATATGAAGGTTTAACATTAGCTCACCATGCCCATGATTCCATCTCCTCGCTCTACCCTACCACCGGTGGTCTCTCTTTCTATTCCTCATCTAATTTTTCTTTGCAGCCCATGGAATAAGACACATAAGAGCATGTAAGTAATGTTGTATGCATATTCCAACTGAAACCTATTAAATTCACAGTTCTTAATCTTATTTGCCTCACAGTCATCTAATAATACCTGCACTTTCCTTTATTTGTCTAGATGCAGGATGGGCAAGGAACCAGCAGAAGAGATGGCTGCATCCTTGTGTGGCCTCCTGATTTCAGCTGGTGAGGAACGCCGGTTATGGTCTATGGCAGGAGCACGAGGGATCTCGTCCTTGTGTGGCCTCCTGCCTGGTGATTAGTTTGTAGAAGGTTTAGGTCGCCTCCATAATTATTTAAAAGGCGCGAATGTAAACAACTAAACAGGGGTGGGGTGTGTGTGTTGTTCTGGGATCTCTCCCGTTTTCTTCTTAATATAATGAAGCACAACTCTCCTGCGTTTTCGAGAAAAAAAAAAAAGAGATGCTGCATCTTTAATTGAAGTTCTAGGTTAGTTGATCAGATAATGCTTTAAATTATGCACACAAAGTACACAAATCTTTTGTCAACAGACAACTAATAATATTTGGGAATGTTTGGGTATATCTTGGAGCATTCTGGTGCGGGATGCCTTCATGTTGTGAAGTGGATCAGATAACCCATTAAAAAACATGTGTCCAGTTAACATAACTTCTCCTAATCACTCAATATGTGTCATTTAATGGACATTTTTACTTCAGAGAAATTTTATCAGCCTGATCATTGGTCATAAAAAAGCATTTCGTCAGCTAACATAGTTCATGCTGGTCATCCTGAATGTGTGACATTCACTGGACAATTTCACTTGAGAGAAATTTTAGCAGCTTGTTCATTGGTCATCGAAGTTTATGTTTTTTTTATTCCTTGTATCTTTCTGTATTGCTAATTCTTTCCTAATGCAGTTCCTTATATATGACATACATGAGTTAGTCTGGTTCTTGAATTTGGTTGCAGCCATGCAGAAATTATTTCAAGTTAGTTAGCCCTTCCTAACTGCAAATAATAGAAATGAGGCATCATCTATAACAGAGTTTCTTTTATATTATATTATTTTGTTCTGCGATCTGATCCATGTGTTCAGTGTCCTATTTCCTCAGTTTCAAATTTTGAGGTTATCTGACAGAGGTCTAGGTGGGCCATGTTTCCTACAGATGCAGGGTGAGACAGAGCCTCTCAACTTGGTTTCATGTGTACTTTCTAAGGGAAGAATCATTGTCTATTGCGTAAAGTAATATTAACCAACGCTAATTCCATACAGACTATTATCACAAGCTGAGCACATAGCTACAACCTATCTGATACATTGGAAAAATCCAATCAGCCATGCAACCTTGCGGAGGATATCTGTTGATAGGAAAGGTAATTATATTTTTATCTTCATATTATTGCCCTTCTCTTGTAGATATTATCTTTTTTTTTTGCAAGTGTTATATAGATTATCTGTAATGGCGACAGTGTTAGTCCTACGGTACTTCTGTCTCTAACCTTGGGATAACATCATAATGAGTCATTAGACTGTGCAGTATATATAATGTTCCTGTGGTGCTCATGTAGATGGCAGAATTCTGTGCTGCAATTAAACCTCAATTTGATTTGGGTACATGAAGAATCTGAATAATTATGCTACTGCTGGCAACAGAAAATACTTAGAACATGAACATGCATTTGCTGAAACATGGATAACTGAATGAATCTATATAAACATGAAGGTTACTTCATGTTTTTTTTCCCTCTCAAAAATCACTTGCCGTTCCGGTTTGGCTAATGGTCTTAGCATTAACTGAGCATATAGAGTAGTATTTGGCAATGCTTTTAATTTTTCAGGCATGGAAATAGTGGTATGAGACGAGGTGGTAGCACTGAGCTGAAATTGTTAGTACTGTTATGATACAATTTTATCATATGACTCTTGTAGAGTTCTTATTTCATTTTCTTTAAGTTCTGGGTGAATTAAGTATCTGATGCTTGCATTCCAGCAATAACAGCTTGTTCTGTATCACTCTGATTGGTGTGAATCCCAATATAATACAAGAGTTGTGTTTGTGCCGTTAATATGCTTACAATGTATGATATTCGTCACAGAATCCATAGATTCAAATTAGATATCTTGAAATGTTGCACAAATGCATTCACATGTCTGACAGATCATTTTTTTATTGTGCTAAGTTAATGTGGACCTTTTTATAAGTACAATGATTGATGATATAATCACTTTTTTCAGATGTCCTTCAACATGTTTTTTGCTTTTAACGCGGACTGTTGAATTTCTTTTTGTTGGCAATGTATGCCAACTATATGAGTTTGGCAGTAGTACTCATGTTGAATCCACTGAAGATTTCTCCATGTAATCAGGTACATTTTGTAAATTTATTTTACGTTTTTTTCCCTGCCATTAGAACCTGAGACCAAAACCTAGGAAATTAGCAATGTAAGATGCTGTTTCTTCATGACCATTGGAGCTAGGGAAACCCCAAGGTATGAATGTTTTGGTGATAGGATGAGAACCATGAATGTGACTAACACTCTTTGTGAGATCTTATAGGTCACATACAAAGAAAGCTCCGTCCGTTGGTGGTGAACGCCAACACACCATGAACTTAATGAAAAGGATGATTGGTTGCCTTCATCTACACAAGAACGGACTTGATGGAGTCGCGGAGAAGACATGGATCAAGGCTAAGGACATGCTAGATCCAAGCGGGTGTTGCTTGGTTAGATGTTAGCTTGAGTCCATAGGAAAAACCGGACTATCAAGAGGGTTCGAGGTGGTTCTCTTAGTACACACTAGTTATAGAGATCATTGGATGCATGGTGAGTCTCTCAGGGGCTAGGGTGGCAGAAGAGAGTTGAAGGAACCAAGAAGATCAAGTGTTGAAGAAGAAGATCAACAAGAAGATCGAAGCTGCGAAGGCAGAAGAGACCGGACAGTACGGTCAAGGAGACCGTACAATACGGTCTACAGAGGAAATCCAGACAGAAGAGCTTAAGTTTCTGGAAGTGGAGAAATAGAGACCGGACAGTTGACCGGACAGTACGGTCCTAGGGACCGGACAGTACGGTCTCTATTGGAAGATCCAGACAGAGAAGCTGAAGTTTCTGGAAGTTGAAGAATGAAGACCGGACAATTGAGAGGATGGTACGGTCATGGAGACCGTACAATACGGTCTTACAGGAGAAGAGCAACAGAGAAGGAGAAGTTTCTGTTGGCTGATGAAGAAAGGAGACCGGACAATACGGTCCCAGGGACCGTACAATACGGTCTGGTCTGAGATGATGAACAGCACTCCCCGGACGCCAGTCTGGTAGAGACCGGACAATACGGTCAAATGGAGACCGGACAATACGGTCTATTGTACGGTCCCTACGCAGACTGGGTACTTTTGGACAACGGCTAGTTTGAGGTTGGAGGCCTATATATAGTCGGTTGTTTACCTCTTTGAGGTGCTCTTGGACCCAGGAAAGAGGGGAGGTGCTGCCAAGAAGCCAAGAGGAAGAAGTGTGAAGCACTTGAGAGGGATTTGGAGTGATCCTAGTGCTTGAGAGAGTAGCAAGTTGCATCCTTTGATCTCTAGGCTAGTGTGGGCTTGAGAGAGTCATCTAGGGCTGTTACTCTTGGTCTATGGCAAGGCCTAGACCGGTTAGGCGTCGGTGTTGAGCTGTCCAAGGAGATTGTGGAAGTCAACACAAGTTTGTACACGGTCTTGGAGCTTCCCGTGCGAAAGAAGCATCACTAGTGGAGCGCCCTTTGGCACGCATCAAGTGCGGAGCCTTACCTCCGGAAGAGTACCCGGGATCGAGCCCGGCGGGACGTGCCCGCGACTTCACTCGGAGGGTGAAGTGTGCTCTAGGAGGGATCGCCATCGAGCGGAGGGACGGGGTCGAGACTCCGGCGGGAGTGACCCAACGTGGAGTAGGGGAAGGCGCCATCCTTCCGAGACCACGGGAAAACATCATGAGCATTCTCTATCCCTTCTCCTTTACTACTCGCATTTACTTATCGCACTTCATATGATTGCTTGTAGTACTTGAGTTGCGCTCTTATCTTGCTTGTGTGTTTACCTTGGTACCTACTAGCTTCACTAGGTTTGCTTGATTGCCTTGCTCGTATGCCTACTTGTTATAGCCTATCTAATAGCTCTAAGGACTCTACTTAGTGTGCCTAGTATCTTGGTTGCCTTGTCTCTAGTTATCTTGTTACCTTGCCTTGCCTAGCTTAAGTCTTCCGCTATCTATCTATCTTGTGCTAGGTTGCTAGTGTGGTATGATTGTGTTATCTATATGCACTAGCTATATAGGTTAAGGATTCTCCTTAGTGTGCTTTACCTTGCTACTAGAACTACTCGCTAGGAGTTGCTTGGGTGTAAGTGTTTGGAAATAGATTCTAGAGTGCACCGATTCACCCCCCCCCTCTCGGTCACACGATCCTTACAAGTGGTATCAGAGCCAAGTGCTCATTATTAGGGCTTTACCGCCTTGAGTCGTGACCGGGATTGCGTGTGGGAAAATGGAGTCCACTCATGATGACGTTTCTAACACTTCCATCGCCTCTACCTTGATTGAGCCTTATGATTGTGTGCTTAATGATATTTCCTACTATCATGTGCGTGATGAGTATGATGAGCTTGTTTTGAATGATAATGAGGATATCACTAACTTCGCATCTCGCTTGTATGTTCTTGCTAGGAAACTCATGTCACGAGGCTATCCATCTATTATGCACAAGCATGTTGTGAAGAAGCTTATCCGATCTCTACCACTCTCGCGGTTTGGTATTCTTGCTTTTGCTCGAGTGGATGAGTTTGTGAACATGCCCTATGATGATGTGGTTGCTATTCTTTCCTCTCTTGAGGAGGATATCAAGAAGGGCAAGGATATCTCTCATGCAAGTGAAGATCAACACATTGAAGCTCAACCTCTACCCCAAGCTCAATCATCATCTCGTGTTGGTGAAGGTTCTTCTTCTCGGGATCAAGAGGATGGATATATGAAGCTATGTGATGAGTTGGACCACATCTCTATGGAGCCGAATGAAGATCTTGTTGAGTTTGCTCTTCGGATGGATTCTCTCATCAAGAGGATAAATGAGAACAAGCTTTGGATAGTCACTAAGGGTCAAGGTCTTAGAAGGTTTCTTGATGCTCTCCCGAAGGACAAGTATGGTGATCACATTGAGTTTGAGAGCTTTGAGCTTGAGTCATATTCAATTGAGCAAGTCATTGAGATCGTTACAAGAAGAAGGGCTCGCTCTTTGCTCTCTAACACATTCAAGACCCCAAGTGATGATGAGGAAGAAGAAGAAGATGATAGAGTTCCCGTCTTCTATTGTGATGATGACTATTCAAGTGCTAGTGATGATGAGCCGGAGCCTATCAAGGAATATCACATGAAGAGAGAAGTCTTGCCATCCCTCTTTGAAGAATACTACATTTTGAATGAGCCGGATCTTGCCGATCGGCCTCACTATCATCTCTTCGACATGTATGACGTGTTCTATAGGGAAGATGGAGAGTCTTGGCTTGATTGTTGGAAGAGGCTTCTTGTGTTGGTGGCTAGAGTGAACTCTTTTGAAGGTGAAGAAAAGATTAGTGATGAGCATGCTATTCACACGGTGATCTCTATGATACCATACAATAGGAAGGTCCACATTCTAAATGATCTCAATGATGATATTAGTGGTATGACTCTCAAGGACATGATCTTGATGGCACTATCCTATGAGAATCAAATCTACAACATTCTTGAGTACTTCAATGCTAGTGGAGATGTGGGAAGGTTTCAAGGTCTTCAACTTGGAACTCATGTCACACACATGGGTGTTGATCGGACCATGTGGAGACACAATGGAGTCACCAAGGCAATGATTGACGCCTTGGATGCATTGGACTTGGATTTTCTAAATGGAGTCCCTATGGCCTACATCAAGAGGAAGCAAGAGGTAAATGATATGTCAATTGATTCTCATGATACTAACCCTCCTCTTTGCTTGATGGCTACTTCCAAGGTGAACTACAAGATTGGTGGCAAACATTGGGTGTTGGATAGTGGTTGCACTCAACACATGACCGGTACTTCATCCATCTTCACCAACTTGGAAGAAAATGAAGATCATGACAAGGTCACATTTGGCGACAACTCCAAGCACAAGGTGAGAGGTCTTGGTAAGGTGGCTATCTCAAATGACCTCTCTATCTCTAATGTATTGCTTGTTGAGTCCCTAAACTTCAATCTTCTATCCGTTGCTCAAATATGTGATCTTGGCTTTTCTTGTAACTTTGATGCTAATGGGGTGGTTCTTCATAATGATGCTATGGGTCTCACTATCAAGGGCTTTCGTCATAATAATCTATATGTTGTTGATTTTGAGACTAACATTGTTGCCCCTAGCACTTGTCTCTTCACTAAGTCCGCTCTAGGTTGGCTATGGCATCGGAGGCTTGCTCACATTGGTATGGGTCAACTCAAGCGTGTGATGAAGAACAAGCTAGTGAGAGGAGTCAAGGATGTCACCTTTGAGAAGGACAAGCTATGTAGTGCATGCCAAGCCGGAAAGCAAGTGGCTTCACCTCATCCGTCCAAGAATTTCTTGTCAACTTCAAGACCTCTTGAGCTCCTACACATTGATCTCTTCGGGCCTACAACTTATGTGAGCATTGGTGGGAATCTCTATTGCTTGGTGGTAGTGGACGACTACTCAAGATATACTTGGGTATTCTTTCTTGAGAACAAGGCACAAGCAATTGGGATATTCAAGAAGTTTGCTAGAAGAGTACAAAATGAGTATGGGCATCGCATCAAGAAGATTCGGAGTGATAATGGGACGGAGTTCAAAAACTCTATCATTGAAGACTATTGTGATGAGATTGGCATCAAGCATGAGTTCTCGGCTACATACACTCCTCAACAAAATGGTGTTGTTGAGAGGAAGAACAAGACCCTTATCACTCTTGCTCGTGCTATGCTTGATGAGTACAACACTCCGGAGAAGTTTTGGGCGGAAGCTATCAACACCGCATGCTATACCTCCAACCGGATCTATCATCACAAGTTGCTAAACAAGACTCCATATGAAGTAATTGTTGGGAGAAGACCGAATGTTGCCTACTTCCGAGTGTTTGGTTGCAAGTGCTACATCTACAAGAAGAGGGAAAGACTTGGCAAGTTCGAGAAGAGGACCGATGTGGGCATTCTTGTCGGCTACTCGGGCTCGGCTAAGGCTTATCGGGTTTACAACACCTCTACCGGCTTTGTTGAAGAAACCTATGATGTGCAATTTGATGAATCTCACGGGTCTCAAGAAGACCCTCCTTCTTCTCATATTGTAGGTGATGAACCCGTGGAGGAAGCTTTGGAGAACATGCCCATTGGTGAAGTTATTCCTCGTGAAGACGAACCTCCGACACCTCCTCCAACAACTTCATCAAACGGACCTTCTACGAGCACATCTCAAGTGAATCCAAGCTCTCCCTCAAGTGAACAACATCAAGCACCTTCAAGTGATCCGCAACAAGCATCTTCGAGTCAAGCTCCATCAAGCGAACCGCAACAAGCGCCATCAAGTCCACCTCATGCATCTACGAGCCAAGCTTCACCGAGAAATCAAGAACAAGCACAATCTACTTCAACTCAAGATGATGGCTCGGGTTCACCTCTTCGACAACAAGACACTCACATCTCAAGGGAGCAAGCCGCAAGAGATGCGCAAGACACTTCGCCGGCTCCTCCTCCTCCTCGACAAGAACCTTCAAGGAAGCACAAACCCATTGCTCGGGATCATTCACGTGATCTCATCATTGGGAGTCCTTCTCAAGGGTTAAAGACTAGGAGAAGTCAATATAAACCTAATTATGTTGATGAAGCTAACATTGTTGAGAACTTCTCTTTTGTCTCTACCCTAGAGCCGAAGACGATCGAGGAAGCCTTGAAAGACCACAAGTGGGTGCTATCCATGCAAGAGGAGCTCAACAATTTCAAGAGGAATGATGTTTGGAAGTTGGTGAAGCGGCCCAAGCGATCCAATGTCATTGGCGCTAAGTGGGTCTTCAAGAACAAGCAAGATGAGAAGGGAGCAATCGTGAGGAACAAGGCAAGACTCGTGGCGAAGGGCTACTCTCAAGTTGAAGGCGTCGATTTTGACGAGACTTTCGCCCCCGTCGCACGTCTTGAGGCTATAAGAACACTTCTTGCTTATGCTTCTCATTTTGATTTTAAACTTCACCAAATGGATGTGAAAAGTGCATTTCTCAATGGACTAATCAATGAAGAAGTTTATGTAGAGCAACCTCCCGGCTTCGAGGACCCCGAGCATCCGGACCATGTGTACAAGCTTAAGAAGGCTCTCTACGGACTCAAACAAGCACCAAGAGCATGGTATGAACGACTTCGAGATCATCTCATCACCAAGGGCTACAAGATCGGTAGTATCGACAACACTCTCTTTACTAAGCATATTGGTGATGATCTCTTTGTTTGTCAAATCTATGTTGATGATATCATCTATGGCTCCACTAACGAAATCTATAATGATGAGTTCCGTGCTCTTATGAAGAAAGAGTTTGAGATGTCCATGATAGGTGAACTTCATGTCTTCCTCGGTTTTCAAGTCAAGCAAATGAAGGAGGGCACGTTCATCTACCAAGAGAAGTACACTCGGGATCTTCTTAAGAGATTCGGCATGGAAGACTCCAAGCTCTACGACACACCTATGGCTACAAGTGTCCCTCTTGATGTGGATGTAAAAGGTATACCGGTGGATCCTAAACTCTATCGCTCTATGATTGGTTCACTTCTTTACCTTACCGCATCTAGACCGGATATCATGTTTAGTGTGTGTCTTTGTGCTCGCTATCAAGCTAACCCCAAGGAGTCCCATATGAGTGCCGTGAAAAGAATTCTTAGGTACATCAAGAGTACTCCTACAATGGGCCTATGGTATCCAAAAGGCTCGGACTTTGGACTTGTTGGCTATGCGGACTCGGACTTCGCCGGATGCAAAGTGAGTAGAAAGAGTACCTCCGGTGGATGCCAATTTCTTGGACAATCACTCATCTCATGGAGTTCCAAGAAACAAAATTGTGTGGCTATCTCTACGGCGGAGGCGGAATATTTGGCGGCCGGTGCTTGTTGTGCTCAACTCCTATACATGAAGCAAACCCTATTGGACTATGGATTATCTTATGGGCAAGTACCTCTCTATTGTGATAGCGAAAGTGCTATCAATATGGCTCTCAACAAGGGTGATCACGGCCATGCCAAGCACATTGAAGTCAAGCATCACTTCATTCGAGATCATGTGGCCAAGAAGGATATTGAATTGATTGGTGTTCGAACTCATGAACAATTGGCCGACATCTTCACCAAGCCACTTGACAAGAAGACCTTTTGTAAGCTCCGGGGAGAACTTAATGTTCTCGACCTCTCCGACTTCACTTGATATCCTTGAGCTTACATATGTATATATGTATATATACTTTGCTTGTTTTTGTTTGTGTTGTTGTTTTTGTGTGTTCTTCTTGTTTTGTAGGACCGACGACTAACCTTCTTGAGATAGCAATGAGCATGGGTTAAGCTTGGGATTGGTGGCACTTGGCTCCCGAGGCTTTGAAGAATGGCTCGTTGTGATCAAGCTCATGGAGGGTTCAAACTTGTTGTTGGTAACTTCGCTCTTAGCTTTCTCTTGTTTTACCCTTATAGCATCATGCATTGTACACTTATCATTGCATTTGCATCTTGCATATTGCATAAGTGTCTCGGCGCCGAGCACCCATCTAGGGGGAGTTGCTTATTCACAATATGAGTATATGACCTCCTATGATGAATTTATAGCAATGCTATATGAGCTTCATGCCCATTGAACCAAGATTTTTGAGCTCCAAGGTTAAATCCACTTGCGCGGCTCAAAGTCTAAGGGTTCATACATTTCCATCATCATCAACTAACCCCTATGAACTTCAAGACAATATTCTTTTGAGAATGTGTGTAGGGAAATTGTTGGGAGATGGAGAATCACGGATCAAGGGGGAGCTTCACGCCAAATCAAGTAACTCATTTTCCCACTCGTCTCATACATTTACACTAACCTTTTCTCCCTTGGAAGATTTCTTTTTGGATGATAGATGCCAAAGGGGGAGAAGAGTTGGGCTTAATGATCGAGCAAGAATATGGGGGGAGAAGAGTTCGAGTGGAGAAGAATATGGGAAGAAGAGTTCGGACTTACAATGAGTTGGAAGATGTCACCTCAAGGGGGAGTTTGTACAAGAGAAGATCAAGTGATCAAGGTGATCGATCTTCACACAATCTTGAGGTGATGAAGAAGAAGCAATGCCGTCTCAAGGGGGAGTGTGCGCGAATGAAGATCAAGTGATCAAGATGATCGATCTTCACACAATCTTGAGATTGGTGCACTTGTCAAGGGGGAGCGAAATTCTACAAAGTAAGTATGAAGGTAAACCCCTTGCAATCTTTGCTTGTCATAGCTCCATGTGCTTTCATTCACTTGTGATATGAGTTTTTGCTCTAACTTGTGACTCCTTTTGAGCTATGACTTGCCTCGACCTAATCAACAAGGTAACTTTCTCACTATCATATATTTGTTGTTTAGTGTCTTGATCGAGTTGCGCTTTTATCTTGGCTTTTGTCATTACATTCTTTATCTTCTCGATCATTTTTATCATGGTTGTCATCCATCACCAAAAAGGGGGAGATTGTAAGCTTCATGACCATTGGAGCTAGGGAAACCCCAAGGTATGAATGTTTTGGTGATAGGATGAGAACCATGAATGTGACTAACACTCTTTGTGAGATCTTATAGGTCACATACAAAGAAAGCTCCGTCCGTTGGTGGTGAACGCCAACACACCATGAACTTAATGAAAAGGATGATTGGTTGCCTTCATCTACACAAGAACGGACTTGATGGAGTCGCGGAGAAGACATGGATCAAGGCTAAGGACATGCTAGATCCAAGCGGGTGTTGCTTGGTTAGATGTTAGCTTGAGTCCATAGGAAAAACCGGACTATCAAGAGGGTTCGAGGTGGTTCTCTTAGTACACACTAGTTATAGAGATCATTGGATGCATGGTGAGTCTCTCAGGGGCTAGGGTGGCAGAAGAGAGTTGAAGGAACCAAGAAGATCAAGTGTTGAAGAAGAAGATCAACAAGAAGATCGAAGCTGCGAAGGCAGAAGAGACCGGACAGTACGGTCAAGGAGACCGTACAATACGGTCTACAGAGGAAATCCAGACAGAAGAGCTTAAGTTTCTGGAAGTGGAGAAATAGAGACCGGACAGTTGACCGGACAGTACGGTCCTAGGGACCGGACAGTACGGTCTCTATTGGAAGATCCAGACAGAGAAGCTGAAGTTTCTGGAAGTTGAAGAATGAAGACCGGACAATTGAGAGGATGGTACGGTCATGGAGACCGTACAATACGGTCTTACAGGAGAAGAGCAACAGAGAAGGAGAAGTTTCTGTTGGCTGATGAAGAAAGGAGACCGGACAATACGGTCCCAGGGACCGTACAATACGGTCTGGTCTGAGATGATGAACAGCACTCCCCGGACGCCAGTCTGGTAGAGACCGGACAATACGGTCAAATGGAGACCGGACAATACGGTCTATTGTACGGTCCCTACGCAGACTGGGTACTTTTGGACAACGGCTAGTTTGAGGTTGGAGGCCTATATATAGTCGGTTGTTTACCTCTTTGAGGTGCTCTTGGACCCAGGAAAGAGGGGAGGTGCTGCCAAGAAGCCAAGAGGAAGAAGTGTGAAGCACTTGAGAGGGATTTGGAGTGATCCTAGTGCTTGAGAGAGTAGCAAGTTGCATCCTTTGATCTCTAGGCTAGTGTGGGCTTGAGAGAGTCATCTAGGGCTGTTACTCTTGGTCTATGGCAAGGCCTAGACCGGTTAGGCGTCGGTGTTGAGCTGTCCAAGGAGATTGTGGAAGTCAACACAAGTTTGTACACGGTCTTGGAGCTTCCCGTGCGAAAGAAGCATCACTAGTGGAGCGCCCTTTGGCACGCATCAAGTGCGGAGCCTTACCTCCGGAAGAGTACCCGGGATCGAGCCCGGCGGGACGTGCCCGCGACTTCACTCGGAGGGTGAAGTGTGCTCTAGGAGGGATCGCCATCGAGCGGAGGGACGGGGTCGAGACTCCGGCGGGAGTGACCCAACGTGGAGTAGGGGAAGGCGCCATCCTTCCGAGACCACGGGAAAACATCATGAGCATTCTCTATCCCTTCTCCTTTACTACTCGCATTTACTTATCGCACTTCATATGATTGCTTGTAGTACTTGAGTTGCGCTCTTATCTTGCTTGTGTGTTTACCTTGGTACCTACTAGCTTCACTAGGTTTGCTTGATTGCCTTGCTCGTATGCCTACTTGTTATAGCCTATCTAATAGCTCTAAGGACTCTACTTAGTGTGCCTAGTATCTTGGTTGCCTTGTCTCTAGTTATCTTGTTACCTTGCCTTGCCTAGCTTAAGTCTTCCGCTATCTATCTATCTTGTGCTAGGTTGCTAGTGTGGTATGATTGTGTTATCTATATGCACTAGCTATATAGGTTAAGGATTCTCCTTAGTGTGCTTTACCTTGCTACTAGAACTACTCGCTAGGAGTTGCTTGGGTGTAAGTGTTTGGAAATAGATTCTAGAGTGCACCGATTCACCCCCCCCCTCTCGGTCACACGATCCTTACACTAGGAAATTAGCAATGAAGATGCTGTTTCTACATGGATAAAATAATTGGACTGTAAGTAACCAGAAAAGTGTTAAGCTAAGACTACTTTTTTATGTGTCATGTTTGTTTGTTCAAGTGTAGCACATCTACGCCTTCCGCTCATTCCCCTCTCTTCCACCTGTGCGCCATCCAAATCCCTTACGTGCGAAGGCGAAAAGCTGCGTGAGGGAGGTCGGTTCTGCCATTTTGGCGGTTCGGTTGAAGAAGGATGTTAGCGGATCGATCCTTATGATACGGCAGTGGCGATTGCAGCTCAAATCCTAGATGGTGGTGGGTCATTCATGGATAGAGGTGTGCAATAAAGTCTTGATTCGTGGAGATGGCAACGTCTCTAGGGGCAGTGCCGGTGAGATGGGCAGAGGACAGTGTAGCTGCGAGACGGCGAGGCAGAGCATCGTGGGAGGCGAACGCGCTTGCATTTATTGGAGATGACCCACATGTCGGCGCGTGTGACGATGGACGACCTACCATTCACCACGAACTCGCATTTTTATTGATAGTAAAGATGTGTATCTTTAACTTAAGATGAACAGGTAAGAAGGGATCAATCACCCCTACTGTAATTCCCTTAAGAAAAAAGAAGGGATCAATCACTCTGATATTCAATATGTTATCACTGTTTTTTACCATATTAATTTGAGGGAATTACAGTAGGGGAAGCCCCTACCGTGGCAGTTATATATTATAATATTAAAGAATAAAAAAGAAAGGTTACAACTTACTGTACAAGGCCCTGGGGCCAAACACCGAGCATGGACAGGTGCTAGGCAAACACCCTACAAATAAAAGAAAATAAATGTCAGAATCCAACCCTATGTGCAGTTGTTTAGTGGTTTGGGTGCAGCACTAAAACTAGGCTGTACAAACTGAGGAAACAAAATCTATAGGATGTTGTTTAACCAATTTGTTATCAAATCTCTGTCATCACTATTTGGCCTGTACATCTGTTGCTTTACTGTTCTGACGAAGGAGTCTTTCCAAGACTGAAAGGTTGGATTTGCCCCTCTGAAAATCTTATCATTCCTTTGCTTCCAGATTTCCTAAGCTGCAATGGCAAAGACTTCCATGAAGAACTTGTGCTGGCACTCCTGTCTCGCCTGTTGGATTGTCTGGAAGAAGTGGAGATTGTGATTCCAGGTTATACCTAGGAAATTCCAGCAATTGACACTGAATTGGCACTGGAAGAAAAGATGATACATATACTCTTCGATGTTACGGTCACACAGCACACAATTGTAGTCTTCACCCTCAATTTTGTAGTTCTTTCTTTTTAAAAGGTTCCTTGAGCTGAGCATGTCCCTGAATAGGAGCCAGATGAATATTTTTAGTTTCTTTGTAACCTTCGTTTTCCAGATCCATTTGAATGGCTGTGGCGGTCTGATGGACTTAAATGCCAGATTGTAGAACTTTCCTGATGTGTATGTACTATTTCCCCAGTTGAAAATCCGTACATCTGTTTCATTGTGCTGTGTTTGTGCCTGAGCAATTATTGAATTTAGAGTTGCCAGCAGCCTGCTCCGACAAAGGTGTGTGAAAATGATGATGAGGGTCTTGGTTCTGCATGTATTTGGCCACCGAAGTTTTATTGCTTCTTGCAAAAGAATGCAACCTTGGCAGCTCATTTCTAAGGTAGTGTCCATTCCAGACATCATCCCAAAGGACTGTATCTCCTTGTCCAATTTTTGTAGAGGCAATTCCTCTGTAATGATAGCAGAATTTCATGATGTCTCTCCACCAAAAGAACCCTTGCCTCGTGGCACGTGGCACTTGACCATTTGAATAGTGTGTGTTCCATATTAGCTGCACCCATGGTGTGTCTGCGTCACTGTATAATTTGTGCAACTGTATGACAAGGAAGGCTTCATTTTGTATTGCTAGGTTCTTTTTTACCATATTAATGGTTGGGTTACTTGGGATGGTTCTTGACGATTCTTAAAACCTCTTTTTTCCCGTTGTCAAGGTGTTGTCAGCCAGAGTGCTTTGAGCAGAGGAGTTGGCGAGATCAAATCTGCACCCTTGTAGCCAAAGTTAGTCCACTTCCATCTTCTTTAAAGTTAAGTTCGGTATTACATTTTAACTAGGTGTTTGCTGACAAAATGTAGAAAATTTTAGAGACCTTCCTATGGTAATCTCTGAATTGCTCTCTCACATATATCGTTTTCTGTTCTTTTTCATTTGCCAAGACGACCATTTCCAGTACAAAATTGGATCATATCTGCAAGTGATTCCATTGGAAAAGTATACAAGCTATTTTCTGTATTAATAGTTGGGGAGGGGAATAAAAATTTCCTGTAGCGTGAATACCACACAGTGTGTGTGTGGTGAATAAGTTTTGTATTATGAACAATGATGATTAGCACTTTGTATGTCATGAAAGCCACACAATTATTTGATGCCAACAATTATAATATTAGAGATTATATTGGTCCTTATTACCTTAGCTTTCGAATAAACATCTGAATTACTTTGCAACGTACTAACTGGTCTGCCGACGACTTCTATAGAAAGGTAGTAGGTATCCTGATGCTTGTAAAAACTAAAGCATAAAACTGTTGTTGCATTTTAATAGTATAGCAGGCTCCGGTAGAGGCATCGTTGAAGTCAGCACTCTTTAAGTGATGATGACTATGGCGACCTATTGCTTATATTAACTTATTGTTTAAATGCACTAATCATGTTATTTTGGTGGTTACTGCATGCCAGCATGTAGAGAACATCAATCTTGCAAACCTGAAACGGAGCTTCGTTTTCGGAGATCTCCAAACTGCAACAAGAAATCTCCACAGCAAGAACATAGTTGGAAAATGCGGTTTTGGAATTGATTTCATTTGTTGTGGCTTGGCTTCAGTGTTGGCTAGACACACGTTTTCGTGCCGTATGACGTTAACATGGTAAGATGGCCGGATTCAGATGCCGAACAGCCGGAGAGAAGCAACTAAACATTTTAAATGGCCGGATTCAAATATTGGGCAGCCTGTTTGTTAGTAGGCAACAGTAATAAGATGTGAAATATATGAAAACTAAATCGCACTTGAGGTACAATTTTGTTGTTAGTTTATTTTTGTTATCGTCGTCTTTGGCCCATTTTCAGTTGAAGATGACCTTAGATTAACTGTGATGATATAAGACTACTGATCTGGAGCTGGAAATCTTCGAGTAATTTGGTAACATAGTGATGGTGGCTGACTGGGTGGCCTGCCTCGATGCATTTTTTTTAGGCCTGTAATTTCTCTTATGGTGAATGTAAAAGAATACTCTTGTCATTGTAAAATATATGTCGGTATTCATATACCTTGATCACATTGGAACCTTAATCAGGAAAGTTTGTGGTGGAAACACCTTCTGTTGGACAGTCATGGATAGTCACCTGTTAACCTTCATAAAAGAATATGGCGGTGACGTGCCAAAACTTTTTGGATGACAATGGTTGTATCTTACATTTTATGCAGCTAATAGCACAACTTTTTTTTTTCTTCAAGAAACGCAAGGTGTGATGACTTTATGTATAAACATTTGTTGAATCTATTGTGTCCCAATACAAATTGAGTTCATATTACCCTTGTATAAATATTGTGTATTACTCTGATATTAAGTTGTCAATCATAAAGTTTAAAACAATATAATATGATTGTATTAAAACAATATTGAGTGATTTTTTTCGACCAACCCCTGTCAACGCACGGGCATTTTTGCTAGTGATTGTATAATTAGCTACCCTCCTAAATCCCCACTACCCGTTTAATTTTTTGCTTATGATAAAAATGAGTTCCTTTTATTCCATTGGGTTAGCAGGTGATTTTACCTGATCTCTTATGTAGTTCAGTAGATTAATATTGATATAAGTTATTTTTTTAGATCAATATATCTACACATAGATTTATGTTGGTCGCATGGTATTGGATATGGCAATCTGCCGGATGAGGATTCGCTGCAGTAATGCTGACGCATTAACAATCACTGACACGTGGGCCCGACCCCACATGTCAGTGACTGTGTATCACTGCGGAGGATCCCTGTCCATATCGGAATGGCAATGCCACCTCAAATATGATGCTTTTTTTGCTGATGTAGATTAAACATTGGAGACTTGCCAATACTAAACGTTGTAATTGTTAAACAACTTTATTACGTTTGGGACAAAATAGCAATCACTTTTATTATGAACCTGCGGCATCCTGCATGGACTTTTGAAAGTTCCATTGAAGTTACGATTACTCAAATTGATACACAGATTTGATGACGTTCATTTTAAAATCAAATTTTGTGTGTTATTATGTCAGTCTGCGGCAACACGCGGGTCTAACTAGTTGTAATTTTTCATAATCACTGTATTTTCGCAAATAGAAGAGGTTCCATTTTGCGGCATGTGTCCGTGTCATGTGCCAACTTTAACCGTATGATTGGAAGGTCTTTGGGGCAAATTATCACTACAACAAATCATGGTTTTTGTAACACATATCTGTAACAGAAGTAAGAATGTGTTACAAAAATATTTCATAGTAACACAATCATTTATATTACTGCGTTTGCTTGTAACACAAATTCTTGTTTTGCAAAAATATGTTACAGATAACTATTCTAGTAACACAAAAATAGTGTTACAACTATAGTGTTACATAGAAAGCAATATGTTCTAAGCATAGCGAGCCTTGAACTCATAGTAACACAAACAAATGTTACTGTTATGTGCTACTACAAACCGTAGTAACACTTTTCTTAGGCTATAGTAACATATATTCAAATAATTTTAAGGTTAAAAGCAATTAAGGGTAACTTCTAATCACATGTGCATGAGTAGTGTAGTGAAAACTCAATAACTAATGATGGTTAGGTCCTAGGATCAAATCCTAGCAGCCACTAATTGTTTGCTATATTTTTTTTGGTTACTAGTAACACATTTTTTTAGACATAGTAACACACTTACATGTGTTCCTATATTATTATTGTAACATATTTTTTCACAAGCAGTAACACATATATGTGTTACACTAGAACATGCTCTAGTAACACCAGCATATGTATCACTTATTATATGTGTTACTATAAGTCTCAGTATCACTTTTATCTACCTTTAGTAACACATATATGTGTTACTAAAGGCCTGACATGACGTAGTGTATATTGGCAATATAAAAATAATTAGTACTAACTCAGGATGTGTTCAAATTGTTTCATAATTTAGTGATTACTTTTGTTTTTGGGGGATAATTTAGTGATTACTTTACATAGGGTATGGCTGCCTGGAGTGGTCCTTTCCGGGGTATCAGTTTGTTCTTCACCACCTTCACTTCCATAAGTTAATGAGCTTGCTATCTGAATAAATAATACCGAAGTTTTGCATTCTTTTCTTTTTTGAGATCAATGTTTTGCATTCTTTTGCATGCCATAAAAACATCTTAGAATATGCGTCATGCTTTTTTTTCATGGATGTGCACACGCATAGATACTGTAAAACAACAAATACATCGTTAAAACAACAAATGCATCGTTTAAGTCAACCTAGCCATCTGCATGTCGGTAAAAGAGCCTCTTCTTTCAAGTAATAGAATCCAACCAGATTTCACAGGTGAATCTGTTTCATAAAAATATGCTAAAGTGATGGCACAAAATAGTGTGCAACTAAGCAAACAAAGAGGAACACTGCCACGTAATAAACAGAACCTTCTTTGCATCGGAAAAAATTTTATTGAGCACAACATACAAATAGCTGGTGCAACAAATAAAACTCACTCCAACAAGCTTTCAAGTATATATGAGTGGAGAGAAATGAGGTACAAAAACTCAAGGGTTATCAATATAGCACCACATTTTTAGTTCAGGTCCCACACAGACCACATCCACGCATTACATCCACATGTAGCTCATATTCTAACATAAGGATAAGCAAAATACGGCTATTACATCCACACATTGCACTTTTATTAAGAGTCTCACACATACCACATCTACACATTACAACGACAAATTCTAGCATAATAATAAGCAGATCACGAATATTACGGGCTTGTTTGGATTGCGTCCATAGTTTGCCACACCGAAGGTTAGGCGTGCCACAACGTCTTAGGCGAGTGTTTGCTTCACTACCGAAGGTTAGGCGCGTCAAAGAACCTGTGGCGGCTGCTACTCACTTTGCCGCTGATTTTTCGCCGAAGGTGTGGCGAGCAAATCGTTCGCCAAACATTTGGCGAGCCGCTGCTCGCGAGGGAAGAGGCCTGCTACGGTCACCGCTTGACGAAAATCATGGCGCGAACCCATGAAGCCAGCACTGCAAATCAGTTACATACCTTGACCCTCAGCAGCTTCCTCTCCCTGAGCCATCACCTCGCCTCGCGGCTCAACCGAGTTGCCTCAGCTAGCGAACTACCATGATAGGTGATAGCAACCCAAGAGGCAAGAGTAGCGCCGAGAGGGAAAGAGATTGGAGAAGAGAAAAGATAGCAAAGGAACAAATCAAAGCATTAGCATTAGATGCGCTCGGGAATCATCGGGAGAAGGGATCAGTGCTTCCATTTGCTACCGGGGAGGAAGAATTTGGATTCGATGGAAATGGGGAAAGTGAGAGGGAGAGAGAAAGGAAGAAGAGATAAGGTTGAGGGCCTGCTGGGCTTTGTGCTGGCCTGCTGGGCTTTGTGCTGGCCTGCTGGGCTTGGTTTCAGTTTTTTTTTGGGTATCTTTTGAGATCGATAAGTCTAAAGCGCGTCTGGATGCGCGCGAGCGCGAGCGCGCGTCCGCTCGCGGCTCGGCCCGTGTGCGTGGCCCGGTCCAGTAGCTTCCGGATAAGGTAAGCAACGGGGTGGGTAGCGAGCGGCGGTGGAGCAGAGGAGCGCTTCGGGGTTGGGAACGATGGCGGAGCGCGGCGGCGGGGCGGGCGGTGCGATGCGGCGGCGAGGGCGCCGCCGCGTCGCCGGTCGGCGGTTATCGCCGGCGGGATGAGCGCCGCGCACTGCAGCCGTGCTGGTCGGGGAGGGCAGCGGCGGAGCGCGGGTGGAGTGCGGGCGGTGCGATGCGGCGGCGAGGGCGCCACCGCATCGCCGGTCGGCGGTTTAATGCGGGCTGTTTAGGGAGTTCGGGTTGTCGGGGGCAGCTGTGGGATCGACGGCCATAGAAGGTTTGGGGTGGGGGCGGTGGCCGGTACGGCGGCGGGTGGCGGCGCGGCGGTGCTAGCGCCGCCGGAGCCGTGGGCGGCAGGCGGGCGGTGGGCGGGGTAGGCCAGCAGCGCACTGGGAAGAAGAAGACGAAGGTAGGACGCGGCCGGCAAGAAAGAAGAGGCTCCGACCGGCGGTGTTCCGACCGCCGGTCGGACACGTGGCGCGCGGGGGAGGCGGACGCGCGCTCCACTAACGCGCGACCGGACGCGCGTTAACCTCCCCCTTTTGAGTTTTTTGCTTCGTGTCATGTTTGTACTATTCTTCTCAACATAAAATGTTGCTGTTAATGCAATTCAAACCAGTAGCGCTACTGAACATGTAGTGGAAATACAATTGCTGCACCATGTTATTTGCTTTTAAAAAATATTTTGGGCAAAAAGTTTTTGTGATCGTTGCATTTTTTATGAATAATAAAAATAAAAGTTTATTGTAATTAGTTTCCCTATGATTATTGATATTCTAATGGTGTATGCATAGAGTGGTAAGGTCACCTCTCCATCGATTGAGGTGATCATAGTCAAGTTTGGTTGCAAACCAAACAACTGCCAAAACACTTTTGCCGAACTTGTGGCAAGTCATGTGGTTACCATCCAAACGGCTGCCACATTCGATTTGCCACAGCTGACCTAACCTTCGGTAGCCAACCAAACAACTTCAATGTTGCCACAAGTTAGTCGCGCCACAACTTCGGCTCGCGCCTAACCTTAGTTGCGGCAATGTGCGGCTATCAACCAAACAGGCCCGTACATCCCGTAAGCTACGGGATCATATTTAAGACAACAGTCCTTACATCCAGAACGCCAGTGGTGCGGCTAGGGGTTGCACACACAAGTGTTCAGGCACAATGTAGCGTCGAACCCGGAAGCTGCTGCCAATCATCAGTTTACCATTGCTGTCACGCTCCAGAGAAAATGTTACCAATCGCAGTAAGTAGTGGAACTCGTCTGGATCCCCCACATGGCTGCAATAGATAAACTGCGCTAAGCAAAAATTGTTTGTGCCTGCCATACAGACAAGGGTAGTTCCAACATCATCCTCCCAAGGCTCAATGCTAAACAGCCCTTCCTTACTATGGAAAGAGGCTGCCCCATCATCCAACGTGGCACTGCAAACGATCTTGTACCCAGAACTCTGTAAAGAAAGCCCGACCCACACCTGCAGCTTGGAGACAAAATGCACCTGGCCGAAGAAGGGGAGCGCCCAGCCACCAAGCAGCTGCCAATGCGAGGACATCTCCGCCGTGTTGAAAGTGTAGGTCGCAGGCTCATTGGAGTTGTCATCGCTGACGCTGACGAAGATGAAGTTTTTGTCAGGGCACACACCATAGCAAGCCACAGACTCACGACCGAAGGGAGGCTTGGGAAGCTCACGCCAGTAACCCAAATTCTCATATGTTGGAGTCGAGTCAGGCACTGGATTGACCAGCACCTGAAAGGAATTGTGGGACAGAACGAACAGCTTGTCGGCTAAGGGGAAGTAAATGGGGAGGTCCGGGGGGAACAAATTCACCTTGAACTCAGGGGAGAAGGTCAACTCCCTTGAATGCACGTCAAGGATGGCCATCGAGCCACCAATGACGAAGTTACGATTGATGCCGTTGAGAATCTTTGGATGCAGGCTAATGATCTTTGTTCCAAAGGCAGCTGAGGTGTACTCTCGAAACAGGGGATGGTACTCCATGCACATGAAAGGCCGAGGCAGTCGCAGCTCAGAACTTTTGACTAGTGCATCATTGTCAGAATTGCATTCGGAAGACAGATCAAAGGCATTGTCGACTTCCGATGTACATATCTTGTGGATGCTACATCCCCACGCCGAGTCTTCGAGGAGGAGGTAAAGGTGCCCCTCATGATTTGCAGTGAGGCCACCCTCACGCGAGCCGGACGCTTGCTTTGCTGTGAGGCCACCCTCACGCGAGCCGGACGCTTGCTTTGCTGTGAGGCCACCCTCACCCGAGCCAGACGCTTGCTTTGCTGTGAGGCCACCCTTAAGCCAATCGAATACACGCTTTGGCATCATTGATCGTCCCTTTCTTGTTATCGTAACACCCAACGCCCAAAAACAACTTCTCGATGGATCTGATTGCTTCCTCTCCGTTACCCTGCGATTCGAATTCTAATCAATTATATGAATCACAAATCGATCAGCCCCAACCTACCAGAAAAATTGTACCCGAATCTGAATCCAGCGCAAGAAATTATACACGAATATGAATCCAGCGCAAGAAATTATACACGAATCTGAATCCAGCGCAAGAAATTATACACGAATCTGAATCCAGAGAGAGAGAGAGAGAGAGAGAGAGAGAGAGAGAGAGAGAGAGAGAGAGAGAGAGAGAGAGAGAGAGAGAGAGAGAGAGAGAGAAACAGATGTATGAACCTCAAGTCGAAGACGCCACGGGGAAACAGCAACTCATCACCAACTAGACACGGCTCCGAAGTGGATTGTGTTCGGCGGAGGGCGGCGGCAAGGGAGGGTTGGCACGAGGATTTGGTGGTCTAGGAAAAGCAGGACCCAGGGGAACCCTAGCAAGTTTTTCCTTTTTTCAAGGAAATACGCGGCTAGATATTACTCTGCTCTCGAGGATGCTGGCGGCGGGCGGCGGATGCTGGCGGCGGCTTTGGAGTTGTGCATGGTGGGGAGGAGATCGACCGGATTGGGGAGCGAGGAAGGAGGTTGGGGAAAGGTGTGCGAGGAAGAAGGGGTACCTCCCTTTCGGGAGTCTTTTACGCGTATGCCATTAAAAAAGATGGAGCTTACCTGTGTGCCATAAAAAAGTTTAGAGACACCTGTGTGCCATGAGCTCAACTTTCATTTACCCGTGTGCCATTCCGTCCATCTTCTGTCAGACTTTCACGGTTTCATAGCTCTGACAGGTGGGACCCACATATAGCAATGACAATTTCGCCCCTGAGTCGAGCTCCTCCTCACCGCCGCCCAGACCAGCTCCTCCTCACCGCCGAGCTCCCAGGCTGCCGCCCAGGCCGGGACCCCACGAACCAACCGCCTCCGCCGCCTCTCCGCCGCCCGCAACTGCGGGCATGCCACGGCACACGCGACCAGGCCGCGGGCCCCCGGGCGCCAGGCGGACGATGCGGGACTTCTTCGCCGCCTGGCTTGCGACCCTCCGCTCGCCGCTCCTCCCGCTTCTCCGCCGCGCGCTCTCCTCCTCTGGCTCGTGGGACGACCCGCTCTCCTCCGCCGCGACCGCCGTGGAGGCCCACTTCCAGGTGCACTGGTCCGCGCTCGACGCCGCCGCGCGGCAGGACCCGGCGCAGGTCGTCGCCGCGGGGGATTGGCGCTCCCCGCTCGAGCTCCCCTTCCTGTGGCTCGACGACGTCCACCCGTCCCTCCTCACCTCCCTCGTCCGGACGCTCTCGCCCTCGCCGCGGCGGGGAGAGCAGCGGCTCGCGGGCGCGGCGGCCTGGAGGCGGAGACTTGTCTTCGGCGACAGACCCGCCCGCCTCCTCGTGCTGCACCTCTGCGTGTACGCCGCCGCCTGCTCTCTCTATCCATTCCTTCCACTAACGGGGAGCACACCGCCGCCGTGCCCATTCCCGCCCCGCCTCCGCCCGCGCCCGTGTCCGAGGACGCCGAGAAGGAGAAGAGGAACCGCCGCGCGGAGGAGCCGCCTCCCGGCCGGCCGCACGTGGAGGAGCCGCCTCCCGGCCAGCCGCGCGTGGAGCCGCCGTCGATTCGGGTCACCCCCACCACCAACTCGAGGTCGCCGCTGTCGATTCGAGGAGGTCGCCATCGGGAGGAGGCCGGCAGCGGGAGAAAGGAGAAGGGACGAGAAGAAGATTAGTGGGGCC
The DNA here is from genome assembly GCA_012490785.1 of Eragrostis nindensis. Classification (NCBI taxonomy): domain Eukaryota; kingdom Viridiplantae; phylum Streptophyta; class Magnoliopsida; order Poales; family Poaceae; genus Eragrostis; species Eragrostis nindensis. The sequence goes on from JAAXCT010000326.1 coordinate 449,834, forward strand.
CACAGGGGGCAAAATGGTCATTTCACCCGTCGGTTTGACACCGTTACCTCAGAAAGTGGACGGAATGGCATACATGTAAACAAAAGTTGAGCTCATGGCACACAGGTGGCTCCAAACTTTTTTGTGGCACACACGTAACTGTCAACTTTTTTAATGGCACACAGGTAAAAGACTCCCCTTTTGGAGGACACATACCGACTCCAACAGCCAATAGGCAACTTTAAGCGGCAAATTCGATTTGCCTTGTGTCTACAGTAACCGAAGTGATGCATATTTGGTGATGTCTCCAACAACCGATCGGCAGTTTCCAAAGGCAGTTCACCGCGCGCCGCCGGTCGTCCTGTTCGTGTTGTCTTGAGGTAGCCGCTGGAACGGACGGAGATGCTCTTCGGCAGCACCGCGCGCGCAGCTCGCCCTCGCCCTGTGCCACGTTCGCTGCTCGTTCCGCGCACGCCGCGCCCGGCCTCGCCGCCGCTCCGCCGCACTCGTTGCTAATCCCGCGCGCGCGCCGCTCGACCTGCGCCGCGCCGCCGCGCCCCGCCCAACTCCGCCGCTCCACAGCGCATGCCGCCACTTCAAGAGCTTCTGTGCACGCAGCCGCACCTACGCCCCGACGAAGCGACGTGCAGAGCGCGAGCAAAGGTGTAGTCCTCGGCTCGTCGCGTGCCCCGCCGCGCGCACGCCCGCGCCGCCGCATGCCCCGCCGCGCGCGCCCCATCTCGGCTCGTCGCCGTGCGCACGCCCCGCGCCCCGCTTCCGCAACAACAGCTGCAGGACACCGCCCTGTTTGACTGACGACGTCGTGTAGGAGGCCGCGGAGGAGTGGTCGAGGCGCTTGGGCAGCCTGTCCGGGGTCGAGGCCACATGGTCGCACTTGTACGCGTCGAGCCGGCAGCTGCCGCTGCCCGCTGGTCGCGGCGGGGGCGCTCTGCGCGCCGGCGGCGACCTCGGCGTCCATCCGAACGACGACGCCAGCTCCTCGGCGAGCAGCTCGTGCATCCGCTCCCGTCACGTGTCGGCCACATGCAAGCTGCCGTGGTCGTCGCCCCTGCGCCCGCGCCGTGCGCCGTCGCCCCACCTGCAGGTCGCGCTCGCGCCATCCACCAAAACTCCCAAAGATAGGGTGTTCTTCCTCTTTCCCCACCAATGACTGAACACCAGTAATACATACACAGATCACTGAATCCTGAAATCCACCCAACAATTGACCATAATGACGCAACAATTGACCATTCCCCAACAAATCGGCCATCAATCGAACATTCAGTCGTTGGAGAAGGCAGTGGCCGCCCGTGACCAGGGGCAGGAGCGTGTGCCATGGAGTGGTGGATGCACGGGGCCTCCGGTAGCCGCTTGCAGGGCGCGGCGGCGCAGGTTGAGCCGCTACCTCCGGTCTCTGGCGCTCGAGACCCGCCTCTCCGCGCTTCCGTGAACGGCCAGGCTATGGTTCGTCGGGCGGGGCAGGTCGAGGAAGACGGAGGCGGGAGCGCGCGGCGGCGCTCCTCGAGCTGGAGGAGGCCGGAGCGCACGGCGGCGGCGCGTCGCGGGGAGGAGGACGGCGCCATGTGCAGGAACGGGAAATCCAGGCTGCTCGCCGTCGCTCACCTCACGTCGCCCGCGCGGATGCATCGGAGGAGAGAGAAGCTGCAATTTTGGATGTTCTCTCTCCTGCAAATGCAAAGTGCCTGCTGGTTTGCCTAATCTGTTGGAGATGAATTCGTGATGCACTTTAGCCAGACAAGATGCATATATGCATTTGCATTGCCCTGTTGGAGTCAGTTAAGACTGACTCCAACAGCCGTGAGCCACTTTGGACATGCAAACGAAGAGTGCATGACGTGTACAGGGAACACAAGAGGAGGTATTCGTCGCCATCTCCAACAGCAGAGGCAAAAAATCGGAGGCAATCCCCGCGCGTCGCGCTCGCCGTGGCCCCGCGCCCACCCCGCGCGCCGCGCTCGCCGTCGCCCCGTGCCGCGCCGCGCTCGCCGTCGACCCGTGCCGCGCTGCGCTCGCCGTGGCCCCGCGCCTGCCGATGTCGCGCGTGTTGGTGAAGGCGCCGGACGATGCAGGGAGGGAGCCCCCACGCTGCTGTTCATCATGGTGGTTGGGGCCGTGGTGCTGCTCGTGTCTGGCCTTATGCACGTCCTGCGCCGGCTCTTCCTCAAGAGCAACAGCGGAGGCGCCGGCGGCGCGGAGCGGCAGCTGCAGCTGCTCTTCTTCCCGCCACACGAGGACGGCGGCGGCGGCGGCGGTGGGCTCGACCATGCCGCCATCGACGATCTCCCCGAGTTCGCGTACGGCGAGCTAGCAGCTCTGCTGCGCGCCGCGCTGCTTCACCTCGGCGGCCGCCGCCTCCTCCGCGGATGTCACATCCGTCGAGCCGGACTTCGAGGAGCAGAAGCACCCAGAGGCGCGTCGTGCTGCCCGTCATGCTCGGCCGGTTCAAGAAGCTCGTCGCGGCTGGGCCGGAGCGCGAGCTCGCCGCGTCGCACTGTCGCGCGCGCGAGCCCGCCGCGCGTCGCGTGGGCCTCCACAGCTCCTGCCGCGCCGCCGCGCCCGCGCCCTCCAGCCATGCTGACGAGACGCCGCGCCGCCGCGCCCCGCGTCGCCCCGCTCCGCCACGCCCTGCGCGCTGCGGAGACATTGCGCCGGCGCCGCTGGAGGGGGCCGAGGGGAAGGGTGCCGGTGGGCTGGCTATTTTGGAGGGAGTAGACGAGCTCCGTCGCCGCTTGCCTGCGTCCACAGCGCGATTTCACATCAATTTCATGAAGACAAGCTCGATTTGATGGAGACGAGCTCACGGTGGACTGAATTTCCGTGTTGATTTGGCGGAGCTGCGCCTGCTCCACCCGCGAGCCCCGGCGAGGTGCTGGCGGAGGCGGCGGGTCCCGTGGGTGGCTGCGCGAGTACCTCGACCGACTCGCCTCGTTCGCGTCGTCCCTCTCCGACCGGTGGAGTGGGCGGTGGAGCCAGGACCACCACAGCCACCGGGGAGACGACGACTCTTGGCGGTGGGACCCGAAGGCGCCGTCGGCGATGCCCCGCGCCGCCGCTCCCCTCAGCGTCCGCCTGCTCGCTCTCGCCGCCGCGCAGCACGAGGCGTCATTGCTGCCGCCACCCCCGTCCTCCTCCTCCTCGCCAGTCCGAGAGATACATATGAGGAGAGAGGGAGTGGATATTTGGATCGTCTCTCTCCTCCATTGCAAAATTGCAACGCCTTCTGCCTCATCTCTTGGAAACTGATTTCGTGTGCACAGTAGCCATCGATGATGCATTTTTGCCTTTGCCTATTCCTTTGCACATCCTGTTGGAGTCAGTCTTAGTGCAGGGAAAGGACCGAAGGAGAGGATTGGGATCATCTACCTTTGCTAGCAAAGTCACGGCTGTATCTTTGTTGCCAAATCCACCGTCCAGCAAATTGTGTGGCTCCGCCTCCGCCTGGTGGTCGTGTTGCCGTCGCTATTCGGCCCAGCAAAGCCCGCTACACCCTTTGCCGGCTAAAACGCATCGAGCGATGGACAAAAGCAGTGGAGGGAAAAAACCGGTTCTGCTATTTGTTTTGGCGCCAGAACAAACACAGTTTCCCCATCGTCTTACCCTCCAAAAGAAAGGAAACGATCTCCCTCCTGATCGATCCTCATTTGTCAAAAGAGAGAAACATCGCCTGAAAGAAGTCAACTGAAAATCTGATAGCGGCTCCAATAAGTAAGTCTGTTTGCCATTCATTTTTGTTCTCCAGTCACAACACAAACACTAGGGTTTTATTTAATGTTTGAGTCCGAATCCAAGGTGATGCACTAACGAAACTCGATCTTTGTTTGTTTCAGAGAGAATGTAGTTCCTATTAAGGCACCTGAAATTGGCATGAAATTCAATGATCTTGATGAAGCATGGGAATTCTGGAAAGATTATGGAGGTAATGTCGGCTTTGACGTGAGAAAAAGGTATGCAAATTCAAGACCATCTGATGGAAAGATTACATCTTGTAGATTTGTTTGTTCGAAAGAGGGTCAGAGAAAACCGGATAAAAGGGATCATAAAAACGAAGTGTGCTCGGGCAGAAACTAGATGTAATTGTGAAGTATGCTTGGTTCTTAATATGAATCGTGAGATGGGCATTTATCATGTGTGTGATGTTGTTCTGAAACACAACCACCCCCTTTACCTGACCGAAACTTTTCATTTCATGGCATCACAGAGGAAGATTACAGAACTACAAGCTTTTGATATCGAAACAGCCGATGATTCGGGAATCAATCCAAAGGCTGCACATGAGTTGGCAAGCTGCCAAGTTGGTGGATTGTTTGACCTTAGCTATACTCAACGTGATCACAAAAATTATTTGCGAACCAAGCGCCAACGTGAGATGGCTTATGGTCAAGCAGGAAGTATGCTGCGGTATTTCCAACATCAAATTGCCGAGAACCCTTCATTCCAATATGCATTGCAAATGGATTGTGAAGAACAGATAGCAAATATATTCTGGGCTGATGCTAAAATGCTTGCTGACTATGCATACTTTGGAGATGTTATCACTTTTGACACCACTTTTGGAACAAACAAAGAGTCTAGGCCTTTTGGTGTATTTGTTGGCTTCAATCATTTCAGGGAAACGGTAATTTTTGGTGCAGCTCTTATGTATGATGAAACATTTGACTCCTTCAAGTGGCAGTTTGAGACCTTTCTAAAAGCTCACAATGGAAAGCAACCTCAAACAATATATATACACAGATCAAGATTATGCAATGGGGAAAGCAGTTGTAGAAGCCTTTTGTCGGTGTACTGGGAACCAGGGTCCCCACTCCCCCGGACGAGTCCTCAATCCATAACTCGCTCGGGCCGAAAGCAGGCCTTGCCAACTCTTTGGGCCGCCACGGCCCAGCAAAGAGGGAATCATCCGCAAGGGCGCGTGGCCGACGGGGCCGTCCGGTCCCGCCACGTGGCAGCGCCCTACGCAGCCTCCGAAAGGCCGTGGGGCGGATAAGGACGCGTCCTCGCGGGGAGACGCGAGGGCGACGCCCACTGGCCAGTGAGAGCCCGCGCGTTTTCCCGTGCGCGGGCAGGTGGACTTCAATGCGCGTGCTCGCCGCGCAGGCCTCGACTGATCGACGCGACCCGACCTGTCGTAGCCCTACGACCCCTGGCTGAGCTGGCGCGGGAGCGTGGGCTGACGCGTGCCGCCTGTCGCGGTACGGCTTGCCGCTCGGACCGAGGAGCGCGCCCGCGCGTCCGGTCCGAGCCATGCCCCGCTGCTTCTGCGCGACTGCGCCCAGGCCAGGACGGACAAGACAAGACGGCGTTGGTAGGCGGCGTCATGAAGACGAAGCGAACGATTTGCGCTGACAACGGATTGTGAGTCCGGCATCTCGGGCACTGAGGCTGCGAAGCCAGCCCCTTATTTAACGGCCCATGAACGGATCCGGCCTCCTCTTGCACTATAAAAGGGGGGCGCCTTGTACCATGAAAGCAAGACAACAACACTTGAGCAATACTAGACAAGCAAGACGTAGGGTTTTACACCTCCGGGTGGCCTGAACCTGGGTAAACCGCTCTGTCCCTTTCTTCTTCCTCTCGCTCGCGATCCTAGCACTTAGAACCGTTCGCTCCCCTCCGAATCTCGAAGGGAGGCCAAGCTGGGCCACCATTTGTCGTGGTTCCCACACCTCGACACCTTTCCTGAAACATGGCATGGACTGTGCACCTTTCACATCATGCAAAATGCTGTGAAACATTTGCCTTCGCCCAAGAAAAATGAAGAATCAAGTATTCTCTCTATTTTCAGTGCATGCATGTTTGAGCACGAGGACAAGGAAAAATTCGAAGAAGAATTTAACGTAATAAGAAATAGGATGGAAAAGCAGACTTGGTTGGATAGTATCTACAAGTTGAAAGAAAAATGGGCTGAATGTTATATGATGGAGGTTTTCACATTGGGAATGAGAAGCACACAGTTAAGTGAGAGTTTGAACAGTGATTTGAAAAACCATTTCAAGTCAGATTTTGATATCATTCTGTTTTTTAAACATTTTGAAAGGGTGGTCCAAGGAAAAAGAAACAAAGAGCTAGAATCTGAATTTGATTCAAGGAAAAAATTACCTAGAATCAAAATGAGGACACCTATGTTAGTGCAAGCAAGTAAATTGTACACGCCCATTATTTTTGAAGCATTCCAAAGTGAATATGAAAGGTCCATGGCAGCATTCACCAAAGTCTTAGATAAAGATAATGAATATCTTGTTGCAATTGGAGACTCTGATGAAGAGATAATTTCAGAGAAGGAGTACAAAGTTATTGATAATTCTTTGGAGAAAACAGCTCAATGCAGCTGTGGGCAATTCAATAGGATTGGAATATTATGTGGTCATGCTTTGAAAGTACTTGACTTGATGAATATCAAGTCCCTGCCATCACAGTATATATTAAAGCGATGGACAAGAGAAGCACGGCTTGGAACTACTCAAGACAACCAGGGAAGAGAGATAATTGAAAATCCAAAGTTCGAGGCTGTTCGTCGTTTAAAGTTTCTCACCCACAAATTTCTAGGTTTTGCTGAACATGCAGCAAACTCTCCAGAATGTTGCTTGTTAGTAGGAAACGGACTTGATATGCTCAGTAAGCAAGTTGAAGACCATACAAATGCATCTAGAACCGAGGATCCATCTGCAGCACGTGAGGATGTCCCAACACCACATATGCAGTCCATACCAAGTAATGCACGACTAAAGAAAAGGGTGGTTCAGACAAGAACTTCCAAGCGAGAAAGAACTTGGCATGATAATAAGCACAAGCCGAGAAAAAAGGCACAAAGTAACACTATATTAGAAGGAAAGGAAGCAAAGGTATGTTCTATTGCACAACTAGTATATCAGTTACTCCAAGTTCTATTGCGATGGATATGTGTGTTGGAGTAAAGTTTTATCTTATTTGTTTTCTCATCTCAGTTGCAAGAGGCTGAAAATGATGATCTAGGAGCACAAGTAGTAGAGAATAATGCTTCCAGGGACAACATGAACAATTTCGAAGGATACAAGATCGTCGGCAGCTTTACTCAACTGCTGACGGTAATAGTGCGTTCATATGCTAAGAATTGTACACTTTCCCAAGGAGAATAATCCTATACTTTCCTTAAACTTCACAGGGACCACCAACAATGGACGACGACCTCTGCACTGAAGATTTGCTTTAGCTATGTAGGTTCAGAAGTGATATTTCCTTTGTCAATCCTCTGAAGTCTGAATTTTCATTGCCTATGGTGCTATTTGAATTTCAGGCGTTGTTTTATAACTGAGTTTTTTTATTTTAGAACTCAGACAATGTACTGTATTTACATGGATGCCAATCTAGTCAATTTCGTTACATGTATCAGCTTTGGAGTATCAGCTCTTCATGTTAACAGCATGCAGATTGTTTCAGCATGTAGTGTCGAGTAGCAGCAGGTGCAGGTAACGGGCAGAGAGAAAGGGATGCGTGGTGGGCTTCACTGGGCCGAACAACAGCAGCAGCGAGCTAAACGGCCACCAATTCAATCGGACTCACGGACTCGCTCGATGGCCGCACGATTTGCTGGACGGTGGATTTGGCAACAAAGGTACAACCGTGACTTTGTTAGCAAAGGTAGACGATCCCAATCCGGGAAAGGTTGAGGTAGAGCTATTGGGTATACGCAAATCGTTCGCTGCACCTGGCAACTGCTGCACCCGGCTCCTCCTCCACATGTTTGCCTCGGAGCTTGTGTGTTGCTGGGGTATTCGTATTTTTTTTTTGCATGTATTTGCTTTTGGGCTGTCCTGTTCCAAGCATGTGGCAGTGTGCAGGCGGGCCCAGACCGGTCCTTTCAGCAGAGCATTTATGCAAGGTTGAACGGTGGAATATGGGTTTTCTCTTCTCTTTCGAGGCCACGCCAATTCATAAAGCTGGTAAGTGGTCCGTTCTTTTTTAATTTTTTCTAAACTTTCATGTGTGTGGTACCCTGATCTCAAAAGAAAAAAAAAAGGGTGTGGTACCAGATCAACTTGGAATAGGAATCAGATTTTGAATTATTCCAGGTTCCACCTCAATGAATAAGGACGCCGAAACATAGACATTGTTTTGTAACATGATTACTGTTGTACCGATCACAACAACACTAGTATTTTGCTTAAATCATACATGCCTGAGTATAAAAAGATATAGTACATATCACACTCTACCTGAATTGAGTAGTGTCTTAGAGCAAAAGCCACCATTGAAGAGTGTCTATGAGCAAATTTTGCCTTAATTGAAACATACCAGATATGAACCTCCATGATCCCTTGGAGAACCATTTCAAATTATACAACTTGCAACTGTCCAAATAATATTTGAGCAATTAAATCAAATATGTGAATATTGAATACTCTCCTTTATGTCATATACATTTCTTTACTTCAGAAAAATGTAGAAGAATAATTTTATTGTTTAGTACATCTGTATAGATCAAAATAAAATTGTACTTAAGTAAAAACTTACTCCTGCTTTCAAAATAAAATTGTACCATCAATGAGTTCATTCCGTACTGTTACATTGCATTCCAAATTTTGAACCATGACAATTTCAAGTAATATTTATTCACATACAACTAAATCTGAGATGATTGATATTTCATTCAAATACCACAAATTTTTCCTGTACTTCTTCAGCTTGGATGAGGAATAGGATTTTGGTTTAGTACATCTGTATAGTCAAAATAAAATGTTACTTAAGTAAAAAATTACTCCTGTTTCAAAATAGAATTGTACCATCAATGAGTCCATTCTGTACTGTTACATTGCATTCCAAATTTTGAACCATGACAATTTTCAAGTAATATTTATTCACATAGAACTAAGTCTGAGACGAATGATATTTCATTCAAATACCACAAATTTTTCCTGTGCTTCTTCAGCTTGGATGAGGAATAGGATTTTGGTTTAGTACATCTGTATAGTTCAAAATAAAATTGTACTTAAGTAGAAACTTACTCCTGCTTTCAAAATAAAATTGTACCATCAATGAGTCCATTCTGTCATGTTACATTGCATTGTTTTCTTTGTTTTAGTTGCAAGGGTACCTTTGCTGTACTAGAGTTGTTTCGATGCTCAACCCGCCTATATGCAATGCATGCAATACAAAACGAAAAATAACTCTGAATTGAAAAAAAAAATGCCAGAAGGCAACAACCCTGAACCCATGTTGTACCAACGCAATTCATACATTACAAAAAAAAGTCCTTAACCAAATTTCCATAAACACAAATCTCATCATAACTGGTACGTTATGTGAAAACACATGGTACCAGTTTTGTAGTAAACAAAAGTTAACCGCTCTAACTTTTTTTCTAATCACGCAAAATCAAATTGTCCTTTATTAGAGGCAATCTGAACTAATCAAAATCTTCAGATCAAAACTAGAACACCTAGGAAATTTGAGCCAGATGGAAATACTACAGCTTGCGTAGCATCTTCCCATTCTAATTTGGATAATTCAAAATCAGAACCAGTTAAAACTTTTAGATCTCAAAATAGAACAACAATGTGGATTAAAGTAAATATACAAAAAAAAACTCCATATAGAATAAATATTTGGATTCTGATGTCTTGTGAAATTACACAACCGAATTACATGTACACTATATACCAATGTCAACAAGGTACCAATATCAATGACAAGTACTCCTGATGTACCGGCAAAAAAAAAAATTGTTCAACATCTGATCCAACAAAGTGAATTTTGTGCACCAAATGAACCATTAAATAAATATTTTCACACAATGGATGAACCAACAATGTAAAATTTTTAATATGTGAGCTAATTTCAATCAAACAAAAAGCTCTGGCCCATCTGATTGAACTAAAAACAGTTCAAGAACCCAAAAAATATATGGCTGGAGTACATCTGGTTCTATTGTGGAGTCATTTACTGAACATCTTAACACGATGCAAGGAAGATCGTTGGATCACAACAGAGTTTCACAAATTTTGTAGTGCAGATTCTCCTAAAGGAAAAGGAAAACACAATGCAAGATTAAGACATGAGGAAACCATGCAGATCGCAAAGCATGATTAACTCATGAAAGCCACCGTGAATGCTCAGGAAGGAGCAGTGAATCTCTGGAAAACATTGGCCTAAAAAAATAGTCGAGCACCATGTAGTATATGCACGCCTCATGTACATTAGCCCGCTACTTGCCACTCGCTAATCAGCAGCAGGGTCATCTTCATCTTCAGGTCTGCATCACGCCAACAGCAGCTGAGCAACCAGCTTTAGAATCAGAAGAGAACAAGAACAAGAATTAGAGTGATCAACGTACGTTACCTGGCGCGTTGTGCACGTTGGTGACGGCCAGGACATGCGTTCCGGCTCCTGCGGCGGCGGCAACGCGACGCAGCGTTGAGCATCGGCCATCCCGCATGACCACAGAGCACGTCGCCGACAGTGAATCCCATGGCCCAGAATCGGTCGGGAACTGGTGCTCGAACCGGTCGGCGGGGGACAGCTGCGGAGCTCTTTGGATGCAGACGACGGCGACTGCGTCGCGCCGGATCAAAGCTGGAAGCGCCTGCGCCCTTGCTCGATCAGCTCCAAAACTCCTCGACGAGCTCCTGTGACGCGGTCCACGCCCACAGTACCCCGAGCGCGCCGGCGCCGCGTACCCCGGTGATCTTTGACCTCGATCCCGCCATTGTTGTCGAGGTCGCCGCCGCCTGGAACCTTGGGGTCGCCGCCGCAGGGGGCCTCGAGCCGCGTGCCGTCCAGATCTGGCAGAGGAAGCGACAGATCTGGCCAGCCTCCACCCATCGAGTGCCTGAACTTGCCACGGAAGAGCACCTCGTCGTTGTCCCACCATGCCCAGGTCGCTTTGAACGCAGATCCGGCTGACACAGGAAGACGACCATGCCGCCGGGTAGACCTCCAGATGCACGCGCCTCCACCCGCGGCCGGGACAGATCCACCGCCCGTGAAGGAGCCGTCACGAGCAGCGGGCCGGAACGCATCCACCGCTGGCGATGGAGCCGTCTCCACCCACGGCGATGGATCTATCCTGGAACATCCCCAACCCCTCCTTCACCCCTACACTCTCTCCGTCGCCGAGATTGGCTGGAACCACGATGTGGGACGGCTGTCTCGCCGCCGACATGTACGCCGGCGGAGAGCAAGAACCTGTTTCTATTTTCTGGATCTGGATTCCAAATTTGAAAATGAGAAGCGGAGCAGGCACTCCTTTACATGGCATCTACTCAAACGCATTTAATCCGTATACTATACGGGCCCATGAACAGCACCGTATTTGATTTGACAGAAACCAGCTAGGGCCAGACGGACTGCACACTCGGCACACTTCCCACGCACACGAACGCTTGGCTGAGAAGCCGGGAACAGATGTTGCCGGGTCCTATATATTCATACTCTTGGGTATAGCTCTATTCCCTCTCCTTTTGTAAGACTTTGTACCTTAGAAATCATCGTTCTTCGTAAAGTTCATCAAAAAAAAAACTCTCAATCAGGGGTCTGACGTCCCCCTGACATTATATTAAGAAGAAGGCCTTTCGAAACCTGGGCCGGACAGAGGCAATCAGCGCGGACGCAAGGCCCAGCACGAGGCCCAGCTGTAGACAAGGGCACACCAGTGCGGCTACAAGGCCCAGCACGAAGCCCACCTGTACCGTAGCCCAAAACGAAAGGCACAAATAATAGCCACCCGGGTGCAGCATCTAGGGATCGAACCCTAGGCGGGAGCCTTCCGGCCAGTGGCCTTTGCCACTGCGCCGCGAGCCCCTTTGCCTTCATATAGTTTTGTCATGTTCATATGATCGTTCATGGTTCGTTCATCATTTTTCGATCATAGTCTGATCTCGTGCTATGATCGACGCTCATGTACGACTAACTTGTGCAACATTCGTTCATGTGCTGTTCTATACATGTTTATGCTAGTTGATCTATGCTACGGCATCGGTCTAACGTCGCTCGTGGTTTCTCTAGACTGGGATCCGTCCCTCGAGCGGTTTAGAGTAGTGAGTGGTGACACTTGCATGGTGCTAAGGTTATCCATTCCATCGTTAGATGCGGGTTTGTCCCACGGTGAAATCCACACTATGAAGCTAAATACTTGCCAAATGTTTTGCACACACCGGAGTCGGTCACCTTACATAGCAACGAAAGCAGTTAGCCAACGTGGCAGACCATTAGGCCAATGGAATTATTGGCCTCTCCCGAACAAAGTGAGATCTAGCCACCTCAGAATATCGTTGCTGCAAGCTTCACAACCTGCTTCGTCTATGTCATCATCTCGGTCACCAAACTGATACAAGGCCCAAAAATTGATGCGAGTCTAAACAGATGAGAGACCTTTGCGACACGAATGCACACCTTAAAGTTGAAGAAATTAAACGGTGTAGCCGTCTTCCTTGCAGCTAGGATGATGTACGAAACCTCCTGCAAACCCTTCATCAGATCGATGCGAGACAAATTCGTAATCAACCAGCTTGCACAAACCCAGTCGGCAAAACATCCGGCTAGGAGCCCAAGATCATGCAGAAGAGAACACCACCATCCGGCCACCACATAAGCAATGGCAGAATGAACAAAGCGGGCAGAGACAGCGGCGACCCGCTTGAGCGGTGCCCATCATGGCTGCGCCGCCAAACGATAGAAGGCCGAGTCCGCCGCTGTAAGCTTCATGACCATTGGAGTTCGGAAACCCCAAAGGTATGAATGTTTTGGTGATTGGGTGACCATATTGATGTGACTAACATTTCCATGTAGGATATTCAAATGGTCATGTCAATGAAGCGTCGTCTCACAAACTCTATCTTATCGACGACTTGGTGATTGGTTGCCTCGACGATTCGGATCGAGAGCTTGATGGAGTCAAGGTTGAAGATGGATCAAGGCTAAGGACATGATAGACCAAGCAAGTGTTGGCTTGGTAGATGTTAGCTTGAGTCCATAGGAAAAACCGGACTATCAAGAGGGATCGAATTGGTTCTCTTAGCGCACACTAGGTTAGAGATCATATGGATGCATAGTGAGTCTCTCGAGGGCTAGGGTGGCTGAAGAGAAGAAGAGGAACCAAGGATGAAGAAGTTGGAAGCAAGGATCAAGAGTGGATCAAGTTTTCAGCTTATCCGGTAGAGACCGGACAGTACGGTCCTAGGGACCGTATGGTACGGTCTTCATTGAAGATCCAGACAGAGAAGTGAAGTCTCGGGATGCTGAGAAAATGAAGACCGGACAATGGACCGTATGGTACGGTCATGAGGACCGGACAGTACGGTCATCAGAAGATTTTCAGACAGAGAAGTTGAAGTTTCTGGAAGTGGAAGAAATGAAGACCGGACAATCGACCGGATGGTACGGTCCTAGGGACCGGACTGTACGGTCTTCATTGGAGATGAAGAAGAAGATGGAGATGCGCCTGGAAATAGAGACCGGACAGTACGGTCTGGAAGAGACCGGACAGTACGGTCCTATTGTACGGTCTCTAGTTTCGCAGGGCACTTTTGGGCAACGGCTAGTTTTGGGTTGGTAGCCTATATATAGTTGGTTGCCCGCCCCTTGAGGGGTCTCTTGGCCATTGTTGGAGTGCAGGAAACTCAGAGGAAGCCAAGAGCAAGGGAGAGAAGCACTTGTGAAGGATTTGGAGTGATCCTAGTGCTTGAGAGAGTAGCAATTGCATCCACTTGATCTCTAGGCTAGTGTGAGCTTGAGAGAGTCACTTCGGTTTGTTACTCTTGGTCTATGGCAAGGCCTAGACCGGTTAGGCGTCGGTGTTGAGCTGTCCAAGGAGATTGTGGAAGCTAACACAAGTTTGTACACGGTCTTGGAGCTTCCCGTGCGAAAGAAGCATCACTAGTGGAGCGCCCTTTGGCACGCATCACGTGCGGAGCCTTACCTCCGGAAGAGTACCCGGGATCGAGCCCGGCGGGACGTGCCCGCGACTTCACTCGGAGGGTGAAGTGTGCTCTAGGAGGGATCGCCTTCGAGCGGAGGGACGGGGTCGAGACTCCGGCGGGAGTGACCCAACGTGGAGTAGGGGAAGGCGCCATCCTTCCGAGACCACGGGAAAAATCATGAGCATTCCTATCCTTATCTCCTTTACTTACTAGCATTTACGTTTCCGCATTTACTTCTATGTGCTAGTAGAATTGCTTGATAGGGTGTCTCTTTACTACTTGGTAGAATTGCTTGCTAGGGTGTTGCTTGTTGCATAGACTAGATTGTGTGTGCGCATCGCTTGCTTTTGTTATCACCATATCTAGTCTTGCTAGCTTCACGCCTAAAGTACGTTTGGGAGAAATTGTTGACACACCGATTCACCCCCCCCCTCTCGGTGCCCTTGATCCTTTCAAGTGGTATCAGAGCCTCGTTGCTCAAATAGGGCTTAACCGCCTTGAGTGAGGATGCCGAGAGATCATGGGCCGCCCCCGTTCGATGGGACCGACTATGCCTATTGGAAAGCTCGCATGCAAGCTTACCTCGAGGCTCTCGACCCTATCGCATGGGAGGTGACAGGTTCCGGTGTCTCTCTAAGGACTCCCATTGGTACTCTTGATGTGAATCTCGCAAAGGCAAATGCTAAAGCTAAAAATGCCTTGTTTGAAGCTATCACTAAAGAGGTCTTTGCTCGAGTCAAGTCCGCGGGTACCGCTCATGAAGTATGGACACAAATTCAACAAATTCATGAGGGTTCCACGGACGTGAAAGAGGAAAGATACTATGTGCTAAAGAACAAATATGATGACTTTGCCATGTCTTCAAATGAGCTAATCAATGATGCTTACTCTCGCTTGAATGTGCTTGTAGAGGATATCAACTCGCTCGGTGTGAAGGAGAAGATTGATGAAGGCGACCTTGTGCGGAAGATCTTGAGGATTCTCCCAAGAGAGAAATATGGAGCACTCATCACATGTCTCTTCAACACCGACATGCGAGACCTCACCACCCACAAGCTACTTGGGAAGATCACCGCCTTCGAGAGCTACAACCTCGACAAGAAGCTTGATGAGAAGCCCTCCAAGAATCTTGCTTTTGCATCCGAGGGGTCAAGCAAGAAGATGAAGAAGGTGGTGACTCAAGATTCAAGTGATGAAGAGCTTGAAGAAGACGTTGAAGACTTGTTGCAACTTCATCCTAATGATCTAGCACTCCTCATGAAGAGAAGCAACTTCTTCAAGAGAAGATTCATCAACAAGAAAGATGCCGAGTGCTACAATTGTGGGGAGAAGGGTCACTTTGCCAAGGAATGCCCGAAGCCAATCAAGAAGAACAAGAAGAAGACTCAAGAGTCGAGCGATGATGAAGAAGACCCTAGAAGCAAGTACAAGGCAAGGAAGAGGTTTGTCAAGAAGGAAAGCTCTAGAGGCAAAGACAAGAGAAGATCATCTCGCAAGGGTCTCTTTGTTGGAGAGTGGGTCACGGATGATGATAGTGAAGAAGAAGAAAGTGATGACTCATCCTCCAAAGGAAAGAAGATGGCCGGCATTGCTCTCACCAACATCTCCGAGACTCTACCTCCACCACCTACTTGCTTGATGGCCAAAGATGATGATAGTAGTGAAGATGAGAAGAGCGAGTCCGATGAAGAGTTTGGTGAGGAGGATAAGCCCACATATGAGGAACTCTTGGATAGTATTCTCCTAACCGGCAAGATGATCAAGAAGAGGGACAAGACCATTGCTCGGTTGGAGAAGGAACATGAAGTGGCCGCCTTCCGAGTTCGTCAACTTGAGGGTGAACTTAGGGACTTATCCATCTCTCACAAGGCTCTTGATGAAGACTATGACAAGCTTGAGGAAGACCACATGAAGCTCAAGGAGAAGTCCAAGTTACTAGAGGATGAGCTCAAGCACCTTTCCACCTCTCTCATAACCTTGGATGAGAGCTATGACAAGCTCAAGGTTGATCACAAGAGGCTCAACGACAAGTTCAAGGTTCTTGAGGAGGAACATCAATCCATCCTCGAAAAGAGTAACACTTCTTCTTCTAGTTCATCTATTTCCGATTCTTCTTATATTACTTGTGATGGACTAACTCCCTCTCTTGAGAGCATCTCTCTTGATGAGAAAATCTTGAAGGAATATCATCAACTCAAGGAGGAGAGAGCTTCGGTGATGGACGGCTTCGAGAGGCTCACAAGGGGAAGGACCATTCATAAGGAGATACTTGGTCGCAATCTTGTGAACAACCCCGGGCACAAGGGACTCGGCTCCTACCCCGCCGCCATTAACCTCATCGGCAAGGACGATGACATTCCACCTTGGGTAGTTCCCCTCATGGCGGACGACTACTATTGTGAGAAGTGTTGCCGTGACGGCCACACTAGCAAGAATTGTCCCAAGGTGAGAAGTTCCAAGGTTTTGCCTAACGCTAACTTGTTCCATGGAAATACACACTACAAGCTCTTTAGGGACAAGAAAGGCAAGGTGAAGGCAAAGGCTCTTGGATCACCCGACAAGAGGAGGATGATGAGGAAGATTTGGGTGCCCAAATGCATAGTTGACCTTGAGAGGCCAACCAAGTGCGAGTGGGCTCCCAAGAACAAGACCTAGAAGGGTGATGGTGGTGGACCGTGCGCCGCAACGTCAACTCATGAACGTCCACCACAAGCTTCGTGTGCTTCATCGACATATCTACTCTTCAAGGAGGTAACTTGTATCATAGTAGTTTCCTTTCTTGCATTTGCTTGCATGGTAGTTAGGTGCTCCTTTGTGAACTAGTATGTTTGCATTCATGCATATGTTAATAACTAAAAAGAAAAGAACATAAAAATTAGTTCAAGGTCTAACTTTCTCAAGATAGCTATGAGCATGGGGGATGCTTGAGTTGGTGGACCGACGGGCTCAAGGCAAGGTTTGGCTCATAGTGAGTAAGCTTGAGAGAGGCTCAAACTTGACCTTGAGTAGGTTTCCTTTATGCGTTGTCTTAACTTTGATTGCATATCACATGGCATGTTTACTTTCCCTTGCATTTGTATGATATGTTTGTCTCATGCATTGCATATAGGAAATCACAAAGGAGTTGTCACACTATGAGGAAGTGCTTCATTCGCAATATGATCTCACATCTCATAGAAGTGTGACTAAAGAAAAGAATTGCGCTTCATGCCCATTGAGTCTTGCTAAATGATCCTCAAGGTTAAATCTACTTGCACGGATCATAGGCAAATGGCTCATACATACCCCTCCTTTGGTTTTATCGCATTTGGTTCTTATTGGTTGCATCTTATTTGCCGATTGAAAAATTACTATAAGCCTATGCGCAACCTATATTGGTCTATTTTCAAAGGAGTGTTTGAGAGTTCCCCTTCTAGTCCATGTTTGGCGTTTATTTGGTTTTTGTGTGAGAAACTTGGACTTAGAAGGAAATTCCTTGAAAATCAGCATCTCTGGACTGGACCGTACAATACGGTCAAAGGGACCGTACAATACGATGTGCTTTTGCACGAGATCCTTTGAAACCTGAGGCAGAAAGGAGACCGGACAATGCGGTCCTCTAGATCGTACAATACGATCTCTATAGCTATCTGTCAGGGTGGAAAGGAGACCGTACAATACGATCCCTAGGACCGTACCATACGGTCTGGTTGACTTCATCGCGAGATCGCATTCAATCCAATCCGTTGATTCCGTTCTTGATCAATCGTGGCCGTCGATTCGAAATCGACCTAATCTATCCGACCGTTCCGGGTTACTGTGCATCCCTTTCACCATTACCGCCGCCGTTCACCGCGTTTCGCCGCTCCCGCCACCACCTCGCCTCCCGCGTGCGCGCCGTACACCGCCGTCTTCGCCGCCGACGAGCACTTCGCCGTTGACCGCCACCACAGCAGCCGCGCACCACCGCCTCGCTCCACCGCGCCTGCGCCCGCGCAACCCTAGCACCACCCGGCCGCACCACCGAGCCGCCGCTCCACCGCCCGCGCGCCGCCGTCGATTAACCGGAGCCGAGGACGACGACGACGACCTCGTCGACGTGCAGGGGAGCTCCTCCATCCGCGCGGACCACAAGCTGTTGCTCGTCCTTCGTTGCGCGTGTGGACTGCTCCTCGTCGACTACTCACCGAACCGCCATCATCACTCCGACGATCGCCGTCGCTCCGGTGAGCTCCTGGCTTTACAAATTGCACAGTAGCCATGCCCGATTTCAATACCTACCTAGGGTTTGAGCCATTCATCCTTCATCGATTAAAATCCCTAGAAATTCATCCAAAAATCGAACCTTTTTGCGAATTGGTATGCATTGCTATGAACTGCTTCGCAAGTTAGGTCATTTACCTGCCATGTGTCATAGTGTTCGAGTGTCGCACTTCATTTATCTATGACATTTTGGTTGATTGTTGCTTTGTGTCGATTTCCGTTCCATACCATATACACCAAGCTCGACACTAGCATTTCCTCAATTAGTGTCGTATTTCGATGTTGCATATCTAGTATGACACTAGTTGATCTCCACCCATAATCGACAATGCCGTAGTTCCCCCTTTGCATATTTGCCGGCATTGTGTCCTTCACCTCTGCGCTAGGACTTCATCTAGATTTACGCGCTTACCTACGATTCTTGCTTGTAGATTATAGTAGGTTATTCTATACTCATATACCCTGTCTATTCCTATCGTGCAGTGGCAGTTGTCAGCGGACAGTGGGCAGTTGACAGCAGAGCAGAGACAGTGGACGGATTGAGGGCCAAGCCCTTAGTCCTATCTTTGGCAATCAGCCGTCAGTGGACGGGTTGGTGGGCCAAGCTCACTCGCCCTATCTTGTCTGCAGCCTAGTCAGCAGTTATGGCAGGAGGTTCTGGCAGAGGCAGAGGCAGGGGCAGAGGAGACCGTGACAAGGGCAAGGCCAAGGCTCCAGATCCACAGCCGAAGAGGAAGAAGCAGAGGACAGGTGACCCGGAGTGGGATCAGGCCCTCAGGGCAGCTGAGGTTGACCTACCCACTGGCAGAGACACAGGGTTCCGGATCAGGGACCCACCTGCTGGAGGACAGGGGGAGACTCCTAGGAGGTCTTCCAGGGCTAGAGCCACAGTGCAGCGGACTCCGTCCACCCGCGGGGTTGGTACGTCGAGGACCGCGCAGGAGCAGCAGGCCCAGTCAGAGGAGGAGGAGAGCTCTTCCAGCTCCCGTGACGAGGTCACAGAGGGTGACAGGCAGAGGATGGCTGCCAAGTTCTGTGCACTCGACAGGACTGCTTCGCTCAGGGACGTACTTGCTGAGGATGCTCTCAGGCTTCCAGGCCCCGTCCTCAAGAAGTTCAGGAGAGTGTCTGAGGAGGTATGGGTACCTGCCAGGAGGGACCCACAGGCAGGAGGTCGCTTCTGGACCTTACTACAGCAGAGGATAGCAGCTGGACTGAGGAGCAGACTGCGTACTGGTGGAGCTGATAAGCTCTTTGTCACTCACCAGCACTGCAGCATACAGGCTGCTAGCAGAGGTGCCGGGACAGACTTCACACAACACTTGTCCTATATCCCGGGCCTCGAGGAGATCATCACCACACAGATGAGATGGGACTACGATATAGTGATGGACTTCTACGCTTCCTTGTGGATTGCTCAGGATCGCTCAGCGATATGGTTCATGCTCAGAGGGCAGCCCCACAGAGTGTAACATCCTGGCCCAGGGCTTAATAGGATTGATAAGAATACTCATACCAACAGTTGCAACTTCTTTTCCGGAAGCTCATCTCGAAAGAACTCCGGGTTAAGCGTGCTTGGCCCGGAGCAATTTCGGATGGGTGACCGACCGGGAAGTCCTTCCCGGGTGCGCACGAGTGAGGACAAAGTGCGCAGAAAAGACGTGTGTTGGTCTGTGGGGACAGTCTTGAGATCCTAGAGAGCTGCCAGGCGTGCGGGCCCGGCCTCGTGGAGGCGGGACGTCACAAGTGGTATCAGAGCCGACTCTCGCGGTTTCACGGGCGCGTGTGGGCGCAGTTGCGCAGGCATGGTGTGCATGGCTGGTGTGGGCCCAAGTGGTCACACAGCATGGCACATGCGCTGGCACTGGACGCACGGACGTGGCCAAGAGAGGAAGTTCCTGGCCTGGGGTTGATCGACGAGGACGTCGATCTCCTAAGGGGGTGAGAATGTAACATCCTGGCCCAGGGCTTAATAGGATTGATAAGAATACTCATACCAACAGTTGCAACTTCTTTTCCGGAAGCTCATCTCGAAAGAACTCCGGGGTTAAGCGTGCTTGGCCCGGAGCAATTTCGGATGGGTGACCGACCGGGAAGTCCTTCCCGGGTGCGCACGAGTGAGGACAAAGTGCGCAGAAAAGACGTGTGTTGGTCTGTGGGGACAGTCTTGAGATCCTAGAGAGCTGCCAGGCGTGCGGGCCCGGCCTCGTGGAGGCGGGACGTCACACAGAGTGACTAGGGAGGACCTCGTAGCGGCTCTTGAGACAGTTCAGCACGAGACTAGGGTGTTCCCACTTGCTCACCCAGGGATGGAGCCTCCCCGCAGACCTCTTGGGGGACACCTACCGTCTGATGAGGATATGAGTATTGCTTTCCCTCCACCTCACCCGGAGAACTACAGCCGAGCTCACACCAGACTTACTCACGAGGGCAGAGTTCTCAGGAGCATTCTTAGCAAGACCATTGTGCCGAGGAGTGGATACAGGGATCAGTTTTCTATACTCTCACAGTGGGTCGTCAGGCTGATACTGAGGCACAGAGGTTTTGACCTGGTGGATCTCATACTGAGCCAGATGGAGGACCTCATTGCAGAGAGCATAGCTGCCAGACACTTAGCCTTCGCTCCACTGATTTGCTATATTCTGAGGAGGCTACAATTGTTGTCTCAGGAGGACTATGATGAGTTGCCCAAGAAGACTACAGCGTACACTCCTTTACCTGCCTCCGACAGACGGGTTGCTACCCGGGAGTCAGCTTCACAGGAGAGTTCTTCACAGGGCCTAGGTGACACAGCTACCGAGACAGAGCAGCACATACAGACTGGTAGCCAGATGGAGTCCATTCCTGAGGATGTGACTCCGGACTCTAGAGCAGGACCTTCAGGCTCAGCTACAGCTCCAGCTCACACAGATTCAGTACTACGTGCAGAGCTTGCAGCTATCCGTAGAGAGCTCCAGAGTCAGAGAGAGGATAGGGAGAGGGATCGACAGATGTTGGACAGTGTCGTACTCACTCAGAGGGAGATGGCTTCTGGCATGTCTTCGCTGTTCACAGGCTTTGATGCGATTGCTCAGACTCTTCGCCTCTTTGGACAGGCTTTGCCAGGCCTCCCGTCGTTCGCTCCTATCACTTTCCCAGGTGTGCTGCCACCAGATACAGTACAGTTTCAGCAGCTACAGCAGCAGCAGCATCAGTTTGCCCAGGCACAGGCAGGACAGTCAGCCAGCCAGGGACAGTACTTCAGTTCCTTACTCACGGCTCCCATCTCACCTTCTGGTGCACCTACGGTGGGGCCGTCGACGTCCACGTTTGCTGGTTTGACAGGAGAGGCAGGACCTTCTCAGCAGTACTTTTCTTCACCAGGCCTCTCCATGACTCCGTCAGCTCTTCTTGCTACTACAGCTCCGAGCTTCTCACCGCTTCAGCTGACGAGTCCCTTCTTTGTGTCACCACTGCCGCCTCGTACACTTGACTTCGACACAGTAGCACAGACCACCTCAGTGCAGACAGACTCAGTCCTTACAGCTTCACAGGCAGAGGTTGTGTCTACTACAGCTGAGACTGCAGCAGTGGATCTTACTGATTTTGGGTACACTCCTCAGGAGGTACGTGAGGCTCTCGCTACAGCACAGGTTTCACCTTCCAGGGCAGCCTCACCTACTGGCAGTTTCACTTGGACCCCCAGTCGCTCACCCTCTCCTTCAGTTCACTCAGCTTCAGACTCAGAGGCAGTCCAGTACGCCGGGCAGCTTGAGCAGGCACTCCTTCAGACAGACTCTCCTGGGATAGCTCACAGGCAGCTGGTGCCGTACACACCACTCGTTCAGCCTCAGGAGTCTTTGGGGATGCCGCGGACTTGGACTTGGACACCTCCAGTGCCACCTTCTCAGCAGCAGCAGGACAGTGCTCAGCCGTCTACCAGTTCTTCAGCACCTGCTGCCACTGCACCTCCTCCAGCCTCCGACGCGTAGGACAGCAGTTTCCTCTTTCCTTCTTTCTCTTTTTGGTCATTGGTGCCAAAGGGGGAGAAAGATAGAGAGATCTTGTATAGGTCTAGGGGGAGTAGTGGAGTGATCTTGTGTCCAGGGGGAGTGAGAGACAGATTTTGTCCAGGGGGAGATCTTTTGGTACTTCATTTGTATATTCTTTTGGTACTTCGTGGTTCTTGTTGAGCTCGATTTGTTTTTGCTTGTGTTTAGCTCATCAAGAATGCACTTGGTTTCATTTACATACACTTGCTCTTATCTATATATCTTGTATATTGCTCTGTTTCTCATATATTGCTCTGATATTTTGCTCTGAGTTTGTGTATGTTTACCTGGATGCGCTTATTTATATCTATCTTGCCAGGTTTCCTCTTTCTGTGATGATATGTGCACTCACTTGCTTTTGCAGGAATATTTTATAATCTTATCACCACAGAGTTGTGGTCATAGCTCATGTTTTTACTCCATATATATCACCCATGTGCTCTAACTCTATTTTGCAGGTGATACTATTTGAGCTATGACTACCTTGTTCTCCGTTTTACTTGTTCTTCATTTCATATCCAATCTTCTAGATCACTCTTACGCATTTCATTATATATTTTTTGATATCTTTTGATATGTGTTGTCACCAATCACCAAAAAGGGGGAGATTGTAAGCTTCATGACCATTGGAGTTCGGAAACCCCAAAGGTATGAATGTTTTGGTGATTGGGTGACCATATTGATGTGACTAACATTTCCATGTAGGATATTCAAATGGTCATGTCAATGAAGCGTCGTCTCACAAACTCTATCTTATCGACGACTTGGTGATTGGTTGCCTCGACGATTCGGATCGAGAGCTTGATGGAGTCAAGGTTGAAGATGGATCAAGGCTAAGGACATGATAGACCAAGCAAGTGTTGGCTTGGTAGATGTTAGCTTGAGTCCATAGGAAAAACCGGACTATCAAGACGGATCGAATTGGTTCTCTTAGCGCACACTAGGTTAGAGATCATATGGATGCATAGTGAGTCTCTCGAGGGCTAGGGTGGCTGAAGAGAAGAAGAGGAACCA
Source organism: Eragrostis nindensis (assembly GCA_012490785.1). Classification (NCBI taxonomy): domain Eukaryota; kingdom Viridiplantae; phylum Streptophyta; class Magnoliopsida; order Poales; family Poaceae; genus Eragrostis; species Eragrostis nindensis. Next base: position 473,013 of record JAAXCT010000326.1, read on the forward strand.
AGGATGAAGAAGTTGGAAGCAAGGATCAAGAGTGGATCAAGTTTTCAGCTTATCCGGTAGAGACCGGACAGTACGGTCCTAGGGACCGTATGGTACGGTCTTCATTGAAGATCCAGACAGAGAAGTGAAGTCTCGGGATGCTGAGAAAATGAAGACCGGACAATGGACCGTATGGTACGGTCATGAGGACCGGACAGTACGGTCATCAGAAGATTTTCAGACAGAGAAGTTGAAGTTTCTGGAAGTGGAAGAAATGAAGACCGGACAATCGACCGGATGGTACGGTCCTAGGGACCGGACTGTACGGTCTTCATTGGAGATGAAGAAGAAGATGGAGATGCGCCTGAAAATAGAGACCGGACAGTACGGTCTGGAAGAGACCGGACAGTACGGTCCTATTGTACGGTCTCTAGTTTCGCAGGGCACTTTTGGGCAACGGCTAGTTTTGGGTTGGTAGCCTATATATAGTTGGTTGCCCGCCCCTTGAGGGGTCTCTTGGCCATTGTTGGAGTGCAGGAAACTCAGAGGAAGCCAAGAGCAAGGGAGAGAAGCACTTGTGAAGGATTTGGAGTGATCCTAGTGCTTGAGAGAGTAGCAATTGCATCCACTTGATCTCTAGGCTAGTGTGAGCTTGAGAGAGTCACTTCGGTTTGTTACTCTTGGTCTATGGCAAGGCCTAGACCGGTTAGGCGTCGGTGTTGAGCTGTCCAAGGAGATTGTGGAAGCTAACACAAGTTTGTACACGGTCTTGGAGCTTCCCGTGCGAAAGAAGCATCACTAGTGGAGCGCCCTTTGGCACGCATCACGTGCGGAGCCTTACCTCCGGAAGAGTACCCGGGATCGAGCCCGGCGGGACGTGCCCGCGACTTCACTCGGAGGGTGAAGTGTGCTCTAGGAGGGATCGCCTTCGAGCGGAGGGACGGGGTCGAGACTCCGGCGGGAGTGACCCAACGTGGAGTAGGGGAAGGCGCCATCCTTCCGAGACCACGGGAAAAATCATGAGCATTCCTATCCTTATCTCCTTTACTTACTAGCATTTACGTTTCCGCATTTACTTCTATGTGCTAGTAGAATTGCTTGATAGGGTGTCTCTTTACTACTTGGTAGAATTGCTTGCTAGGGTGTTGCTTGTTGCATAGACTAGATTGTGTGTGCGCATCGCTTGCTTTTGTTATCACCATATCTAGTCTTGCTAGCTTCACGCCTAAAGTACGTTTGGGAGAAATTGTTGACACACCGATTCACCCCCCCCTCTCGGTGCCCTTGATCCTTTCAAGTGGTATCAGAGCCTCGTTGCTCAAATAGGGCTTAACCGCCTTGAGTGAGGATGCCGAGAGATCATGGGCCGCCCCCGTTCGATGGGACCGACTATGCCTATTGGAAAGCTCGCATGCAAGCTTACCTCGAGGCTCTCGACCCTATCGCATGGGAGGTGACAGGTTCCGGTGTCTCTCTAAGGACTCCCATTGGTACTCTTGATGTGAATCTCGCAAAGGCAAATGCTAAAGCTAAAAATGCCTTGTTTGAAGCTATCACTAAAGAGGTCTTTGCTCGAGTCAAGTCCGCGGGTACCGCTCATGAAGTATGGACACAAATTCAACAAATTCATGAGGGTTCCACGGACGTGAAAGAGGAAAGATACTATGTGCTAAAGAACAAATATGATGACTTTGCCATGTCTTCAAATGAGCTAATCAATGATGCTTACTCTCGCTTGAATGTGCTTGTAGAGGATATCAACTCGCTCGGTGTGAAGGAGAAGATTGATGAAGGCGACCTTGTGCGGAAGATCTTGAGGATTCTCCCAAGAGAGAAATATGGAGCACTCATCACATGTCTCTTCAACACCGACATGCGAGACCTCACCACCCACAAGCTACTTGGGAAGATCACCGCCTTCGAGAGCTACAACCTCGACAAGAAGCTTGATGAGAAGCCCTCCAAGAATCTTGCTTTTGCATCCGAGGGGTCAAGCAAGAAGATGAAGAAGGTGGTGACTCAAGATTCAAGTGATGAAGAGCTTGAAGAAGACGTTGAAGACTTGTTGCAACTTCATCCTAATGATCTAGCACTCCTCATGAAGAGAAGCAACTTCTTCAAGAGAAGATTCATCAACAAGAAAGATGCCGAGTGCTACAATTGTGGGGAGAAGGGTCACTTTGCCAAGGAATGCCCGAAGCCAATCAAGAAGAACAAGAAGAAGACTCAAGAGTCGAGCGATGATGAAGAAGACCCTAGAAGCAAGTACAAGGCAAGGAAGAGGTTTGTCAAGAAGGAAAGCTCTAGAGGCAAAGACAAGAGAAGATCATCTCGCAAGGGTCTCTTTGTTGGAGAGTGGGTCACGGATGATGATAGTGAAGAAGAAGAAAGTGATGACTCATCCTCCAAAGGAAAGAAGATGGCCGGCATTGCTCTCACCAACATCTCCGAGACTCTACCTCCACCACCTACTTGCTTGATGGCCAAAGATGATGATAGTAGTGAAGATGAGAAGAGCGAGTCCGATGAAGAGTTTGGTGAGGAGGATAAGCCCACATATGAGGAACTCTTGGATAGTATTCTCCTAACCGGCAAGATGATCAAGAAGAGGGACAAGACCATTGCTCGGTTGGAGAAGGAACATGAAGTGGCCGCCTTCCGAGTTCGTCAACTTGAGGGTGAACTTAGGGACTTATCCATCTCTCACAAGGCTCTTGATGAAGACTATGACAAGCTTGAGGAAGACCACATGAAGCTCAAGGAGAAGTCCAAGTTACTAGAGGATGAGCTCAAGCACCTTTCCACCTCTCTCATAACCTTGGATGAGAGCTATGACAAGCTCAAGGTTGATCACAAGAGGCTCAACGACAAGTTCAAGGTTCTTGAGGAGGAACATCAATCCATCCTCGAAAAGAGTAACACTTCTTCTTCTAGTTCATCTATTTCCGATTCTTCTTATATTACTTGTGATGGACTAACTCCCTCTCTTGAGAGCATCTCTCTTGATGAGAAAATCTTGAAGGAATATCATCAACTCAAGGAGGAGAGAGCTTCGGTGATGGACGGCTTCGAGAGGCTCACAAGGGGAAGGACCATTCATAAGGAGATACTTGGTCGCAATCTTGTGAACAACCCCGGGCACAAGGGACTCGGCTCCTACCCCGCCGCCATTAACCTCATCGGCAAGGACGATGACATTCCACCTTGGGTAGTTCCCCTCATGGCGGACGACTACTATTGTGAGAAGTGTTGCCGTGACGGCCACACTAGCAAGAATTGTCCCAAGGTGAGAAGTTCCAAGGTTTTGCCTAACGCTAACTTGTTCCATGGAAATACACACTACAAGCTCTTTAGGGACAAGAAAGGCAAGGTGAAGGCAAAGGCTCTTGGATCACCCGACAAGAGGAGGATGATGAGGAAGATTTGGGTGCCCAAATGCATAGTTGACCTTGAGAGGCCAACCAAGTGCGAGTGGGCTCCCAAGAACAAGACCTAGAAGGGTGATGGTGGTGGACCGTGCGCCGCAACGTCAACTCATGAACGTCCACCACAAGCTTCGTGTGCTTCATCGACATATCTACTCTTCAAGGAGGTAACTTGTATCATAGTAGTTTCCTTTCTTGCATTTGCTTGCATGGTAGTTAGGTGCTCCTTTGTGAACTAGTATGTTTGCATTCATGCATATGTTAATAACTAAAAAGAAAAGAACATAAAAATTAGTTCAAGGTCTAACTTTCTCAAGATAGCTATGAGCATGGGGGATGCTTGAGTTGGTGGACCGACGGGCTCAAGGCAAGGTTTGGCTCATAGTGAGTAAGCTTGAGAGAGGCTCAAACTTGACCTTGAGTAGGTTTCCTTTATGCGTTGTCTTAACTTTGATTGCATATCACATGGCATGTTTACTTTCCCTTGCATTTGTATGATATGTTTGTCTCATGCATTGCATATAGGAAATCACAAAGGAGTTGTCACACTATGAGGAAGTGCTTCATTCGCAATATGATCTCACATCTCATAGAAGTGTGACTAAAGAAAAGAATTGCGCTTCATGCCCATTGAGTCTTGCTAAATGATCCTCAAGGTTAAATCTACTTGCACGGATCATAGGCAAATGGCTCATACATACCCCTCCTTTGGTTTTATCGCATTTGGTTCTTATTGGTTGCATCTTATTTGCCGATTGAAAAATTACTATAAGCCTATGCGCAACCTATATTGGTCTATTTTCAAAGGAGTGTTTGAGAGTTCCCCTTCTAGTCCATGTTTGGCGTTTATTTGGTTTTTGTGTGAGAAACTTGGACTTAGAAGGAAATTCCTTGAAAATCAGCATCTCTGGACTGGACCGTACAATACGGTCAAAGGGACCGTACAATACGATGTGCTTTTGCACGAGATCCTTTGAAACCTGAGGCAGAAAGGAGACCGGACAATGCGGTCCTCTAGATCGTACAATACGATCTCTATAGCTATCTGTCAGGGTGGAAAGGAGACCGTACAATACGATCCCTAGGACCGTACCATACGGTCTGGTTGACTTCATCGCGAGATCGCATTCAATCCAATCCGTTGATTCCGTTCTTGATCAATCGTGGCCGTCGATTCGAAATCGACCTAATCTATCCGACCGTTCCGGGTTACTGTGCATCCCTTTCACCATTACCGCCGCCGTTCACCGCGTTTCGCCGCTCCCGCCACCACCTCGCCTCCCGCGTGCGCGCCGTACACCGCCGTCTTCGCCGCCGACGAGCACTTCGCCGTTGACCGCCACCACAGCAGCCGCGCACCACCGCCTCGCTCCACCGCGCCTGCGCCCGCGCAACCCTAGCACCACCCGGCCGCACCACCGAGCCGCCGCTCCACCGCCCGCGCGCCGCCGTCGATTAACCGGAGCCGAGGACGACGACGACGACCTCGTCGACGTGCAGGGGAGCTCCTCCATCCGCGCGGACCACAAGCTGTTGCTCGTCCTTCGTTGCGCGTGTGGACTGCTCCTCGTCGACTACTCACCGAACCGCCATCATCACTCCGACGATCGCCGTCGCTCCGGTGAGCTCCTGGCTTTACAAATTGCACAGTAGCCATGCCCGATTTCAATACCTACCTAGGGTTTGAGCCATTCATCCTTCATCGATTAAAATCCCTAGAAATTCATCCAAAAATCGAACCTTTTTGCGAATTGGTATGCATTGCTATGAACTGCTTCGCAAGTTAGGTCATTTACCTGCCATGTGTCATAGTGTTCGAGTGTCGCACTTCATTTATCTATGACATTTTGGTTGATTGTTGCTTTGTGTCGATTTCCGTTCCATACCATATACACCTAGCTCGACACTAGCATTTCCTCAATTAGTGTCGTATTTCGATGTTGCATATCTAGTATGACACTAGTTGATCTCCACCCATAATCGACAATGCCGTAGTTCCCCCTTTGCATATTTGCCGGCATTGTGTCCTTCACCTCTGCGCTAGGACTTCATCTAGATTTACGCGCTTACCTACGATTCTTGCTTGTAGATTATAGTAGGTTATTCTATACTCATATACCCTGTCTATTCCTATCGTGCAGTGGCAGTTGTCAGCGGACAGTGGGCAGTTGACAGCAGAGCAGAGACAGTGGACGGATTGAGGGCCAAGCCCTTAGTCCTATCTTTGGCAATCAGCCGTCAGTGGACGGGTTGGTGGGCCAAGCTCACTCGCCCTATCTTGTCTGCAGCCTAGTCAGCAGTTATGGCAGGAGGTTCTGGCAGAGGCAGAGGCAGGGGCAGAGGAGACCGTGACAAGGGCAAGGCCAAGGCTCCAGATCCACAGCCGAAGAGGAAGAAGCAGAGGACAGGTGACCCGGAGTGGGATCAGGCCCTCAGGGCAGCTGAGGTTGACCTACCCACTGGCAGAGACACAGGGTTCCGGATCAGGGACCCACCTGCTGGAGGACAGGGGGAGACTCCTAGGAGGTCTTCCAGGGCTAGAGCCACAGTGCAGCGGACTCCGTCCACCCGCGGGGTTGGTACGTCGAGGACCGCGCAGGAGCAGCAGGCCCAGTCAGAGGAGGAGGAGAGCTCTTCCAGCTCCCGTGACGAGGTCACAGAGGGTGACAGGCAGAGGATGGCTGCCAAGTTCTGTGCACTCGACAGGACTGCTTCGCTCAGGGACGTACTTGCTGAGGATGCTCTCAGGCTTCCAGGCCCCGTCCTCAAGAAGTTCAGGAGAGTGTCTGAGGAGGTATGGGTACCTGCCAGGAGGGACCCACAGGCAGGAGGTCGCTTCTGGACCTTACTACAGCAGAGGATAGCAGCTGGACTGAGGAGCAGACTGCGTACTGGTGGAGCTGATAAGCTCTTTGTCACTCACCAGCACTGCAGCATACAGGCTGCTAGCAGAGGTGCCGGGACAGACTTCACACAGCACTTGTCCTATATCCCGGGCCTCGAGGAGATCATCACCACACAGATGAGATGGGACTACGATATAGTGATGGACTTCTACGCTTCCTTGTGGATTGCTCAGGATCGCTCAGCGATATGGTTCATGCTCAGAGGGCAGCCCCACAGAGTGACTAGGGAGGACCTCGTAGCGGCTCTTGAGACAGTTCAGCACGAGACTAGGGTGTTCCCACTTGCTCACCCAGGGATGGAGCCTCCCCGCAGACCTCTTGGGGGACACCTACCGTCTGATGAGGATATGAGTATTGCTTTCCCTCCACCTCACCCGGAGAACTACAGCCGAGCTCACACCAGACTTACTCACGAGGGCAGAGTTCTCAGGAGCATTCTTAGCAAGACCATTGTGCCGAGGAGTGGATACAGGGATCAGTTTTCTATACTCTCACAGTGGGTCGTCAGGCTGATACTGAGGCACAGAGGTTTTGACCTGGTGGATCTCATACTGAGCCAGATGGAGGACCTCATTGCAGAGAGCATAGCTGCCAGACACTTAGCCTTCGCTCCACTGATTTGCTATATTCTGAGGAGGCTACAGTTGTTGTCTCAGGAGGACTATGATGAGTTGCCCAAGAAGACTACAGCGTACACTCCTTTACCTGCCTCCGACAGACGGGTTGCTACCCGGGAGTCAGCTTCACAGGAGAGTTCTTCACAGGGCCTAGGTGACACAGCTACCGAGACAGAGCAGCACATACAGACTGGTAGCCAGATGGAGTCCATTCCTGAGGATGTGACTCCGGACTCTAGAGCAGGACCTTCAGGCTCAGCTACAGCTCCAGCTCACACAGATTCAGTACTACGTGCAGAGCTTGCAGCTATCCGTAGAGAGCTCCAGAGTCAGAGAGAGGATAGGGAGAGGGATCGACAGATGTTGGACAGTGTCGTACTCACTCAGAGGGAGATGGCTTCTGGCATGTCTTCGCTGTTCACAGGCTTTGATGCGATTGCTCAGACTCTTCGCCTCTTTGGACAGGCTTTGCCAGGCCTCCCGTCGTTCGCTCCTATCACTTTCCCAGGTGTGCTGCCACCAGATACAGTACAGTTTCAGCAGCTACAGCAGCAGCAGCATCAGTTTGCCCAGGCACAGGCAGGACAGTCAGCCAGCCAGGGACAGTACTTCAGTTCCTTACTCACGGCTCCCATCTCACCTTCTGGTGCACCTACGGTGGGGCCGTCGACGTCCACGTTTGCTGGTTTGACAGGAGAGGCAGGACCTTCTCAGCAGTACTTTTCTTCACCAGGCCTCTCCATGACTCCGTCAGCTCTTCTTGCTACTACAGCTCCGAGCTTCTCACCGCTTCAGCTGACGAGTCCCTTCTTTGTGTCACCACTGCCGCCTCGTACACTTGACTTCGACACAGTAGCACAGACCACCTCAGTGCAGACAGACTCAGTCCTTACAGCTTCACAGGCAGAGGTTGTGTCTACTACAGCTGAGACTGCAGCAGTGGATCTTACTGATTTTGGGTACACTCCTCAGGAGGTACGTGAGGCTCTCGCTACAGCACAGGTTTCACCTTCCAGGGCAGCCTCACCTACTGGCAGTTTCACTTGGACCCCCAGTCGCTCACCCTCTCCTTCAGTTCACTCAGCTTCAGACTCAGAGGCAGTCCAGTACGCCGGGCAGCTTGAGCAGGCACTCCTTCAGACAGACTCTCCTGGGATAGCTCACAGGCAGCTGGTGCCGTACACACCACTCGTTCAGCCTCAGGAGTCTTTGGGGATGCCGCGGACTTGGACTTGGACACCTCCAGTGCCACCTTCTCAGCAGCAGCAGGACAGTGCTCAGCCGTCTACCAGTTCTTCAGCACCTGCTGCCACTGCACCTCCTCCAGCCTCCGACGCGTAGGACAGCAGTTTCCTCTTTCCTTCTTTCTCTTTTTGGTCATTGGTGCCAAAGGGGGAGAAAGATAGAGAGATCTTGTATAGGTCTAGGGGGAGTAGTGGAGTGATCTTGTGTCCAGGGGGAGTGAGAGACAGATTTTGTCCAGGGGGAGATCTTTTGGTACTTCATTTGTATATTCTTTTGGTACTTCGTGGTTCTTGTTGAGCTCGATTTGTTTTTGCTTGTGTTTAGCTCATCAAGAATGCACTTGGTTTCATTTACATACACTTGCTCTTATCTATATATCTTGTATATTGCTCTGTTTCTCATATATTGCTCTGATATTTTGCTCTGAGTTTGTGTATGTTTACCTGGATGCGCTTATTTATATCTATCTTGCCAGGTTTCCTCTTTCTGTGATGATATGTGCACTCACTTGCTTTTGCAGGAATATTTTATAATCTTATCACCACAGAGTTGTGGTCATAGCTCATGTTTTTACTCCATATATATCACCCATGTGCTCTAACTCTATTTTGCAGGTGATACTATTTGAGCTATGACTACCTTGTTCTCCGTTTTACTTGTTCTTCATTTCATATCCAATCTTCTAGATCACTCTTACGCATTTCATTATATATTTTTTGATATCTTTTGATATGTGTTGTCACCAATCACCAAAAAGGGGGAGATTGTAAGCTTCATGACCATTGGAGTTCGGAAACCCCAAAGGTATGAATGTTTTGGTGATTGGGTGACCATATTGATGTGACTAACATTTCCATGTAGGATATTCAAATGGTCATGTCAATGAAGCGTCGTCTCACAAACTCTATCTTATCGACGACTTGGTGATTGGTTGCCTCGACGATTCGGATCGAGAGCTTGATGGAGTCAAGGTTGAAGATGGATCAAGGCTAAGGACATGATAGACCAAGCAAGTGTTGGCTTGGTAGATGTTAGCTTGAGTCCATAGGAAAAACCGGACTATCAAGACGGATCGAATTGGTTCTCTTAGCGCACACTAGGTTAGAGATCATATGGATGCATAGTGAGTCTCTCGAGGGCTAGGGTGGCTGAAGAGAAGAAGAGGAACCAAGGATGAAGAAGTTGGAAGCAAGGATCAAGAGTGGATCAAGTTTTCAGCTTATCCGGTAGAGACCGGACAGTACGGTCCTAGGGACCGTATGGTACGGTCTTCATTGAAGATCCAGACAGAGAAGTGAAGTCTCGGGATGCTGAGAAAATGAAGACCAGACAATGGACCGTATGGTACGGTCATGAGGACCGGACAGTACGGTCATCAGAAGATTTTCAGACAGAGAAGTTGAAGTTTCTGGAAGTGGAAGAAATGAAGACCGGACAATCGACCGGATGGTACGGTCCTAGGGACCGGACTGTACGGTCTTCATTGGAGATGAAGAAGAAGATGGAGATGCGCCTGAAAATAGAGACCGGACAGTACGGTCTGGAAGAGACCGGACAGTACGGTCCTATTGTACGGTCTCTAGTTTCGCAGGGCACTTTTGGGCAACGGCTAGTTTTGGGTTGGTAGCCTATATATAGTTGGTTGCCCGCCCCTTGAGGGGTCTCTTGGCCATTGTTGGAGTGCAGGAAACTCAGAGGAAGCCAAGAGCAAGGGAGAGAAGCACTTGTGAAGGATTTGGAGTGATCCTAGTGCTTGAGAGAGTAGCAATTGCATCCACTTGATCTCTAGGCTAGTGTGAGCTTGAGAGAGTCACTTCGGTTTGTTACTCTTGGTCTATGGCAAGGCCTAGACCGGTTAGGCGTCGGTGTTGAGCTGTCCAAGGAGATTGTGGAAGCTAACACAAGTTTGTACACGGTCTTGGAGCTTCCCGTGCGAAAGAAGCATCACTAGTGGAGCGCCCTTTGGCACGCATCACGTGCGGAGCCTTACCTCCGGAAGAGTACCCGGGATCGAGCCCGGCGGGACGTGCCCGCGACTTCACTCGGAGGGTGAAGTGTGCTCTAGGAGGGATCGCCTTCGAGCGGAGGGACGGGGTCGAGACTCCGGCGGGAGTGACCCAACGTGGAGTAGGGGAAGGCGCCATCCTTCCGAGACCACGGGAAAAATCATGAGCATTCCTATCCTTATCTCCTTTACTTACTAGCATTTACGTTTCCGCATTTACTTCTATGTGCTAGTAGAATTGCTTGATAGGGTGTCTCTTTACTACTTGGTAGAATTGCTTGCTAGGGTGTTGCTTGTTGCATAAACTAGATTGTGTGTGCGCATCGCTTGCTTTTGTTATCACCATATCTAGTCTTGCTAGCTTCACGCCTAAAGTACGTTTGGGAGAAATTGTTGACACACCGATTCACCCCCCCCCCCCCCCTCTCGGTGCCCTTGATCCTTCACTGCAACGACTGCAGCCATTCGCATTGCTGAAACAGGCTGCGCCCATCTTGCGGTTGCGCCGACATACGACAATCATGCCGAGATCTGATCCGCCACCGCTGCGACCCGGTAGCATCTCACCAGTGGGGGAATCCCGTCCTCGCCCGGCTCAGGGCAGGTCGTCCCGGTGCGCGTCGACGAGCTCGACGACGAGGTTGCAGTAGGCCCCGAGCAGGAGGACCGGCGCGTCGAGCGCGTTCTGCTCCCGCACGACCTGCTCGGCGCGGGGACCGGGTGACCGAGCAGGAGAGGCCGAGGGGCTTTTAACGGGCGAGTGCGTAGACATCTGTGTGGGCCTCGAGCCGCTTGCCAGCTGTCAAGTGACTCGCCGCGCGCCAAAGGAACCGTGGCAGCGTGCATTCGTGCTCGTGCATGGACACACTCAAGTTTGGCATTGCAGCATGCGACGCGCCCGCGGCTCACTCACGTGTTTTGTCCGTGCGGCACCTTCATCCTCGCGACCGCGGATGGGCAAGGCGGTGACCTCCGAGGTGCACGCGTGCGGGCGGGCGTATGCGGCCTTCCAACGGCCAATGCAGAGCACCCCGTTCAGGCGCACATGACCGGACTTCGAGCAGGATATGGTGATGCTGGTGGTGAAGTGCGTACGTGGGTTTTGGGTCAAAGAGGGTAGTAGAGTAGTAGTATACTCTTTTTGTTGTTGAATATATGATACTGTTGATTTTTTCGTTAAATTTTGACCAACAATATAGATTTAAATAATTATTTTTTGAATGTGAAATCATTGAATTCATCGTCAAAAACACTTTAAGGTTGACTTATACACTTAACTATTTACACAAATATTTATGCATAAGACGAATAATGGTTAAAGTGACAAAAACAATCAATGGTGTCATATATTAAAAAACGAAGAGAATATCATTTAAGACCTCCACTCTCACTAGCATACCTTACTATTGACACCTTATATGTCTAATTCTTCCGATCTATTTGTGGTTGGTATCATAGCAGATTTTCTAGGACTTTTCTTTCAAAATCCATTCACCGAAATCCGTCATTTACATTACGAATATGGGGACAGTAACGTTTTCCACAGTTTACATTACATAAACAAATAATAAAGAAAAGACACAACTGTTCAAGCATTCTAATTAAGATTATATTCTACTACAAACACCCGAGGGGGGGGGGGGGGCAGATGCCCTTGCTTAGAAAGTCATATGCTATAAGATTATTTATTGAACTGTCTCAGCCACGAGTCAAAACAAGACTGTGGCTGAAGTTGCTCTGAATGCCCAAGGCAGATATGCAAACATGATAATTTATTCAACTGTCTCACAGCCACGAGCCAAAATAAGACCGTGGCTGAAGTTGCACTGAACGCAAAAGTCAGATACGCAAACACGGTGGCAAGTATAAAAGAATGGTAAGGTAGTTGGGAATATAATTTGCAGGCTTGTGTGTCCGTTTTCCACTAGTACCACCCGACCAACAGATGAGGATGATGCAGCGAATGACAGAATTGTTGTCGTCTGCATTCAGTAGATGCCCGTTTCGTAAGATCTGAGAACAAGTTGAGCAAAATTAAAAGTGTTTTAACTTTTTTACCGCGTGTCCACAGTGGAAACGAAAGACTTAGGAGGTGTTACAAACCTATAGAACTAATTCTAGCAGCGAATTAATTATTATTCTAAATGTTTGGTACAGGAGAAAATATGCTAAATTAAGGTCAATTTAACCCATATTTTGGAAGACAGAACAAGAGACGGTCAACCATAAACTCTCAATATGCTTGAGTTGGTATCACAGATGGTAGATGCAGAGCCGGCTAGCAACTGGACATAGAGAGAGAAGGATTTTTTTTTTATTTCACAGGTGAACAATGCATTAAGCTTGCTCTAACAGACAATTAGAGCAACCTCTTTTACATAATTGTTGAAGGACGTTTTTTTTACTAACATCTTAAATTACGTTTAGGGAGTAACTTTATAATACTGTTGGAGATGCTCTTATACGACAGAACCATAATTTTGAATATAGATGAAAAAAATTGAAAGTCATAATAGATAGGAATTTTGGTCTATAAGACGCTGTTAAAATGTGGTTTTGTCTCTAGGACACAACAAAATTCAATTTTGTCTTGTGGACATTATAAAATTATGCAATTTGTCCACATGACACTATAGCAGAAAAATAGACCATTTTAACTATTTTCATCTCAATGCACAAAATGTATTACAACTTAAAACTTAGCATATAAATAGAACATTATATTCTCTACCCATGCGATTTTTATGGATTGTAATTTGATTGAATTCACAACTTTTCTACCAAAAATAATATCTATTTTTAGATCCAAACAATGGAAACAATCAGATAAAAGTTTATAAAAAAAAACATATGCGTAGGGAATACTCTGAACCAAACAAAAACTAGGCACAACTAGGCACAACACCAACCATGTAGGCTCGAATTCTAAGAGGGCAAAACTTTAATGTAAAGATTTCCGCGCCGGTGATATTGTCAGAACTACCTATCAGATTGTTGGGAATTCAGATTATCGTCGCGATAATCCGAGTCGGCCAAACATAAGCGATGCCAATAACTGGACGGGAAAACGTAACTGACAGATGCATTGTTGGTATTTCTTAACGATCACAGATAAATCCGCAAGCGCACGGAGAATACCGTTGTAGCATTTCACCCGGGAGTATTCCAAGGTTATCGTATTTATATTTTTCCACAGGGAAGATGATGGATAAGAGAGTATTATGCTCATAGTTAATGTCTACATTTACATAGATCAAAATACATACAATGCTAAACAATGATATATATGGGTAGTGTGACACACAAGAAAAGGATCAACTCTATTATACATCCAAAGCCAAGTGAAGAAAGAACAAAGAAAAGAGCTAAGTTCCTAATGTACTTCATTATACAGTCGCATAGTAAACAACATACACATGCATGCACACAACTAAGGGTTAGACATATGCACTCAAGCAAATTGGGCACCGGCTTACCCCTGGTCTGCCAGGCGACTCCGGTCTACAGCTCTACGCCGTACCCGAACGTGGAGGGATACCGAGGACGGACAGGGCTGTCACCACCTACCGTCTACCTCAAACAATCCGTGGGGCACGAGGCATCCAATGTATTCTACCAATTCAAGCACCATGCTTGCATTTCTAAAACATTACTCTAAATCCCCTAGGCGATGATATGAATCTAGTGCATAACCCTAAGGATCATTGAACTCATGCTTGGATATGCATATGCATGTAAACCTAAGTATGAACATGGCATGGTATACTATGTACTAGGACACGTGACAATAAGGCAATTATGTCCCCATTGTCAGCCCTCTAGGCAATACCCACATAACAAGCATATGAATATCACACTAGCACTATATAAGAAGATTATAATTACTCTATTACATAAGCAAGCCAAGGGTCCATAACCAAATAAGGAACGCTTAACCAAGGCAAGACTATATGAAAATAATAATTATATTAAATAGAATAAAGTCACAAAAAGAGAAAATGATACAAGAGCCATACCAAAATCTCCATGCGGACTTGGAAACTAGAGTAGCTCTACTCTAATCATAACTCCACTAAAGCTTGGAGACTAAAACTAATGCAAGAGTGATTCCTCTACTTCGTGTGTGTTTTAACCGCCCGAGCACTCCTCCTTTTATAGCCCCGAATGAGCAAGAGTAGCGTGCACGTTACTCAGGAAGTCGGTGGAGAAAATTGGGGGCTAAGCCAGGCCGGCCGGCCGGCCCTTCATTGTCTTGGATGGCTACCGCCTTTGCCGTGGACGTCTAGGATTGCTCCGTGGTGGCGGTTCCGAAGTCGGTTGGCGTCTGGGGGCGGTTATGGTGGAGTAACCGTCAAGTTTAGGCCCAAAAGCCCACCTTCTAGAATGTCGGTTGTTCATCCACCGTATCGGCACTTGGGCTTGATGTTTTGTAGTGTACGTAGCCCACTGGAGGAAGCTCGGGCCATTTGGAGACAATTCCAGGCCGGCCGGCCTAGGGGGATGGCCGGCCGGCCAGACATTTTCTGGTTTCGCAGAAATCTTTGTCGTGGCATAACTTCTGCTCCGAAACTCCAAATTGGGTGAATCAAAAGTCCATTTTGACTAACTCGACGAGGGCTTCGACATGGTAATATCAAATTTGCAATTTGAATAAGTCTTTCTTCATGTCCAATTGCCTCTTGGTTTATAGTTTTGAATTTGTCGAGATGTTTGATCCAGCCCTTGTCTACCTTTCCTTTGAAATACACGTGCATCAATAAATCTACCACAACTCGTGGAACTTTATTAGTTTAAATAAATATGCGTATAAGAAATGCTAATTTTCCTTTATTTGTAGGAATATTGGCGGTCGAAGTTGGTACTTAACGACCGTCAACATGCATGATGTCTATTCAGTGTAAACAGTACACCATGAACCTCACACGGTGCCTGTGGCGGGGTATTTATTGGGGAGTCGGAGGGACATTTGGACACGCCCATAATGCCATCCGACCGCCATTACATGAGAGAGTCTGAGGATGTACAAAAATGTCAAAAGGGTACTGAGGTCATTCGGTGGCCCGAGGGCCCTAACCCTAGGCATCGTGATGTCCGCGATCTCAATGGCTGGACGGTTTTGTCTCCCAAAGCGTCGTCATTCCGCCATCACCTCCTCTCATAAATGGCGGCGATCTTGAATGGCGAAGCTTTCTTGGCAATTCCCCCAACATAGCCCCTCGCGGAAGAGGATCGCACGCGATGTTGCGGGAGTTGCATGTGCCGACGTGATTTTCGTGATGTTTCCAGGGTAATCGCAGGCTTCCGAACGTCATCCCCCTGAGAAAGAAAGGGAAAAGGGAGAAAAGGAAAACAAAGGAGAAAAAAGGAAATGAACACGTCATTCAAGGGTTTTTTTCGGTATTGAATGCTCGATGCGTTTTTGGGGCGGCTTGGCCTATATAAGGGAGGGGTGGGGGTGTCGGCCGCCCCCGCTTCATTTCAACCGGCCTCCGCTCTCTTCTCGGCTGGGCGCTTGATTTTTTGCTACAGGAGGCTTGTTGAGGTACGAACTGGTTCCGTCGTTGCTTATGGTCGTTCCTCTCCGCTATTTCTTATTGTCGCCATTTTGCAGCACTATGTCTCGCGTGGTGCAAACCACGAGACTTGACGAAAAGGGTGGGAAGTTGGTTCAGGCGATGGTTTGAACCCGATTTCTGCTTCTCAGCGGATAAGGTTTGAGGATGGTTCTAGCGCGGCGGCAAACCCAGTTAACGCGGCGCCTGAGGTGGACAAGGACACGTTGCGTGCAGCGGGACCTGGCTCTGAGGATTTGCCTGCGCAGAACAAGATAGTCAGAGAGTTACCGAGAAAGGTAAGGGTCTAGGAGAGGCTCGCTATTATGATTCGTATGTTGAGTCGACTCTTGCTGCATCTGCAGCTAAGGATTCGAAGCGTTGCCGTTCTGAGGATGGGGGTCTTTCAGATGATGAGGTTGATATTGACGCCAGGCGCGAAGTAGTTGAGGTTGAATCGTCGTCTTCTAGCGACATCCGAGACCGTGGTGGCAAGTTGAGGCAGCCAAGGAGAAGGAATATGCGAGCACCTGTCATATTGGACTTTCTCTGGTGACCGATGCAGTTATTGGTGATTTTGTGAAGCTTGGTTATTTTGAAGAAGGCCAAGCGAGGGCTCCACGTGGTGAAGAAACGCCAACGCCCGAAGAGGATGAAGCTGTGGTTTATCGCGACCTCTACGAGGCTGGGTTGCGAATTCCTGCACATCCCTTTTTGTACAAGCTGTTGTACCGGTTTAACATGGACCTGCACCATCTAATAACTCCTAATGCAATGGCGACGATTTCCAAGTTTTCTTGGGTTGTCAAGAGTTTCGGTGGTGCTTTGGATTCTGGGTGTTTTTGTCGCTATTTCGATATTCAGCTAACTCCGAGAGTGATCTCCTTGGAGAGGACGATCTTAGTGCACAATATGGTAAAGGAAAGTTGGACAAAGATAAGTTTGCGGGTGGCGACAAGAACAAATGGCCCAATGGTTGGAGGGATTGGTGGTTTTACGCCAAGGTTCCTAGCATGGTTAACCTGGAAGGGCAAGTTGTGTACCCGTTGCATAGCCGTATGATTAATATGGATCTTAATCGGACGCCGGAATTTGATGTGACTGAGAACTTTAAGAGGCGCGACGCCGCATTTCGTCAAGCGCTGGAACTTCTTGGAGGGCGTGACATGGTTGAAGAGTTCACCGCTGCTGGTATCTGGCCTATTCACGAGGGTTGGGTCCCTAAGAAATTCTTGAAAAGGAAACTGGGCTCTCGGCGGATAATATACAAGGTGCCTGCGCTGGAATATAAGAAGCCTGAGAGTATCAATGATAATGGCTTTGTGAAGGCCGTGCAAACTGTGGCGGCTGTTATTTGTGGGCCCTTCACTGCTCTTGAGAGGCAGCTTCGATCGGAGATTCTTGTTCCTACCCGTCGGTTGAACCGTGTTTTTGACGAGATGGAGTTGAAATACGGCAATCATGTGATTCAGGTCTCCAAGAAAGGGCGGAAGAAAAAAGGCGAGGAAGTGTTTGTCAGTTCTACTGACGTGGAGAGGAGGGTTTGGGAGCTGGATGCTCCTGCTGCTAAATCCCGAGGTTCTGCTCCAGCCCCTAAGCCAATACCGGCGGCTAAGGCAATACGTGTGACTAAGGCAATCTCGAGCTCTAAGGCTGCTGAGAAGGCAAAACCTCGACTGGTTTCTCGAAAACAATAAATCTCTCGGGCTGCTAGTGTGGCGGGTGCATCTGGATCCGTCGCCATTTCCGACGCTTTGCAAGAGGCGTCGGGAAAAAGCCGAAAGGGCCTGGGTGCGGATAAAGATGGTGTGGAAGGCGTTGAAGAGGTCTTGGAGGCTTGCTCTCGCCGGCGTAATTTGATGGCTTCTGGCTTTGATGATTGTGAAGAGGAGTTCCTGGATGAAGAAACTGATCGGGGGTCGGAGGCGCCGCAATTCTTTGATACTACAGTGATTTTTGATACGCCCGTTCCTGTCGCTGAGACTGAGCGGCCAAAACAGCGGCGACCCTTGATGCCGTCTTTGTTTGGCGATGATGAAGAGGAGGAGTTGTTGGAGGACACTGTGCCGGACGAAGCTGAAAACGCGCAACCCGCCAAAGAAGCCACCGCTAACGCTGAGTTAACGAGGGGCTCTCCGTCCGTAGATATAGTCGGACGCAGTCTTAGCACCGAAACTACGGCGGATTCGAGTTCTGGTGGGTCCGGGTCCAGTGACTCGTCTGAGACTAGTTCCTCTGACGCAGGTTCAGGAAATTCCGGTGATTTCCTCACGTGTGAAAAGAGGCGCCGCAGGATTGATGGCGGACTATGTCGCTGGTTCGCTTCAGATTAATCCTGAAGGTTGCTGACATAACTATTTGTTTATCTTATTTGAGTTTATTGCCTCCTTATGCTTTGTTGTCCGCAGAATTTGCGGCGTACTTGGCCGGTACTGATGTTTCCTCTGTCACTAATGTGTTGGATCGTCAGGCGAATTTGGTAGTTTTTTTTACATGCCTTGTTTGCTTTGCAAGGGTTAACTGTTGTTTTCGTTTTCTAGATTGTTGTCGCTACTATCGTTTTGCGCGGGAAACTGCCTGGAACTAGCGCGGAGGGGTCGCAGCGTCGGAGATTGCTCGTTTGCGCGAGGAAAATCAAAAGCTTGTTGGACGTTGCCAGGTCCTAGAGACCGGTAACTCTAGCTTGGACACTGAACTTGATAATGCTCGAAAGGCGAGCAAGGCTCTACAGGATGAGGTTCTGAACTTGACTACGGCAGCGGAGGGACTTCAAAGGGATCTGGAAATCACCAAAGAAAAACGCGCTACCGCTGTTTCCAAGGCCGCTGATCTGGAGAAAGCCAATCAGCACATGGAGAGTTTTCGGTCGATTTGGGGAGATAGTTGGCGAGTTTGGCGGCGAGTCTAACCCGCTGCCTTGCGAGGCGACGCGAATTCGCCCGGCCGCTTTTTTCGCGTGGCTGAGGGGGGGAACTTGGCGACCTCCCCGAAGTGTTTGAGAATATTGGTACTTTTTCTGCGAAAGCTGCTTGCCATGCTCTTCTAGATCTACTTGAGAAAAAGAACTGCAAGCACTTTCCTGACTTTGGATGGCCCAGCTATCCCAATGAGAACTTTGACAATGTTAGTACTGGCAGTATGAGTACTAATATTTGGGTCGTCCTGAAACGCTTTATGCAAAGGTACTGGTGCTCTCATGGTGTGGAGGCTAGTCGAAAATTCGCCGTGGAAAAACTTGCTGAGGTTCGCACATTTGTGGTTTCTCTGTTTTCTGTCGAGTTTGCCGCTATCTTTTTAGCGATGTATTTTTGTTTGGCAGGTAAAGTCAGATCTTGCAGGCTCGAAGTCCAGCGCGTCGTTCGAAGGCTAACGGTCTCGCAAGCGCAGTGGGTCTTCGTCGAAGGAGGACCCTGCTGCGAAAATGGCGAGAGTTGAGACTCCTCCCGACGTTGCTGGGACTGATCCCGTAGCGGAAAAGTCGAAAGATGGGTCGTCCGTTGGAGAAGTCGCTGATGCTCCTTCCGCTACCTTGACGCCTAAAACGACGAATGCGTCTGCTGCTGCGCCGACCAACCAAACGACTCCGTCCACTGAAGGTGTCGCCAAAGCAGTGACTTCTGCCGTTGACGTGCCTGCGGCTAAGGATGCCGCTAAGGCTACTGAAGAGGTTTAGACTTTCTAGGCTTGAGAGATGCGAGGGCGTACCCGGTAGGGATGGCAACGGGTCGGGTTCGGGTCGGGTGAGGCAAACACCCACCCGCGAAGAAAAATGCCTCGGGTGAAATATGTCACCCGCACCTGCACCCGCGGGTGAAATCTTGCACCCGCACCCGCACCCGCCGGGCGTCGGGCGGGTCTCGGGCGCCCGTCGGGTTGAGGTCGAGCACGAACACCAGCGAGGCCAAGACATACCAAGGACGAGAAGGGAGGGGAGGGAGTGGAGGCGGCGCGCAGCTTCACCGTCACCACGAACGACATTACCATCCCGTCCCGGCGCCACTCTGCTCCATCACCATCACTTCGACCCCGCCGCCATCCCATGGCAGAAACGCCGCCGCCGCCGCCGCCCCGCCGAGCAGGAGCAAGCCGCTGCCGCCGCCACCTCCCCGCCGATCAGGAGCAAGACGCCGCCGCCGTCGCTGCCGCCGTCGCGGGGCGCACACGCCATCGACGGCCCCTCCCCGACCCTCCCCACCGCTGCTGTCGCGGAGCGCGCACGCGGCACGCCTGGTCGCCGCGCCCATGCCCAAGCTTCCTTGGCGCGTTGCGCGCACGGCGAGAGCGGGCATGGTGGCGGTGCCTAACGGCCTGAGTGAGCGAGAGAGAGCGAGTTTTTTTTTTTTTTGAGATGGAGAGAGAGCGAGTTGAGATGGGGAATCGGGGTGGCGGCTTGTCTAGGTGGCGCTGGGTTGCGTGACGCTGGAGGCTGGAGGGATGTTGGGCTGGGCTGCCATGTGGCCGTGTGGGAGGAGGAATGTTGGGCTGGGCTGACAGGGGTTATTCATTTTGTCGGGCCCCATGGGTCCCCCGCGGGTGAGAGAACGCACCCGCACCCGACTCACTGCGGGTCGGGTGCGGGTGCCACCCGAGGGCGGAAAACACCACCCGCACCCGCACCCGTCGGGTGCGGGACCCGTGGGTGACCCGCACCCGCGGGTGAAATTGCCATCCCTAGTACCTGGTGTGTAATAAATTTAATCATGTTTCGTATGCGTCAGGTCTGGTTGGAGCGTAATGCTCTTCGCTTGCATCCGTTGAAGTACGAACGCGACGGTGTACGCGTTTCTGGGGAATCCCATTTGCAGTTTGTGTCGCGGTTCCCGCGTGCTGCTTTTTCTCGATTTTGGAGAGATTGCGTGGCTCAATACCGGGAAGGGAAAGAAGCGTTAAGTGAGGATTTTGCGACGCGCCCTTCACGCTCTCCAAAGCCATCGGTAAAGGGTGAGCCTTCGGAGATGATGGAAGCTGATCCATATTTGGATTATTTCTGTTGTGCTTATGATGTGGGGGTTAGCCCCGGGTTTGTTGTTTAGCTGGACTTTGACACATGAAGTGTCGTGTTTTTTCTTGGCTTGATGTTGTTGATTCTGAATAGGGAGACCCATCGCTAATGTAAATTTGCGAAACGTTGTTGCGGTGTTTTGTGGTTGTGTGAAGGAAACTTGCTGTGCATTTTTCCGCGACGATGCGCATGTTTTGAGGAGCCCCTATTGCCGCTAAAAACTCGTGCTATTTTATTAAATGTCACTACCGCGAAGTGTCAAATTGCTTCTTTGACGAACGTCATCCCCCCACCCCCCCCCCCCCCTCCGTAGCAATTTGGGACTGAGGGGTAGCTTGCCTTTTTCGTTAATTGCGGTGCATTTTGTCCGCTGTTATTCTTATTTGCGTTGTATCCCTTGGGATGCGCATCTCCTTAGAGATTATTTTGGCTTTGCGTCGCTACTTATGCTGACGACTTAGTGAAATAGCGATGATGTCTCGTAGATCTTTTTTTCACAAGCCAATGCGGATCGGCGGATTTTGCAGATTGCACGGCTTGAAAATTGTGGGTAACTTTCGATATGGCGAAGTACCCCGACTTGGCATCGAGCTTTAGACAAGAGTTTGAGAGGAAATTTTGCTTTTGCATTGATAAGGGTTACAAAGGTTCCGCCTCGTTAAAAACCTCACCCCTTGTGAAAGGGTTCCCCTGTGAGGAAAAGTGTGCGGTCCCCGAATTACATAAATGAAAATAGGAAAAGTTAAAATGAAAAAATGGTGGCACTTATAACCGTGCGCCTCCATCTCCTATTACATTTCTAAGGGTAATATTTCTTGAGGCAGTCCACATTCCAGGAATGTGGTAGCTCTTGACCTGCTGTCTGCCAGATGATAAGATCCTGATCGATTGCTTTTTCCGACGATGTATGGCCCTTGCCATTTCTCATTCAGTTTACCGACATTTTCGTCCTTGGGGTTCTCAGGAGAACGAGATCTCCTTCTTTGAACTCCCGTGGAACACTTTCCTGTTTCGTCAATTCCTTGTCTCATTTTGATATTTCTCCAGGTTTGAGATGGCCAAATTTTTGTCCAACTCGGATATGTCTTTGCTTACAGCTTGAAATTCGTCGGTGTTGCTCGCCAAACAAACACTTAAGCTCTGATGCTTAACTTCTTCTGGGGTCATGGCTTCTGCGCCGAATAGCAGTCTAAATGGCGAGAACTGTGTTGTTCTAGAGACTGTGGTGTTGTGCGACCAAGTAACCCGAGGCAACTCGTCAACCCATTTTCCTTTCTTTTGTCCGAGGAGATTTTTCTTCACGGCTTCAAAGATTTGCTTGTTGGCATTCTCAACTGCACCATTGGATTCCGAGTGATATACCGATGCGAAGTTTACTTTTACGCCGAGGGAAAAACAAAATTCGCGGAAGTCTTGGTTGTCGAACTGCTTGCCATTGTTGACTGTAATTTCCTCTGGAACGCCATAGCGGCATACGATGTTTTGCCAGAAAAAATTCTGAATTACGGCGCTTGTGATACTTATCAACGGTTTGACTTCTATCCACTTGGTGAAATAGTCGAGGGCCACTACAGCGTGCGTGTAATTTCCATTTGCGGTGGGTAACGGCCCGACTAGGTCGACTCCCCATCTTTGTAGATGCCAAAATGGCGCGATTAGCTGAGTTAATTGTGAGGGAGAGCTTAGCTTTGTGCCAAATTTCTGACATGCTTCACAGGTTTTGACAATGTCCTCGGCGTTTTTTAGGGCTGTTGGCCAGTAAAAGCCTTGTCGGAAAGCCTTGCTTACCAAAGATCGGACTCCAACATGAGTGCCGCAGATTCCTTCGTGGATCTCGCGAAGTAATGCAATTCCTTGTTGTTCACTTATGCATTCCTGAAGTGGGGCGCACGTTCCGTATTTGACCAGAAATTCGTCGACAATCAAGTAATTTCGTGCTCTTTGTCTCATGCGCTTTGCTTCTAGTTCATTTTCTGGCTCATAGAATCCCTGAAGGTATGCCATGATTGGGGCACGCCAATCCTGACTTTGAATTGCATGCACCATCTTTGGTTCTTTTTCTGTAGCCTTTACCGAAGATATTGTTGCCGTTTTGAAGAACATGTCTGGCGGTAAGGGCTCTTTCTTCGCTGCTGCCTTTGCCAGCATATCTGCGTCGCCATTCAGGTTTCTGTTCATATACTCGCACGTAAAGTCTCTAAAATGCTTTTCCATACTACGAACCAGGTCCAAATACTTGGCCAGGTGATCATCTCGGGCTTTGTAGGTTTTGCCGATGTGCCCTGCTATTACTTTGTGAAAGGATCAAGGGCACCGAGAGGGGGGGGGTGAATCGGTGTCTCAACAATTTCTCCCAAACGTACTTAAGGCGTGAAGCTAGCAAGACTAGATATGGTGACAACAAGAAGCTAGCGGTGCGCGCACACAATCTAGTCTATGCAACAAGCAACACCCTAAATAAGCAATTCTACAAGGTAGCAAAGAGACAACCTATCATGCAATTCTACTAGCACATAAGTAAATGCGGAAGCGTAAAAGCTAGTAAGTAAAGGAGATAGAAATAGGAATGCTCATGATTTTTCCCGTGGTCTCGGAAGGATGGCGCCTTCCCTACTCCACGTTGGGTCACTCCCGCCGGAGTCTCGACCCCGTCCCTCCGCTCGAAGGCGATACCTCCTAGAGCACACTTCACCCTCCGAGTGAAGTCGCGGGCACATCCCGCCAGGCTCGATCCCGGGTACTCTTCCGGAGGTAAGGCTCCGCACTTGATGCGTGCCAAAGGGCGCTCCACTAGTGATGCTTCTTTCGCACGGGAAGCTCCAAGACCGTGTACAAACTTGTGTTGGCTTCCACAATCTCCTTGGACAGCTCAACACCAACGCCTAACCGGTCTAGGCCTTGCCACAGACCAAGAGTAACAAACTGAAGTGACTCTCTCAAGCTCACACTAGCCTAGAGATCAAGTGGATGCAATTGCTACTCTCTCAAGCACTAGGATCACTCCAAATCCTTCACAAGTGCTTCTCTCCCTTGCTCTTGGCTTCCTCCGAGTTTCCTGCACTCCAACAATGGCCAAGAGACCCCTCAAGGGGCGGGCAACCAACTATTTATAGGCTACCAACCCAAAACTAGCCATTGCCCAAAAGTGCCCTGCGAAACTAGAGACCGTACAAAGGACCGTACTGTCCGGTCTCCTCTAGACCGTACTGTCCGGTCTCTATTTCCAGGCGCATCTCCATTTTCTTCTTCATCTCCAATGAAGACCGTACTGTCCGGTCCCTTGGACCGTACCGTCCGGTCGATTGTCCGGTCTTCATTTCTTCCACTTCCAGAAACTTCAGCTTCTCTGTCTGGAAATCCTCTGATGACCGTACCATACGGTCCCTTGACCGTATTGTCCGGTCAATTATCCGGTCTTTATTTTCTCAGCATCCCGAAACTTCACTTCTCTGTCTGGATCATCAATGAAGACCGTACCATACGGTCCCTAGGACTGTACTGTCCGATCTCTACTGCAAAAGCTGAAAACTTGATCCGCTTCTTGATCCTTGCTTCCATCTTCTCCATTCTTGGTTCCTCTTCTTCTCTTCAGCCACCCTAGCCCTCAAGAGACTCACAATGCATCCATTTGATCTCTAACCTAGTGTGCTCTAAGAGAACCAATTCGATCCCTCTTGATAGTCCGGTTTTTCCTATGGACTCAAGCTAACATCTATACCAAGCCAACACTTGCTTGGTCTATCATGTCCTTAGCCTTGATCCATCTTCAACCTTGACTCCATCAAGTTCTCGATCCGAATTGTCGAGGCAACCAATCACCAAGTCGTCAATAAAGATAGAGTATGTGAGATGACGCTTCATTGATATGACCATTTGAATATCCTACAAGGAAATGTTAGTCACATCAATATGGTCACCCACTCACCAAAACATTCATACCTTTAGGGTTTCCAAACTCCAATGGTCATGAAGCTTACACTTTGGAGTCGGTTTTGACGACGAAATTACGAACCCCTAGGGCTCTGAGCTTCCTGAGAGCTAAAAGAAGCCCTCCATATTCTGCTATGTTGTTGGTGCACTTGTCGTTGTCTGGGTTGAATTCCAGTCTGACAGCACATGTGAGTTTGATTTTTGACGGGGAAATCAAAATAGTGGCGATTCCCGCCCCTAGGTGGCACCAAGCTCCATCACATTGTACTATCCAGGGTTCCTCGAACACTGAGCCTTCTGTGTAAGAGCCTGGCTCTGTCCAATCTGCGATGAAATCTGACAGAACCTGAGAATTTACGGCGCTTCTAGACTCGAAGTCCACGACGTGTTCTGACAACTCGGATGCCCATTTTGTGATTCTGCCAGAAGCTTCGCGATTGCGGAACATATCGTTGAGCGGTTGGTTGGTTAACACTTTGATGGTATGTGCCTAGAAGTAATGCCTTAGCTTTCTTGCTGCCATTACCACGGCGTAAGCTATTTTTTCTAGTTCAGAATAGAATCTCTTTGATCCTGACAATGCCTCCGATACATAATATACCGGCACTTGCTTCTTGATTGTTTTGCCCTCTTTTTTTGAGTCTTGTTCTTGAATAAGTGCTGCACATACCGCAGAATGAGATGCCGACACATATAGCAACAGAATTTCATCTTTCTTTGGGCTTGCGAATGCTGTAATCTGTTTGAAGTACTCTTTCAGTTCTACAAAGGCTTTTCTCTGTTCTACCCCCCCCCCCCCCAATTCAAAATTCTTCGCATTTCTTAGGACCTTGAAGAACGGGAGGCTTCGTTCTGCTGATCTATAGATGAATCTATTAAGTGCCGCAATTCATCCAGTGAGCTTTTGCACGTCTTTTTGACATTGAGGCTCTTTCATGTTTGTGAGGGCGTCGATTTTATCTGGATTGGCCTCGATGCCTTTCATTGAGACTAGACATCCCAAGACTTTGCCTTTTTTAATGCCGAAGACGCATTTCTCTGGATTTAACTTTAGATTTGCATTTCGTAGATTGGCGAAGGTTTCAGCCAAATCACTGATGTGGTCGTGCTTTTTGACGCTCTTTACGACTAGGTCGTCAACATATGTTGCCAGATTTCTGCCTAACTGGTCGCCAAAAGCCTCCTTTATCATCCTGTAGAAAGTCGGACCGGCGTTTTTGAGCCCCTCTGGCATTCGGACGAAGCAATATGTGCCGAATGGTGTGATGAAGCTTGTCTTCTCCTCGTCAAGCAAGTACATGTAAATCTGGGGGTAACCCGAAAAACAATCCAACAGAGACAGCAGCTCTGATCCTGCTGCCGAATCGACTATTATGTCAATTCTGGGTAAGGGGAAGTCGTCTTTCGGACATGCCTTGTTCAAATCCGTGAAATCAATGCACATTCTCCATTTTCCATTCTTCCTTTTTACGGGAACCGTGTTGGCCAACCACGTCGGGTATTTTACCTCCCTGATAACTCTGGCATCGAGCAATCGCTGCACCTTGGCTTTCACCGCCTGAACCCTGTATTCGGACATTTTTCTGAGTTTCTGCTTCTTTGGTTTGGTATCTTTGTCTATTCTGAGCTTGTGTTCAATAATACTTCTGCTTACTCCTTGAAGATCGTTTGCTGACCAGGCGAAGACGTCTTTGTTCTTCCCCAAAAATGCGATCAATTCCTTCTCTTCTTCCTTAGGCATCCCCTTTGGCGATGATCACTTCCTGGCCCAGCACACTCTTGTCAAGCAATGCTCTTTTGGTCTCCTCATTGGGTTCAATGGGGGGATTTTCATTGTCCATTTGCTTTTCCAATTTTGTAGGCTTGTTCTGCCGCACTTTTTCTGGCTCGGGGCGCAGGCCGTGTACATTTGGGTGG
The DNA here is from genome assembly GCA_012490785.1 of Eragrostis nindensis. Taxonomy (NCBI): domain Eukaryota; kingdom Viridiplantae; phylum Streptophyta; class Magnoliopsida; order Poales; family Poaceae; genus Eragrostis; species Eragrostis nindensis. The sequence continues at coordinate 499,591 of JAAXCT010000326.1, forward strand.
GCATACAGATAATGTACATTTTTTTGTCCGCGGGCGACTGCCTTCTCGATATTTCTTGCCTCTTGTTGATCTCTGAAGACTGTGATGACGCCCCTGAGCGCCGACATTTTCATGCAGAGGTAAGAGCTATGTAGTACAGCTTTGAATTTGTTGAGGATGCCTCGGCCAAAAATGGCGTTATTCGGATAGGGCATGTCGACAACGTCAAATGTTATGTGCTCGGTTCTCTCGTTTTCTAGAGTGCCGAAAGAGACTGGTAAGCTTATCTTGCCGATGGCCCTTACTTCTCTGCCCCCGAAGCCATACAGGGGGTATTCGGAGGGCTGTAGTAAAGATGGGTCCAACTTGAGTTGGTCAAAGGTTGATTTGAACAGGATGTCGGCTGAACTTCCATTATCTACAAATATTTTAGTGACCGTCCAGCCATATAGGTGTTGGCTTTAATGACCATGGCGTCGGTGTGAGGATAACACCGCAAATTCAGGTCTGCCTCTGTGAAGGTGATGGGAATGTGCGACCATCGCGATTTCATTACTGGGCCGTTGCACACCGCGTGGACTGCTCTGAAGTAGTTCTGCCTTTGCTTTTTGCTTTCAAATTTGGATGAAGATCCTCTGGTGATGGGTAAAATTACCCCATATGAGGGTAGGTTTTGGCTGGATGTTGTCGGTGGTGTGGCCGGTTTTGGCGGTGGTGGAGGTAGTTGTTCTGCTGGCTTGCCTTGGTTTGGCGGCGGCATAATTTGCGGTATATGGTTGATTTGAGGTGCTGGCATTTGTTGTATATGCGGGGGTGGTGGTGGTGGTGGAAAGTAGGGTTGTGGCACGAAGTGTGTAACACCCTGCGTCGAAAATCCGCTTACCGCCCAGCCCCCACGTGGGGCGAGCACGCGCATGCACATAGCACCCCTCTTACACTTTCGTCCTCGCTTCGAGTAAAAGCGTAAGAGTTGTTGCTGTGAGGTGGGACTGCTCCACGTGCGAGCGGGTCTGGAGCTGTATTTTGGGCCTGGGATGTTACATTTGGTATTCAGAGCCGACTCTCATTGTATGTGCGCATGCGTGTCGTGCCCGTGGAGGGGACATGGCATGGCGTTGCACCGAGGGAAGATTCTTGGGTATCCGCTTGCCGTGTATGCGGTGTGCTGCCGAGGGCGTCAGCCCTTAAGGTGGGGTGACGGTACCACCCCAGCCCGTTTGTAGCCTATAGTAGTGGTTTCGGCCCAAGTGGCCCAGAAGTGAAGTGGTTGTGGGAATAGTCCTACATGGCTTATTTAGGTGGGTGAGGGTCAGCATATAACCCTTGTTGGTTCCAAGCATAGCACCTCCGGGTTAACCCTTTTACTCGAAGCGAGGACGAAAGTGTAAGAGGGGTGCTATGTGCATGCGCGTGCCCGCCCCGCGTGGGGGCTGGGCGGTAAGCGGATTTTGGACGCAGGGTGTTACATTTGGCTACAAACGGGCTGGGGTGTTACAAAGTGACTTGGGTAAAAGGTATGTGCGAAGGGGATGGAAAAAGGCGGTGGTTGCCAGCTATTTTGCGAAGTGTGATTTACAGTTCTGGGCTGGTCTTGGTGTCTCTTTGCTCTTCATTTTTTCCATGATCTCCTTGGTTTCAGGGCATGCTTTGTTAGTATGGCCCTTATCTAGGCCGTGGAAAACGTAGTATGGCTTTCGCGGCTCCTGGTTTCGTGAGCCATGCGAGGAATTGCGGCCTCTCCGCGCCCTCTTCCATTTCTGCCGCCTCGAAATGTTGATGATCTGTCTGCTCTTCGGCCTCGGCCTTTTCTTGATTGTCGATATTGTTGATGAATTGCGGCGGTTGCTCTTGATTGTAATTTTGCCTTCAGGAAGAATTCCAACTTTGTTGTTTGAAGCTTGTCTGGTTTTTCTTCGCATGGCGGTGCATGTTCTGCTGCTCGATTCTTCTTCTGTGATCATTATCTGCTTTGATGTACTGCTCAATGACGGCGAAAAGCTCTTCTATTGTTTTTGGCTGATTCATGGAGAGGTATGTTGCACATGGGCCTGCTCTTATTCCGTTGACTGCCGCGTCAATCACCACCTGATCTTCTACCTCCGATGCTTGTGACTTTAGCTTGCTGCGAAAGTAATCTTGCAGCGGCTCTTTTTCGTCCTGAAAGCACTGTCTCAGTTCGTTAGCTGACACGGATGATCTGCGAAAACCTTGGAAATCCGCCATGAGTTTGTCCCTGAGGTTTTCCCATGAATAGATGGACCCTGGAGGTAACCATGAGTACCAATCTAAAGCTTGGTGTTCAATTGCGGTGACAAATGTTTTTGCCAACACTGTATCGTTCCCTCCAGCTGAAGCTATCGCTGCTTCAAAGGACATGAGGAATTGCCTTGGGTCTGAAGACCCGTTGTACTTGGACACGGATACTGGCTTGTATGTTGATGGCCAAGGGGATAACTGAAGACCTTCTGATAGAGGCGAGCTTTTATCCGCTTTGCTGATCGCTGGTATGATTTGGCGATGATATACTCTGTGCCTGTAAATGTCGTCGCCATTGTTCTCGTGTTCTTGGTCTGTAGCTCTCCGCTGGAAGGATTCTTGCCTGGCTTCGCTATTTTGGCCGCTGGCGTTGGTCATGTCTTCCAGGTCTTTCTGTAGTTCTGCGATGACTGTCTTTGCCTCATCTATCTGCTGTCGCAATCTTTCCTTTTCTCGGTTTCTGTCTTCGGAAATTCTCTTGTTGTCTTTTATTGTCCTGAGCTTCTTGGCCAAATTTTGGAGAGTTAAGAGCTCTCGCATTTGTTTCTCCGTTTCCTCTTCCTCAGTGTTTTTGTCGACATTGAAGGGGTTGGTGTGCTGGATATCGTCTGCTCTTTTCCTGCTTGCTTCTGCTTCGCGGCCGCAATTTACGGTATCTTGGGATCCGGCTGCTTGCCCTGCTGCTTGTCGGTGATTCCACTTGCTTCCGCCATTTCAGCGTCTCGCTGTTGGTGGCTTGGCCTTTGATTTCTTGTGGGGCATCGTAGGTTAATTCCGAGCTGCACAAACGGTGAGCGGCGATATTGGGGATTCAGATTATCGTCACAATAATTCGAGTCCTCCAAACATAAGCAATGCTAATAACTGGATGGGAAAACGTAACTGACAGATGCATGATGTCTATTCAGTGTAAACAGTACACCATGAACCGTCCCCTCACACGGTGCCGGGGTATTTATAGGGGAGTTGGAGAGACATTTGGACATGTCCATAATACCCTTCGACCGCCATTACATGAGAGTCTGAGGATGTACAAAAATATCAAAAAGGTACACAGGTCATTCGGTGGCCCAAGGGCCCTGACCCTGGGCATCGTGACGTCCGCAATCTCAATGGCTGGACGGTTTTGTCTCCCAAAGCGTCGTCATTCCGCCATCACCTCCTCTGATAAATGGCGGCGATCTTGAATGGCGAAGCTTTCTTGGCGATTCCCCCAACACAGATATACGGCAATTAACGGAGCCCAATGACTCTCATGATTAAAGTATCTCAGACCCCAATAGGCAGTACGTTTAACAGCGGATAACATCTGTACAAAACACTGTTTTTCACAGTATGGTTAACAGTCCGAGCAGTGAAGCTCAGCATGAATATCCAGGCGATGTTTCCCAGACTGAGTCTTCCAGCCGATGTGTTCCCGATGACTGTCATGATTAAAAGTATCTCATACCCCAATAGGCAGTAGTACGTTTGACAGCGGATAACATCTGTACAAAACACTATTTTTCACAGTATGGTTAACAGTCCGAGCAGTGAAGCTCAGCATGAATATCCAGGCGGATGTTTCCCTGGGAGTCTTCCAGCCGATGTGTTCTTCCAAGCTACTCCCACAACTGCAAATTATTATTGTAATGTTAGCATGAGTTTGGACTCGAAAGAACTTTCATATGAACTGACTGGCAAAACATATAAATAGCACTAAAAAGAAGCTATATTGTATCCGTCTTAATTAATACATTTGGTATTATCCGAGGAAACCACAAGAATGAAGACTAGTAGAGTCTCGTCTTTTGTCATTCTTTGCTCACCTGAGACAACCATGAGGGAACGATACGATTTAGGAGTTGATGGTACTGCCTGCGTGTTTTCCCAGCCTCAGTCTTTGGAATGCTCAAATGAGGCTGCTGTGCCGTGTGAACTATCCTACAGAAAATATTGTCCAAGTCTCCAAAACTCGCGCTGATAGGAATTGGTGTCTCAATCCCCATGTCTTGACACACCTGAAACGGGAAAATAATTACGGACTCTTTCCACAGATTTAACAGAATGGGAAAATCTGTGTGCTTCTACAAATTACAAAATAAAAATTAGTGATACAAGAAGTATTTCAGCAATATCACGAGTTTCAAAAGGCCAATAAAACTAGCCCAGCATACAAAAATATTATGTACTAGTGTTTTTCTTTTCTTTTTTTACTTTTATAAATAATGTTACTTGGCTCAGGCAAATTAGTACTACCTCCGTTTTTCTTTTGTTGTCGTTCAGACAAGCCAGCTAGTTCAATTTTGAACTAGAAAGCCTGTCCTAACGACATCAAATGAGAAACGGAGGGAGTAGGAGTATAATCCTTCTCAAAGATGGGTATAAGATATAACATATCAAATGCTCAGTAAGCTTACTCTGGTTGATTCTCGTAGAACTTGTGAAGATTGGTCTAGACCTTGTCTTTCCCTTTTTTCTTTTCTTTTGGCAGATTGGTTAACAGCAACTAACAGGCAAGGAATCTCGTAGCCAGTATTTGCTCCATGTGAAGCAACTTGCACAAGCGAATCTCTTGCTCTTCGCCAAGAATAATAGTTATGACTGCCATTTTAACAGGACCAAGTTTAGAATAGTAGCTGTAGAATCTAAGGGCTATAGAATTGCATGATGAACAATGATTATCACACTTTTAAAAAAAACATTTGCAGGTTTAGATTAAATTTCACAAGCAGATTCAAGAGCATTGGCGATAACAAGAATCAAAGTATGAAAAGATCTCAATGCTTCAATGTTAAGTGTGCCCTTGATTGCCAACCATTGGAAATAAGGTTCAGAGATAAAGAGCTATAAACGCATTAGCAACACTAAGGGTCAAAAACATATACCTCTTGTAAACAAATACAGCTACATCACAGGGTGCCAATGATTCCTTGTTTGCAAGTAAAGATCTCACACCAAATTCAGGAATTTCGCGAAGTATAAGTGTCTTTCTAGTTCCCTATAGCAAATATGGAAACATTATATCAGTATAAGATTGAAAAATGTGGACCTTTTTATCATGTGTTAAATAATCTATTAAATGTTTTCTGTTGGTGTATAGAGCTTGGTGTATAGAGGCCCATGTTAGAGGCCCATCTAGTGGACCATGTATAGGAGTATATATCCCACCCTTCTAGGGTTTGGAGGAATCAAGCAATCATTCTCTCCAACATTTTCCACCATATCATATGGTCAAAAGACTTGCTGACCCACTTTATCAAGATGTACGTTTCATAGCATACATTGCTACTTAGTCTAATTAACAAATAATTTGGATGTTTCGGGGGACTGCCTCCTTCCCTAAATTTAGTACATTAGGACAAAAATTGTTGAGGACATAAACAAATAAACTTCAGCATTAAGTGCAAACAGAATTCATACATCAGATAGTTCAACAATATTCGTTGCAAACCGCTCATTGTTAGATGACACATCATCAGATGGTTGCCTGTTACAAGTAATAAAATTGAAATGGAGATCAGCACAAAAAAATGGTATAAAAACTAGGAAATGCAGAATATACCTTCCAATGAATGACTGCAACAATGCAGTCTTCCCAGAAGCTCCAGCACCAAAAACAAAACACTGGAAAACATTTCTTTTAGTCTGCTGCATTTCACGATCTACTTGTCGCTTCCTGGTGATAGTAAATGCAGAACCAAAATCGCCTGGATAGCCCATGTATACCAGATAGGCAAAACTATTTGCTGGATCTAGTAGTGTCATAAGAGCCCACTGCATTTCAGAAAAATTATTCAACAACAGCGACATATTTCAGAAAATAACATTAGATTAAGGTAACATAACAAAATATATCGCCATGTATTATGCATTATGTAACAGGAAATAATTATCAAAACCACAACATATATCAAAATCAGAGTAGTTTTTGCCGATCAACATCTTTTATGCTTTTCAAGAAACAAAAACATGAGAAAGAATACAAGTTAGGCCACTTCAGCTAGCTTATATTTTTCTCATGTATCAAATCGCTTATGTAGCTAGTTTTCACGCTGAGAGATGAGAGCATATAACTAAAATTTGGTAGTCAAAATAAACAAATCCAGTAACCATAGTTATTCTCAATGCACTAAAAGCAACTGATATTAACAAAAAAAAAGTATATTGAATATAGCTAATGAATAAAGAATCGGTGCTAATTTCTTATGTTAAGTCGAGATAAAAGAAATGTGTACATCCGTAAAAAAAATCTGTCAATATATTACAGTAATATAGGTGTGCTAAGTCAAGATACTACCTTATTGAGAAATCCTTCAAGCGACAGACCACCCAAGAGATTCGTTTCAGCACAGTCTTTATATGGATCAGAAGACCATGGGCTTAAATATTCAAAAGAAAAGGACATGAAAAGGAAAGTGTCAGCAGAACAGAAAAGTACCAAATATATTAATCGCAAGACCATAAAGTAGAAAAGGCAACAGTCTATTCTGCAGTTCCAACTTCCTATATACATGATTTCCTAACACTTTTCATCGACAAATATTAACCAATGTTCTAAAGCTACAATTTCAATATCTATCTTACTTTTCAGGTGCTGTCGAGAAAAGGTCATCCAGCACAGCAGGTAGCAATGCTCCATCCTAGATATGTACAATAAATTGTCCAATGATTAATTTAATACAGAATAATTTGAATATAAATAGCAAGGTCTATATATTCACAAATGGCACAAAGGAATAAGATTACTTTAACCAAACGATCATGCAAATAAACCATTGCGTCCAGCTTACATTATTAAAGTCAAACATGTTGAATATCCCTCTCAAGAAATCAACCACTTTGCTTGTCATTTCCAGAGTCTGGAAAAAATAAAGCAACATAGATATGCCATCAAAAAAATAATATATAATAATAGAAGTCTCGTCAAGAAAGTTTTCCTATGCGAAGCTTGAGTTATTGCTATGCCGTCAACAGAATATCAATATCAGTATTCTGTAAAAAATGTGTTAATTTATATGTGAAGCTCAGAATAAAAGTTCCCGACACTAGTAAAGGGCCTAAAGAACCCATATATCAATGCATACAGCAAAACTAGTTGACATCAGCAAAAAACAACTTTAAGTTAAGACAATTTATTGTATTGGAGATCCCTGAATCCACAGGAAATCTACAATGGTGGGTATAAATATATACAGTTGATCAGGATAAAGACAAAAAGGTATGGAACTAAATTATTCTAACATCAATTGATACTGTTGAAACTGAGGCGGGTCATAGATAAAATTCATTACTTGATCATTAGCTCTTTTAATTGGTGCTGCAATGAAGTCATCCCTAAGCTTGAGGTCATTATCATAACCAAATTTCCTTAGAACCCTCCAAGTTATTTCCAGACGACCTTTTTCAATAAAAAGAGTGTGCAGGAAAAGAAACCCGGTAAAGTTAAGTCCATTAAAATATACGCCTTCAGGCATCTTCTGTTGAACAACCGTCCTCACGCCTATAATTTCATTAGGCTCAAGAGGAGCACTAAAACATCTGACCTGTAAATCAATACAAAAAACAAGTAGCACCATCGGCAGAAACAAATCAATGTTTTCAAGGCTTCACTTGAAGTTCATGAAGTGGATACCAACCTGAAACTCATTGAGCTCCTTATCACTGAGCACACCATCCTTGTCATGATCACACATAATGAATATCCGCTTCAAAGCTCTGACACATCGTGGCTTCAGAGATTGTAACTCTTGATCAAATAGAGGAGCTGTTGGGTGAAGTACTGCCTTTTGGGCATAGCAGAAGACCTCTTTCACCTGCAACAAGCAATACATCACGATCCATGAGCAAGTCCTAATCAGCACAACAGGATACAACAATAAAAATAATCAAAATACTCCATGCTTTTATTGATGACGCCCATTAGGGAGTATGTCACAACCAAGCTACAATACATGCCCGGAACACTACATAAGAGTCTTTATTCTGGCACGTGAAGATCCCTCCCCAGTTCAGATAGGAGATAGCATGAACAATATACATTTTGCGCTAAAAAATATTCAATCAAATACTGAGATGAGAAATAACCCGGATCTGGTGAAGAGCGGAGCACTCAATGCAGGTCTCAATCTCACGGAATGACTGCATGATTGGCGCCATCACCTGCTCAAGGCCAAACTGCTGCCCATTCCTCATGTCCAGCTTACATCCCACCACAATCACCGGGGCCTTCAACTGAATAACACGAATCAAACATCAGAACATCACAATGGGCCATCTCAATCCATCAATCGGGGACGAACCCAACCTAAGCTATGAACAATCCATAATGTGCGGCACAGCTTTACCTGTCGGGGCAGGAGCACGGGGAGCCAGAAAGAGCTGAGCCGCTCCAGCGTGGAGGGCCTGTCACAGGCGTAGGTCAGCACTACCGCGTCCGCAGCCTCGCACTCAGCAATCAGCTTCGCCTTGTGCTCCGGGGTGCAAGGCCATCTATGGTGATCAATCAGAGAGAGCCAAATACCGTAATCACAACCATCTCACGCCGATCTATTGGATCCGCGAAACGAGAACGGAAGCGCGCAATGCGGGAACCTGGATGAGGTGTCGATGATGGTGATGGGCACGCGGTCGGGGAAGTAGTCGGCAGAAATTCGTGTGGGGGGCACCACGACGGGGACGTTCTCCGGGAACTGATTGGTGGCGAGCGACATGATGAGGCTGGTCTTTCCAGAGCCCGGGTCGCCGATCACGACGACCCGCAGGCCCGACTTGCCGGCCATGCTCGCCGCCGCCGCCGTCACACCCGCCCTGGCGCGCGCCTCCTCCCCCCACTCCGGCTAGGATTTTGCGGGACCTGGGCGCTGCGGCTGTGCGGCGTGGCGTGTCAGCGGGTGGGGTCGGAAAGGTTGGATGGCTCGTTTCAGAGGTTTTGATTCCCGGTATTTTCCTATTCATTTTTTAGAATTCATCAGATCTTCATGGACTTCCAGGGCCCATCTGTTTGACTTGCTTGACCCGGTCCATGCCACCTCCTGACCTCCATTCCCCACACCGTCTGACACAGGGCCCGCGCAGTCATGGAACCGTGGGAACGTGGAAGTCCCTTCCTTGGCCGTGTATAACCCTTGACACCCCAAGAAGCAAATCAGCACTGGGGACCAAAAGTTTGTTCGAGCCGTACAGCAGCGATCACAACCTGGACCCAACAGGTCAGTGTGTGTTGCCGGTAGCGCGGAGCTGTGCCCCGCTGAACCCGGCCCCACGTCCATTCCTTGCGAGAGGCTGCTGGCCCACATGTCAGCCAAACTACTCCGATAGTATAAACGAGAAATGCTAGAGTTAGTAATGTTTTACGTACTAGTTACGTGCTGAATAGGATTAGTCTCAATCACGGCTCCACGTTGCCTAGGTCCACGTCTCCTAAACGCGATCGTAACTGCCAAGGGATTCGGTAAACTTAGACGCCGCGCCGCCGCCACGATCGGGAGTCCAGTTCTCGCCGTTGCAAACATCGCCATCCCAATTGCGCCTCCGGCCGGATGATTAACGTCGCGCCGCCATCTCCAGCCCGATGATTGACGCCGCGCTGCCGCCTAATGACCCATCGAAGCCTCCTAACAAACCGAGATGACGATGGCTGCAGCGACGCCGCCTAGCACGCCCCGATGATGGCTTAGCAAAAATCGGCGAATGTTGCACTGCGATGGCTTTTTTGGTCGTGGCGAGCGGCAAGAACCCCAGGCGGCTTCACCGTCGTGCATGAACGGCACCATGCATGCTGCTTGGCAAGCGTGCATGTAAAGGTATGTAAGTTGCGTTCGTTGGAGCTTCATGCGTCATGTAGCAATCAAGGAGCTGAACAAGGCTAATGTTCAGACGGTGGGGTTATCATGCTAACAATGCTCATTGTACGAAATTAACAAATTGAACTTGGTGCATCGCTTTCAGATAATAAGCTAATAGCAGGACACTTTTTCTGCTCTGTTGTCCTTGCAACTCTGGTTGCGCTTGCAATCTTCTGTAAAAGCAGCTTCAAGTGATGAATTAAGGAGAAATTTGCTCGGGACACTGTAAAGCTTACGAAGTACAATGGAAAAAATGTCTAGAAAGTACTCTATGTTTCAGCACTAAGCGGAGAGTGCGCTTCAGTCACTCAACGTCATAGACTTACAAGAATAAAATGGAAATTTAACTCTTTCATGTACAATCCATGATTAGCTAACAGGAGAGATATCTAGCCCTGATACGTTGGAGTGGTGTGCCCTTCACCAAAGTAGAATTGTGCAGAAGGTGGCAGTGTAACTGAACGTTGTTGTACTCCAAGCAACAGACTTGTAAATCCGCCATGAATTGGAGGAGCAACCAGTGAAGAATGTGCATAAGGTATAGCAGGTACTGCAGGTTGAGTTAAATCGTCAGTTGCGGCACTTATGTTTGATCCCACTTCCTCCCTTCCCGACCGCGTCGCGACGACGACGCGACTTCCGTCGCGAGCGCACGCGCTTGAATGAGAGTTTCCGGGACCGAGGCGTGCGTCGCGTCGTGTGGCCGATCGATGGGGATCCGCGAGACGCGAGACGCCGTGAGGAGGCTCCATGACTTGCATGCGCATATGTTGCGTGCACATCCGCTTGCCAAGGGACCAGAATTATGAGACCAGGTCTCATGTACGTGGGATTGAGACCCTTTTCTCAAACTGAACCATGTATTTTATTTTCTTTCTTATTTTTTATCTGTAACTTTCTCATTGGTTCTTTTGATAACTGCCGCCACGTGTCATGCTGTGAATAGAGTCTCAATCCCATATGCATGAGACAGGGACTCATCTCATATAATCCGCTTCCCTTGCGAAGGTGACAAATTAAGCAGGAGTAGGCAGGTAGAGCTATTGGGGAGTGGTCGTCCTAGAATGATATGAACACCACGCCGTGATATCCGTGCAACTAAATATTAGTAGTTGATGAATTAGTAAGAAAATATTAAAGATTAATTGGTGATTTGGTTCAATATTTGTTAGTATAGGTGATTAATCAAATGTTGAGGGGGCCAAGGCCCCCATATTGGTCTTAAAGAACCTCCGTTAGTGATGTTGATTGACCTCTGCTTTCTAGCAAGTCTTTTTGGTTGTTCCTTATTTGATCTGCTGCAATAGTAATCAAATTCATGCATCCATAACAACCTGCGTGCACTGATAGTTATTTCTTATGTTCAGAGCTGTCTCAGTTCCCAGTATTCTTCCATAGGTCAAAGATGTCTAGCTCAAGTGCTCAAGTTTATCGTTTCGTCGGAGCAAGCAAATCCCAAATTTTGATGTATTCTATACAGAGGACATATCAAGTGCACAAAGAATATTTAGTATACATGTAAACAAATTTTTTAGACCGTAAGATCTAATCTTGATGGTCTGAAATATTGAAAGTTTGGAAAGTCTCGATCATAATTTTAGCAACCATAAAACCAGATTGTGTTTCCAAAAACAATTACTTCATCAATGGAAATTCCGGCCCATGATTTTAGACGTTTAGATGCAATCCAATGACTCTCAATGAGTTTGTACACTTGTGCACCAAATACTTCTTGTGCATGATATGTCATCCTATATACATGTCAGAGGGACGAGCGCACGTCCATCCGGCATCGAACGGCTCCCGCTTCTTTGCAGCTCTTCGACGACGCGTGCGGCGGCCCAACAAAGAATTCCCGGCCCATCTTCTCTCGTTCCTCCTTTTCCAACTCCAAGTCAACGTCGTCGAGTAGCTGCCGCCGCACTCGCCTGCGCTGCGCGCTCAAGCCTCCGGGGCACCGACGAACGTGAGTCTCCACCGGCGTTGCCGCGTTATGTGGGAGGGCCATCATGCCAACGACGAGGCTAGCCCGGGTCCTCAGCAGCCACGGCAAGCCGCCGGTGGCCACCGCGAGCTGCTCCGAGGAGCTTGTGTTCGGCGGCCACGGCGAGGTGCTCTGGAGGACCCTGCGTTTGGTGCAGTGGCGGAGCCAGCGTCACAATGAAGCGGGGGCCAACTAGAGAGCACTCCGCCGTCACAAGACTCTCCACTTCTCCTCGAGGTCGACAGAATATTTGTTGCTCCTGCAATAGCTTGCATGCCTAGCGAAAGATGGAATTTCCTGTATGTTGTGTTGCCTGGCCGCTCAATTTTGTAATGCATGCATGCAATAAGCAAAGAAATTGCACTGAGCAAGGGGGGGCCAGGGCCCCGGCTGGCCCTCTCCTGGCTCCGCCAGTGGTTTGGTGGCCACGAGACCACCTATGATTGATCTGGTACAATTGGAAGACGCATTGCAAATGCCAGATGAATGTTCAGTGCTTCTCAACTTGGCTCAATCTGAAGCATTAGGGCCCTTTTGGAATGCAAGATTTTCACAGGAATTGTACAGGAATTTCACAGGAATCAGTTGACTGTTCACAGGAAAAACGCAGGAATAGGAAAAAATCCCGCATTCTAAAGGGTAATTGCACTATTCAGGTAAGTGTTATGGCAGGTTCGGCTACGGCCGTAGATGGCGACGCAGCAGCCCTCAAGCGTGCTGGGGGACCGGGTATCATCATGGCCGCCCAGCGCGGGCTCCTCGAGAGCAGCTCGCCGTGGCCACCGGACAATCGGAAGATTTCGGGCGGCGGCTGCTGAGGACGCCTAGTCTTCGACGAACCCGGACCAGCCTCGTCGGCACGCCGGCAGCTGCTCGTCGGCGTTGATTTGGAGCTGAAATCCGCGGAAACGAACGAGTCAAGAGACTGACTAGAACGAACGATGGAACGAACACGGGCTGAATTTCTTGTTGGGCCGCGCACAGCCGGTCAAACCAGAGCAATGAGAGCTGAGCCGTTGGATGCTAGATGGACGGGCGCTCGTCCCTCTAACGAGCGTCAGACGATCTGGTTCTAACTTGCATGGGATGGTTGGCCGCACTGCATGCATCCCGCATGCCATGCACATGCAGACGTCCTTTCTTGTCTGCTTCTATTTTCCTTACTCCTACGTCTCTCTTTGCTTGGCCATCAGTTGCATGTCCTTCGGTTCTTGCCCCCGTGCCCCAAAATTTGCGGTAGGATGCACAATCACATCACTTGTGTAGAAAGTGCATCCGCATAACAAGCATAGAGTGGACACAGTAGTATGATCGAGTGAGCTGCACAAATTGAACTGAATTGAATGTGCTTCCCCGTGCTGGCTAAAACATTGAATTGCTTTACATAGCACATTTCTATTTTAACGAAAAGAATTCGAACCGTTTCCCATGTGTCAAGCCTCGTCTCGGCCGTCTGACGTCAGCACGAGAAAGAAGAACAGAGAAAAGCCAAGTTCGTGCACGCTCTTCAGCACCCATTTGCACGCACATCAGACAACCCGCGAACCGATAAGCGTCCATGCCCATATCGTTGGCGACCTCGTGCCACTTGCTGCACTGGTAGTGGTAGGTAGGAGTTCAGCTCGACCGGTGTTCATTACTCCAAGCAGAGCACGTCAAGCAAAGACCACGGCGCTCGTTCCGTCTCGACCTTCCCAACAGTCCCAACTCCCAAGCACGATCGCATGAAGCCGGCATGTTTCCTGAGACGATTACGCACTGCAGATTTACTAATTCTTATACCAAAAATCTTCAGCAAAGTTATATGTGTACCCGCCATGCGTCCGGGCTGCCAAGCACACGCGTCGCCCATCGCAAGGGTCTGCCATCCCCGGTGCAGTTCAAACCGCGATTTTCTAAAGACGATGGCACAGGGGAGGCTTTGTTTTTAGCAGAAGCGGAGGGGCTTTAGCGCTTTGGTGCTTTGCTTTCTTCCCCACCCGGCCACCCGATTTAGCGAGAGCGCGCTCTTTCCTTTCCGACCTTATTATTGCTTAGCAAAAGAGACAGCGTCCCCGCGCTACTTTCTTTCTCTTCCTCGCTAAGCAACGACCGGGGTTAGCAGCTGCGCCCTGCAGGGAAAAAGCGAGGAAGTGGAGGCCGCAGGATAAGAAGCAGCAGAGCTGGGCTGAGGGAGACAGAGATCCTGCTAGATCATATCTACGTATCCCTGTGTCTCCTGTGTGACAGAGAGAACGAGAGGAGAGTCGAGGATGACTGGGAGCAGGCAGCTTCTGCTTCTTCTCTTGGGCTTCCATCTGCTCGCCTGCCTTCCTTTTGCAGGTACGTCTTCTCTTAGCTCCTGTCCGTTAGCCTGAGCTCTGCTCTTGCCGAAGCACTCGAGTAGTGAGTCTCTTCCTTTTCCTTGTTTTCGAAATTTACGCTGAACCTGGTATTCTAAAAAAATTTAAGCTGAACCTCAATACTTTTGGTTTCGATTTCGAGTGACAAAATTCTTGCCATGGATTACAAACTAGTAGCAGACACGTTCCAAGCTGTTCAGCTGAATCTCCTCGTGTGCTTCACCTTCGTCTTTCACCTCGTCAAGCTACTGGTTCTCTGGATTCCTCCAAAATGGTTTTTCTTCGTTGTCCGCATTGGCTGATAGTGAAAGGAACAAATACCCCCGTGTAGAACAGAACAGCGACTGCATTTGCTGGAGCTTTCCGAACCATACACAATGTTGATTGATATCCTCGTGTCGACATGGGCGCACGGCACATTCTAAGGTCGCCATGCCATCACGCGACGCTGACATTTAGCGTTGTGCACTGACACGGTGACACCTACATCTAACTGAATACTACAAGTTTGCCAATTTGTCTGATGCTAGTAACTTTCGATTTTTTTTTGCCTGATGCTTAATTAGTGCATTTTGGATTTTGACATGTTTAGGTAGGACTTCACTTTTGAGTTTCGACATGTGAAGTTTGAAATTTGAGCCTGGCTTGGTCAAATTTGCTGCGAACTTTAACACTACTTGTCGTGCCTGCAGCGCCACAGTCCTTCATCGGCATCAACTACGGCGACGTGGCGGACAACCTGCCGCCGCCGTCGTCCACGGCGCGCCTCATCAAGTCGACGACCATCTCCAAGGTGCGCCTCTACGGGACCGACCCGGCCGTCGTCTCCGCGTTCGCCGGCACGGGCATCTCGCTCCTCCTCGGCGCCGCCAACAGCGACATCCCCAACCTGGCGTCGTCGCCCGCCGCGGCCGCGGCCTGGGTCGCCGCGCACGTCCCGTCGGGGCCCTCGGCCCCGCCCATCGCCGCCGTCTCCGTAGGCAACGAGGTCCTCTTCGCCGACGACGCGACGCTCGCCGCGCAGCTGGTCCCGGCCATGCAGAACCTCTACGACGCGCTGCCGCCCAACTCGAGCGTCAAGGTGTCCACCGTAAACGCCATGGACGTGCTCGCGTCGTCCGACCCGCCGTCGTCGGGCGCGTTCAAGCCGGACCTGTCCGCGGCGCTGGACCCGCTCCTCGCGTTCCTGAGCAAGACGGGCTCGCCGTTCCTGATCAACCCGTACCCGTACTTCGCGTACCTGAGCGACCCGCGGCCGGAGACGCTGGCCTTCTGCCTGTTCCAGCCCACCGCGGCGGGGCGGCCCGACGCGGGCTCCGGGCTCACGTACGCCAACATGTTCGACGCGATGCTGGACGCCGTGCGCGCCGCGCTGGACGCCAAGGGGTACAAGGACGTGGAGATCGTGGTGGCGGAGACGGGGTGGCCGCACAAGGGCGACGCCGACGAGCCGGGGGCCACGCCGGAGAACGCGCGGGCCTACGTGTCCGGGCTCGTGGACCACCTCCGGTCCATGTCCGGCACGCCGCGGGTGCCCGGCAAGTCCGTGGACACGTACCTGTTCGCCGTGTACGACGAGGACCTCAAGCCCGGCAAGGGGTCCGAGAAGTACTTCGGGCTTTTCCAGACCAGCCTCACCGAGACGTACACGACGGGGCTGCTCAGGAACGGCACCGCCGGGTTGGGGCCGGCCGTGGCGCCGGCGGCGGCGCCGACGACATCGGTCCGGCCGGCGCCGGCGCTGGCAACCCCGGCGCCAGGGCAGCAGCAGCAGGTACTGTCACGTTAATTACAACATGCTGTCTGCTTCTTTTTGCCTTGGTTTATGTTAGATTTAGTTCTTCTGAACATTTGAGTTATTCTGTTCATTGATGCAGGTGACACCGGCGACCCCTTCTGCGGTGTGCACGCCAGGGACGGGGACGGCGAAGGGGACAGGCACTATTTGCTCTCATCCTAGTGCTGCTCAAACGTCTCGCACTTTGGCCGTGCTCCCTATCGTTGCTGGTTTCTGGTTCGTAGCTTTGCAGGTGTTAATATGACATTTTTCTTTAGACTTTTTTCGGGCCAGTGTATTGAGGAACCTTTTGTGTTCCTTTCCTTTTTCTCTACTCTTTTCTTTGGCGATGAAATTCAGTTGCTACTGTCCAAGTATTGCGTCAAAGATCTGGCCAAGTAGAAATGAGCATAATAGCTTTTCAAAATTGGCATGAATTCAAGGTTGAAACCGTTGAGCTGAATATGCAAAAGAAAAATCGTGCCAATTGCCTAAGAATCAGCCAAAATTTATGCAAGATATGGTCAACCACGCCTTGAGCTTGTTCCAACACCAATCATGAATGACACTCGGCATTCCCAGTGCATCCTTATAAATATACTCAATATCTATGAACCAGCCCTAAAAAGCCGTTAAAATACATGTACCAGCCCTCGATGGTAAAAGAAAAAAAAAGGAGGAAAAGAAACAAATAAAAAAGGCCCACGTCGCGTCTTCCGGCCCAACAAAACACCCAACAGATGGCAACACAAACTGCGCGCCGCCTGCTAGGTCTGAAAATTCTATTAGCATCGATCAGAATCAGCATGTTTTTGCAAAAAGTTCTGAAAGTTAACCACGAAAACAACTATTCAAAAAGGACAAGACTGATGTAACTGAAGGAGATGACGGGCTACTGAGGCCCAACCAAGTTGGATATCAAGGTGAACCATAGTAGTAATTCTAAATAAGGGAAAGGCTTTGGAGCCTTTTAAATGAATTAGCGCTTTGGTGTTAGGTTAAAGAAACACAATAATCTCGTTAATTTTCAAGACATTTGAAACTGGTGCTTGCTTGGCATCACAATATATAGTGTTCGGACGCTATTGAGAATCTGAATCCTTTTATCGAAAAGGTGACACAGAACCGAAGAGGTTGCAGAACAGAGGAATTTGCGGCTTCACCAGTACGCCGCCCATTTAGAAGGCAAATTTAAACAGCAAACAACACTGCTGATCATACACCATAATACACAATCAAAGGAACGTGCGTGCACTTTTATTCATCAAGGGACACTAACAACTGAAACGAAATACATCTGTTGGCCGCCAGCAGCAACAATGAAAAGAAAACAAAGGAATCAACGGCAGGGAGAGGCGCCACCGATCATCACGAACAACAAGAACATGAAACATGCATGGCGAAGCCACTTCACACACATCAAAAGCAAAGCAAATCGGGCCCGGCCGCCTGCCGGGGAGGCGTGCACGCCCATGAGGTCCGTTGATTAATTACTTCAACCGCGCGCGCATCTGCTGAGGCAAGCGTCGAGGCAGCTCAACACATCGTCGTAGTGGCTGGAGCAATACCCACACTCGTTAGCATCAACGCAGTCCTTACATCTGGTCAGAGCATCTCCGGAATAGGACGACAGGCACCGGTCGGAAAGATCGGCAACGGCCACCGGAGCAGCCATTAGCAGCTGTCCGATGAATAGGGCCAGTACGAAAACGGCGGCCGTTTTCAGCCCGGCGTTGGAGGCGGCCATTGTTGGACAAGAGCAGCTTGCTAGCTACTAGTAGTAGGAGTACCAAGGTGGATGGTTTGTTTAGCTCTTTGATTTGGCACAAGAGCGGTGCGGCGGTCCTATTTGTAGGGTGCGAGCGGCCGGGGATATCGTTTATAATTGGAAGCAACTCGTTCATATTTTCAGCAGGGCGGGCACTTGCATTTTAGGGTCACGTGTACTCGGCGCTTTGTATATGACTGAACAATAGTATAATGTTAAGCGTAGTTGGCTTTACACCACTTCTTTAATTCCCCAAAGAGGGTAGGAACTAACGTGAAGATGCTGCGCAGTCCTAAAGAAGAATACCCTTGTTCAGAGTTAAGCTTTTTCTTTGCCCTTGCTCAGAGTAGTAGTATACAAGAAGAACACGCTGCGCAGCCCTAAAGATTCCTCAATATATAGAAAAGCTCGATCATGTATCACGTGCCGTACAATGAACCTCGCCTCGGTTTACAATTTGGAGTAAACGCCATAGGGTCAATATATGATTTTATCGAGAGCATGAGACAGTTCAGTTACAATTTTGTAGGACTAATTAAGAGCCAGTTACCAATATATCGATACCACGATGTAATGAATCATGTCCTTATGATGAATGCACGTAAGAGCGAATTTTTTAATATTTAACGGCTTTTTTGCTTTCAGTGGTAGGCGACGCTCCCGTCGACAGCAAGGCATCAGTGGCGACTTCGTCGATCTCGAGGACTTGCTGGCTCAGTCTTCGAAGATGTTTATAGAGGTAGTGTTTGAATACGTGTGTTCATAACAGTGAGTATGCATGCGTTGTAAGTGTCTGAGTTGTACTGTGTAATAGAAAAAAATAATAGTAAATGAAGCAAGCTACCGTGTCGAAGATTGAGAACTTTATAGCGTGTCATATAATTGAAGGGGACTCAGGGATTGCGGACACTTGTACAGAGACACGAGGGTGGAGACAGGGAAGCCGCAGCTGAGCTGACTATGACACGCTCATGTTTTAATTAAAATGGGTCCTAAATTTAACTTCTATATAAATGGGTGGCCTACTTGTCAAGCCACCAATTCCCCTTTTTTTCCTTCCGTGTCACCTTTCACCTTTTTTATTAGTTGCGAAAACGGCCTGTAGCCGCAGAGCGAGCTCAAACGGAGCAGCTTTTTTTTTTTAGATTACACAGTACAACTCAGACACTCACAACGCACGCAAATTCACCCCTATAAATACACGTACGCAAACCCTACTCCTATGAGCATCTTCGAAGACTGAGCCGGCAAATCTAGAGATACGAAGTCACCACTAGCGCCTCGCTGTCGACGGGAGCGTCGCCTACCACTGAAAGCACAAATGCCGTTAAATCCTTGAAAATTCGCTCCCATAGGGAGTCGAACCCAGGACCTGAGAGGTGTTACTCAGACGCCTTAACCACTAGGCCAAGACCACTTTCACTCAAACGGAGCAGCTGAAGCAGGCAAAGGAGGATTATGCAGCCGACGTGAAGGAGTGGTGGGCCGCTTCAAACGTGTGTGTCCAAATGGGCCATAATAAGGTTTCAAAGATAGACAGGTCTGCCTTCCAGCCTGGCAAACGAATCGTCCCATTTCAAATTAGTGTTTTCCTTTTGTTTTTGAATACGTACAACGTTTCAAGACCAAATTCCGATGCCTAGGTTATATCTCCACCATACGTGGAAATGTGACTAACCATCGAAACATCTAATCGTTTAAATGGTTGAAGATTGATCAGCAGATCTTACTCACGGATGGAAAACTGGACAATCCATATGCAAAAAACTTGGCACGTTTTTGCATCGACCAGAACACAGCACGTTTTTGCAATATTTTCAGGAAATCAAATGTCAAAATAGGACGAGAGACATGCTTTGAAGGAGATGACCTCTCCTGAGGATCAGCACAACTGGATATTAAAAGGAAAAAGAACAGCAACGAATGCCAGTTTCAAGAACAATCAGCCGAAAAGATGTGCAAACAAAGCAATCATCCATATCCATGTAATATGAGATTCACGTCATGAAAGAATGGCCAGCTAAAGAAGTAAAAAAGTAGTTTTGACTTGGCACGCAAATACACCGACCAAAAGGAACGATGCGTAAACAAAACAAAGATATCACGCACTGAGAAAGGACAACAGAAACAACAATGGCAGACCACGTCTACTGCTCCAGCAGAGACCAAAACCTGCTACAACTACAACTCTCAACATACCTCGCGTCTTAAAACAATGCACAGGTATCGTCAAACAAACACACAGAGAATAGCAGCTGTCATGGAGTTACGCTCCCGAGTGTGAAACTGGTGACGTGATGAATTGCCCGTCCTTGAAATTGTGGATGTACTGCTGAGGCAAAGAATGCTCAACCTGTCACATAAGAGCTGAAGTTAGGTACAAAGCGTTCTACACATTTAATTACAGTTTCAGGGATATGTAGGTACATCCTTATTTTGGCACTGTTGAAACATAGTATGTCAACTTGAGTTACCAACTCAAAAAATGACAGAATTTACACTTGTGCTAGTAAAATAAAAGATAAAAGTTTGACATAAAAAAGTTAATAACATGGCCCCGGTAAATGCTGTTCACATCTCACATGAGAAAAAGGAAACACATTCTAGCGTCTTAAACATTGCATCTAAAACAAACTTTCTAAGTCCAATCAGGATGTGGCAAGGAGCAGATAATAACAATTAGGAGGTCATGCACTCTGTTTCTATTCAATTAGGAAGTCACGATAATACACTACCAGTTTTCATATATCTCAATCATCTGAGCCTAAAAGCTATACAAAATGTAACACAGTGCTATACACGAAAAGGTCATATGCAAGGAGCAGATCTTACCCAATCACCATCAGTGACACCACTTGGAACCATCACATTGATTTCACTAGATTTTGCGGAAGTAATTGAAGCCCCCAGTGAATCTTTGCTTAAGTATAATTGACATCCAGATGTGTTGTCTATTGATATTGTTGGTGCTGTGCCCTGAGATTGAGAAACAAGGAGGTCAGTCTTTTTTATTACAACAACAACAACATAGTCTCTTTTATTACAATGCAAGTAGAAAAAAAGAAGATAATGAATGGATGTCAGTTATACTAGAGAGAGAAGAAAAACTACGTAGATAATCTTAGCCCTGTTGAAATCTGTAAACAAAGCAAACCTAAAAGAAGACGATAATTTATAGCCAAGGATTTTTTTTTTAAAAAAAAACATTTGAGTGATCTGGTCGGAAGGATTTGCTGGAGAACAGAAATTATTGCATCATAATTCGATTTAGGGGTTAGCTGATGGCAGACACACCATCACCAACAGTTTGAATTTATATAGTATCATGAAGATAACAACATAGAATTAAGATAATAATGTGGAACAATGCACATAAACCAATGTGGAAAAAAAATCCTAGATTATGAGAAGAATTCAACAACAGAGCACTACCAGGGACATTAACAAGAAAAACAGATATTAATAAATAAGTGTTACGTATATAACTATAAACATTGTAAAAACCATCAAATACCTGACATTGGACCTCAACACCGTTGCAGTTGACAACCTCAAAAGCTGCTACAACATCCTGAAATACATAGTAGCTAAATTTATTGTTGCCACAACAATTAGCTGAGTACATCTTGCCCCCAAACAGTTTATACTAACCTTGAAAACAATTCCAACTTTAGTGCATTTGTCCACAGTGATATTGTTAACCTTGCCTGCAAAAGGTTTAAATTTGTTGGGATCAAACGAGAAGAGTGTACATCCAAACTAAGATCCATATTACCATTTACTTGAAGGACGGAATCCTTGCACCCATACACATAGACAGATTGTTTGGAATCACAATCGTCAATTGCAAGGGTCTTCTTACTGAGCTGATTCTCGACCACCCATCTGCCATTATTCACACAGGATCAAACACATTAACACGAGGATCATATGGTATCACATTATTATATCAAGGGTAACAGAAGTTGGAATGGAGTCTTGTGCTGTTTCTGTCTGGGTTAGCGTAGTCCTTTGCCACCTTTTTATCATGTATTGAAATATTTACAGATGCCATAATCATTCTAGAATATTAGACATGCACAACTGCCGCTTGCTTGTTGAGCAGGCTGAACGCAAATGCCCAAACTGGCTGAACTTCATGATTAACCCATTTCATCCCAACACAGAATAAAATCGGATGATAAATAGGATGTTGGGTGGGCTGGATGTGCCATGCAAATTGAGGACGTATGAGGTGAACAGGAACTAAGAGAGCTATTTGTCTACTCTACCGATTACCGAACCCTTCTTCATAATTGGTCACCCTTACGTCATCTCGTTTCATCCTAATATCCTTGAACAAATAAATCAGCTAATGGAGTCACTAAACACGTCTGAAAACGAGCGACTCAATTTTAGCACCCCGTCCAGGTTCCTAATCCCTGGTTATTAGTTAAGGCCCAATGTCCCAATGGTGGACTTGGTGCACATTTTGTGCCAGCCCGCTAGAGAAACAAAGAAAACAAAACTATGGTCACCCAAATATTCAACATGATTTAGCTCGTTGGCGCTTGTACAGGCTACAAACCTTCAAACCTATAGTATAGTATACCAGAAGACCAACTGCTCAATGTCTAGGATAATATAATGCCACTAAAGAACCAGAGATAAACTCACTTGCGTCCCATCTGAAGCTCCAGTTTTGGGGGTCCAGACTTGAACGAGAAGGATCCTGCACGGGGAGTCTTTTCAGGTGCTGGAGCAGGAGCGGTGGCAGTGCTGCTGACAACTCCGCTTCTATCAGCACGGTTTTTAGTTTTCATGTCATCGGTAACTTTTCTCAACCCTGCTCAAAAAACAAACAATAATGTCCTTAAGTATGTACGTTATGCAGCTCTGCAAGTAAAGTGCAAATCCTGAAATGCTAGAAATAATATGTGTTTCCATCTACCTGCAGTCACTGGTTTTGAACTAATCTCTTGGAAAACAGCTGACATTCCTTTTTTAGGCTGCGAAGATTCCGCAGACTTCTCTGTGCTAAAAAGAGGTGCTGAAGGAGGAGCTGGTGGAGGGGGAGCCTTAACCGCTGGTGCTTTAGGTGTTGGAGCAGCAGCCTTTGGCTGGGAAACACCTCCAGCGGGACCCCACACAGGACCGAGAGGGTAATATTTCTTAACATAATCTCTCAAACCAGGCATGTATAGATCCTTCAGAGCTTTAGCCCACTCAACATGATCAGGATCTTTATTCCTGTACTCCACAAGAACCTACACGGAGGAAACATTGTACATGCCTCATTGAACAACAAAGTATGAAATGCAATTGCTTCGAACAAAATTTTCGAGATGAAAGTCGCTAAGAACACTCATACCATTGCAAATAACTTAGTCAGTAAATGCAGTATACGAGTGAAATTCAAGGCCACAATTGCCTGTCGCAGAGCTAAATATTGAAAGGATATAGTCGTCTTTTACATTCGCTTTTGACTTTTGGTAGTCTTCGAGACACATTTTTGTAATTCCTTTACATCAATATACGCAAAAAAATATTACGGATGCAGTCCTAAGGACAAATCTAGTAGTAGCATAAATTTTCGAAGAGCCAATCATGTTATATTAATGATCGATGGCTCTGATTCTAGAAAGTCAAGTAAAAGAGAATGGACTGAGTGACATGTTAGTAAACTTGCACATAGGTTTTCAGAAAGGCATGTTTAGTACTGTGTTTATTTGCAGTAGTAGATAGGAATTTTTCAAGAATAAACACTTGATAATTCCATATCTCATATCGCTGGAAATACTTTGTTTTCCTTAAACACTTGTTCCAGAAAGAAGAAATATTGCCCATCGACACAATACAAGAGAAAGCGAGGACATGGGTACTACAGAAGAGTGATGGGCCTAAGGCTCCGTTTGGATGTAGACATTGGAGGCTTTGGCATTGAATTCAGATCAATACCAAATCAGAGGAGGCATTGCATTGAGCTCAATGCCAAAGCGATTGTTTGGATGTAAATAGAATTGGAAGATGAAATTAGGAATTCAGACTGCTCCCCATCAGCTTATCCACTCGGCCACTCCTCTCTCGATCTCTTCTCTCTCTCTTCAATCCCCGCTGCTCTATCTCTTCAATCTCTCTTCAATCTCGCATCGGGCTGCTGTCTAGAAGCGAGGTGGCCATGGAGGCGCGCGGTGAGCGGGGCGACGGCGGCGTGCGGCGAGCTAACCAGGGCGAGCGCGCGACGAGCGGGGCGACGGCGGTGCGCGACGAGCTGACCATAGCGGCGTGCGGTGACCAGGCACCCTCGCCGACGCCCGGCCGCCCTCCCCACTGTTGGTGCCCTCTCTCGACGCCGCCGTTGCCGCCTTGTCCGCCTCCGACCCCCGCTGGCAGGTGCAGCCAGTGGACGAGGTCGCGTGACGGGAGGAAGAGGAGGAGGGATGCCGGACGGGAGGAAGAAGAGGAGCAGGAGGGATGCCGGACCGGAGGAAGAGAAGGAGGGATGCCGGGCGGGAGGAAGAGGAGGTTCAGCGGCGCTGCCTGGCGGGGTCTCGACGCGACGGGAGGAGGAGAAATCGCGATTCGTCCCAATACGGAGGTGGGAGGCTCGGTTTTGACGAAGAGTTGTTTTAGCTGTGTTTCGATTCCACGGTATTGGTTCCCAATACCAATTCTGAATTCCACTTACATCCAAACAGTGGCATTCACTGGATCCAATACCAATTCCCAATTCCGAGCTCCAATATCTACATCCAAACGGGGTGTAATATTTATGTGAGAATATTCTGTTCTCTCCCAGAGTTTTTATTTCCTTTCCCTGTCGGTAGCCTCTCAGGGCTACTAGCGCCTAGCTGTAAAAGTTCCAAATTTTGCTTTACTAAATGAACTAGGAACATTATGAGCCCGTTTCATTCTAAAAAAGGAAAGATTGCCCGCAACGATATTCCAATACTCACTGTCATTTAGTATGTAATGAAACTGCAACTAGTTCCATTTATCACAAAGAATATTGTTTCGTCACCTAGTATCAAAAGGAGATGCTACACTTTACGTCAAATAAAAAAAAGGGGGGGAGGGGGGATGCTAAATCCATTGTCATTTTTTTACTTGAACCTTGATGAAAAATGGAGATTTCAGTATATGTTGTCATTATGTCCTATGAATCAATAATAAAACCTTCTGAAAGAAACAAGCATGATGCACTGCATTTTTTCCCCAGAAATACGCATTTAATAGCAACTGTATGCAAAGATGTCCAAGATAGAAGAGCAGAAGCTATAAATTGGTCACACGAAAAGCATACCTTGTTATTATAGAACTCAGCCATCTGCCAGCTTTCCTCAACATGTGCCGTTGGGAAGCTCATGCCTTCAATACGAGGACGAAGAGAAATAAATCAGCAACACATCTTCTATAAAATTGAGAAAACTACAAAACAACATGCAAAGGGACAAGTTCACTAACCGCAATCCTTTCCTAAGAATGCAACCCAAGCCAAGGCAGCAAGGCTGTCAGAAACACTCTTTAAATGATTGAAATAGTCGGGTCTCCTTCCTTCTGTCATTGCGGTTGCTTTTGTAATAACATCATTGAGAGGCTTAAAGAAATCTTGTGCATCAGCCATTGATGCAGGTTTCTGCACAATAAAAAGGTAAGTTCAGTAATTCATGTAACATGAAAAAAATGCACTCTTTAGATCCAGCAATGCCTGTATAACTTGTAACATGTACGAAAGCAATCCTACAACTTACTATTGTCATAGAAACCATAACGACGTACTGATCTTAGCGAGCCCACAACCCTTGATCAACAGAATCTGAATTTACTAAATGTGCGTCCGTATCTCAGCTCAACAAGTCATTCGACCGCATTTTCACGCATCGGATCAGCAAAATCACCCCGAGATCTACGCGTGCAGCACAAGCAAACCAACCAGATCGAGTGAGAAGGAAAGCGCGCCCGTACGGTACCTGGAGCTGCTTGGCCTGGACGAGCAGGTCCTTGGCGACGGCGAAGGCCTCGGCGAGCACCTTGGTGGCGTCGAGCACCTTCCCGCCGATCTTCTCGGCCGCGGCCGTGAGGCGCCCAACGGCCTCCGCGACGAACTCGTCGTAGGCCACGATGGCCGGATCCGAAGCCGCCGGGACGTCGAGGTCGCGCGGCGCCGCCGATGAGAGCGAAGCGCCGGAGGCCACGGCGGCCTCCAGGCGCGCCACCGCCGCCTCGAGCCGCTCCACAAGCGCTGCCTCCATGGCTGAATCAAGCCCGCCTCCTGTTCTCGATTTCTCTGTCTTGCGTCTGTTCTCCGTCTCCGCCGTGCGTGCGCGTCTCTGGGACGCCGCTTCCAGCTGTGGCGGTTTATGGCTTTGCGTCTGTCCCTTCGAGTTTTTTTTTTTCCCTGCGGCGAACATAAAATTTTGAGATAATCAACCGTGTTGAACTACTTTTCCTGGTTTTCAAGTGCTTAAAATAAAAAAAGGCTCAAAAAGCAAGCAGCAAAAATTTACATTTGTCTCTTTTTTTTGAAAGATCAAAAATTTACGTTTGTCAATCGGTTTTGTATTTGAACATGATCACGGTATTATTTTGAGCAGAAAAATTTAACACGCCTACGTAAAAGAATTTACACTCCGAAATGTAACAGCTAGGGTGCACATGATATTTTCGCCTTTTGGAATCGATGAGCTGGTGGGTCGTTGCCGAAAGTTGAAGGCTCGAAGCTACCAAAGGCCGGCAAAGAAGAGCAGCCCCAGCTCAACAAATTCATGTTTCGTGTGGGTTATGAGCAAAGGCCGGTTGTATTTCGTGCGAAATTGTACACCGTGATAGGCTGATAGCAGTTGCCAGATGCACTCGTTTGCAGCTGTAGCCCAAGCATGTTTTACCCCTTTTTTGTATAAGATGATGAGCCAGGTACCACATCTGTTGCAGACACCTGAACCTGAGCAGTCAATGTTCTATAGCTTTTTTTTTTTTTTGAGATCACCAATGTTCTATAGCTACGCACGCAATTTATATTGGGTTCCACATTCCTTGTGGGCTCGGCTCAAACCTTGTATCTGGCCCATAGTTGCGCTCAATTTCTATGTGGCCCAAATAAAAACTGGTAACTTCCGACCGGTCTGCTGGCGGTCGCTTTCTGTCAAGGAATTCACCGAACGGGCCGAAACGGTATGCCTAGCTGTATCTAGTGCTGTACAGAACATTTCTACAAATTTTTTTTATTACACGGTAGACACTCACGCACACTCGTCGCTGATGACTAAACAAATACGAGATGTGTCACGCGTGATACTCCCTGATTATTATTTTTTTTTAGATGGATGCTCCAAGATTTCTGGTTTGCCATGTTGCGTATAGACTTCCATGCATAGGACGACTCAAGTCTACCATTTGTTCAATCAATAATAGTACACATGAACACCAGATAGTCTGATCTCTGAATTTAGGGTGTCTGAGCTGGCATGATGGAAGCTCGATTTCTGAATGTAGGGTAAACTTGAGCTACCTAGAGTTGAACTACGAGCACATTGACAGGTGCACGTAACATTAAGAGTGATTATTAATGCATTGCCATGTTGGAGTGACTTCTCCGAAGACAGAAGTGCGATCACTAGATCGGGCTGTGTACTGCCCGAAGTCTCGAACAAGCAAGCAAGGCTGTGCTCCAGGCAACAAGCCAACGTCTGACGCTGACGCGGCCTTGGAAACCTTGGCTGTTTGCGCTGGCTTTTCAACAGCGCAGCGCGCACGTTTCTGAAACCCGGGCTACGGGACAAGCCACGGCGAGGACCATCCCCAAGCCTCACGGAACCGGTGATCATTCAGTCTGTCCACGCCCCTATAGATAGATCAAGCAACGTTACACATCGGATCTGGAAAACGGCCGGCGGAACGAAAAAAAGAAGACAAAGTTTTAGGCGTGGCGCGGTGCTCATACTACACGACACTCGACAGATGTAAGGAACGCGACGTCCCGGTGTGGTGTTCGTTCAAACCAGTCGTGGTCCGCGGCAACGGCGCGTCGCCATCGGTACACATCGATCGCCGTCGGACGCCACCGAAAATCCACGCGGCCCATGCAGCTTTCGGCCGCGAAAGCGCGCTGCCCCGGCGACTTGCCTGCCCTGCCCTGCCCGCCTTTGCCGAGCCGAGCCGCACGGCGGCGCGACGGCAGCTAGCCGAGGAGAGGTCTGAACACGACTGCCAACTTTGTCGCGCGCGCGATCCAGGAGTGATCGCCGAAGTTGTTGGGGACCGGTCAAATCTCAGCGAGCGAGCGAGTGGCGGCATGCACATCCCGGACAGGGACGCGCGCATGGGCATGGCCCAGGCCGACGACGCCGCGCGCTTGAGAGATTTGTGTGCGCGCGCGCGCACGAGCGTCGACGTCGCGCCAGCCGGGTTGGTGACGACGTCGGCGACGGCGACGCCCGCCCGCACGCACTGCTGCGGTGGGGGGCCGGGTGTGAAGGCGCCGTTTGACCACGGTGCAGCAGCTTCAGGCTTTCGGCCGGTGGATTTGCTTCCGTCCGCGGGACTGGCAGCTCGTTCGTTCGTTGGTGCGCTCTCTTTTCGCCTCCCCTCTTCGTGTCACTTTTTCCAGCAGGTGGTGGTAACGAGCTGCTGCGGGTCCTGGTCATTCCTGACGCATCGAAGCAGAATATGCATGCAAAGCACTCGCCGTCCCCATCCATCATTCTTTGCCAGTTTTGGAGGGAAAAGAAAGAAAGCAATCGTGCCAAACCTACGCGATCACGAACTGACTCAATCTTCTACCGAGCGGTAAACTTGCGAGGTTGGTAAAGACCAAATCATGGTGCTCCTCCTTCCCTTTCCCGGCGAGTTCGTAGGGGCCGCGCACGCACGCTTCCCCAGCCGATCGAGCGCGCTCGAGATTCACGTCCCGACAGCGCAGGCGCTTAAAAAAACGGCACTATGGCCCCGTTTGGATCACTTTAGAGGGTGTTGTAGCAGTCACATCAAAGATACCTGCACGATTTATGTGTACTATACAAAGTCAAATTACAAAACTAAGTCCAGGACCCCCCTCTATTTCGCGAGACGAACGTAATGAGGGTAATTAAGCGGCGATTAGACGATGATTACTGTAGCATCACTGTGTCAAAACATTGATTAATTAGGCTCGTTAGATTCGTCTCAAAAAATAACGTCCGTCTGCAGAAAGGTTTTGCAATTAAATTTTATTTAGTACTCTTAAATAGTAAGATTCTTTTTACTTTAAAGGGGTATAAAGTTTAAAGGACACTTTAGAGAGTGAACCAAACGGGGCCTATGTTGACCGGGATTGATGTCCGGCGTACGTACTCCTACGTAATTTGGCCCTCAAAAAGTCGCGGCACAATCATTTTCAGGCCCCCGCACCACGTCATCGGTGATGGCCTTGCACGTGTAAAAACGACTAGATTGCGATGGTGGAGACTAGTTTATGGTCAGGGCGCGTAGTTTACGGTAAAGTGAGATCTATGGTGCGTGGTTAGATAAGCGTTTCCCCAGTTCCGATACGACTAGACAGGATGATTGCGTAGCCACAATCATTTTCTTTTGCTTAATCATGTGCACTAAAACAATGCAAGCAAAGTGGGCACAAAGTAAAATTTCTTAATGTATTGTATGATTGTGAGGTTTTTCACAACTTACTATACTTTTGTCGTACTAAGAGCATATCCAGCAGGGCATGTAAAACCAAGCCCTCAAAAGGACATTTAGAGGCTGACTTGTAAAATAAAGGCTTCATTTTTTGACTCCAACTCCAGCAATGGCATGTAAAATTGAGCCCTCATTTCAATCTGATACGTGGGACCTCTTTGTCAGTGGCTAGCCTCAACCTTATCTTCTTCTTTTCTCTCTTCTCACCACGAGCGCAAGGCAGGCGAGCCAGAGGCTGGCGGCGCGCAAGGCGAGCTCGCGGCGGGCGAGGCGCAGCGCTGGCGGGTCGGCGAGCGGAGCGAGCGCGCGGCGGTGCCATGGCGGGAGCTGCACCGAGCTCTCCTCTCCGCGCCCAATCTTCCCGCGTCTCCCCGCCCTCCCAATCTCCCGGCGAGCGGCGGGCGAGGCGGATGTGCGGGCGGGCGAGCGGTGGCCGGCGTGCACGGCTGGTGAGGCACGGCGCGCCGGCGGATGTGCCGCTGGGCGAGCAGCGGCCGGTGCACGTGGCAGGCGAGCCGCGGCGTGGCGGGTGTGCAGGCGAGCGAGCGGCAGGCCAGCGCGTGCGCCTGTCGGCATCGCGGTGAAGGGCAGCGGCGCGCGGCTAGCGGGGGAGGGCGGCGGATCATCGTCCTCGACCTCGGCGAGGACCAGGGCAGGCAGGCGGAGATCGCGGCTATGGCGTGCGGGAGGAGGAGGGAGAAGAGAGAAAAAAAAGAAAAAGAAGAGAAAAATGGTGGGACCTATGAATAGGAGGGAGGATGAGAGGACCTCAGGAATGGGAGCTTGGAGATGAAGTTTGAGAGGGCATGCAAAATGAGAGCCCAAATAAGGTCTCTGCTGGAGTTGATTTTTTAGCTCAAGCTCCTAAATAATAGAGTAGAGACCCAACTAGAGGCCTTACTGGAGATGCTCTAACAAGAGCCGAATAGTTGGCGAACAACCCAGATACTTGTAGAGCGTACTACACGGATAGTACATCGGGGATTCGGAGTTAGAATGGGGATAATCAAGAATTTCACATGCATCTGCCCACCAATTATCAACTCCACCGTGGCGTTGTAGAGCTGAGTACTTTCTCTGTCCACAAATATAAAGATTTGTTGATTTTCAGCCAACTCATTTGACCATCCGTCTTATTCAAAAAGGTTATGAAAATACAAAAATAAATAAGTCATATTTAAAATATATTTGATGATGAAACAAATTATAATAAAATAAATAATATTTCAATAAATTTTTTAAATAAGACGAGTGGTCAAATAAGTAGGCTGAAAGTCAACAAATCTTTACTCCCTCCAGATATAGGGCGTTTTAGAGCTCGAAATTTTTCCCTAAATGTAGGCTGTTTTTCAGATAAGAAAAACTTTGGGGTTGGTGGGAGAGTTAGTGTGTAAGTGGATAAAAGTAAAAATGAAAGGTATTGTAGCCTTTTATCATTGACTATTTTGAAGTTTGAATGTTAGAAAGCCCTATATTTAGAGACGGAGCGAGCATATTTATAGACTATAGACAGACGAAGTACAAGGAACGGATACATCACCAGCGTCGACGCTGTAGTAAACGTTATCCTACGCGCACACGCTTCTGCCCATGACGAGACGACGAGGGCGCATATAGATTTGCGCGCCGGCCACAAAAGAAACGCGGAACGGAGCCGACAAACCTCGAGACAAGGGAAACCAAAGAAATGACGCGCGGATCTCGCGCGTCCGGCCTCGCGCGGGTGACGTCGCCGTCCCGCCGGCCGGCGGGGCCGCTTCGAGCGCCCGGCGGGGCCGCTTCGAGCGCCGCTCCCCACGACCGCTGGCTTTCGAGCGTCGTACGTGCGCGCCACGGGCCCCTGCCCCGGCCCCCCGACGGACGACGTCGTCGCCGTGCAACCGGCGACAAGGCGGGGCCGGGCCAACTCGATGATGGCCTAGTACTGCTAGGCGCTTCCTCCTGCACAGTGCGCGCGTCACTAGGGTAGTGTGGCCGTGGCCCCGCGAGCACGGCTCGGGCGTCCTCATTTGACGCTTCGACACGCTCTCGTCCTTTGATAGCGCGGCTGTGGGTGTGGGGCTCGACACTACCCTACCCTCGTGTCCTCGATACACTACCCTACCCTCGTGTCCTCGATGCTGAAACCACGAGATCATAGAAATTCTGGGACTACTCATCAAACAGTTAACACACTCAATTGCACGTGTAATCTTTGATTGAAGCTCTTGGTTAGCTCGTGCGTGCGCGCCAGCGCAGAATTCCTTGTGCATGTTGGGCGATCGAGCTCCTGGCCTATCACGCTAGTAGTCCGGAATTCAGGGGGCAGAAAGGGCGCGCCCAATGCGCCGGGCTAGCCTGCCTGCTTGTCCGTTGCGCTGCATTAACTTCCGGTTTTAAGGCTCCCCGGGCCTCGCTGACGCGTAGACCAGTACAGTACGAGCAGCAAGTAGACTGCCGGCGCTGCAGACGTGGCAGCCTGAAGACTCTGGACGGGCGGACGGTCAAAGCCTCTGTACGACCGTGGCGAGAGGCGCCGTCCCGTCCCTCCCGTAGTCCCGTCACGCAACGCAGAGCCTGTGCCTGTGCCGGTGCCGCAGCGCTGCGGGGGGCCGGGGGACAGCTGAGGTAACGCACTGTCACGTCGCGGCTAACCGAGGCAGAGGCTGCCCTCTCCTTGACGGGTGGCGCGGAACGCCGGCGCGGGCCGCGGCCGCGGCCGCGGACAGGGACGCGAGCGGCGACCCCTCGCTCTCGGTTGGCATGGGCGCAGGGCACCTCGGGGTCCGCGGCCCGGGCGTGCCTCGGCTGTGCCATTGGCAGGCGGGGCCCAGCGTCCCGTGATCCGGAGACGGACGTCACGGACCGGCAGGTGCTGTGCGTGGGAGGAAAACGGTAGCTCGTGCGTGGGAGGAAACGGTAGCGTGGCCATGTATGTGGTCCCCCGCTCGTGGTTGGTTTGGAAGATCTTCTGTAAACGTCCAAGGGATGGCAGCTGGAAATCGACGGCAGTCTATGGATCGGCGTCGCGCCATCTAGCTATTTCAGCGTTCTGGGCCAGAGCCGCGACTGAGTGGCATGATGGCGACTCCAGGTTTGGATGGGCGCATGAAGCGGGTCGGATATTTGGGCAACGAAAAAGAAATAATTGTAGCGCACCCTGTTTTTGACTCGGCGTGATGGACCTAACTCCCTACATAAACCTCGGTGAATGCAAAAAATGCAAGCATGCATGGTTCAATCTAATTTTGAAATGTAATAACACGTGGAGTACGAACTAGAGGCTTTGCTTTGATAAGTTTGAGCAGTAAGTAGCCGGATAATCCTGAATTGGTTATCCTCACATGATGTGTTACTGAGTGAGAACACTATGATCAAATCATATAGAAACTTTGTTTTTGCCACTCGAGGAATGTCATGAAAGGGAAAAAAAAAGAAGATCATATTCCATAAAACAATATAATCCGTTAGAACTTAAAACAGATAGGATAGGAACCACTGATCAATCAAAGAAGATATATATGATACATCGTATAAGATTCAAATTTAGCACGTGTTATCTTGCCGTCATTGAGAGTATCTATTTATATTATGAATTTATAATACTATCTAAATATTAAAAGCATGTTATTTTCATGCGGATTTCATGGATGATATTTATCATATCAAAAATCAATTTACTATTTTGGTATTTTCAAATGAAAACAATTACTATATGATCTTAAATTTCCAAATTTATCCTTTATTATTTTCCGATCGATCAAGAAACCCATACGAGTAATTTCGCCGCTTACCAGCCTCATGACTCGTGAAGAAAGCACGGCAGAACTAGAAAAAAAAGAAGCACCGCAGAACTATAGAAAAAGATGCACCGCAGAAGATCCTCACAGTCGCACCTGGTTCAAGTTCCCACCCCCTCCCTCCCTCTGCCCAGCAGCCTACCCCCCTTCATCAGTCGCTCCCATTTTACCGTTGGGGCCAGAGACCCCCATGGTGCAAGCCACCGATACATACACTGGGTACAGGGCTACAGTCGTCTACACCGGACACTACGCTCTAGGATGCTGTACACCACAAGGACAGTCTCGTAATTGCTCCCTGCCACAGTCCGAGCGAGTGTGCCACCGCTGTGCCCACGCCCTACTGTTTTAAATCCCCTGCCGCTCATCTCCGCCGTCCCCCCCCGCCCTTCGGCTCACCCCGAACTACACCGCCGAATTCCTCGGCCCCGTCGCGCGACCTCACCGTTACGCGATTCCGCCGCCGGCGACGGCGAGGAGGGGAGGATGGCGTACATGTGCGCGGACAGCGGCAACCTCATGGCCATCGCGCAGCAGGTGATCCAGCAGCAGCAGCAGCAACAGCAGCAGCAGCATCACCAGAGGCACCACCACCTGCCGCCGCCGCCGTTCCAGATGCCGATGCCGCCGCGCCAGGCGCCATCGATGCCGGCGCCCCCGCACGGCCAGATCCCGGCGGCCTCGCTGCCCTACGGCGGCGCCGCGTGGCCCCACACGGAGCACTTCTTCGCCGACGCCTTCGTCGGGGCGCCGCCCGCCGCCGACGCGGTGTTCTCGGACCTCGCCGCGGCCGCGGACTTCGACTCCGACGGCTGGATGGACAGCCTCATCGCGGACGCCCCCGTGTTCGCGGACTCCGACCTCGACCGCCTCATCTTCACCACCCCGCCGCCGCCCGTCCCAGTCCCCGCACCCGCTCCCGCTGCGGAACCCGTCGAGGCAGCGGCCCACCAGCCCAAGGCCGCCGCCGCCGCTCCGGCGTCGGTTGCCCAGGCTGCCGCCACCGCCACGCCGGCAGCGTGTTCCTCCCCGAGCTCACTGGACGCCTCCTGCTCTGCGCCCATCCTGCAGTCACTCCTCGCCTGCTCCCGTAGCGCGGCGGCGGACCCAGGGCTCGCTGCCGTGGAGCTCGTCAAGGTGCGCGCCGCCGCCGCGGACGACGGGGACCCCGCGGAGCGCGTGGCGTTCTACTTCGCGGACGCGCTCGCTCGCCGCCTCGCCGGCGACGGCGGGGCGCGCCCCTCGACGGCGGTGGATGGCCGGTTCGCCACCGACGAGCTCACTTTCTGCTACAAGACGCTCAATGACGCCTGCCCCTACTCCAAATTCGCGCACCTGACAGCCAACCAGGCCATCCTGGAGGCCACGGGCGCGGCGACCAAGATCCACATCGTTGACTTCGGGATCGTGCAGGGCATCCAATGGGCGGTGCTGCTCCAGGCGCTCGCCACTCGCCCCGAGGGGAAGCCATCCCGGATACGTATCT
Organism: Eragrostis nindensis; assembly: GCA_012490785.1. Lineage (NCBI taxonomy): Eukaryota > Viridiplantae > Streptophyta > Magnoliopsida > Poales > Poaceae > Eragrostis > Eragrostis nindensis. The sequence goes on from JAAXCT010000326.1 coordinate 534,437, forward strand.
CGGGTGTGCCCTCGCCGTACTTGGGGCCGAAGCCTGCCGCGTCCCTCGCGGCAACCAGTGCCCGACTCCGGGACTTCGCCAATCTTCTTGGTGTGGACTTTGAGTTCGTTCCATTGCTGCGGCCAGTGCACGAGCTGGATCGGTCGGATTTCTTGATTGAGCCAGATGAAGCCGTGGCCGTCAATTTCATGCTCCAGCTGTACCATCTTCTTGGTGACTCTGATGAGCTGGTGCGGCGAGTCCTCCGTCTCGCTAAATCACTCAATCCATCAGTGGTCACGCTGGGGGAGTATGAGGTCAGTTTGAACCGAGTTGGGTTCGTCGACCGGTTTGCCAATGCACTGTGCTATTACATGTCAGTATTCGAGTCACTGGATGTGGCGATGGCACGGGAATCACCGGAGAGGGCGAGGGTGGAGCGGTGCATGTTTGGGGAGCGGATTAAGAGAGCTCTTGGGCCAGAGGAGGGTGCCGAGCGGACTGATCGGATGGCTGGCAGTAAGGAGTGGCAGACCCTGATGGAGTGGTGCGGCTTCGAGCCAGTCCGCCTCAGCAATTATGCCATGAGCCAGGCTGATCTCTTGCTTTGGAACTATGACTCCAAGTACAAGTATTCACTTGTCGAGCAGCAACCGGCGTTCTTGTCACTGGCTTGGGAGAAGCGTCCACTGCTCACAGTTTCTGCTTGGCGGTGAGGTGTTTTTGGGTGTATTTGTGGTGTTGTATGTGACATTGTCAAGAATCAGGGAAGAAATGGTTAGGAATAGTTTTGCAGCTTTCGTATTAGTTTCCTCCCAAGATGATGACAATGAGTACTAGATGGTATAATTGGGGAAATTTAGTTACTTAACCTGTTTTGGTGTATGTGCTGCGACATGGTGAGTAGTTAGAGCAAATCTAGTGCTAATTGTATAGAAATTGATAGCAGGTGGTGTAGAACTGTAGATTGCTTGCTCGTAATTTTCTGGTGACAATTGGTATTCTGTATGGTATGTAATGGAAAAATCATTAGCAACTCCAACATTGCAATTAGTAAGCTTATAGGCGGTAAAATTCTATAGTCAATGTTAGCTTGGGTACTCCTTCTTTGCAGCTCCAATTTCTATTATCAGTTTCGACAGTTATGTTGTTCCTTTCTGGGCTGCTTCAGGTTTTGTCATCTAAACCTGGCATGATTTAGTACATGCAGATCATTTATTCCCTAGTTATAATGTTGTGCCAAGTACTATTTTTCTGTTAGTCCTTGCTCTGTCTATTCAGGGGGAGACTGAAGGCCACTTTTCCTCTCTTCTTGCTGTTTGATAATCATTTCCTCACTCTTGATAGCATTATATAGCAATCTTTGTTTTTCTTGGATATAGATTCTCAAACTTTTCTTCAAAATAGAGATAGCTCTCATTGTTTGTAGCTGCATTTAGCTGCTACCAGCTTTTGATGTACATCAGTACGCCATCATTTGTGTGAAAGAGAAGTCATGCTTTCAGTATCCTATTCTTGTGCTGTCCTGTATCCTTTCTATTCATGTTTGTAAGATGTCAATTTCTTGCAATTTGTTGGGAGGCTTGGCGTTTTATCTTGATCCAGAAGGCAGCATTGATACTTGCCTTTTCTTCTGGAGCTTAAATTGCCACTTATCTTCATGACTTGCTCGCATTTGAGCTGGAAAACGTTGTTCTCCTTGTTTCGTAAAAGGGAATATGTGCCTGTGGCTCCTGCTGTTATTTTCTGGTTCTTTCGGTTCTTGCACTTAGTTGCTTGGCTGTTCCGTTTACTTTTATAGGAAGGCTTTGCTTGGCTATTCAGATTAAACAATTGTTTGGCTTACTTGACCTGAGAGTGACGCCCTTTTCACTTTTCCATTTTGATTGTTATGGAATTCAAGTAGATAGTAGCATTCTTTTGAGAGATAGTAAAAGCTTAACTGCAATTTTAAGACCAAACAACCCAAAGTTCTTCCGGCAGAGCTGGAGCCTGAAATAAGAGTGCTCGATGTTGTCGCTGGTACGTTTGACTGGCCTCCCAGTCGAGGCCGCTTTCAGATTGTCCGTAGGACCAGGAAGTGGAAACATCAATAAGGCGATCCTTGATACACCTCATTACCATTAGTTGCTACAAGCAAACTGCGGCTTCAATCATAGTCGTTCCTGTTTTCAATCAGTGATGTAAGGTGAAAAATGAACTAAAAATGTGGTCTTGACATCGTAAGTAAAAAATCGGAGGGCGTAGTTCATTGACACTCTGTCCCATCCACTGAAACCGGCGGACTAGCGGCTTTGCAGTGCAGCTGATTAAACCTCTAATAATCAGATTGCATAGAGCTCTGTTCGCTGCCACTCTGTGGTCTGCATTCGTTTCAAGATCGAAGGTGCCCTGCGTCGTATTCTCGTCCTTGGCTTTACTCTTTCTCATGCATCCATAATTGCACTTGCACATGGTGGGATCACGGGATAACAATGGACATTCTTCAGGGGTTGTACTGTACACAGGAATGATGCGCGATAGAGCCGATCGTGAGAGCTTTGGTTATTTGCAAGTTGCCGAGTCACCAGAGCCCAGAGGCGCAATTCGGTAGAGGGGGGAGATGAAATTCCCCTGTTCCGCTGCTTCGTTTTATGAGATGTTATCTTCGCTGTAACTCCATGCTTTTGCACCACAAACAAAGGCTGATCACCATGCTTTAACAAGCAAAGAGCACCCGCTGACCATGAAACAAAATACATATGAATAAAGGCAATCTCCAATGTGAAAAATAAAAGATGATTCCATGTACATGCACAAAATAAAAAAAAATATTATGGGGACTTTATCATAAATAGAGCTAATGCCATTTTAAACAAAAAGCTTATGCCAGATTGGTGCTGGGCCTTGTTCATGATCCTTCTGGGCCTATAGTTGGTATATTTGCTTGGCCAGCCTGCTACGATATTTAGTTAGGTCGTGACGTAGGGCCAACAATGCTAGACAGTGGTACCAACTATTTTGCAAGCCCAGGCAAGAGAGCTATTTTGACCATTTTGCCGGCTCCGGGCAATGGCACACATCGCCAACTTTCACCGCAACAAACGGCCGTCCGCACGCCGCTGGGCTAGCTCTAGAGGATGATGGCTCGTGTCACCGTCGCAAAACCTCCAGACAGACGCCGACTGACTGACCCGATCTGGCGACCCCACGCCACGCGACCGGGACCCGGGCCGCACGATCCGTAGCTTTTTTTTTTTATCAAACATACCTATATTTCATTGTAAGGAAACAATACAGGACCGCATACCTGTATAGGTACGAAAAAGGATACGGATACACAGCTTTAACAGCCAACTTGCAGAGAAGCCCCCCAAGAAAAACAAAATTACAAGTATGTCCCTGAGCACCCTGCTCTCCGCTACCAACCACCACCACACGCCGACGCACCGCGAGCAGCCGCCGGCGAGGAGGAAGCCAGCCAACCCGCGGACCTGGAGAAGTCCTTCGCTTGCAAGCTTCACGGAGCCGAAGTAGACACCCATCCCACCGGACGGGATGAAGGCAGAGCCGGTCGCGCATCGGCCGGGCGGCGCCCCGACCCCTCCAGATTCAGGATCTCCGCTCGCCGTCGCCGACGAAAGCCGCGACGGGGTTGCCGAGTTCGATCCACTCGCCCAACTTCCACCACTTCCGAAGCTGGACCCGCACCTTCGAACAAAAAGGCCGAGCGGCACAAGAACTCACCGAGAAGATTCGCCACCCGCACCGGACTCCTAAACAGAGGATTCTCGACCGGAACCCCCCCTCCACAGGCTCGTCGCCGGCACCGGAGGAAAGCACCGTCGAGGCGAGGCTGAGCCAGGGAGGACCAACTCCATGCCGATGACGCCGCCGTCGCCCCACCGCCACCGACCAGAGAGCTAAACCTAGAAAACCTAAACTTATAGGAACTAGGACCTACCTCTTCGTCGACAGCAGATCCACCGTCTTCCCCACCTCCCGCTGGCCCGGAGGCCATCGGAGGCGAGGAAGACAGCGAACGCCGTCAACGGAGAGAACCGCTCTCCTTTTCCGCCTCTCGGGACTGTAGCAGTGTGGATAAGGTTCGAGAGGAGAAAAGAAGCTGGTGCCACAATCCGTAGCTATCTGCACTCTTTTAACGCAACCTTTGTGCACCACCTTGAGGTCGTTCGAGGCCGCTCTCCACGTCCGGAGCGTGTAGGCGTCTCGACGTGTGGCTCGCGGCACGGGCCACGCGCCCTTGGGCACCTTCCAGACGCCCCCCGCCGCCCTGCGTGTCGCCCGCGCGCCTCGCCACCGCGACGTACGGCCGGCAGACCCAACGGCACGAGCCTCCGTTATAACCCCACCACGGCACAACTCCGGGGTACACAGCGCTGTACACGAGCGTACCTGTTTCTCATGTACTCGCTTCGAGCGGCAGCTAGCGCTAGCAGCGGCGGCACGGGACTCGGCTTCGCGCTCGGTCGGTTCGGCGGCACGAGGAGCGGCGCGGCGCCAGGCTTGGCGGTTCCGTCCCGCGGCGGGAGGAGGGGCGTCTCCGCGACGTCGGCAGCCGGCGCGCCGGTGCCCGGTGACCAGGCCGTGGGCATGGAGCAGCCCAAGCAGCAGCAGCCGCAGGTGCCCCCGCAGGACGCGTCCCGCGGGGAGGAGGAGAAGAACAAGCAGACCGGCGACGAAACGCACAAGCAGACCACGGCCCACGGGTACGTACTACGCGACCGGACGCGCCGCGCCATGTTTGTATGTGTGTGTATTATTGGCTCATTTTGGTTTCCGTGTGCAGGGACGTGATGACGCACTCGTTCGGGGAAGGGTACTCGACGCGGTCCGACGAGGAGGGCTTCGGCGGCGTGTACGGCGGCAACGACCCCGTGGAGCACCCCGGCACCGAGATCCATCCCAACCATCCAGGTTCTTCCGTGCACGCTCTGAACTCCGTTAATTACCAATCTCGTTTTGCCATCTGTACTGTGCATGTCACGCTGAACGGTGATTAATTTGTTGTCTTGCGATTCTCTGTCGCAGGGTACGACACCTCGCAGGGATCGGAGGTGAAGGAGAAGGAGAAGGCGCGCAACCTCAAGCACGAGAACCACGCCACTTAATTTCGAGTTCCGAGTTTGCTTTGCTCCTGCGGGAGCTTGTGCTGGTTCAGCCGCGCCGCTTAATTTCGATTTCCTTTTAGATGTCGCCGTGATGTAAAAGTTCGGTCAATAAGCTGCTTGAACGAGCTTTGCTGTGTTACTGAGCTCTTCTGCTTGATGAGAGTACAAAAAAAAAGGCACCAAGGCACGTTCATGTGAACTCTATTAACGCACGGAAGTATAATCTTCAAATGCTTGTTCTTCCCGGACGTTGTTCAACACTACAAACACCATGCCATGCGGTGTGTTTTTAAGGTTTCACTCGCATGAGGACCGCGCATATCCATTTGAACAATGAGGTCACTTGTCATCGGTGCTGGTCTGAAGATTTCACATGAATGCGTTAATAGAGTTGGATTTATCGCCGACCAAAGTTGAACAATGAGGCTTGTTTTCATCGTTACAACCCAACGATTTTGAACCAGGACCAATGTTGGAAGCCCAGATTTCGCATCACAGACAAAGGCTCGAATGAAGTAGCGTCACGAATTTTCCTTGCATGCAAAGAACACCCACTGCTCGTGAACAGACAAGGCAACGAGCAAAGGAAAAGGTGTTTTAAGAGGTATAATACGTTGCACTACATAAAGAATCTAGATCAAGCAAAACTCTTCTTTCTTTCTCTTTCGTTTTTGTTTTTGCGGTGAAGATCAAGCAAAATTCTACAGGAACCAGCCAGGGTATTCTCTTTTTTCTTTTCGATTAACCAGCCAGGGTATTCAATCAAGATTGCAGCTACTTGATCGAGCATCTCGTGAAGTCGTGATGCTAATGCACAGAGAGAGTGTATTCTAGTTAACTTGTTCGAGCAACAAATGTGGTTTCAATCAAAAAGGAAAGAAGAAAAAGGGCTAGGCCAGGTTTGGCTATTTGTTGTCTGTTTGGGCCTGCACCTTATTGTGTGGTCAGTAAGGTGCCGGAATGGTTTATATAGGCAGATGATGAGTCAAGGATGTGTGCTCCAAAAAAAAAAAAAAGAGTCAAGGATGTTGTTCCTCACGGGTCCGAGCAATGACGCTTATTCCACCGTTTCCGCGAAGAATCACGGTCTGAGTTCCGTTAGCCTAGTTCTAAACAAATCCTAAAGATGGCTCGTGTCATCATCATCGTCCCAAAGTCGTCCCAAAGGGCATTGCTCTCTTTCACTAAGCAGCGGAGCACAGCATATCGCCGATTCCGCGCTCCACGCGCGTAGGCGTCTCTTGTCTCTACGTGTGCCGAAACTTCACTGGACCACGCCTCCCCCGGACGTCTGGAGCCTTCCAGGCCCGTGCCCCTGCGTGTCGTGTCGCCCGCGCTGCTCGCCGGTGCAAAGGCGGCATCCCAACGGCACCACGCCTCCTTATAACCTGCGCTCCGCGGCAGAGGTCTGCGGAACGCGTCGCAGCACGCAGGTTTCTCATGTACTTCCACTCGCTTCGGGCCGCGGCAGCCGGCAGCAGCGGAGGCAAGGGACTCTGGTTCGCGCTCGGCCGGTTCGGTGGCACGAGAGGTGCAGGTGGTGGTGCTGTCGCGGCAGCGCCCGGCTCTGTGATTCCATCCCGTGGGAGGAGCTTCTCCTCGTCGCCGCCGGCACCAGGTGCGCAGGGCGTGGGCATGGATCTGCCCAAGCAGCAGCAGGAGGACGTCGTCCACGGGGAGAAGAACACCGGCGACGGCAAGCACAAGACTCACTTGTATGTTCTTTATACCGTAACAACATAACCATAGCATTAGCGCGCGCCATATTTTTCATTCCATTGAGTAACGTTTTCTGGCACGTCGCGCGCGTGTGCAGTGACCCGATGACGCACTCGTTCGGGGAGGGGTACGCGACGCGGTCGGACGAGGAGGGGTTCGGCGTGGTGTACGGCAAGCACGACGCCGACGACCACCCCGGCCATCCAGGTTCGTGCTCGGAATCGCAGATCTCGCTGTCTTTGTTTGTGTGTGCGCGCGTGTCACGGATTCGCGGTGATCAACGATGATGAATTTGCTGGTTGCGATTCTTGATGTGCAGAGTATGACACGTCCCAGGGATCCGAGGTCAAGGAGAAGGAGAAGGCGCGCCACCACAAGGACGACAAGGACGACAAGCACGCGACTTAAGGACCAAACTTAATTTGCTTTGTTCCGGCGGCGGAATGCGACGATCGATGGTCGCAGCCTAGTTTCGATTTGTCTTTGGAGCTCGCCGTGATGTAAAATTTGGGTTGATATAATAAGCGGCTTGAAGGAACATTTGTTGTATATTAATTACTGTTCTCTTCTGCCTTTTTGTGTACGGCGATAATAATTTGTTCACCAGAGATAATAAGCGGCTTCAAGGAAGGAGCATTGGCTCACCAGCTATATTTTGGCACGCGATGCGGTACTTACCGCTTGAATATTTTATATGCACGCTGGGTTCACCGTCTCGCTCGCCGTAGTGACGACAGGTGTCAAGACATGAAACAAGATGTAGCGAGCCAAGTTGGATCTTCCAGCTGGGCGATTCATTTGCGTTGTGCGGCACGATTGTTTGTTAGATTAATCTGTCGCGCCGTCACGTGTATCTACATGCGTTGCAGGAGTAGGATCTGGACGCGCTGAGCACCAGCGAGATGATGTCAAGCGTACTGATCCATGATCTACACCCTCGATCATTATACTGCTTCTTTTCTCTTCCTCTTTCGCAAAATCAACTTCCGTTCCGTGTTATCATGCATACGACGGAGAGACCTTGTTTGGAAGGTAAGAATTTCAGAAATAGAAAAAAAAATTCTTCATTCCAAACGGATCTTAACCGGTAAGTGGTATACAATGAAGGGCCGAGGTCCATATGTTGAAGCAGATGGTACGATGCGGGGCTGTGAGATTCGGATCATAAAAAAATTGGACGGTTCAGACACTGCGTACTGCTACAAAGATCGAATATGATGCCCTCAAAAAGGTCAATCAGGCTTAATGACCCCATTTCTTCTTCTTTTTTTTTTTTTGAGCCAAATGACCCCATTTCTCCTCATCCTAATCCATTCCCCCTGGGCCCCTGGGCTCTTGCAAAACAGCGCAACGACCCAACTCCACCGCCTCTCTATCACCGAAATTTGTTTCCCCAAATCGCGACACCGATCACCGACGGCGATGTCCCTCCGCAAGCGCCAGCGCTCGGCGAGCAGCTCTCGTCTCTCCGCCTTCTCTCCGCCGTCCCCTCCGCCTCCTTCCTCCACCTCCTCGGCCGCCTCGCTCTCCTTCCCCAACGCCAACATCGTCCTCCGCCTCCACCTCGACTCTTCCTGCACCGACGGCGCCGATTCCGACACTGACTGCCACCTCGCCGCCGCCGCCGCCGCCGCCACCGACCCCGACTCATTCCTCGACCTGCACGTCTGCTCCGCCTCCCTCCTCCGCTCCCGCTACTTCGCCGCCCTCCTCTCCGACCGCTGGTCCCCCGCCCCCTCCGCCTCGGCGGGCGGCCGCCTCTCCCTCTCCGTGCCCGCCTCCTCCTCCTGCCCGCGCCCCTTCCACGCCCACGTCGAGGTGCTGCGCCTCCTCCACACGCTCGACTTCGCCGGCGCCATCCGTTCCCCGGGCGATGCCCTCGACCTCCTCCCTGTCGCGCTTCATCTCCTATTCGACGCCTGCGTGGAGGCCTGCGTCCGCTTCCTCGAGGCCGTGCCTTGGTCTGAGGAGGAGGAGGCCCGCGTCCTCGACCTCGCGCCGCTTCTCCCCGCCGATGAGGCTTCCGACCTCCTTGCCAGAGTCTCCACCGCTTCCACTGCTGGGGAGGCTTCCAGGTCTCCGTCCGAAGCAATGCTGCACGGCCTGATCCACTCTGCAATCCACGGACACCCCGTCCACGCGGCCACCAAGGCGTTCGTCGCGATGCTCCTCAAGGACTACCCGTCCCGGGAGTGCGTCCACAAGGTGCTTGACGAGGCTTTCCTGTCGCGCCTAGAGACTGTCAAGGAGCTCATGGGGAAGTACGCGAGCCCGGACTTCAGGGTCACAGCAGACAGTGACGAACGCGATGCGATGCAGAGGCTGAACTTGCAGTCTGCGGTCTTGAATGTGAAGCACCTTTACTGGCTCATTGAGAGGATGGTTGATCTGAGGGTGGCTGATAACGCGGTGAAGCTGTGGAGTGATCAGGCTCCCCTGGCTACTGATTTGCAGAAGTTGCTGAATGATGCGGACATGTGGAGGAACATGACACCAGGGCTTCCGATGCTTGTGACCAGATGCACCCTCAAGCTTGCCAATTCAGTCATCGCTGGGGAGACTCTAGTACCTCGCCAGGTTAGTCAGCTGCTAACCAATAATTTTCCTATTGCAAAAGCATTTATATGCCTCATTGTCATTGAAGCTACGTTAGAAGCTAAATGTGAATTTCTGTTGTGATCATGGCTAGTTCCATCTACTTCGCGTCTGTTCCGAAGCTTGTTGCATATGTCCGACATGGTTCCATGCTCTGTTGGGATGATTTAAATGGCTGCAGCTATATGACTCAGCAGAATGTTTCATTATTATAATTCAATGACCTGGTGGTATTAGCATCTTTTCGTCTTAAATCAAAGTAGCACCCACTGTGTTCAGTTTGTTTATAGTCAAGTCTCAATGCTTCTTTTTTTTTTTTACTCATATGTCTTATAGTCGAACCTTTGTGCTAGATAATTTTTGGTTCATACATTTTTCACTTGATGTTTCCTTTTTAGAAGTTCTAGATCATGCTTGAACTGCAGTTCTCTAGTTGTTTGAACCCAAACTAATGGACGGAATTGTGAAATAGTTCGGAGTTTTGACTTAATGAACAAGTGCTAAATTGAAGAAAACAAATGAGCGAACACAGATTTGTTGGAATAAAGCAGTTAGTATGATGAAATGAACAAGACCAGGCCCTCGTGTAGTTGGATAGTTATTTCTGATTCATGCTAGCTACTATTTTTCTTCAAAATTATTTTCTTCCATGCCCAGATTTTTTAGTAGTCCGAAATCAACACGATCAGGAGCTTTCTTGTTTCTATATGAAATTTTGTTCAATCTTACCTGTCATATGCTCTGTGGATATCTCTGTTGTGAAATACAGTTGTGCCAGATTCTGCGCTGAAATTTTCGCATAATTGCTACCACCATTTCATATTCTGTTTAGGAATCTTAATTTTATGTATTATGTGCATCAATGGATTGATGGGGTGTGATTGCATGGCTGTAAAAATAACAGATTCGAGTTCTTGTAGGCGATCTATTTGGCAACATGTTTGAAAGCGTGTAGAACTTGGTAGCCTGCATATATGTCTGGGCACATTAACAGGACATTCGAATAAGGGGTGGATTTTAAGGCATTTGAAAACTTTTGAAGTTAAGGGTGTTCAAGAGCTAAAAATCAGTATATTTTAAAGGATGGTTGAGATAATCAGATTAAAAGCTCCATGAGACGAATCAAGATTTGGAATATCTTTCGGCTAGCCTGACAGATAATAATAATAATAATAATAATAATAATAATAATAATAAGAGCTAGGGAGGGGAAACATTAAAATCCCGTAACGAGGTAGCCGTACTGGAAGGTCGTTTTTGTGGCAACTCTACAATGTAGGCTCCGGAAAAACGCAAACACCATTTGTTTGCATCATCAAAACAAGGATGTGCCCCACTCATGATTTGCAGGGAATTAGTCTGTTCTTCTAATGGTAAAGCCATTAATGGTCATTTTCCAAGAAATATGCAGAATTACTCTATAGAAATCGGATGCTAGGAAAACATAGAAAGTTATTATGATTCTTGCTAGTATAATCCTTCACTATTAACAAGCGATGAATCACCTTTCACTATTTTATTTATTCTGCACCAAGTTGTAGTGTACTTGTAAGAGTTTGGAATCTACTTTATGGGCTTGTGTTGTTGCAACACAATTCTAGATCACATGTTGTAGCGCCGCCCGTTGAACAATATATAGATTCATGTCCGCACCCTGAATGTAGTGTTTCCTGTGATCTTTGCAATTGCAATCAACCAAAACTGACTGGCGGCATCAGTCCTTTGGTTGCATCTGAATGTTGCAAGCTTTCGATAAGCTTATGGATCCCATACCATCTCATACAGTTTCGATTTGAAGCATTTGTTTTTACTATATTTGAGCTAAGGACTGGAATATTGCTGAGGAGCTAGCTATGGATAGGAGAGAGTGGAAGCAAGCAATCCACGTGCCGGAACCTTGATTTCTCCTTTTTTTTAAAAACCCTTTTTTTAAAAAAAAACTTTTTTTCACTCTTTTTTTTTCTCTCTCTTCTTTCCCTTTTATCCTGTTTTGCCCTTTCTCGTTTTGGTTGGTTTTGCCTCTCTTGTTGGTTCCTGCAGGTTTCATCTCTAGCCTACCCCAACTTGCTTGGGATAAAAAGGCTTTGTTGTTGTTGTTGTTGTTTTTACTATATTTGAGCTCTTGTACTATCTGTCTTATTTCAGGTGAGGATGAACCTTGTTAAAAGCTGGCTCCCTGTCCTAAATGTGTGTCGAGACATAGTTCAACCTATGCATTTCCACAAATCATCAAACTGCAAGGAGCTGGAGGAGGCATTTCTTCAGATCATCTCCACTTTACCCGTCCCAGAAGCTCAGGAGCTGCTGCAACAATGCCTTGGATTTTCGACTCGCAATGTCGATGACTGCCCGCATTTGGTCGCCACCTTCCAGACATGGTTTCGGCGTGCTGGCCGGGCTCCTCAAGCGCAAGGCAGGGAAAATTGAGGCATGGCCTGGTGTTAGGCTTCGTCCAATCAGTGCATGTTTCGCTGTGCATTCTCACCTGTAATTAACTGTAGGCCTCCACAAATCCTCTTGATTTGGTCCAGTACTTGCTTCTTTTTTTTGCGAAATACTCACTTCTGTTTCTGTACACTGTCGTTGCTGATGCTGTATATAATTAACTCTGTTCTGTTCTGTTCTGTTCTATATTTTAACTCAATAAAAAAAGTGTTTAATAATATTCTAGAGAGTTGCAACTGGTTGTGAAATTGGCTTTGAAGCAGAAAGTCGAAAAGTTTTCAGAAACTTTGGACACAGCGTGTTGCAATCAGGAATCTGTGAAGAGAAGAAAATTGTCTTGCATTTCTAGAAGATTATTACATTTCGCCGTACAAGCCCAAAAGGGTTAACCTGGAATAGCAAGCCAAGGTTATCCTGATCTCCGTGCATTGACACAATGACATTGACATTGCAGCACAACAACGAAACGAAGAAGAAAATGAAAAGAGGAAAAGAAGCGAGATTGAATCAAGGCATGAGTCAGGGACACGTCATGAATTTTACCGACGACGAGACGCTAAGGAAAAAGCCTTGCTCCGGCGGACGCGAGCTCGCGCTAGTAGAAGCCCTGCACCGGCCACCGGCGGTTGGGGTCCGGCAGCCACGACGAGCGTTTCTTCTTCTTGTCCTTCTTCCCCTCCTCGCCGCCGTCCTCGCCCTCCTTCTCGCCGTCGGAGCTCTTGGAGTCGCCGTCAGACGCGGAGCCGCACCCGCCGCCCGCGCCGCCGCTGCCCGCCCTGTGCCTGGACCGCACGTACTCGATCAGCCTCCACGCCGCCGGCTTCTGCTGCTGCGTTGGCAGCAGCGGCGGCGGAGGCTGCGGCGGAGACGCGCCCAACTTGGCCGGCGCCGGCTGCTGCTGCAACACCGGCGCAGCCAACGGAGGCGGCGGGTTGTTGGGGTCGTCTTGGTCGTCAGGGAGGCGCGCGGACTGGGACAGCCGCTCGTAGTCCGGCAGCGGCACGGTCTCCTCCGACGCGCCGTCGCCGTTGTCGCTGCCGCCGACGCAGTCCATGAGAAGCAGGTGCTGATGGCTGCCGGACCTCCGCTTCGGCCGCCGCTTGCCGAACCGTGAGCCTAACCTGCTGCCGCTGCCGCTGCCGCTGGCGTACCGGCTCTGCTCCTCCTCATCGTCCGAGTGATCCAGGATGTCCATATTTAACGGGGCTTCTTGGCGCCACAAACCATGCAAAACCTCTCTCTCTCTCTCTCTCTCTCTCTCTCTCCCGTTGGGACTTGGAAGGATAATTCTTCTGCAAGTATGATGATGGCGTATGGGGAAGCAGACCGCAAATGGAAGCAGATAATGGCAATCAGAGGAAAAGTTTGACGAGAATTGCTCGCGTCCGGCTGTCTGGCTCGTTGATTTGTGCCCATGGTTGACTTGACCTCTTGGCGGCTTGGCCGGAGTGGGTCGTGGCGCCGTCGTGCAACGCGCTCCGCTCGCTTGCGTGCCACCGGGTCCCGCTGGGCAGTGGCACAGGTGTGGGGTTCAACTGCTGATGCCGTGGCGTCCGTGGATTTTGAGGGCGCTACAACCAGAGCCCCAAATTGCAATTTGTACCGTTGCCCAAAAACCACAAACTCGTAAACATATGTACTTCGAATAAACAAAATTCGTAAACCGTCTTGGTAGAAGAAGAAGCAATGATCACTGTCACTTCCTCAAGCGTGGTTAGCATCTCGGTAGGAGCTCCAAATTCGGTCAAATTCCCACATTTGACCGCACCGTTTTCTAACAGAAGAAGTTCAGTTTTCAACCATGATGTCTCATACGAGCCCAAATCGATTGAAAACAATAGCGAAAAGGATTTTTTGAACAGTGTCATCCTGCTGGCAGCCTAAGCTGCCAAAGTACAACTATAAGAACCTTTTATTTTGTCTTTGTTTTTCTCCTCCTTTAATTATTTTTTTGAACATTCTAATTCATTTTTCAACGTTGGATCTTGAACAAATAGCGCCGTCTCGTTTTCCAAACGACCTCGCGCTGCTCGATTTCCAAATCAAGCCTCACATGCTGACCGTGGTTCCTCTAGATGCCTCGCCCTGCTGAAACCGTCCAAATTAGTTCATCATTGATTCATCGGAAAAGGCAAATTCTGGATTGAGCACAGATTTACGCGGCGACTCGGCGTCGGTACGTGGGCGCAGCACGTGGCCGCCTATCAGGACCTAACCGATTTTACAAGCTACTGTAGGATTCACAGGAAAAGGTAGTTTAGTGCTCCATTGAACGGAGCCGGAGGGAGGACTTTCAAACTCGGTTTCAGTCATAGTAGAACTTATTAGGCAGCGTTCGGTGACCCCTCTAAAGTTTTTAGAGGGGTCACATCAAAATGCCGGCACGATTTATGTGTACTAAACAAAGTCAAATTACAAAACTAAGTCCAGGACCCTCTATCTATTTCGCGAGACGAACGTAATGAGGGTAATTAAGCGGCGATTAGACGATGGTTACTGTAGCATTACTGTGTCAAAACATTGATTAATTAGGCTCGTTAGATTCGTCTCGAAAAATAACGTCCGTCTGCAGAAAGGTTTTGTAATTAAATTTTATTTAGTACCCCTAAATAGTAAGATTCTTTTTACTTTAGAGAGGTATAAACTTTAGAGGTGTTTTAGAGGGGTATCCGAACGGGGCCTTAATCAACTCCAGGCTTAATGCTACTATGAACTATGATGTCCCTCTAACAGTGATACGTACAAACTGTGAAATGTTTGATGACACAACCAATTGTGTACAGTACAAACTATTTTTCTCACTTTCAAAAGTTCAGCATTCCCTTCATCAGTAAATTTTACACGTAACATGTAAATCCGTACTGTATTTTTTAGTCTTGGATTGCATATCCTCGCGTGAAATAACAAGAAACAAATACTTGAATACTAATCAGCTATCACTTGGTGGTGCACCATTTTTGTGACCGTATGACGCCTTGAGCTCGTCCAGTAGCCGGGCCCAGTGACGGCACGACGATCCGCCCTCCGCCACGGCCGCGCGCGCCGCGGCGCCGAGATCGGTCGCCCTCGCCCGCCTCGCCTCGGCTCCCTCGTCGTCGCCCATGAGCCTCCCCACGGCGCGCGCCACCGCGTCGGCCGGCACCACGGCGTGCCGGTCTGCCTCGCTGGCCACCTCCCGCACCCGCACGCCCACGCGGGCCACCTCCACGAGGAACGCCTCGTTCAAAAACTGCTCGGCGCGGAGCGGCCACGTCGCGAGCGGCACGCCGGCGCACGCGGCCTCCATCACCGAGTTCCAGCCGCAGTGGCTCACGAACCCGCCCACGGCGGCGTGCGCCAGGATCTCCGCCTGCGGCGCCCACCGCCCGGTCACCACCATCCCGTGGCTGGACGCGCGCTCCTCCTCCGTCTCCGCGCGGTCGCCTCCCTCCGCCGCCGCCGGCGTCGGGATCACCCAGAGGAACGGCCGGCCGGACGCGCGCAGGCCGGCGGCCAGCTCCAGGAGCTGCCTCGATCCCAGCGCGCACGTGCTCCCGAAGCACACGTACGCCACCGACCTCGCTGGCCGGCCATCGAGCCACCGCAGGATCGCGTCCCGCTCCGCAGCACCGCCGCCGCTGGTGGTGACGACGGCGGCGCGCGTGGGCCCGACGAGGAACACGTTCTTGGGACGCCCGGCGAGCTGGCTCCGGTAGTACTCCACGGAGTCCGCCTCCATCGCCGAGAAGCTGTTGAAGACGACGGCGCAGGACTCGGCCTCGGCGGCGCGGAACAGCGGGAGGTACGCCAGGGCCTCCTCGTTCACCTGCGCCCTGCGGAGCTTCACGGCGTGCGGGAAGCCGCCGGGGACGGCGAACGGTTCCTCCGACAACGCATCCGGGCGGTGGAGGTGGATGGCAACCATGGCCGCCGCCGCGAAGGCGCCGACGGTGTGGAACGTCACGTGCGGCACGCCGCCGCACTCGCGCGCGACGCGGGACGCCCAGTAGAACACGGCGTCCGAGACGACCGCCACTGCGGCGCCGTCGTGGGCGCGGAGTACGGCCGCGAGCGCCGGCGCCAGCGCGGCCTCCGCGGCGGCGAAGAAGGCCTGTGCGGAGGCGGGATCGGCGGGGAGGCGGGAGAAGTCCTCGTGCGCGACCGGGGAGCGGAGCGGCGCCACGTGGACCGGCACGTCGGGCGGCGCGAGGGCGGCGAAGTGGGGCGTGGTGAGGATGGCGGCCGTTGTGGTGGCGCCGCCTTCTCCGCAGGCGGCGGCAGCGGCCGCGAGTGGGGTGAAGTGGCTGCGCGTCAGGAATGGCAGGAAGACGAGATGGAGCGGGGCCGGCGCGTTCGGGCGCCGCGCGGCCTCCGCGCTTGGTCGCTCGGTTTCCATGTCGCGGTTTGGCGTGGGTTGTGAAGCGTGGGCTGGGCCTCTTGTTGTGGTGGGTTGGGTAGGGAGGCAGATGCGTGAGGAATTGGATCCACGTAATCCACGGCGGTCACGAGAATGGTGCTGCGGATCGGGCCGTTAAGATGGTGTAGGAAGCGTGTTCGGGTTTTGATGCAGTGTTTGAATACTGGAAAAGTTCATTTTGCTCCATTCAAATTTGGTCTTAATCAAGTTAAACTCTTAAATTAAAATTTTACTTTACATCATTCAAGTTCGGCCTTGCTCAGATAACATTCTAAACTAAAATTTGATTTACTTTATTCTCAGTAGCTACTAAATCAGTTCACTTTTCACATTTTCTCTTCAATCCAAAACGGTTTCTCCAAAGTGGACTCATGTCAAAGTTTGTTGATACAACTTGACACAGCTTTATCCATACATGGGTTTATTAGGGCGAACTTTTGGACGGAGATTGGCAATGACGGCTTCGTAGAGGGAGATGTGGAGAGATTAGAAACAAATTCGGCTGAAAATCGATAAAGATGGCTAGTAAGACCTTGGAATGTATCTCTGTCTAGGCTATGTTTATAAAATTGCCTTGATCTAACTCCGCGTCAGTGAAACAACACTGGGTTAGAGAGAAAAGATGACAAGTGAGTTGATTTGGTACATGTTAGAGGTAAAGTAAAATTAAATTTAGTTTAGTGAGCTAATGGCCAAATTTAGAGGGGGTAAAATAGACTTTATCCGTTTGACTATCGTCTTGAAAACATAATTCGTTAAATGGCGGGCTGCATTGATGTGTATGAGTTTTTTTTTTAGATGTATGAGGTTGTTTTCTTAATTGGTTGAAACTTTTAACTTTCAGTGTCATTAGAGAATGGGGCAAGCATACTGTTTTTAGTTTGAAAAATTAACGCCACACAATGATAGAGGATGTTTGGTCTTTTACTCCAACAATCTCTTTGTCTTTGATTGGAGACAATGACTTTGTTTTTGACAAGAAGAAAATGAACATCGCAATCCTTTCCCTCTTGATTCTTCTCCTCTGTGACCCCAACTGGTACACCATATTCGTAGTACTTTGGGTGCGTTCGTTTCATTTTAGAGGGTGCTGTAGCAGTCACATCAAAGATGCCGGTATGATTTATGTGTACTAAACAAAGTCAAATTACAAAACTAAGTCCAGGATCCCTCCTCTATTTTGCGAGACGAACGTAATGAGGGTAATTAAGCGGCGATTAGACGATAGTTACTGTAGCATCACTGTGTCAAAACATTAATTAATTAGGCTCGTTAGATTCGTCTCGAAAAATAACGCCCGTCTGCAGAAAGGTTTTGTAATTAAATTTTATTTAGTACCCCTAAATAGTAAGATTCTTTTTACTTTAGAGGGGTATAAAGTTTAGAGGGCACTTTAGAGGGGATCCGAACGGCACCTTTGACTTACCGAACCGTCTAGACCATAATAGCTCATCTGGCACTCACAGGGAGAACACAAAGAAAATCCCACATTGTTCGTAAAAAAGGAAAAGAAAATTCCCTCATGTTCCAGGCGCTGACACCGAAGGCTGCTATTTGCGTCAAGCTCAAATCTCAGCTACTATCGGTTTCACGGCAGCTGATCTGATCTGACATCGCACCCGTCCCCTTCGAAAAAAAAAAGTCAGCGACCTCAAGAAGCCGCCTTTAAACTCTCCCGAAGCCTCTCTTTCCGCTACAGTAACAGAGAGGCGAATCGGAGGCGAGTCGCTCTGCGGCGTTGAATCCGCCGGCCCCCTCGCCTCCGGCGGCCTCGCCGTCGGCGGAGGAGGGTGGCCCGGCTTTCGGCGTCCGCTCCTTTAGCTTCTAGGTGTACAGATCTAGGTAGCTAGCTTCTCCATGCGCGGCTCGCACGGCGTCTCGCTCGAATCCGAGCTCGACCTTCCTGGCTGGAGGTGGTGGAGTGCCATGGACAGGCGTTGGTGTCCCTTGCGGATGCTGGCGCTCGGCCTGGCGACGTCCTTGCCGTTCGTGTTGCTGGGCGATGCGACGGCGCTGCCGAGGCTGGAGGCTCGGCTGTGGTGGAGGGGGACATCGCGGGGCAGTGGCTGTGGCCACGGGCGGTGTGCCTGTGGCCGGGCCCCACCGACGGCCGGTTCGTCTCCGAGTTTCGTCTCTGAGTCGGGCTGCGGCCGCTGCTCCTTCGGTGTGGCCGCGCAGTGGTCTTTTGTGTCGCCGGAGTTCTCGCCAGTGGCGTCTTTGGTTGCTTTTGGCGGACTTCGTGTCGGCTGGTTTTACCGGCGTCGGTTTTTGGCCGGCGGCGGTTAGCTGTTTCCTGACACGTCGGCGATGTGGCGGCGACGGCGTGTCTTTGGAATAAGTTCTCCCAAGCTGCCGCCGTCTCGACGACGTCTTCCTCTCCGGCGTCGCCGTTGAGCTTGTGGAGTTTGCAGAGGAGAGCTCAGCTGGGCGATGGTTTCGTCGGCTTCGTTTTCTTCGGTACCTCTCACGCGTGGCGACACAAAGGGAGTGCGACGTCCCTCGTCGCGCATCGGGGCCTGATGGTTCTGGTGATCTCTCGATGGACGCGATTAGCTTTGCTGAGTGTAGATGTAGGGGTGTTCGTGTGCGTTGGAGTGCGTCGGCGTGTGTCGGCCTGTTTTACGTGTACGAACAGATACTACATTTATATTCAGATTTGAGAGGTTCAAAAAAAAAAAAAAAAAAAAAAAAAGAAGCCGCCTTTAAACAACTCCAGAAAGCGAACCGATCGGTGGAAAATCTAGAAGCCAGCCGTCAACAAACCCCTTCCCTCCCGGCACCATGGCAAGTGCGTGATTCCATTTCGGTGGTCCGGTGCGTTGATTCTTGCGCCCCGAGAGGGCCGGAGGAGACAGCGAGGACGGAGGGAGGGACGAAAATTCCAGTCTGACACCAGCGTTCCGCTTCGGTTTTCCTCTCCCCCTGCTGCCGGCCCTGGTCGGTCTCGCCACCATTGCGCGACGCAGTTGCTGACGGCCCTGGTCGGGCAGCTTCTTGGTTGCAGTTGCTGCTGGGCTTCTTGCGTACCCCTGGTACGGATGCTTTTCTCGATCTGATTTCCTCTTCTTGTTCTTGTACTAAATCTTTTGTTTGGCTATATTCCTGACGGGTGCGGTAGATTCCTTCTTTTTCTTTGAAAGAACGGGCGTGGTGGATTTGTTGGGATGTCACTTGTGTTCTGCGAATAGAACGCTTCTTTTCTTGTTTCCCATGTAGAGCTACAACCCTGTTTCAGTAGTAATTGTCCGCCAAAAGTCCCTGTTCTGCTACAACCCTGAAAGAATAAATAATCTTTTGAGGTGAGACACGTTCAGGTTCACCGTAGAGCCTGTAGGAAAATCCGAAATAATGATGCACCTGTGGAATGGATCTTTATGTTTACATTATGTTGTTATCTCAGATCTAATCTGTCATCTCCTTTATGAGTTCATTGGCATATGCAGGCATATGTTAAGGGCAAAAACAACTTTGAACTGAAGTTGTTGAAAACTGGGTGAATTTGCGTAGGGAACTGCTATTTAGTTCCTGCTAATAAATAATTAGAATCGAGTATGACAGTTTAGCTGTCCATGTAGTACGTTACTTTCAGAAAACAGGAAATTGCAAACTGGGAGTTAAGGGGTACCAGAGGCAAGTAGTGATACTTGTACTTTGCTTATTTCCACATCCCACTTAAATGCCAAGTGAAATTACTTGTCTTTTGTATGGTCTTGTACCTTTCTTGTCAGGTCAAGGCATTGGCCTACCGATAGTAGAATAAATACTTCATAGCCAATCAGTAAGGGGAAGATGCCCGCCCAAGCTGTTCTTCTGGATAGAAAACTCGAAAATGTCGGTGTATTTATTTGCAGATACAGTAATGGGGCCCAAAGCCTTATTTCAAGCCTATGCTTCATTCTATCTTCTTTTAAATGCAAAGTATACAGTTCATTCAGGCCCGTAGTATGCAAATATGATTCTAGTGTATTGTGTATCTACTTATATACTTTTGAGTTTTGCTTTTGAGATTGAATAGGTATGGTTTATTGTTATTATTATTCAGTGTTTTAACGAAATGCATCATCCAATTTAGGATTGAGCATCACTAAGAGTGGACGCAATCATGTTTAGGAGAAAGCATGCCTCTCATTTCAATTCAAATGATGCTGAGCAGAGAGAAGCAAAGGTAATTTTCATTAGTTTGTTGAAGCATCAGAATGCAATGATTTGCTGATTCCAAAACAGAAAATGATACAGATCTACTCCCTCCGTCCCAAAATAGTTGTCACTAGACATCATGTTTGACTCTTCGTCTTGTTCAAAAAAATTATTTAAATATAAAAACAAATATGTCATGATTGAAATATATTCAATGATAAAACAAATTGTAAAAAAATAAATAAAATTTGCGCAAAAAATTTTAATAAGACGAGCAGTCAAAAAAGTCAACAGCGACATCTATTTTGGGACAGAAGAAGTACCATTTCTTGGGACAATTCAAAATTTTCCATCAAGAAATTTTGCAATTCGAAATTTGCCATCGATTATGCTACATTGTCATTTTTATTTTGAGGAATGTACTACATTGTTATTGTTTTTATCCCTGACCTTAAGGGAACTAAAAGGACCCGGTATCAAGCTTAGACTGACTTCAACAGGGAAGGCAAAAGGACAGCCAAACCCATTATGCATCTTCAACTGGTATTGCAAACACCCCAACAGAGTAGCTAAAGAGAGAGGCAAATTTGCAATGGAGGAGAGAGGAGATGTAAAAATGCAATTCCTCTCTCCTCCAATGCATTTGTTCCTGCGCGCGGCGTGCCAGGGGAGACGAGCTGGAGGAAAGGGCGAGCGGCGGAGACGGCGGCGGCGCAGGGCGATGGACCCAGCTGCAGCAGCAGCGGGACCCAGCGACGCGCTGAGCGGCGGCGAGGGGCAACGCGGGGCGCACCACCGCATGGCTTCCTGCTCCGCCGCCGCATGACCTCCCCATTTCTCTGCCTACCTATGCTGCCGCACGGCCGCTCCTAGACCCGTTCCTGCTTCTCCGCCTGGACCTCAAGCCCAACTCCCTCACGCGAGTGTCCAGCACCTCTCGATTTATTCTCGAGCAACATGATTGGTCTTGATTTATACAAATTATTTCGATTCAGCTTTGGTTTTTGAGGATGTGCTTTCGTGTGGGTTCAATCATTG
The DNA here is from genome assembly GCA_012490785.1 of Eragrostis nindensis. NCBI lineage: Eukaryota > Viridiplantae > Streptophyta > Magnoliopsida > Poales > Poaceae > Eragrostis > Eragrostis nindensis. The sequence continues at coordinate 555,857 of JAAXCT010000326.1, forward strand.
CAAGGACAGCAACCAAATTGGGACTGCTTGATCTGGAGCTCGCCTGCCACTAGTCCGTGATTTGTAGTCCAAGATTCCTTGATTTGGAGCTCGCACGAAGCTGCTGCGTGCGCGCCTCCCTGCCGTGTCCCTCGCGCACGCCGTGCGGAGGCTAGTGGCGAGCGGGGCTGCACCATGCTCGAGCTCCCCGGAGGAAGGAGAGCAAGACGCGACGCGAGCCGGACATCGGGACATGAGCTGCCTGCAGGGACAGCTCTCACGGCGCGATGGCAAGGAGGAGGCGCGGCAGGCGGCGGCGGCGAGCAGCGGCGCAAGGCGAACGATGCGCGGGGTTGCCTCTCCAAAACTGCCGACGCTGTTGGAGTCACCAAAAACTGCCTCTTCAACACGTCAGGCAATCTTCCATTTGCCTCTAAAAACTGCATCTTTATTGTTGGAGTCAGCCTTACCACTTATATGCACGCTATACAAATGTCAGCACATACTAAACACCAGAATCTAGCAATGGTTGCTGCCAGCCTGAAAGCTGCTTAGAAAATATGCCAAGTTATCTTTAAAATATGTGTCTGTGCTGTGAGCCAAATGTTAAAACCACTGCATGTGTTTTGAAGAGATTTAAGTGGCACTTTTAACCAGCTCCTGTTAACTATTTCAGCACGGGGATAGGATCTCAAACTTCGGGCTGCCTACATAGCTACTTCCTCCAGTATCAATTTTTTTGTCATTTTAAGGTTGTCCTAAGTCAAACTTTTTAAACTTTGACTGCAATTTTTTTTATGTGTTAAGTTTAGAAATATGAAAATGACACGAGTAGATTCGTATTGAAATATGATGTTCATAAAAGTACACTTCAACTATATTTTATAGCAAAAAGTATTAGTCAAAGTTATCTTTTGAAGACCGTGTCAATGTCCAAAACGACAAGAATTTTGATACTGAGGGAGTATCCATTTTCTAAGATTTATATGCAGGAGTTTTGTACTATAGTTGCTAAAAGTTGTGCTTCATATGCTTACAAAAGACGTTCAGCTTATTACCTTCTGATGGGGATGAATAAGAAATATGTTGTGAATACAGAATGCCTATCTATTAACCTTTTTTTCAATTGACGTTTGAGGTTTTACATGTGCCTGCAATTTTACAAATCCCATAGTGAATTACTAGAGGAGTATGCATCTGATCCGTAGGCCAAGTATTATGTTCATCTATTTGTGTCATAACTACGATAAACTCGTTTGCTGCAAATGAAGCACCACAGAACCCTTGCATGTGGGAACCTGTCCAGGCTGACTTATGGATACCTTATGTGAGTGTGCTACCACTTCACACGAAGCCTCCATATATGCTTTTTTTATGGTATGTGCATGTTTTTGTCACAGAGAATTGTACATACGGGGCTGACAAATGGTTTTAGTTTTTTTTTTCTTTTTCCTCCAGCGCCTAGGAGGACTGCGAATCATTACAACATGGTTTTTAACTTCTGTATGAGATATCCCTATGTTTTTTTTTTGTCAATGCTAACGCAACAAACTCTTTTGAGCAGATAAATGAACTGAAAACAGCACTTGGGCCTTTGTCTGCCCGGGATGAGAAATACTGCAGTGAAAAATGCTTGACGAGATATCTAGAAGCCCGTAGCTGGAATGTTAGCAAGGCGAGAAAAATGTTGGAAGAAAGTCTCAAGTGGAGGGCAGCTTACAGGCCAGAAGATATTCGCTGGGTAAATCTGCTTTTCTTTTTTGTCCTGTATTTGTCGATTTACTTCATTCTCTGAATCCTTCTCCAGTGACTAAAACACCATATTGCTGCCAGCCTGATGTTTCTGCTGAAGCGGAAACAGGCAAAATGTACAGGGCGAGTTTCCGAGATAGAGAGGGAAGAACTATTGTTGTTATGAGACCTGCAAAGGAGGCAAGACTTCTTCGTCTTCCTACTTCCTCCCTTCTTCCTGAAATATTCAGCCTTCCTAGCCTCGTTAACTTACAACTCATATATGTATTGTTCTAAAATTTCAGAACTCAACATCTCATGAAGGGAAGATACGGTTTCTGGTATATACGTTGGAGAGTGCTATCCTCAACCTGCCTGAAGGTCAAGAGAAAATGGTATGGCTGATAGACTACACAGGTTGGACAATGGCACATGCCACACCCATGAAGACGGCCAGAGAAAGTACTAGTATTCTGCAAAATCACTATCCTGAGAGGCTGGCCATTGCTTTTCTGTTTAATCCCCCCAAAATATTTGAGGCTTTTTATAAGGTAATAAAGCTCTCAGCCCTCTGCATTCAAAATCTTTTGTGTGTATCTCATTTTATATTCACAAACATTTCGTAAAGCCTTTTTATGTATCTGCTTCTCCCTCTTAACCGTCTGCTTTCATAGTGTGGAAATATACAAAACGAAAAATGGTCCCTTTTTATTGTTAACTTCAGTGCTGAGAATTCTATCAGGTTGTCAAACTTTTCCTTGACCCAACATCACTCGAGAAGGTGAACTTCGTGTACTCGAAGGACGAAGAGAGCATGAAGCTGATGCACAGGTACATTGATCCGGAAGTCCTTCCTGTAGAGTTTGGGGGAAAGAACAATGTGGTGTACAACCATGAGGAGTACTCCAAGCTTATGGTGAATGATGATGTCAAAGCAGCAAGCTTGTGGGCTGATGCAAAAACTGACCATCCTAACCATGACCCCAACGGGACCTTGGTTTCCGAGGTTATGCCGCAGTCGTCACTGGTTGCTGCTAAAGCCAGCTGAGGAGCATCGACCTTCTGTGACCGCTGTAATTCGCATCGATCGAATGGAGGAAACAGATGAGGGCTAACTGGATGATCGCTGTAATCAGCAATAAATCGAATAGCAAATAAGAAATTACTGCTTCATACTCAAAATTGTTGCTGTATTATCAGCATACACTGAGCTACATGAGGACACAATCACGGGTTGTTTGAATGTCAACGAACCTGAAAGAAATGCTTTCATGTTCCCTTCAGCGTGAAATTTCCACTGCCTGTGAATTTTCCGTGGCCTAAACACATATATTGTTTGATGGGTAAACACATATATTGGAATCATAGAGCAATGCCTTTTTTAAGCACAATGCAATTCTTCCACACGTATTCTGAAGACCAAACCGAGCACTATACTCATAACACAAAAAGGTAAGCTCACGCTGAAAAGGAGAAGAAGAAAAAGGAAACTGACCTGGTGAGTATTCACATTCATCTTAAAATGACGAAACCACCTAATGCTATCGAGGCTGACGATATGGAGAGATGATGTTGAGCCCGTATGCTAGCTGGTGTGCTGGGGAGCTTATTCGTCGGCACACGCGCGCCCTAAGCTCCGAGAGCGACGGTTATGACTGAATCAGGACTGATAAATAGTTACACCGTCGAAGTCAGCTCGTGTGCCTGCTGTACATGCATTTACACTTGATCGCGACAAGGTGGACACCGTTTTTCAGACGGCCGGGAATGCACCCTCCACGCACTAGTGTGATGCGAGTGCGATCTGATAGAGTACTCCACCTGCATTGAAGCCTGAAGGTACACTACCGTGGTGATGATGCACTGTTGCTGTCAAAATTGGCATCCGCAGTTCCACACTTCCACGGACCACAGCAGTGTTTCCGGTGGTTTTGCATCGTAGTTTGACATATCGGAGAAATGACAAACATAGAATTTCTTCGCTTCCAAACTCACAAGTTGTAGCAAAGTAAAACGGTGTTGAAAACACTGTTCTTTTCTTTTTCTTTTTTTTTTGCGATGATCAAAACACTGTTCTTGACGATGCCACTGGTCCACCGCGTGCCATTAGATTGAGCGTTGGCTGCAATTTCGGAAATATCTTTCCATAGCACTAAAAGTGCATGAAAATATTATTCTATGTATGTTTCCTATAGCAAAGTATTAGTGGTTGACAGTTGGGGTTCACTTCGATGTACTCCTCCGTTTTTTATTATATGACGCCGTCGACTTTTTTCGTTACGCTTGACCGTTCGTCTTATTCAAAATATTTGTATAAATAGCTAACGGTAGCACACTAGTGCACTTTTACTGCATACAGAGAGGTTTAATATTTGTACTCGAAGTTGTATCCAATTTATTATATTAATGTTTGGTCAAGAAATAACGCCACCACATCCTAATACCCAGATTTATTGTGGAAAAATCAGTCCAAAGCCACCCAATCATCTCTAGAAATTACCACATTAATTAGAGTGAAAAAAATCCACCACTATCTTTATAAAACATTAGTCTAAAATACCCTCAATATGTTTTAATTAGTGTTCCACCCGTCCGTCCACTTGGAGCCCGTCAGCGACCTCAAACGACGGCATTAACTATTCCTTCACAGAGCAAATCGACAGTGTACAAATGGAGAAGCCGGCAATAGAATAGTCTCAGCCCAAGGTAGCGTTTGGATGCAAATAATAGGGCTATTATGCACTGTAACTTGTCATATCAATACTTCCGGCACGATTTATGTGTACTAAACAAAGTCAAATCACAAAACTAAGTCCAGGACCCCCCCTCTATTTTGCGAGACGAACGCAATGAGGGTAATTAAGCCGCGATTAGACGATGGTTACTGTAGCATCACTGTGTCAAAACATTGATTAATTAGGCTCGTTAGATTCGTCTCGAAAAATAACGCCCGTCTGCAGAAAAGTTTTGCAATTAAATTTTATTTAGTACCCTTAAATAGGAAGATTCTTTTTACTTTAGAGGGTAGAACTTTAGAGGGCTCTTTATAGCCCTCATCCGAACGCTACCCAAGTGTGTGATTTCATCGCAAACGGCCGATGTGTTAGATTCCTGCTCCGTGCCCCGAGAGGACTGGAGGAGAGGACAACGAGGACAGAGGGAAGAAAATTCCAGGCCAACTCCAAGCGTCTCGCTTCGTTCTTCTTCTTCTTTTCCCCCCGGCGCCGGTCCTGGTCAGACTTGCCGCCATTGAGCGACTCGCATCTTCCTGGTCCGGGTTACTGAGGTTCTCGCATACCCAGGTATGGATGCTTTTCCCAGCCTGATTTTCTTCTTGTTTGTTGTTTGCTAAACTACTAACTGCTGGGGAAAATAAGTGTGCTGGATTCGTTACCACTTGTTTTCTGATAGTACAAAGCGTGCTTTCTTGTCTCCCTTGGGTTCTTGAGAAATGTTGGGTTCGTTTCGTTGTAGTAATCATCCGCCTAAATATCCTTGTTGTACCTTTATGCGGTAAGTGGTACGAGAAAGATAAGCCTTTGCGGAGGAAAGGTCACCGTACAACTTGTAGGAAAACTGAGATCTTGATGCCAACCTGTGAAATTGATGTTCTTGTTTGTATCACGTTTTCATCTCAGATCTGTTTATTTCTTCTCCAATACTACAGTAGTTCATTGGCTATGAAGCCATATGTCAAGACCAAGGAAGTCACTAGGGGCTGCTGTTTTGTGGGACATTTTATTTAAAAGGAGTAATTATGATAGAGTTTGACATTTAGTTGTCCATATACGTTGCTATCATCAATAAAGTCTTTGCAAACTGAGAGTTCAGGCGACATTCTAGATGTAAGTATGGGCTGGCTGCTCTTTTCCATATTTTAATTATCCACTTGAATTACTTATCTAGTTTAGTGGGTTTGAATGGTACCTTTCTTGACTTTGGCCTACTTATTATTGAGCGAACACTTAAGGTAATAACGAATCAGCTAAATTGGAATACAAAAATCTGAACACTCAATGCATTTACTTGCGAATTCAGAAATGGGCCGCAAACCCTGCATGTGGCCTATACTTTGTTCTCTTTCTCTCTCTCTCTCTCTCTCTCTCTCTCTGAAAGGAATATCTAACTCATTCAGATTCTGCAGTATGTTAATATTTGGAAGCAACTATTACTCTATTGGAATCAATAGTAAGCAAATATATGTTACTTTTGACGTTTATATCTAAACAAGAAAATAGCTAACTGCACATTGGCATCGCTACTGTTATATAATTTCATGGCGTACCTTTAAAACTGAACTGATGTGTTTTTATTTAGTATTGTTTAATTTTAAATAATATTCGTAATCTATTGTAGGGTGAAACATCAGTGATTGGAAGAAGTCATGTTCAGGAGAAAGCATGGCTCTCATTTTATTTCCAATGACGCTGAGCAGCGAGAAGCAAAGGTAATTTCGAGATGCCTTTTCATCAGAACTCAAGTTTGTGGAACTATTAGCATGTACGATGAGTCGTGCTACAGGTCTGAGTAGATTTGTCATCCTCAGACTTCAGAATCAGGGCATCAGCGATACCAGCCACATGGTAGGAGAGCAGTCGGATAGAACCAATTGTATGAGTAGCTTTTTCCATGCATGGTATATGGCTTCTGATTGCAACATTAGTAATTTACAAGCACTATTCTTTCTACAATACGGACTCTTTAAGTCCAAATAAACATTTGACCTTTGATCCCTAACCCCACTGTGTTTGAGAAAAAAAAAATCTCTAACCCCACTCAGGGAAGCTACAAAAGCCTATTGTTTATCTAAAGCTTTGCACAAATGAACATTTGCTGATACTATAAAAATGAATCTAGCAAGGTCTGTTGCCAGCTGGAAAGCTCCCATTTCATGTGTTATGAAGAAATTAGTTGCATTATTACTAACACTGCTTCAGCGTGGCATAATTATCCACTTTATAGCAGTGATGTTATACATGACTTTAAATTGTGTGTATCCTATATAAAAGATGCTTCACATGCTTCCTTGGAAAGATGGTTAGCCTATTGTGAAATAATGTTCTTGACCTTTTTTTTTTTTTGCAAACACAGTGGGGTTGGGTAGACAGGCATCTAGCCCCAGCTAGCTAGTCTTTCTCGACCCCTGACTTGATGAACGCAGCTGACTTCTCAACAAAAGGCACTGCAGTCCAGCTTTTTCACTGACTAGATGAGCTTATCTACAGATTTATCACCAGATAGTAAGAACAGATCTAGCACCAGATAGTAAGAACAGATTTAGCACCAGATAGTAAGAAAAAATTACTGGACGAGACCGGAGCCCCTTCTGGCCGTGACGTGGCTCCGCCACTACAACCAGGGGAACCAACAAGTGACCTTTTTTACCCCAGGTCGAAAATCCGCTTCGATTGAGAATCAAACCTGGGACCGTGTTGGTGCTAATGAAGCACCTTAACCACTAGGCTAAAGGCCCTTTCGCTTGGGCTTTTGTATGTATAAGATACATGCTTGACATATGTTTTTAGTTTCTTTATTGACATATCTCACAAAACGATTGCTCATGAACAGATAAAGGAACTGAAAGCTGCACTTGGGCCTTTGTCTTCCCGCAGTGAGAAGTACTGCAGTGATGCATGCTTGACTAGATATCTAGAAGCCCGTAACTGGAATGTTACCAAGTCGAGAAAAATGTTGGAAGAAAGTATCAAGTGGAGGGAAGCTTACAGGCCGGAGGATATACGATGGGTAACTTTTTTTTTCCTTTTTTTTCTCATAATCCAGGTCAAGGGACTAAACACAATATTTACTTCCTTCTAGCCTGATGTTTCTGTTGAAGCGGAAACAGGCAAAATGTACAGGGCAAGTTTTCAAGATAGAGAGGGGAGAACTATTGTGGTCATGAGACCTGCGAAGCAGGCAAGAAACCGCACTTTAAGTGTTTCTTTCTATTTTTTCTTCTTTACGAGGACCCTCAGTCTAGCTTAGCTTCTTAGCTTAGAATTCACCTGAATGCTGTTTTCAAATTGCAGAATACAACTTCCCACGAAGGACAGATACGGTTTCTTGTATATGTTTTGGAGAATGCAATTTTTAGCCTGTCTGAAGGTCAAGATAAAATGGTATGGCTGATAGACTTCACAGGATGGACAATGGCAAATGCCACACCTATAAAGACTGCTAGAGAAAGTGCAAATATCCTGCAAAATCATTACCCAGAGAGGCTGGCCATTGCATTTCTGTTCAATCCCCCAAAAGTATTTGAGGCTTTTTATAAGGTATAGGCTCTCAACTTTCCCCTTGCATAATTGTTAGTATGTACGTATGTATCTGTCTCAAACTTTATTGTTGACATTGAATAATGTGTTCTCTCCGTTTATCTTCTTGTTTAAATGTTGCAAAAATTTTCAGGTTATCAAAAATTTTCTTGACCCGAGATCAGTTGAGAAGGTGAACTTCGTGTACCTGAAGGATGAGGGGAGCTTGAAGGTCATGCACAAGTACATTGATCCGGAAGTCCTTCCTGTTGAGTTTGGGGGCAAGGCCAGTGTGGAGTACAACCATGAGGAGTACTCTGAGTTGATGAGGAAAGATGATGTCAGAACAGCGAACTTTTGGAACGCAGATGCGAAAACTGACCATGTTGACCATGACACCAATGGGAGCTTGGCTCCCGAGGTTACACCACAGTCGTCTGTGGTTTCTGCTTAAGCCAGCTGAGGGGTACTATCAATCTAATTTGATGGGAGATATTCGTTGAAGAGACTGCTGGATGTGGCAATGCAAGAAATGGCATGTTCATAAATGAAAGTGTAACAACTTAAGATAAATTCGTTCCTGCAATCACAGCATGAAAAACACAGTTCTTACTACCAACCTCCATTTCGTTTTACTTGTCACTGGCTAGTTACTGTAGCAACTTTGACCGACCGTCTTTTTCTACAAATTCGTCGTCGATGCCTAAAACTTTCTTATCAATAGAATTATCACTAAACATATTTTGACAACATTGCGCACTTTGAAGTATTCATCAAAATTTTGTAGAAAAAAACGGTCGGTCAAAGTTGCTACAGTAACTAGCCAGTGACAAGTAAAACGAAATGGAGGTTGGTACTACACAAGTACTACCTCAGTTACTGTACATCAATCACTACTGTACTGAATAAGTGATGGATTAATAATTGTCAGAAGGATAAGAAATAACGCTCAATAATTTATCTCGTATCATTCTCTGCTCTTTGTTTGTTTCTTAATAATTTATCGCTATTTTCACTACTATGTGGTTCTCACTCAATGTTTTGAAAACTTATAGCTGTGGCCTAAAATAATCATGCCTTACATGATGTGCTCGTGCAAGAAATGTGTTGCTACTCATCTGCTCTTTGTCTGGGGAGTGGGGCCTATGTGACTGTCTCTGTGCTTCCGAAAGGCCGCCGAACAGAACTACTGAAGAAGGGATTTGCAGAAGGGAAGTCATTTCAAAAGGTCACATGACCAAATGCCTAAAGAGCAAATGGTTGATGGGGCGAGAACTGGAGAACATGCTGGCAAACTGAAACCAAACCGAAGAACTGGAGATTTGTCAACCGGAGTTTTCAATTATATAATAAGTTGGAAAAAATAATCTGCGCCAGGAAGGGATCGAACCTTCGACTTTTTGTTTAGGAAACAAACGCTCTATCCACTGAGCTACAGGCGCTGGTTATTATAACACTCCCACTGGCTATTTTTGGTCTGGGCCGGAAGAGCACAAGAGCTCGTCGCAAACGGACATTTGCAGTTTCGGCCTTTTCTCGAAGGTCCCCATCACGGTTCGGCCTTTCCTCAAAGGTTCTGGCCCACCTAGAATGGCACTATCTGTTCTCACGCGGTAACAAAACAAGCGGTAAACCGCACCGGGCATTCGTTTTTTTCCCTGAACAATGCACCGGCCATTCGTCAATCTTACAATTGAATGGCATTCAAAAGGGCAAATGAGGGTTCTGGATGAAGCGTCTCAAAAAACAAGAGGCTGCCAGAGATCAACGAAACGAACACTTCTGCTATGATAATCAATGAAGCAATCAATTACAGAAGGAAGAAGAAAAAGAATCATCTTGCCATTCTTTTTTTAATCGAGAGGTGGGAAAAGTAGAAAAGAAAAGGGAGATCCCAAGAACCCATGCACTGCAAGTCTGCAAAAGTGAGAATTTTAGCTACCACCAACTGACCGGCAATTGTCGTCAACCGAGGTACACCACCATCCATACCACCATCTGCGCCTGCTACTTCCTCCTCGAAAAAAAAATGGTTACCATGGCGCCAGTGTGCCGCTGTGGAGTCATTAACAAGACGAGAATTCACATTGCAACACAGACAGAAGCTGGCCGCGGAGCTTCAACCGAGTCATTCACGAATATTCTGTAGAAAATTCCATTATCCCTTAATCCTCGGTGTCACGAGAGTCAGATGGCTCAGGAAAGATCTCCTTGGACTGCCGACGACGGGACGAAGAATGATCTCCATTGCTTCCGCCAGACGATTTTATTGTCTCTGAGCGTTTCAGAATGTTTTCATCCCTTGAAGGACCTATATCAGACGAGCTATGCCGCCAACTTCCAAACAATGCGGCATTCCATGAACCTCTTGAAGATGTAGCTCTCAACCTAGCCGAGCTAGAGCCATTATCTTCCCTCACCACCTTCAAGGGGTTCTCTAGTGCTTTAAGGATGTACTTCATCGGCGGACGTTTAGAAGACCTAGGATTCAAGCAGGACTTGGCAACAATCGCCATTGCCCAGACTTCCTCCAGATGGTCCTCGTCAATGATAAGGGTTGGATCAATGATTTTGCTCATGAGCTCCTTCTCATAAATATTGATGTAGCGCAGACTGTTATCAAGCCAATCATTCGTGGCAGCATCGTTCGATGCACTCATGCCAAGTCTTCCTGTCACCAGCTCCATTAAAACTTTTCCAAAGCAATAGACATCGTATGAACATGTTGCAGATGGAGAACCTGTTTAATTCAGACAAATTGGTCAATAAAAGCACATCAACTAACGGATACAATTTAAAGATGATGTTTAAAGCATTTATCACATACAACAGGACATCGAAGTCCCTTTCAGTTTAACCAGGAAACTGAGGGCTGATACCAAATTTTCTTAGTCTGAATATATTTCAAAGTAGAGAAAGGTCTTAAACTCACCAGAAGAACCTTGATCTGCAGTCCTGCATTACCCCAACATAAATGGTATCAGAAGGAGAGAAGGGGTTTATTAATATAAGAATGAAATTTCTAAAAAGGAAACAATCAATTGTATGACTATCACATCAAAAAGGACACTAGTAGTTCATAGGCTCTATGATAGGGCAAATACAGCAAAAGGAAACAGAATGAAACAGTTTACAATTGATATGCTTGCATGGTCCTGGTAACCCTAGTTCTATCACACTTAACATTGAGATTTTGTACAATAGCTACATTATATCACAGTGTGAACGTGATGAACAGAAGGCCAGGAAGATTTACATAGAGTCATCTAGTGCTTGGCTGAAATATTTAAGTTCACCAAATATCACTAGTTCATAAAAGAAAATCATGTTGCCCAAAGTCATGCAAGAAGTGAGAAAGAGTAAAGACTCATGGCTAACTTGCTATATGCAGTAGAAAGGTTAACAAAAGGTACAGCTGAAATAGTGAAACAAACATGATGATGCAATACTGACTGCTATATGGATTTCCAAACTCAAAAAAGCAGAGAGAGATTTGTAATTTGGGACTTACGAAGAAAATCTCAACAGTTTTGTGATAACATTTTGGTGACCTTCCCCTTCTTGAGGGCACACCTCACTCAAGCTACCAAGGCGTACTTCAAATTTATCATCGAGAAGGATACTGCTGGCTTGAACATCCCTGTGACAGAGAACAGATGAAATTAGATCAACAGTTATAATATTTGCAGTAGGTCTCATCTATTGATCTTGAAATGAAACAAATATAGCTAGAATCCATTGTGTCGCCACATTAAACTGATGAGGTAACAAGAAAAAAAAAAGAAATCAGAATCTGTTGTGATCTGCTTCAAGGCTTGCATTGATCTCATTGTAATGCAAAATTCTTACAAATAATAATTAGAAGATCTCACAAGTGCCATGGCAACATGATCTGTAATTTGTAATACGTTTACTAACGAAAAAGGAAATCGACAACATAAACATCTCTCAACTACATAACAGCAGTTCCAACATCAGAGCTTTGGTTTCGGAAATTTCCGATAAAATAATTATGGCCATATGCTGAAAGTATATCTAACTGTCACCAGTTTCTATTACATCTGATGGTGGTAATTGCTGAAACCCCCAATCACTAGAGCACCCAAAGAAACACAATGGTGGGTACTGTCTTCGCCCATTAAACCCCATGTAATGATGATCAAATATAAAAGACAGAAATCTGTGGGTTTACCATCTTAGCGCAGATTAATTCCTATCAAAAACAAAATACACAAACTACACAGAAGCTTATACCTGTGAACCATCGGTGGATTACAGTCATGGTGCAGATAGCAAAGAGCCTCAGCCACCCCTGTTGCAATCTTCAACCTCTTTATCCAATCCAAAGATTGCAAGCCCTCGTCTTCCTCCCTTGACTTTCTGTGCAGTGCACTTGATAAGTCACCGTTTCGGACAAATCTATACACAAGAACCTTTTCGTCTTCTCTATCAAGACAATGCCCCATGAATGGAACCAGCCTATCATGCAATCCCTTAGCAAACAAGTCCAACTCTGCCAGATATGAATCCTTCCTAGCGACGCGAGAAGTGATCCTCTTCACCACCACGGCAGTCCCATCTTGGAGCATACCATTGTAGAGATCACCTGAATGGCCGTGCTTGATAAGCCTCTCCTCCCCGAATCCAGAGGTGATGCTAGCAAGTTGGTCGTAAGCAAATGAATCGCCAACCTTCGCCATGTTTGAGGACAATGCAGGAGGCTGAGAGCCACCAGCGACCACAGCTGCACTGGTACTTGACACCCCCGGCGGTGCACTGGGTGCCCCACTTTCCCTCTGATCACTCCCAGTTCTCCTCCTCCTCCTCCCAGAGCAGACAAAGCAAAGCACAACGGCTGCAATCACAGCTAGCAGCAGGACGCCTCCACCAATGGCCCCGATCAATATGTACTTCAAATTCTTGTGCCCCTTCTTCCCCGCCGGTGCAGAAGGTGCAGGCTGTGGCGCCGGTGCGGCAACGGGCCCATCATATGGCAACCCACGCATGGTATAGAACTGCTGGCAATCGGTCGGACTACGCTGTCCGGGAATGTCAAGGAAGCAATTCAACTCAAACGACGTATTCCCAGCAACAGCATCAATCTTGCCGTCGAAGTAGTTCCCGGAGACATTGGCCAGCAACACCCGGGCAAACAGCCGGCGGAAGGAGTCCGGCACGGGCCCATAGAAGAGATTGCCGGAGAGATCCACCACCTGCGCATTGGCTGGCAGCGCAGGCCCAGCCGCGGGTAATGCGCCGGTGAGGTTATTCCGAGACACGTCGAGCACGGTCAGTCCCGGTAGCGACCAGACCGCGTCGGGCAGCGCGCCCGAGAACGCATTGCCCGAGAGGTTGAGGGTCCGGAGCCGCGTGAGGCCCGCGAGCGCGGCGGCCGGGAGCGGGCCCGACAGCCGGTTCCCCGCGAGGTTGAGCTCGGTGAGGTTGGCGAGGCCCGCGAGCGCCGAGGCGGGGATCTCCCCGGAGACGTCGCAGGCGGAGATGTCGAGGGACTGGAAGGTGGGCGCGAGCCCGGCGCCGAGCCACGCCGGGACGGAGCCGGGGAGGCCGAACCCGGACGCGTTGAAGGCCTCGAGGCGCGTGAGGTTGCGGAGGCCCTCGACGTCGAAGCGCGGGGCCAGGCGGCCCCGGCGCGTGCGGCGCAGGCCGGCGACGGCGAGCGAGACGACGCGGCCCGCGCGGCAGCCGACGCCCGCCCACGCGGCGCACGGGTCCGCGTTGCGCGGCCAGTCCCGCGCACGCAGGCCCAGCGAGCCCCGCAGCGCGTAGAGCGCGGCGAGATCCGAGCGCGACGCCAGGCGGCCCGCCGCCCCGCCCTGCTGCGCCGTCACCACCACCGCCCCGGGCGCCGCCGCGAGCGCAACGAGCAGCAGCAGCGCCCAGAGCCCGCGCGCGCGCGTCATGAGTCAGCTTCTCCTCCTAGTTCCGCAGCCGCCGCCGCCGCCGCCGCGCTCCATACCGCCCGCCCGGCCGCGTTACAGGTGTCGATGGAATCGGCGGACGCGCTGGAATTCGGAGGGAAATTAAAACGCAATAAAGGCGAGGGAGGGCAGAGGCAGGAGGCAGAGCTACTACTACTACTCTACTCCCAGAGGCCAGAGCAGGGTAAACTACAAGAGGGCGCCCTTCCTTGTTGAGGCCTCGCCACCACCCCCAACCATTAATGCCCAAAGTTACACTCCCCCAACTGCCTCCCAATTATTACTCTTCCACTCCCCCTTCCGGCTCCTCCGCCTATTCGATTCGATCGAAGCAGCGCGAGCGAGCAAAGCCTGAATTCCGCACCTCGGCCGCTCGAGCTCGCCGCGGTGGCCACGAGGGGCGGCGCCGGCGAGAGCAGAGCGAGCAGCCGCGGCGGCGGCTGCGTGCGTGGAGGCGGCGGCCGGAGCCGCGGACGAAAGAGAGAGAGGGAGAGGAACTAGGAAAGGGGAGAGAGGGAGGAAGGAGGAAGCCGGTGCCTGTATTGCGGGGTTTTGGTTTTGCTTATGGAAGCTGTTAATTGGTTTTGAATTTTTCGGAGCTTTGAAATGGAAGGAAGGGTTTGGTTCGGTTTGGTCTCCGGCCTCGGTTACGTCTGGTTGGTTTAGCAGAACAGGGCAGGCTGTTGAGTGTGGGATCTGCCGGCGCTGGCGGATCGGCGCAGTGCCAGCCACTGGCGCTGGTGGTGAAGAGAAGAGAAGAGAAGCGGTGCGGTGTGAGTTGGTCGGGTGGGTGCGTGTCGTTCAGTGGCCCCGGCTCCGGGGGTTTGGTGGGGTTTTTGATGGGATCGATCGACTACTACAGGAGACGAGACGGGGGAGGGTCAACGAGTGCTGGTTTGGTCCGGGCTCCGGTCAAACCTCCCGCGGCCGGCGTGGCACGGGCGGCCGCCGCTGCGTTCTGGCTCGGATTTTTTTTGGGGGGGGGGGGGGGGGGGGGGGGGGCGTCCAATCTGTAGGGTACAGTGAGTGACATTCCAATTCCGTGATTGTAAACATGGAAGAACGTTATTAGCCGGTGGCTGGAAAAAGTTAGTACAGATTTGGTAGTGCATGATTGTCCATTTTCTGGATCATTAATTTACTGCCTCGAGGCATTTGCTGGGCTGTATTACTCGCGTTAATTTTCGATGAGCATAGTAGGATTTCTGATCAGGAAGAGCATTACTCATGTCCAAATTTGGTGAGCATGTGACGCGCTGGGTGATGATGGAACATGTTTTGTGGCCAGCAGCCCAAACACAACAAGTGGTTCTTCCAAGTTGGGCGGGCACCGGCTCTCCGGCTTAGTCACGGCGAGGCCAACTTGATCCGCGTTTACCCGGCCGATTAGGCATTGCTATGCGGCCATGGAGCAGCCGTTTGCGTGCGTGCCCAGTGCCCTCGAGAACGGGTGGAGCTCAGATTGGCGATCCACCACCTCGCGCACGCGGCCCGTCTGCGGACGACGCGGCCCCGCCACGTCGCGGCGTGCGGAGGAAACCACACGCTCGCCGAGCACAGTTTCTGGCGGCGGCGGCAACGGAGCGGAAGCGTGCAGAGGATGGAACCATCCGTGCCTGTGCGTCGTCCAGTCTGTGTCCGTCGTCTGCTCGCGCGCGCCGCGGCCCTGGTCGTCTCGCACGCAGCGCAACTGGAGCTCGGGTCCCCGAGCGCCTGGCGCTGTGGCGCACACGGGGGAATGTCTCGCGTCGCCGCCCGCCCTCCTGTGCTTGCTTGCTGGGCCTGCGTCCTTGGACTTTTGCCGCGGGTGTCCTTGACTTGACTGCTTCTTCCGCGCCGGGTTCGGCCCCCGTCGCATCTTCTTCTTGGATGCATCTCCAGGTTTGTGTTCTGGCCTGACACGTGCTCCCAGTCGCGGCATCTCGTTGCGGCGCTTGTCCCGTGACCGCCCGCTATTTCGTTCATCTCACGGTCTAAAACTATTCGTTCTTTCAAAGTTTCAAGATCTTGTAGAACTAGTAGTACGCTTTTCTCCTTTGAGAACACTACAAGGACCTTTATTCCTCACACAAAGGACAGCAAAGCGACATACATACATACTGCTTTCGTGGGCCCTTTTGGAAAATACGTGCCGCCGCGCATACAGCACGTATCAACCAGATTCGACTCCACCCAACTGTCTGCGACTGAGATCTGCGAGGACGCATCCACACCAATAGGCACAAGGAAACGCCTCTTGTTAGTTTAAGTGTTTTTTGGGCAGGTACATGTGCCACGAAGGTGGATGCAAAACTTTCTACGAGTTCTCTGAACCACAACCTACTAGTACTATATACACGAATTATTCAAAACTAATCGAGCAGTCCCGGCTGCAAAGCTCCTCCAGCTCCAGCTTGGTAGGTTGTTGTTCAGCTTGTCGTTGTCGATCCTCTCTACCTGTCCTCTTACCAACTACGGCTGCGCTGATCCATGATACGTACGCAACTGCTTCTGTCGTATCAGCTCGATCGAATCGATGACGAGTAGTACATGCGCACACGAGTCATGATTGTCAGTCGCCCTCCATTATATTATTAGCGATGTGGTTAACCTAAGATTAAACTAACACGAACTGTTTCCTACCTTCCGTCCTGCTGGTGCCTTGCCAAGTGGTAGCACTGGCGTACAATTTTGCGAGTCAAAAGGAGACATGATGTTTTTTTTTTATAGCGTGTATGGACCAGTACTGTTTTGACTGTAGCTTACTATATCTGCGACGGTTGTGTAGACATGTGCCAGTTATTATGACGCGTATATCAGCTTGGTAGCCTAGCTAAGGGGGTGTTCGTTTCATTAGTCTTAAAGGTCACATCAAAACTAATTTTGCTATTTAGAGTATTAATAAGTCTAATTATAAAATATTTTTACAAATGTGTGCTAATTTACGAGACGAATCTAACGAGCCTAATTAATCTATGTTTTGCTACAGTGATGCTACAGTAGCCATCATCTAATCACGTCTTAATCATTCTCATTAGATTCGTCTCGCGAATTAGCATAGGGTTCTGTGGTTAGTTTTTTAATTAGACTTTATTTAATACCTTTAAATGACAAGATTCTAACAGGCCTAAAATTAGTCCTAAATAAGCTAGGTAGCCCGACGTTGTGCTTGTGCGGTACTCTACATCACAGTAGGAAATTACTACTAGCATTAGTACTATATGTACGAAACGGATGTTAATTGTTAGTATGATCAATGCTTATTTTTTTCTCAAACGATCAATGCTTACTGTTGGCTTCATTGATAAACAATTACTAGCAAAGCCAACGGGCAGTTGATAGGTGTCTCTCTCTTTTTTTTTTTTAATGAAATATAGTAAGGCCAATGGAATGCTGAATTTCTACTACTCCCGTAAAACCCGAACCATTTCTAATGAAATGTGTGTTTTCTATTTTTCTAAAAAAATATATCTTGATATTTCAGCACCTACATAAACAAATTCAAAATGCTCAAGCAAGCGTAAATTTTATTCCAAAATACGCAAGTATAAATCTCAAGAATATAATTAACATGATGATATGGCCGGCCCATCAATAGTGCCAGAGCACCCCCACTATGTATAAACCACGGACTCGATGACATATTTATACAGGCAAACAACAGTTCAACCTGAATATAAAAACCGTACCTGAAAAAAAAAAGGCACCTTTTTCTGCAAGGAATAAAAATAAACGGAAACCGCAGTCAATAGCACTAGTCTAGCCCGTCATTGCAGAAGATATTATTGACAACGAGCATTACAAGTTTGACCTGACCATCTTTTGTTAAGCTATCGCTATAACAAGGGTTGACATCATACCACTTTTTCGTGCGATTAACCAATTCAGGACGGCTCACAATGCAAACATCGATCCTGTGGTGAGATTGGGCAACGGAAAACTTCAAATGATAACCGGCCAATTGCTGAAATACTTTTCAAATGATAATCAGCTTCCCCCCAATACCTAGGTAGTACTCCCTCATCGACATGCTGTCAAGTCATTTGACAGCCTGATGAAAGCACACAATTAGTACTACGAACCCCATCAGTGCTACAGTTTGGATAAGGGGTGTCACTAGTACATTCATTTACTACCAGTACAACAGTGGTATTAGTACGTTGCTACTGATCGAACACGCCTCCACAGCGACGCGAAACACAGCCGGCGGCACTGCAGGACGTTGTTGAGCACGGAGAAGTGCTGCTGGATCGCTGGCTTTCGGAACAACGCAAGTAGGGCCAACCCAGGAGGGGAGGTGGCAAATGGAATTTCGGAAAGTTTAACGCATATGCGTTTCGATCGGCTGCCATGAATGTTGCCAATTCTTTTTTTTTTGGTTGAGTTTAATGTTGCCGATTCTGGTGCTAGCGGTGGATGCATCTTTACCGTTCACGGGAGACGGACGGGACGCCGTAGCAACGCCAGTGTGGTGCTACAGTGTGCTTTACCGTGTCGTGCTGGGAGTAATATCTCTGTGTGAACCGTGTGGGTAAAAAATGTACAGCGCCCTGCGACTTCGGAGCTTAGCCAAAGTACTACTCAGAAACTAATCAAGCACCCGTTTCGTGTTGTGTTTGGCCACTGTTTACGTTACGCACCGGGACACTCCACCTCACTGGCTACTTTTTTCACCACTCGCCAGGATCGATGGCGCTGCCATGTTCCGATCTCGGTTCCTTGGTGGAACCGGAGGAGGAACGCGGCTGCAGCAAGCCGTCTACTCGTCGTCACATGCAGGCAGCTAATGGCGCTGTCCGTCGTAGTACAGTTTTCACCCTGGCTCGTTTGACCCGGCCGGGCCGGCCTGGGAGGCTGGGATCGACTAGCTAGCTGGCCAACGCTTCAAGGAGGCGTTAATGGCGCTGTCCGTCGATCCTGATCTCTCGTCCCGTCCCGCGGAAGATGTATACAAGCGCGCTGCTTCAATGCACGGACGCGCCAAGGGCGAACAAACAGCAGCAAAAAAGCCTGGAGTCCTAGGCAGCGGCGCACAGCCCGGTCGAACTCTAGACGCCTTTCTGTGCTGTGCAGGCGTTTAAACGGCTGCTGCGCACCGCGATCGTTTCGTCGCCGCCGTCGTTCGTGGGCTGGTGACGAGAGAGGCAGACGGCGAGATTATTGGGACGCAACTTTATGAGTACTACTAGTAGCTGTTACGATAAATCTTGGTTTTCCTCTATAGATCAAAAAAAAAAAAACTCGACTTGTCAGGGACAGAAGCCACCTCGCCCCGACGGCATTATATTAAAGAGAAGAGCCTTCTCACACAGGCCGAGAAAACCCTCGAACCCCCTCCCTATCCATACACAGAGATTCAGCTGACCGTGTGAGCTGTAGCGCGAGTCTTTACCTATGCTTTAGCCTAGCATATTTCAGCTACATGGTGCTACAGTGCAACATGCGGTACCGGGGATCGAACCCCGGTCGGCGGCTGCCCACCCGGCGCCTTTTCCTCTATAGATCAAGCAATGATAATAAGATCGTACCAAGAAGATAAAGTACGCTAATCACGTACGTGCAACATGATCGGGCACGTCCCTCTCGCCTCCAAAGATACGATCTTGATTTGTTGTGCAATCCACACGTACAGGCACGGAGACAGGAGCGCCCTCTCTCTCTCTCTCTCTCTCTCTCTCTCTCTCTCTCGCTCGCAAGTGATCAGGCTTATACCTGGGACCCGTACACAAGCGGTCGTGGCATCCTTCGAGGTTTCCACGCGTCCAGCCACCGTGACGGCCAGCAAGATGACAGTATCTGGCCCGATGCCCGCGGGTTCACGCAAAAGCGAGCGGCCGCCGGCCATGGCATCGCTGCCATTAGTTCACACAGAGCAAGCACGCACTGCAGTGCGCCGTGGAACAATGATCGTTCAGCATTGTTCCACTGATAAAAAACCGCAACAGACTCGCGTTCCAAACCAGGATTCAGAGGACTCGATTCACTGCCTGTACTGTACCTCGGTGGATATCATGCAACGGTGTTTGATGAGCCGGGACAAAATTAGGGCCGTGTTAATGGACACAATGATGGTTTTGTCCACCAGCTTTATTCGCTCTAAATAAGGCATTGAACCCCTGGCAGGTAGTACGAACGAGCCCAATGGAACAATTGAGCCAGTACGGTACGAACTGCCGGTATTAGCATCCTCATGTGTCATGTCGAGCGTAGAATTTAACAATTGCTACAAGTGGCGGCCTCTCTCTAGCTACCTGGACAGACCTGACCAAACACTTGGTCGTGCTTATATATCCAGGTCCATTTCCTGGACCATTTCTTCTGCGCA
This sequence comes from Eragrostis nindensis, assembly GCA_012490785.1. Lineage (NCBI taxonomy): Eukaryota > Viridiplantae > Streptophyta > Magnoliopsida > Poales > Poaceae > Eragrostis > Eragrostis nindensis. The sequence goes on from JAAXCT010000326.1 coordinate 576,064, forward strand.
GCGAGGAACATGCGACATCAACTCGATATTTAGTTGTGGGTGGCCGCCATGGACCGTTTTCGGATTTGGTAGGTGTTTTTGACCGGAAATCCTCGTCCGAGACGGAGCTGACTTCATGATTTGGTTTGTTTGTTTGTTTGTTGTTGTTATGTGTGAGAAACCTCTTGCTTCAACTTAAGTTGAAAGTAGGAGTCAACTTTGGTGTCGTGGCGAATTTAAAAGATTTTTTTTTTTGAATTTTCGGAAAAGGTTTGAACCACCAGTACTAAAATTGGATCATAGAGTCTCTAGTTCGTTTTAGTGGGCGACGCATCTATAATTGGATCTAGTGCTTTAGGATGAATTATGATGCGAGGCTGCAAATGCAGCAGAGAATAATTAAAGCAAGTCTCAGATTCTTCTACTTTCCACCACGAAACTTTATGAGATAATTGCATGAGTGCTCCTACTTTATACCTCAATTATGAATTTACTCTCGTTTTCTCAACTTTTCACTATTGTCTCTGTTTTGACCAAGTTTGTTGCACCATTGCCCCTATTTTGATGGCAAAACCGTAATTTTTTTCATCAGAATAGGAGCAACGATGCAACAATTTGGATGAAAATAAAAACAATGGTGCAAAGTTGAAAAAATTAAGGCAAACTCATAGTTAACACTCAAAACAAGGTAACTATGCAAAGGCCTCAAACTTTATTGTGCTGACGATGCCCCAGCCAGGAACCTTAAACACAAGTACACCCACCACTATCTGATGCCAAGCAAACCCCCAATTTAGCAACTAATCAATCCACAAATGGGCAAAAAATCATGTGATGTCTCACTAACAGCCAAACGTTGCCAATTCTGCCGTCGCCTGTACAAGCATAAGGCCCCCTTTGTTCCAGCTTTTGATTCTGGATTATGGATTATAAAAGCAGAAGCTGGAACAAAGGGTTGGATTTTGAGTCCGGATTCTATAATCTGGTTCAGAATCCGAGGCAGAATTCACAATCTGTTCTGAACTAGCTTTTGCTGGATTGTGGCACATATATTTACCTATTTGCCACTGTAACCGTACTGTAAGTGACTGAAATGATCTATAAGCTGGATTGTAGAATCCAGACAAACAAACACCTTCCAGATTTTGACATACAGATTCCACAATCTCATATTCTAAAAATCACAATCCAAAAGCTGGATTCTTAAAATCATAATCGCCAACAAAGTGGACCTGATTCTCTCCTTTTTGTCCACTCTGGATGGAGGTGATAGTGCAGCACTGTACAAGAAGCCGGGTGGGTGCGGTACTGTGCTGACTGGTGGTATCTGGTGGTGTCTGGTGAGGTTGTGGCACATGCGGCATGTGCCGGGCACACAGCACGCAGATTTCAGGAAACGGATCCAACTCCATGCGAGGAGACGTGTATGAGAGAATACACGCACAGCAAATAAAAAATATACGGAGCAGTACAAGCACAAATATGCTCCTGCTGCTGTGAGTAGTACATTGGAGCGGCAATTTCTGAGTTGCTGCGAAAATCGGACACGCTCAACTTGCGTGTGTATGGGTCCCGCGGTACATTCATCCGTAGTATGGACTACAGTCACCGCATGGTACATTGGTAGGATTACTACTCCATTTGGGAGTACTACGGTGTACAGCATGGGGCGTACTGTAGGATGGATCTGTCGATCGTACAGTACAGGCAACATACAGTTATTATACGCATTGAACTCTTGGTGCCTGGCGTCGAGCTGTTGTGTAGGGTGCGTCTGAACGAACGGAAATACAGATCTTGCATGCACGCATGGGTGAAAAGGAAATTTACTGGAGGAGGAACTACTGCGATCAAGTAGGAATTCACGGATAAAGTCTCAAATTTCAGTTCATGGTAAACGCCGTGCAGGATAAAATAGGGCATCCTGCGACTAAACGATCAGAAAACGACGCCAACTCGTGCCAGATTTGTGGCGTGTGCGTGCGGATTATGCTGGTCAAAAGGTCGGCACAAGGAACCTCAAATGATGAGGCGACCGCAGTGCAGGTCCGCATCCTGTTATTTTCAAAGCATCTCATGTATGAAATGTTTTTGTGGATAGAGATGCAGGCGTTTCTAAAAGATACCTGGAGTCTGACCAATCGGCAAATACACACTAACCTCGTCGCCGATTTGTGGTCAGTCTCATGGTTACCGAAACGGTGAGGAACCCTTTTTTTTTGGGGGTCAAAATTGGCGGTTTTCATACCGGGTGATGGGGACGTGATCGATGTGGATGTTAAAAATAGTTTGATATGTGAGTTAATACTACATACACCGATACACATACTTACATCCTTCTCTCCGATTCCTTTCTCACTATTTTTTTACTGTAGAGTCACAGAGAACGAGCGAATCGGATTGGTTCCAGTTTGATCGAGTTGACTGGAGACTGGCTTTGAGTTTGTTATCCGGTTCTGGAGTCGGTCAGGACAAGATGTAATCCTGTTGAAAATTCAACCTCTGACATCTTTGCCTGTTCAAATCGAGGGAGGATAACCTACGAGCACCTGTATTTTTAAGCCAACCTCAACATGCAACCTGCAATTCCGACTCTTCAATGAACAGTGTACGAGGACCGGATTTGATTGTGGATCACTTCAGGTATCTACAGATTCCACGCGCCCATCTCGAGACAATCCAAGCTCATCACCCGCTGCTATAACCAACCCTCCTACCGTGCGCAGCTGCCACTGTTTGACCGCCCACATGCTCTGTGGTCCGTAATTTCTGACATAGATCCAGCGCGCCGTTGTTTTCACCTGTAGAGTACTGTGCTGAGTGCTGACACGGATCGAGTGTGGCATGAACTCGCACTAATCAAGGCCTTAATGACGGACGATGGTTTGTGTGGCCTTACACGCGTCGCCGTGCAAGCGCCTGGCCGGCTCCGCCGCCGCAACCGGACGCGAACGTCTCGTGTGCGACGGCGACGCGCGCGCGCCCGGCGGCGAGTCAGCGCAAGCAAAGCAGAGCGAACACATTATCAGCAGGGCAAACACCAACCCTGTTGACGCCGCGGGCGCTCTGGGCAACGCGTAAAACCGCCGGAAACGAGTGGAGATCGGAGGGAAAGCGCCTGTGATTACGAGGTGGGAAAAGGAAACTGGGCAAGAGAGAACGAAACGGCGACGCCCGTCCCCATCCGGCCCAGGTAGGGTCAACCGGACGGCCCGAGTCGTCGTCGCGGCTCGCGACGGGAGGACAGCGAAGGGCGGGCGGTGCCGGGCCAGGCCACCATGGATGAGGTCGCCGTCGAACTGTTTGTGGGCCGGCCGGAGACAGGTGGATGAGACGCTGGGACGGGGCATCGCGATTCCAGTGGTGCCGAGCTGAGGTGGTCAGTGGCGACTGGTTGCCGAGGTAACGAGGCGGGACCAATGGGCGTCGTCCAGTTGCTTCGGTGGCGCGTTGGATGGATGTGCGCCTCACGTGGAGTCGTCGTTGCTCGTGAAGGTGATCGCGAAATGCGCCGCGTAGGAACTGTAGCATCCAATGCAACAGTGTGCGACTTGTAACGATCTGCTTTTGCCTTTTTTATTTTTCCTTTGGGGGATGACACGATTGTTCGAGGTAGCGTTGGACAGAAGTAGAAGTCGCCACAGTTGAAGAATGAAAAATACTCCGCCGAGCGAACAGGAAAGCGAAAATGGAATGAACTCAGCCCATCGTTAGCTTCTCGGCCCAGGCAAAGCAGAGATTGTTGATTTTCCGGCGTACCAGAAAAATAAAAATTGTTGTTCCTCAAAAAAAAAAAAAAATTGTTACGTTATACTGTATCCGATAATGGTTATAGGATGTGGAACTAAAGAACTACCGCCCGTAGGTACGAGTAGCTACTGAGAGATCTGAGACGCCATAAAAGGAGCTGAAACATTTATGTTTGGAACTAAATTGCAAGCACAGCGCAAAACCAGTAAAACTGGCCCTGAAAAGCGTGATACGAACAACAGAAATCAGCACAAGCTTGGTGGCGCTATTCAAATCTCAACTGTGCTCTTATTATTCAACCTGTAATTATGCAAGATGGAGCAGCATTCGAGCAGAAAACGTAAGAGGATAAAACACTGGACGACTCGTACAAATTACAGACACGCTACAGCTGATTAAGCGCCTCACTGGCACCATTACATTCTACTGTGAGACACTGGTCTGAAGCGGCAACGCACTTTCAACTTCAGCTTCCTTTGCTTCCGCGGCGGACCGTTCTGCGACAACCTTCGACATCCCAAACATCTGCACAAAGAATGGAAAACACAAGGCATGAGCATCAAGTGTAACGACAGTTTCAGAATGACAATAGAAGACCCCACAAAATTCAGTGTACTGGTGCAGCTGACCTTCTGAATGGTGTTCTTGAAGCAGGTCTTGTGCTCATCCATGGAGGCATGAATGAACTCATCGATGTGGTCTTTCACATCTTCAAGGAAGGTAGCCTCCTCAGATTTCTTCTTCCGGCACGAAGTCATCGCAGGGTTTTTAGGAACAGATGGGGCTGCAGAACCTGCAGATTGAGTACTGCCTGAGTTCATCTTAAAACTGAAACAAAACGGAAGCAAATAGTAAATTTTTCATGAAAGATTTGTAGCAAATTCACACAATGTGATGGACTCAGACCACAAATCACCATGATCAGATAAAAAGCAGCACGACATTTTTCAGAAAACATGCAACTGGGTACATTTAACTACCACAAGCATCAACCATGACGCCATAAATCCCATGTAATACTTTTGAAACACCGAGAAAGATAGTCCAAAAATAAGAATACAACTTATAGGCTGCAATCTAATAGAAGGGGCTTCAGAAATTAAAAGGAATGGGTACAGATAAGAATAGCAAAACTGATTGACAAACAAGATTGCTATGGTACAATACTATGTCAGTTACAAACCTAGAGTGCACCAGAGGAAAAACAAGAACGCAAAATACAATTGTTTGCATTGACATATAAATGAACAAAATCCATATTACTGTCTTGATGTGTCATCATATGGCATGTTCAGATATTTGCATAGTAAAATATCGAGTAAAATCACACAGAACTGTGACCTATAAATTTTCAAATACAGTAAGGGACAGGCACAAAAGAAGCTTGGTGACCACTAAAATCTGAGGTGGTTTTTGGTTACTAGAACAGTAACGCAAACTTGAAGGGAAAAGATTGCAGCATTTTTGGTTGTGTAATGGGTGATTACGCACTTTATTTGGCTGCTCTGGCTATCGTTATTGAATAATTAGCTTCTTCTGATTTTGCAAAAGAACAGAACTGGAATGCAAAAATGTTGAACGACAAAAGATTCAGATTCCAAAGGACGCATCGATCCATTGTAAAAGAAGGGATGAAATTCAAAGTGATAAGCAGGAAGAAACCATTTTCCTTTCTTTTTGGGAAACGTGAGAGAAACCAATCTATACATAGATTATGAAAAGAAAAGAAAAGAATGGAAAACTCTTCACCAACTTGAATAGATCAAGATTCGAGAGAAAAGGAGATCGAATCTAACCAATACTGGAAAAGACGAGCACGGCGCAGGAGCCACCGGCCCGACAGAGACGAGCTTATTGATGCCTGAATGGCACTGTCCTCCACTTACTCCTGCCCCTATTATTCCTACTCCGATCTAAGGTTGGGTGGTGGGAGATGCTTCGAGAGAGATCGATGTGGACGGAGGCAACAAGTGAGACTCACAGGCGCAGGGGTGACAAGATGGTACCGGCAGAATGGTAAAGTTGCTTCTACTGCGGTACTAGAGCGGATGTTCCCTGATGAAGATGCAGTAGAGACGATGAATCGAAATCGATTATGCCAGGATGGGAACAGTATGGAGTTTGTGTTAGCCTGTATCCGATTACGGTGTGAATTGATTGTAGAAAGGTTGAGCCAAACAACACGTAACAGGACATCTTACTTACATGGTTTCTTTTCTCTTCCTTTAATCTTCATGTAATAAGCTCTATGTACTAAAACTTTGGACCTCTTTTCTCTTAAATGAAGCAGTCCTCCTGCTCATTGGTTCGGAAATGAAAAAACAACAACACGTAACAGGATCTCTTAACCCCTATTTTCAAGTTACATTACATTTGCCAAACTAAACACGACTTAACTAACAAGAGTAGCATTACAACAAGTGAAAGTAGTATTATACAGGAAGCTAATCTGCCAGCCCAGCATCAGTCAATTAGTTCGATCATGTAATAGGAACAATAAAACAAATCTTAAAGGCAGTGCCAGTAAAATGCCTGGCTAGCGCCATATGTCTGGATCAAACTAGAAAAGCCTGGCTAGCTGATTTAAGAAATTTTGCAGCGCATTGTACAAAATCATCAAGATAGTACACATCCAAGGGATGCGATAACTAGACCAGACAGAATCCTTCCAGGTGCTCCATCACTCCACGGGAATTTCGACAAACAACTAGCGAGCAACCCACGTAAAAACCGATTCGCAGCTACCTCACTCGTCAACCGCGGCGGTGACACACAGCCCGCGTTCTAGTGAAGGACACTTCCCCTTCCACTCCGACGACCCAAACCTCGCCCGAAGTAACCGCTCCACAATCCTCAAAACAAGAAAACGCCAGGATGGCCTGCCTGAACGACTGACGATAGGACCGGATGAATTGCTCTTACCTGAGAGGAGGCTGACGCTCGCGGGATAGGATAGGAGGAGAGCGTGCGCGTGACTGTGGGAGAGGGGGCAGCTGCAGGCGGTGGAAGGGCGAACTGGCGATCGGAATTGGAGGGGATGGCAATATAAACGCCCCTGGTTTTGCCTCTCGTTTCTTTCTTGCGCAGTGGGTAGCAAAACCAACGGCTCGGTTTTCTTTCTTGGACCATGGGAAAGGATTTTTATTTTATTTTTTTTGAGAGAGCATGGAAAAGAAGAGCACACGGTACTTTTTATCTCAAAAAAAAAAAAGAGCACACGGTACTGGCCAGCAGAGTCCAGAAGGATCCCGAAGATGGACTGGAATTGTCTCACGGTACTGGGTTGGGCCGCATATTATCAACATGTTACTGGGCTGCACGTTCGTTCAAGCAGTGCGGCCCAACGAGATTGGAAATTTGGCCCTGAAGCAGCATCGTTTGTGGGCGGGGATGGTGGTGCGTCTGCAGCCCCTCATGTTGAAAGATGGAGCGTCTGCAACGAGGGGAAAGATGGGCATGTCGTTTTTTTTTTTAAAGACGAGGCATGTCGGTTTAGTGCTTAATTTTCGGATGGTTTGTGTAGGTTCTGCTGCTAATCTTGCAAACTTTGAAATAGTTACAGAGGCAGCAGCTGCTGCTGCACTGGATTTTAGGCCTAAGTGAAAAACCATATGACAGATGGTTTTCTGAAATTTTTAGTACACTCTGAAAACTGATTGATACTGCTAGCAGCCGCAAAGGAACTGAAGTCTGCAAAAACAAAGACGCGTGGCAATTGGGAAACAATATGTTCTGATGTCAAGTCGAAAGAATCAAAGCTGCATTTCGGGCAGATTAACAAGAGCAAACAAGCAGAAGCAGTCATCATTAAACAGCCGTGATAGAAAATCCTCATCGCAGGAAATTGATAGAATCCAGCACCACAATGCAAAGAGGTAACAGAGGTAATCCACCATATCAAAGGAGCACAGAATGGTCGCGATAACGATAAATTCCAGGCAGATTAAGGTTCACATTATAAGAACTCGAGGTAGCAACACTTCGTCTTTCACGGCGAGTTACTGGACCAACCCGTGACCAAACTACTAGCACGAACAACAGAAACTGACATACTACGATACTAGCCCGTTGCTTTTTTTTTTTCGAAAGCCACATAGTGGACGATTATATTAGAAGAAAGCAAGACACCGAAAGGTGCCGAAAATACATGCCGAAGCAAACAAAGAAAAGAAAACGCTAACCACAGGCGAGCTAATCTTCACCGGGTACAACAAGTCAACAACGCCACCAATGGCCGGTTGAACCAACAACACATGCCAAAGAAGCGCACACCGCCAATAGCAACACCACCACCGTACGATGGAGCCCATTGCAAGAAGCTGCAACAGACAGCCTTGTCTGGAAGATGAACGCCCCATGCACTAAGCCATCGGCTCCTGCATCAAGCCTGCTAAGTGTCATTGTTGCCGAGCTGAGTCGCACACCTGCAACACAGCAGCTCTGACTTCCCCCAAACAGAGCCGTCCAAGATGAAGACTCCGAGCTCAACTCCAAGGGAACAAGGCCTCATCGATGTGACCCATCCAGTGACCAGACGCGCAATTCCATGAAAGAGCCCGACATCGCTACAGATCAAGGAGGTGACCATCCAGCATAAGGCATCAAGAAGGAACTCAAAAACAACGCCTCCAAGGAGGTCACAACGTTGGAAACGCCGCCGTTGCGCGATGCGGCGAGCCACATCTGGATTTTCACCTGGAGATTCTTCTTGAGGGTGGGAAAGTGTCGGCACCTTGGCAACGCCTTCAAGAAGGTAAACAATGCCCACAAGCATCGCCGTTGCCAGCCCAACCAAACTGAGCAAGCTTTCGCCCGGAGCCTCGCCAACCCACCGGTGTACCCACGCAGGACGTCGACAGCCGAAGAGAACGTAGGAGATGAAGGAACAACGCGTAGGCGCAGATTGACGCGCACTGGCACCACCAAGGCCACCCAGGCGCAGCACACACCCGTGCTGCCCTGAGTCTTCAACGCCGACAGCTCGAGCGGCCGAGGCAACGCCGAAATCGCACCTGCACGCTCGCCTGCCGCACCCGCGCACGACGACAACAACCGCCCACGCCGTGTCCGCTCCTCTCACCGGCAAAATCCCGGCGCTTCCCACCGGATCCGGCCTTCTTGGTGCCGGATCTGGCCATTCCTCGCCCAAAACGGACAACGGCGGATGAAACACCACCACCATGGACGACGCCCACGACGCGCCGCCCCCGCTCGGCGCCACGCCCGCCTCGTGCCGCGCCCACAGACGCCGAGCACCACCGCATGCGCCGCTCCGCCACAGCTTGCCACCGGAGTTGCCTTGCGCCGACGGCTCGGCACGCCACGCCGCGCACGCCGCCGCAAGCTCCCCACCGCCGCCGTCGCGCCTAGATCCGCGCGTGGAGGCCTCGCCGCCGCCCTCCTAGCTCGCCGCACAGCTTTCTGGTGGCTCACTCCGGCGGCGGCGAGGGGTAGAGGAGGGGATGAGGGAGGTGGCGGCTAGGGTTTGGAGTCGCCTCCCAAGTCGCCCAGGACCGAGCGACGCGGGGGCCGAGGATCAAACTGAAACATAAATCTTCTAAAGATTCGTACTAGCCCGTTGCTGAAGAGACCACAGAAGCCTCGGAAGATTTCGCCACCGTAGAACACCCAAGGATCATTTACACTTGCTTTCAGAAGACCATCAGAACACCCCTTCAGTGAGACTTGACAGCTGCGGGCTTGTCCGCCACCACCGGACAGCCATCCTTGTTCGCCACCTCCGGAGTACTGCCGTCCTTGACCGCCACCTCTGGAGTTGGTTCCTTGATCACAGGCTCGACCTTCTGCTTGCCGAACACCTGAAACACAACACAAGCAGCATGGGATCAGGCATTGAAGCACGTCATAAGCAGCAAAAGAATGTAACAGGAACGATTGAACAAACACCAAATAACTTGTAACCAAGCAGGCAATTACTACTACGATCACTATTGTGTCATCAGTAATTTCCGAGCAACTTGTCAATAAGGTAGCTAGTTTCCAGAGCTGAGAGGAGGGTGCCGGGGGGGCAAGAGATGTTACCGAGCTGCTCTTCCCGGAGATGTACTCGCCAAAGGGGGAGTCATGGAAGTTTACTGCCTTCTTCAGCTCTGCCAGGTCCTGCTGGAGCTGCTGAACCTTTTGCAGTAACAACGACCGCTCTTCCGCTTTTTCTGGCAGACTTTGAAGGTTGTCTTGTATCTTGTCCAAGGTCGTCTCAACGGAATTTATCTTCTTCTTCAAATCTGCGAGGGCTTCATCATCAATGGATTCCTTTCCTTTCTTGAGGGTCTTCTCAGCGGCTTCAACTGCAATGCTTACTTCCCATACTTTCCAGTTAACCTCCATAATTTCCCTTTGCAGATCAACTAGTTTTTCATACACTTCTGCACCTGCCTTAGAAAATTGAGCGTGTTCCATAAGGATCCATCTCCTAAATTGCCTTTTATGGCGTTCAAGACTGGCCTCTTGGATCTTGACTTTGCTATCAACGTACTCTTTGCATTCCTGGTTCATTTTGAACATTGAACCAGGACATGATGATAACGGTACCAGTCAATGATGCAATGGTGAATTGTATCCTAAAATCAGAATCCCTTAACAGTCTGAAAAACTGAACAAAAATCGAAAAAATTAGAGGGAGAGCTGCAAAACGGAACAAAAATCGAAAGAGGCAAAATTAAAGGGAGAATCATAGAATCATTGCCGACAGGAGGAATAAAAAACGTACCGATTGATTTTTCACCTCGCCGCCAGGTTTGCAGAACGATCGCCTCCCCGTGGCCGACGCCGTTGCCGCGCAGCGCTCCCATGGGGACGGCAAGGAGTGCCGCAGCCCCGCCGCCGCGACCACTGGCCGGGAGGCCGCGGACGGAGCCGCCCATGGAGGCGGCGAGGAGCGCCGCCGCCCCGCGGCAGCGACCACTGGCCGGAAGCGTGCGGATGGAGCCGCCTATGGAGACGGCGAGGAGTGCTGCCGCCCCGCTGCCGCTGTCCTGAAACAGCACACACGCATATTAGGCCTAAAATCTAAGGCACGGGTCTGAAAGAATGTAGGAGTAACAGGAATGAATGAACAAACACCAAATAACTTGTGTGACCAAGCAGATATTTACTGCTACGACCACTGTTGTGTCATCAGTAATTTCAGAGAAAATTGCCACGACGAAATTAAATCTGAACAGTGAGGTAAGCTAAACAAATCGTGAGTGGCAAAGAATTATTGAACAGATCACGCAGACTAGGGGAAACCCTGCATGCCAAGATTCACATCATGTCTGCACATATTCTTGCATGCATAACAAATCATGAGAATCCCTCTTATCACCCCCACAGATCACCACATCACGATACAAGCGCTGTAAACTGGATAATCTGATTCGTGAAGCACCCACACCACAAGTAAAGGGAACCCCTCTTCCCCAGGATGAATTAACACAAAATTATCCGGGAAACTAGCATCACAACCACCAGCAAATAATCATGTACACAATCCACAGGCTTCTCCTATCCATGCGGGGAACATTTTTCTTTGCAAAAAAAGTCTAATCCTTGCTACACTAGTACCTGAATTGGATTCAGAAGGCACAGCAGAAACCTCTTACACAGTTTCACAAATACAACCAAAACTATGTATGCCAGAAAGACAGAACGTATTAAACACTACAACATGCTAAACCCTCTGTTCCCCATGATCCGTTCACGCCCAAGAGAAAACCCCAAAAGATCACCAATCGATAGACTCGGAACACACATAGTCCAGAGCATACTTAAATCCTCTGTTCCCCATGATCCGCTGACGCCCAAGAGAAAACCCCAAAAGATCACCATTCAACAGACTCTGCTCACATACATGAGATGGATTCGGACAGGATTCCACCTTATTTCCTGCAAATACACATTGATTTTTGGGCACCAAAAATGCTAAATCGATGATTCACACACAGTAGTTAAAGGGAAAGGAAACACTTCCATCAGCATCCAAAAATTTCTGGTCGCGTTCGGGCCAGTGCCAAAAGAAGAAGAAGAAAAACCTCACTAATCGCTGCTACCCTGGTGCTCCTACTTGAGATGGACTATATCCTCAACTCCTTTCGCGAAGAAACTAAAACCAACCATCGCACAATTCCTTAACACGCGACGAATCAAACTGCTACGAAAGAACTACAGGTACAAGCACAAACACAAAACCATAACCTTCGACCTCCACAAAGGTACAAGCACGCACACCAAGTCACCAACAAAGCGAGAAGCGTGTCCTACTCCACCCTCCACACCAGTTGCGGCCACCCAAGAAGAACCGCGCGCATCACGCACGCGCATAACCGAACAGGGAGCGAGACCAGCAGAGAGGAGGGGGGCGCGGAGCAAGAGACGTTACCGAGCTGCTCTTCTGGGAGAAGTACTTGGCGGCGGCGCGGACGCCGTTCCCGGGAGTGTACTTGAACTGGGCGAAGTAGTCCTTGGCGGTATCCAAGAACGTCGCCTCCTCGCCCACCGTCTTCTTGTAGCACTTCCCTGCAGGCTCCTTCTCCGGCGCGGCCACCGCCTTCTTCACGCCGTTCTCCTGCGGCGCGCCCACCGCCGCCATCGCCGCCGCCGCCTTGGACACGCCGCCCTCCTTCTCCATCACCGCCGCCATCACCCCAACGGAAGGGGAAGAACGGTCTCGCTGGCCCGGACGGAGACCCCGAGAAGAGTGGTGGCTGGAGAGGCTGGTGGGGAAGCGAACCAAGAGAGGCCAAGCTTTTCTACCCCTGGCACTGGCAATGGTGGCGTGGCGTCTGCTTTATAGCCGGGCAGGGGCGTTGGCTTGGAAAGAAAGAAGCGCAGGGGAGGAGCAGGCCAGCAGGGCGGGGGGGCAGGAGCCGCAGGACGACGCCTTGTTTGCGAGCGTAATTTCGCTGACATTTGGGCCAGCAGCCTCTCGCCTGGAATGGACGTGGGGCCAGAGTTGCTCGGGGTTCTGCGGGGCACACACAGCTTGAGCGATGAAGAGTGAGGGTGAATTTGCTTTTCATCTTTTTGACTTTTTTCTTCGGCGAGGTTTTACCGTGGTCACGAGTTTTTTTTTTTCCGAGGCGTGGCCGCGTGGGTGGGAGTGGGATGGGATCTGCGTAGAGACGCTAGTGCCGTTGTGCGTGGGCCGGCATGTACTGCTACGTTTGGTTGCGGGGCGCGCAAGGGGATGGACTTGCCACGTTGGCACGTTCCGTGGTTACGTGCATGACAACGCGGGCCCAGTGTCCGACGGCGGTCAAGGGCATCGTAGAAACAGCGTGTGGTGTGTGGCCGGGTCATGCAAGTCCAAGAGGTGGGTCCAAGAAGTCCATGAAGCCTTTTTCTAATGAAATTCTTTATTTTTTTTTTTGTTGTTGAACTTTTCTGATGAATTCTGGAAAACGAAGAGAAAATACCTGGAATCAAAATCTCTAGTTTCACTGAACTGCTGCGGATTAGTTGTTCATTACAATTGATCCAATCTTTCACAAGCATTCACAACCAAAAAAAAAACAACAACTAGAAATTCAATTACAAAACAGAAGAAAAATATTGAAATCGACAGGTATATTTTCCAAAAACAAGTGTACGCAAGCGAAAAGTCATCATTAAACAGCCGTGATGGAAATACTCATCACAAAAAAATTGAAGAAATATAACACCACAAGGCAAACAGATAACAGAGGCATCAAAATGGTCGCGATAACGATGCATTCCAGGCAGATTAAGGTTCACATTCTAAGAACTCGAGGTAGCAACACTTCATCTTTCACGGCAACGAGGGGAAAGATGTGCAAGTGAGGCATGTAGGTTTAGTGCTTAATTTTCGGATGGTTTGTGTAGGTTCTGCTGCTAATCTTGCAAACTTTGCAAATTGCAATAGTTACAGAGGCAGCAGAAATGGACTTCAGGCCAAATGACCAACCACATGACAGATGGTTTCCTGAAATTTTTAGTACACTCTGAAAACTGATGGTAATATTGCTAGCAACCGCAAAAGGAACTGAAGCTGCAAAACAAAGGTGTGTGGCAATTGGCGAAACAATATGTTCTGATGTCAAGTCGAAAGAATCAAAGCTGCATTTTGGGCAGATTAAAAAGCGCAAACAAGCAGAAACAGTCATCATCAAACAGCCGTTGATAGAAATCCTCATTGCAGGAAATCGAAGGAATCTAACACCACAATGCAAAGAGATAGTAACAGAGGACCAAACACAAGAGGTAATCCAACATATCAAAGGATCAACAGAACGGTCGCGTTAACGATGCATTCCAGGCAGATTAAGGTTCACATTATAAGAACCCGAGGTAGCAACACTTGTCTTTCACCGCGCGTTACTGGACCAACCGCGACCAAACTACTACCACGAACAACAGAAACTGACATACTACGAAACTAGTTGCTGAAGAGACCACAGAAGCCTCGGAAGATTTCGCCACCGTAGAACACCCAAGGATCATTTACACTTGCTTTCAGAAGACCATCAGAGCACCCCTTCAGTGAGACTTGACTGCTGCGGGCTTGTCCACCACCACCGGACAGCCATCCTTGTTCGCCACCTCCGGAGTACTGCCATCCTTGACTGCCACCTCTGGAGTTGGTTCCTTGATCACAGGCTCGACCTTCTGCTTGCCGAACACCTGAAACACAACACAAGCAGCAAGGGATCAGGCCTTGAAGCACATCATAAGCAGCAAAAGAAAGCATCGGATCAGCTCCTGAAATCTAAGGTGTAACAGGAATAATTGAACAGACACCAAATAACTTGTGTAACCAAGCAGACAACTACTACGACCACTGTTGTGTCATCAGTAATTTCAGAGCAAATTGTCGAACAGTGAAGTAGCTAAACAAATCCTGGACTGGGCAACACTTGTTGAACAAATCAGGCAGATAGGGGAAATCCTGCATGCCAAGATTCACATCAAGTCTGCACATATTCTTGCATGCATATCAAATCATGACTGAATCCCTCTCGCTCCCCATAGATCACCACATCACAACACAAGCACTGTAAACTGACTAATCTGATTCGTTATGTACCCACAATTACAGGTTGAACTCCTCTTCCCCGTGGATGAGTTAACCCAAAAAATAGCCAGGAAATTAGCATCAAAATCACCAGCAAATAATCATGCGCACAATCCATAGGCTTCTCCTATCCATGCGGGAAACTTCTTTTGTTATACTAGTACCTGAATTAGATTCAGAAGGCACAGCAGAAACTTCTTACACAGCTAATTGCACAAATACAACCAACACTATGTATGCCAAGCCAGAACGATTTTAACACCAGAACATGCTAAATCCTCCGTTCCCCACGATCCGTTCACGCCCAAGAGAAAACCCCAAAAGGTCACCATTCAACATACTCTGACCACACATACAGAACAATTTTAACACCAGAGGATGTCAAATCCTTTGTTCCCCATGATCCGTCCACGCCCAAGAGAAAACCCCCAAAAATCACCACTCAAATAGACTCTGAACACACAAACAGTACAGAACAATTTTAACTGAATCCTCTGTTCCCCATGATCCGTTCACGCCCAAGAGAAAACCCAAAAGATCACAATTCAACAGACTCTCATCTCGTGCATGAGATGGATTCCGACAGGGATTCCACCACATTCCCTGAAAATAGACAATGATTTTTGGACACCAAAGATGCTAAATCGGTGATTCACACACAGTAGTTAAACGGGAAAGGAAACACTTCCATCACCATCCAACAATTTCTAGTCGCGTTCGGAGCAGTGCAAAAAGAAGAAGAAAAACCTCACTAATCGTTGCTACTCTGGTACTTGAGGTGGACTCCCAACCTCACAACTCCTTTCGCGCAGAAACTAAAACCTCGCACAATTCCTTAACACGCGACGAATCAAACTGCTACGAACGAACTACAGCACTGCATCGACCTCCACACTGGAGAATCCGCAACATGCAACAACCAGAACAAGCAGGTACTAGCTCGCACACCAAGTCACCAACAAAGCGAGAAGCGCGTCCTACTCCACCATCCACACCAGTTGCGGCCACCCAAGAAGAACCGCATCACACACGCGCATCACGGAACAGGGAGCGAGGCCAGAGCAGAGAGGCAGGGGCGCGGAGCAAGAGACGTTACCGAGCTGCTCTTCTGGGAGACGTACTCGCCGTAGGCGCGGACGCGGTTCATGAAGCAGACCCAGTGCATCTTCGCGGGCCTGTCCTTGAACTGGGTGAAGTAGTCCTTGGCGATCTCCAGGAACGTCGCCTCCTCGCCCACCGTCTTCTTGTAGCACTTCCCCGCGGGCTCCTTCTCCGGCGCGGTCAGCACCGCCTCCTCCGGCGCGCCCACCGACTTCTTCACTCCGTCCTCCTGCGGCGCGCCCGCCGCCGCCGCCGCCTTGGCCACGCCGCCCTCCTTCTCCATCACCGCCGCCATCACCCCAACGGAACGGGAAGAACGGTCTCGCTCGCCCGGACGGAGACCCCGAGAAGAGTAGTGGTTGGAGAGGCTGGTGGAGGAACGAACCAAGAGAGAGGCCAAGCTTTTTCTGCTCCTGGCAATGGTGGCGTTGCCTCTGCTTTATAGCCGGGCAGGGGCGTTGGCTTGGAAAGAAAGAAGCGCAGGGGAGGAGCAGGGCGGGGCAGGAAGCGTGGTTCGCGAGCGGGTTGTTTCGCTGACATGTGGGCCATAGGCCTCTCGCATGGAATGGACGGGGGCCCTGGGATGCTCGGATTCGGCGGTATCGCACAGCCGGCGCTATCGGCCACAGCCACTGACCTGTGGGTCCAGCTTGGGCTCGCTGATGTACGGCGCGAACGAACTTTCGGTCCCCAGCGCCGATCGCTTCTTGGGCGTCAAGAAGAGTGAGGTGAAGGTGAACTTGCTTTTCATCTTTTCCGTTTTCTGGGACGATTTTTTTTACCTGGGGCACGAGGTTTTACCGAGGCGTGAGGTTCTGGAGGATTCTGCTTGTTTCGTCGTTTTCTTTCTCCGTAGAGACGCTTGTACGTGGGCCCTCATGTATTTTTTTTTGCGAGGGAGTGGGCCCTCATGTATACTGCTACGAGTACATCCGTGATCGGGGGGAAATGCGGGACGGCCAAGGGATGGACTTGCCACGTTCTCACGATTATTACGTGCATGACTCCGCGGGCCCTGTGTCAGACGGCGATCAAAGTGCGGTGTGTGGAGGTCAGGAGGTGGGTGGCATGGACCGGGTCAAGCAAGTCAAGCAGGTCAGCAGGTGGCCAGGATGTCCATGAGGATCTTTTCTACGATGGATTCTGAAAAATGAAGAGCAAACTCTGGTTTCATTGAACTGCTACGGACTATTTTTTTTAATTACAATTTGTGCTTTGCAGTTTCTTGCATTAAGAGATTTCAGCTATGCCATCTTTTAATATATAGTACACTAAAGTATTGATTTAGACTTTCTCGAAAAAAAAAGTATTGATTTAGAGCATGAGAGTGCCAGTGATATCGTAGCTCCTAGTTGGTGTACAATTATTCGTTTTATTTTGTAAAGCAAAATCCACAATCAACTAAAATATTTGTTTCTAATGAATTTTTAGAACCGATCAGTTTATACAATTGTGAATTTGAGATCATGTCACCCTCGTCTTTTCTCCTCCTCGTCTGATCGATGTCGCGCCGCTCGTCCTATTCCGTCTACGAAGAAAATGACGCTGCCTGGGTTTAACCCTTTTCTGGGCCGGACTCCCTCGAGTAGCTAATTGGACCCAACCCAAAGCGAACGAGGGTTTCCTCTGGCCCGGCCTGGTTTTATATATCATCAACAGGCGGTCGTGCCTTCCTCAGCTGAGTTGAGATAGATCAAAAGCCCTAGCTTTCTTTACCCGTCATCGCCGTCGCCGTCTCGGTGCTGGCTCGCAGTCTCCTCGCCGGCGCCAGGCTGCGGCTCCCCTGCTCGCACGCGCTCCTCAGGTAATTCCTCCTGACTTCTACCCCGCCGTCACCTCTTCAGATACGTTGGAAGATTTTGCTGCTCGTGCCATGCGGGATTTTCTTTTCTGGATCCGAGCGTAGGTGTGGCCAGCCTCCGGTCAGTGTTTGATTCGGTTCGGCGCTAGGTTAATGTGTCAGGCAGGGCGTCCCGTATGGATTGGCTTGCTTGCTGACCGAGGACGAATTTCTTGCAGTTTGAATTGTGCACGATTAATTAGAGTGTTAATTGTTGCTAGCATAAGTTTATCCTTATCGTAGCTTTTGCTTTGCACCGAAGTCCATTGAGAGCGCTTCACTTTGTAATTGTGATAATTTCTTCCCCCCTTTTTGGTTCAGTTGCTGATTAGTTTATTCCTTCCAAGATATTGGGGAGTAGCTCTTTACATCAGCTTTTGTATTTAGATTAGATATGTTTCGTGGTAACGACTGCCTCTGCAATTTGTGTAGATTGTAGAGAGCTTTAGTTATTGTAGATTGTAGAGAGCTTTAGTTATTGTGCTAGGGGATCATCTGGTTGGGTGACATGTATAGTGTTGGTACATTCTATTTACTGAAGTTGCAATTACCCCTTGTTTGATCAGTCCAGCGTAATTTTGATTGTAGAGAGCTTTAGTTATTGTAGATTGTAGAGAGCTTTAGTTATTGTGCTAGGGGATCATCTGGTTGGCTATTTACTGAAGTTGCAATTACCCTTTGTTTGATCAGTCCAGCGTAATTTTGAATGTAGGTTCACACAATTTTTTATGTATTTTCCTGGAAATTTTGCAGGATTGATATAGGCACAGATTTTGCATTAGTTAGCAAGAGCTCGTTTTCTTTTCTGGGAAATTTGCTGTTCAGTTCATGGAGTTTTTTTTAATCTATAACCAAATCAAATGATTTGTACCCTGACACCTGTTTTCTTTTCTCATTACTTGTTTAGGAAAATGACATCAAATCCTGATGGAGGCAAGAGTTTTGCGCGTAGAGACTTGTTGCTGCAGATCCAGTCAGCAGCCCAAAAGTGTTGGGAGGAAAACAAGGTTTTTGAGGCTGAACCAGGCAACAATCATCCTGGTCCTGGTGAAAAATTCTTTGGCAACTTTCCGTACCCTTACATGAATGGCTTGTTACATCTGGGTCATGCCTTCTCGCTGTCCAAGCTCGAGTTTGGTGCTGCATATTACAGACTGCGAGGCTCAAATGTCCTTCTACCCTTTGGTTTCCATTGTACTGGAATGCCAATCAAGGCATCAGCAGATAAGCTTGCAAGGGAGATTCAGCAATACGGGTTTCCTCCAGTGTTTCCTGCAGCAGAGGAGGATGTAAGCCCTGAAGTCGCAGATAATCAGGCTGACCAGACTGTTGTTGCCCCAGATAAATTCAAGAGTAAAAAATCTAAGGCTGCTTCAAAGGCTGGTGTGCAGAAGTTCCAATGGGAGATCATGAAGGGCTTTGGTCTGTCAGATGAGGATATTGCTAAGTTTCAGGATCCGTATCATTGGTTGACGTACTTCCCTCCCTTGGCGAAGGAAGACCTTAAGGCATTTGGTCTGGGTTGTGACTGGAGGAGGTCATTCATCACAACGGACATGAATCCTTTCTATGATGCTTTTGTCCGGTGGCAGATGAGAAAACTGAAGAAGATGGGCAAGGTTGTTAAAGATATGAGGTATACTATTTACTCTCCATTGGATGGTCAACCTTGTGCTGATCATGATCGGGCAACAGGTGAAGGTGTGCTGCCGCAGGAATATGTGCTGATTAAAATGGAGGTGATCCCACCTTTTCCTCCCAAGTTGAAGGCCTTGGAGGGAAGGAAAGTGTACTTGGCTGCAGCTACATTGAGACCTGAGACGATGTATGGCCAAACAAACTGTTGGGTGTTGCCTGATGGGAAGTACGGGGCTTTCGAGATCAATGATACTGATGTCTTTATTCTGACTGCAAGGTCTGCTCTTAATCTTGCATATCAGAATCTATCAAGGGTCCCAGAAAAGCCAACTTGCTTAGCTGAGCTATCTGGAACTGATCTGATTGGTTTGCCCTTGAAATCTCCTCTTGCCTTCAATGAAATCATATATGCACTTCCTATGATGACTATCCTAACTGATAAGGGAACTGGCATTGTGACTAGTGTTCCGAGTGATTCACCAGATGATTTTATGGCACTGCAAGATTTGGTCACAAAGCCAGCTTTGAGAGCAAAGTTTGGTGTGAAAGACGAATGGGTTCTTCCATTCAAGGTTGTTCCAATAATCAATATTCCGGAGTTTGGAGACAAGTCAGCTGAGAAGGTGTGCTTTGATCTCAAGATTAAGAGCCAGAATGACAAGGAGAAGCTTGCTGAAGCAAAAAGGATGACATATCTGAAAGGATTCACTGATGGTACTATGATTGTAGGTGAGTTTAATGGCAGAAAAGTTCAAGAAGCGAAGCCGTTGATAAAGAACAAGCTTCTGGAAGAAGGCACTGCAGTGCTGTATAGTGAGCCTGAGAAGAAGGTAATGTCACGATCTGGCGATGAGTGTGTGGTTGCTCTCACAGACCAGTGGTACATTACCTATGGTGAGGCTGAATGGAAGCAAAAAGCAGAGAGATGTTTGGAAAGTATGAACACATTCTCAGCTGAAACCCGTAATGGTTTTGAGCACACTTTGGGCTGGCTGAACCAGTGGGCCTGTTCGCGTTCTTTTGGGCTAGGGACTCGTATTCCATGGGATGAGCAGTTCCTCGTGGAGTCTCTCTCTGATTCGACCCTCTATATGGCTTATTACACCATCGCTCATCTTTTGCAAAATGGAAATATGTATGGAAATGAAATAGCTTCTATCAGGCCAGAACAGATGACAGATGATGTCTGGGATTATGTCTTCTGCAATGGTCCAGCACCAAAAAGTGACATCCCTCCAGCCCTGTTGGCCAAGATGAAGCAGGAATTCGAGTATTGGTATCCCTTTGATATCCGGGTATCTGGTAAGGACCTTATCCAGAACCATTTGACTTTCTGCATTTACAACCATACAGCACTCCTACCAGAACATCATTGGCCCCGTGGCTTCCGTTGCAATGGGCATCTCATGCTTAATTCAGAGAAGATGTCCAAATCCACTGGGAACTTCCGTACTCTCGGTCAGGCCATTGAAGAGTTCTCGTCAGATGCCACCAGATTTGCGCTTGCTGATGCTGGTGATGGTATGGATGATGCAAATTTTGTATTTGAAACCGCGAATGCTGCTATTCTGAGGCTTACAAAGGAAATTGCATGGATGGAAGAGGTAGTAGCTGCTGAATCTTCCCTGCGAGCTGGGCCTCCCTCTACTTACGCTGATCGTGTTTTTGCGAATGAAATGAACATTGCTGTGAAGGAAACTGAGAAGAGCTACAATGCCTTCATGTTCAGAGATGCCCTGAAATCTGGGTTCTATGACCTCCAGCTGGCTAGAGATGAGTACAGACTCTCTTGTGGAGCGGCAGGCATGAACCGTGATCTCTTGTGGCGGTTCATGGAAATCCAGACCAAGCTTATCACCCCAATTTGTCCTCATTATGCTGAGCATGTGTGGCAGAAGATCCTGAAGAAAGAAGGGTTTGCAATAAAAGCTGGTTGGCCAATTTCAGACACCCCGGATCCTACTTTAAGAATCGCAAACAAGTACTTGCAAGATTCCATAGTTCTGATGAGGAAGCTGCTTCATAAGCAAGAATCTGGTTCCAAGAAACCCAAGAAGGGAGCTGCACCTCCTCCATCGGAGGGGACTAAGATGAACATTGGCCTTATATATGTGAATGAGCATTACTATGGTTGGAAGGAGGAATGCTTGAAGGTGCTCCAATCTAAATTTGATAGCCAGGCACGATCGTTTGCACCAGACCAAGAAATTGTGGAGGCACTTAAGAACTGTTCCATCGGTCAGGAAGCAAATTTCAAACAAGTTCAGAAGCTGTGCATGCCCTTCATTAGGTTCAAGAAAGACGAGGCGAGGGAGGTTGGCCCTCATGCTTTGGACCTGAAGCTTCCTTTTGGAGAGATAGATGTTCTTGAGGAGAACTTGGAGCTGATCAGGAGGCAGTTGGGTCTTGAGCATGTAGAGGTATTGTCAGCCTCTGATGATGTTGCTCGTGCTAAGGCGGGTAAGTATGCTTCTCTGTTGAATCAGAATCCGCCATCCCCTGGTGAGCCGGTTGCTATCTTCATGACCAAGGAGGAGTTTGAAGCCCAAAACTGAAGTCGCCTTGTGCTGTTAGCTTGGAGCCTTGGTCGTTGATGATGACAGGATGGCCTTGGGATGTTCTTTTCCTTATCCATTTTTGTTTCTGAACATGTTAAATTGGGTTTGTCAAAAAATTGCTATTTGTAAGACATGAAAGGTTATGTGAAACCAGTGCTGCCTTTAGTTTCTTGTTGTCAAAGAATATTCTGCTGTAAGGGTTGGTTTCTATTTGTTGCTCAGATCATTTGTTTGCCTCTTATTTTTTTCTGTATGCTTATCGCCGTGACCTATCAATTCTGTATTCATTAAATGAGAAGCTACAAGTTTCTGCAACTTACTTTTGGAGAGTGTACTTCCCTTGATGAGGTAACAGAGTTGTAAAATGTGTTTTTCTGTGCTCTACCTTTGAAACTTCAACATACAGCTTTTAAGAACTCAACATACAGCTCTGTATCTCTCAGTTGAAGGGTTTTGCAGTTCTTATTTTGTTGATAAGAAGTCAGCCATATACGAAATATGCCCCCCTATTATATAAACTTAGAACTGCAGTGTGTTTTGGTCTTTAAAGTTTGGATGCCAAATGAAATTGATGCATGGTATTTGCGTCTGAAAAAAGGTCTTAGGGTTATTTCAGATAATGATGATGGATTTAATTCTAAGCCATATTCTAGGCTATCAGTGCACCATAAGGATGCAAAGTTAGCAGTCTATCAGCATGATTCCTGGCATCACCTACAAATTTTTCCTGTTTAAAGAAATATGGCATTCCTACTTACATGAGATGGTTCCACTAAATTATATCATCCATGTTCAGCTGTGCATTTGAACAGATATGGTGTTCAAATCTGTGCCGATATGTCTACATGGAAGGAACCATGTTCAGTTGTGCATTTGAACAGATATTATGTCTACATGGGAAACGTAATAAGATGGTGTTTGGCTGAATCATTACATAGAGTTAGTAATATTTCATCTCACTGCGTTGCGTGGATGCGCATGCATGTGCTTGATTCGTGCTCCAAAGATTTGGATTAGTTACTTTTAATAGTTGCTTACAACTGCATAGTTACTTTTAATAGTTCCTTACAGCTGCTTTCTTGGGTTCTTATTGCGATTATTAATTTTGTTGGTACTATTGCATTATACATTTGCACATGCTCTCTGATTTATTTATTGTATGCTATGCATATGTTGGTAGTTTAGGTTACAGTCAATATATTGGTTCCTTCCACTCGTAAAATTATGCTTCAGGTCACAGGGTATCAAGCTACTGCCGAGCAGCCTTCAGTGAATTGAAAAGATGCTTAATTTGTAGAGACGAATTTAGTTATATTCATGAAGAATCTGTGCTTTGAGAGTAGCAAACTTGCTACTTCTATAGTTCTATCACATATTTGCGCAAGCAAGTAATGCAGATCAACGGTCTAAATTATAAGTATAGACGTTTTCTTTTCACTGTAATTGATGGTTTCGTAAATAGGTAGCAGCAAGTTTTGGGTTAGTTGAGCTTGATTATGATTGTTCTGTTTTTTCACACAAGTGATTTAGCTTTAGGCCCTGATGCTACACAATGGTGCCCCAGGTCTCAGTGAAAGATATGCATGTGAACATAAACTTAACCTGACCATTGTTCCTCAGTGTCATCAGAGTATAGGTTTTGCGTCTGGGCCTTGATGTTATGCTATTATAGCGAGTCAGTTCTCAGTGAAATATATGAAACATAAACATAGCCTGATTACTACTTAATTGTACTGCTTCCAGTGAGCTATGTTTTTTTGTTTTAAATTTAGCTCTTTGTTTCTCTGTTAACAACTAACTCGATTATTTGTTAAAACATTTGGTGTGTTCAAGCGAGCTGCTCTTCTTTGGTGGTTTCTTCTGCTGCATTTGACATTGTGCTGTTGGCTCTGCTGAATGTAAGGTATAATCCGTGGCTCTCTGTTATGGTTCTTTCATTTTCTGAATGCCCAGATATGTTCCTTTGGTTTTGTAACTGTTTCATCACCTCCACCCCTGTGGCACCACGCCCTGTTACCATTGATGTTTATTTTGTTTTTCCCTGTATTTTTCCCTTG
Source organism: Eragrostis nindensis (assembly GCA_012490785.1). Classification (NCBI taxonomy): domain Eukaryota; kingdom Viridiplantae; phylum Streptophyta; class Magnoliopsida; order Poales; family Poaceae; genus Eragrostis; species Eragrostis nindensis. The sequence continues at coordinate 600,019 of JAAXCT010000326.1, forward strand.
AATGCTTCCCTGTGTGTTGCTCCTATGTTCTGCAGCCTACATATTATTTTTACTATTCCCTGCTACTGTGTACTGACAGAAGGTTTTCTCCCCCTTCTATTTATCCCCTTCTTTTTGGTCTGTTAAGTTATATGTGTACGGTTGGCCTTTGGGAGAGTGTCTTGTTCTTTCTATAGAGGGTATTTTCTGTGGGCGAGTCATACATCTTACTTCCATCTGTGTGCTCTATACGTTTTTTTTTTACATTCCTTGTTTTTCCTCCTGGCGTACATCATGAGCCTGTTTTTTTTTTTTTTGACGGTCAATTTGGGGGTTGGGGGGGGGGGGGGGGGGGGGGGGGGGGGGGGGGAATCCCCACCTGAATTTCCATTAATTATAATGGTGGCCAAATCGGCCCGAAAGGTGTTACAGCATGGTTGAGAAGAGACACCAAGAAATACAGAGTACAACACAACAACACAAACAAACAACAAAGACACAACTCTTAAACGGCTAACAGATTAGCCCTAATCTTGAACATGAGTTGAAGGCCAACCACCGATCATCTCAGAACACCACCACCGAACAACATACTTGCCCGCTTTGCAAAGGTCATTGTACCGCCACACCACCCGTCGTAGCTACGCCGCTCTGTTGCCGCCCTCCACCTTCCAACAAGGGGAGGAAGCCTTGAAGGACCGAGGGCCGCCCAACAAAATGGGGACCAAGAGTGGAGGAAGTACGCCAACCAGTGCTCATCGGAAAAACACCGACCTCCCTTGAAGTTGATGTAGACACATTTTCCCAGCGCATCCGGTCTCCACGAGCCACCATCCAACGCCCTTGTGGGGAGGAAGCCACAAGGAGGGAGGGCCAGCAAGCGTGGACGCACACGGCATATGATTTGATAGCTCCATCAACAAGGAGTCCGGTGACGAAACAGAGGCGTCAGCAGCGGACACCCCTCGAGCCACAATGATAGCCCACAACAAGGCCAAGACTCTGGACTAGAACCGAAGTAGAGCTGAAAGGATGTGGACACATGAACACACACTGGAGCATGTGGTTAGCAATGCTAGTAGCCGTGCGGAGGCAAAACACCTCCCCGCGCACAGCGCGACACTTTGTTGCACGACATTCGATGTTCACTGCTGTTTCGAAGGCATGGCGAGGGCGCTACAGCAACGCCTCCATCGAGGAAAACGGCGCCCAAAGGCGTCGTCGTTGCCAGCCTGACAGATAGCCGAGCAAGGCTTACGCCCAGCACTCCCACTCTGCTCCTGAACAGCAGGTCACCACATCGCAACAGAATTGCTTACCACTACAACCGCCAGCGCCGCAGAAGACTTGGTGCAGCACCGCAAATGTGTCCGCGACGCGCACTGTGAGGGTGCGAGGCCCCCGCTGCTCCGTGGTGCCAGCCGCGCCACCACGGCGCCAGCCGCTCAACCACTGAGCCGCCGAGCCGGCCGCGCCACCATGGCGCCGCCGAGCTTGGTCCAGTAGCCCCAACATGATTGGGTCACGCCACTTGCAAGACGCAGACCCCCTGGAGTGGGCTGCCGCTGGACCGCGCACCACGCACCTTCCCGTCGATGAGCGGCGCCGGTCCTCGGAGCTGACAAGCCGCACCACCCCCCGCGAATCGCGCAGCAGCGCAGTGTGGAGGGGCTGGGTGGCGAGGCACCAGATCCACCCCTAGGGAGGCCGGATCCAGTCAGTAGGGGGGCGTCGGTTGCTTGAGGATGGCCGGAGACAAACGAAGCTTGCATCCATGGCTTCCCCATGCTGCAGATCTTGAGAGGAGGAACGGACGGGGAAGAACGAAGAGAAACAAAGAAGGGCTGCTGACAGATGCCGGTTGTGCGGCACTGCCGCCGGCCGCCGCCGGCGGCGGCGGCGGCGGCGGCCTTCGCTGTGGGAGGCGGAGCTGCTGTTGGCGGCTGGGTTTGGTCGCCCCCGAGTCCTTCCTAGATCGGATTGCCGAAAGATATGGTATCCATGAGCCTGTTTTTCAATGTCGTTCTTGCATGTGTCTTGGGAGTCATCATAGAAGTCACCGAGACAGTGCACTTCCAGAATCAGTCGAAACCAGCTCTTCGTCGAGGTATCACTCTTAGACTGACTTCAACAATAGTTGGCATTTCTTTGAGGCAAATTGGCGTTTGCCTCTCGCGTACAGTGTTTTTCCTTCACAACGCAACACAGCAACTCCAACAGCGATGGCATTTCGGGGCGGCATCGCGTCCCACCTCCCCGCTCCGCCTTGCTCCTCTCAAGCCCGCGCACACCGACTCCCTGCTCCCTGTCGCCGGCCTGCACGCCCTCGCTGCGGCCAACACGCCATGGCCGCCGCCGCGCGCCACTCCCTGTCCCCGGTCAGCTCGCCCTCGCACCATGGACGCGTCTGGTCGAAGCTCAACAGCCCCGCGCTCCATGCCCCACGGCATCGCGTCGCCGCCCCGCGCCCCACGACGGCGAGTCGAGGCACGCGACGGTTCAGCTTCGCACCTCAGGACGACGAGCGCGGCGGGGACAAACCGCGTCGCGGGGACACGACCCCACGCGCCACGGCCAGGTCGTCGTCTTTGTCCGCGTCGGCGAGACGCCAGTCGAGACGAGGACAACGAGCGCGGCAGGCGTGGGATCCATGGCGCCGTCGTCGATTCAGGCGCAGGGACGGTGAAGGCAGCACAGCTGCGCGCACGCCGGCCTCCATGGGTGCGCCTCCATGGGTGCGCCGCCATGGGTGGGCCGAACGTGGCGCGCTCCTCCGCGCAGAAGGTGACGGCCCCGAAGGTGCTTCTTCCTCAACGAGCTGCTTCTTCACCCTGGCCGTCCCCGCTCGTGCTGAAGAATGGCGATGTGAGCTGGAGCAGCGGCGACCGTCGAGATGCGAGCTGGAGCAGCTGCCGACTGGAACGCGGCTCCAATTCCTCTCCCCCCTCACGCTAGTCGAGATCGAATTCTTCTTCCTCGAGCTCGGCAATCACGACGAGCAGACCTGTGACAGCTGATCTTGGGCACCGCGCCCAGCTCGCGGCGGATGCTCCGCATCTCCGGTGGCCTTGCGGCCCCGCCGGCCTCCTCCGCCTCGACTCCGCTGACCTCCTCCGCGCCGCTGCCGCTCGCCCCTCGCGCCGCCGCCGCCCTCCGCGTTCCTCCTCGCCGCCCGCCGCGCGCCTTCTCCTCGCCTCCGGTCGCCTCCTCGCTGTCCGCCGCTTCCGCCCCTTCCCGCGCCTCGCTGCCCACCGCCTCCGTCCCTTCCCGCGACGGATGCGTTTGAGGAGAGAGGGAGTGCATAGTTGCATCTCCTCTCTACTCGAACCTAAAACTGCATCGCGTGTTGCCTCCTCTGTTGGAGAATGAATTTGTGATGCACAGTAGAACTGGTGATGCATATTTGGGTTTGGCTCACCCTGTTGAAGTCACCCTGCAAATTTGTGAAGTCACCCTGTTGGCCAAACCCAAATATGCATCACCAGTTCTACTGTGCATCACAAATTCATTCTCCAACAGAGGAGGCAACACGCGATGCAGTTTTAGGTTCGAGGAGAGAGGAGATGCAACTATGCACTCCCTCTCTCCTCAAACGCATCCGTCGCGGGAAGGGGCGGAGGCGGTGGGCAGCGAGGCGCGGGAAGGGGCGGAAGCGGCGGGCAGCGAGGAGGCGACCGGCGGCGAGAAGGCGCGCGGCGGGCGGCGAGGAGGCACGCGGCGAGCGGCGCGGAGGAGGTCAGCGGAGTCGAGGCGGAGGAGGCCGCCGGAGATGCGGAGCATCCGCCGCGAGCTGGGCGCGGTGCCCAAGATCAGCTGTCACAGGTCTGCTCGTCGTGATTGCCGAGCTCGAGGAAGAAGAATTCGATCTCGACTAGCGTGAGGGGGGAGAGGAATTGGAGCCGCGTTCCAGTCGGCAGCTGCTCCAGCTCGCATCTCGACGGTCGCCGCTGCTCCAGCTCACATCGCCATTCTTCAGCACGAGCGGGGACGGCCAGGGTGAAGAAGCAGCTCGTTGAGGAAGAAGCACCTTCGGGGCCGTCACCTTCTGCGCGGAGGAGCGCGCCACGTTCGGCCCACCCATGGCGGCGCACCCATGGAGGCGCACCCATGGAGGCCGGCGTGCGCGCAGCTGTGCTGCCTTCACCGTCCCTGCGCCTGAATCGACGACGGCGCCATGGATCCCACGCCTGCCGCGCTCGTTGTCCTCGTCTCGACTGGCGTCTCGCCGACGCGGACAAAGACGACGACCTGGCCGTGGCGCGTGGGGTCGTGTCCCCGCGACGCGGTTTGTCCCCGCCGCGCTCGTCGTCCTGAGGTGCGAAGCTGAACCGTCGCGTGCCTCGACTCGCCGTCGTGGGGCGCGGGGCGGCGACGCGATGCCGTGGGGCATGGAGCGCGGGGCTGTTGAGCTTCGACCAGACGCGTCCATGGTGCGAGGGCGAGCTGACCGGGGACAGGGAGTGGCGCGCGGCGGCGGCCATGGCGTGTTGGCCGCAGCGAGGGCGTGCAGGCCGGCGACAGGGAGCAGGGAGTCGGTGTGCGCGGGCTTGAGAGGAGCAAGGCGGAGCGGGGAGGTGGGACGCGATGCCGCCCCGAAATGCCATCGCTGTTGGAGTTGCTGTGTTGCGTTGTGAAGGAAAAACACTGTACGCGAGAGGCAAACGCCAATTTGCCTCAAAGAAATGCCAACTATTGTTGAAGTCAGTCTTACAGATGCGAGGTTCGTGCTGTTTTGCCTTAGGCATGTATTTTTATATTTAGGCGTTGGGCTCAATAACCCATTTCAGGTTGTCATAGTGCTCTGCTGCTCTTAAACCGCAACCTGTTTTTTTCTTTATTTCTTGTCATTGTGCTCTTAAACCGACACAATAACCCCAGAGTGTCGGCACCTGAAAAAGAACATGCTGCCAAAGGTAAAGTTCTGCTTGAACATGGTTCATCATCTGAGATAAAACCAAGAATTAGGTTAGGCAAAGAATCCTATATCGGGAAAACATCCTGTGCTACCACTCCTTGAGGTGCCTCATGCTGGAGGTTCAAAGAAACAGCCAGCAGCTAAAAGAATGGGAAAAAAAAAATAAAGTCAAGGTACGTCAAAGGACAAGCAGTTTCTAATGATGCTGTTTGCTCTCTGATTGTTACCATATAAACCCTTATATGTCTACCAGGTGCTGATGGCATTCTGCGATACCTTTCGCTGCGAATCCTCCATCCTCGGTCTTTTGCTGTCTGCGTCATACACGAGGTTCCATCTCCTGGTGTATGTTTCTGGTTCCTGTTATTTTGCTGCCGTGATGAATCAGAGGCCACTTCTCTGTAACCTTTATGCACTTAAGCTCGCGCTATGACCAGTTGCTGTGATATGTAATTATGGTGCCTGTGACAATTACAGGTTTTAGGTACTCTAGGTTATGCCTCGACGTGCGGCAAGTGGCGTTAGAGCTGCTATGCGTTATCTCCTAATTGCCTAATTATCTGAATCTATTGTGTGTTGATCCTTTCTGTTATCCTAGCTGTCTGTCTCTCAGCTCTGTGACTGTTGTGTATCTCCTTAGCTTTTTGTCTTTCTCTGTGACTGTTGTGCCACTGCCATCGACACCACTCTATTCCATGCTTTTCTCTTGTACAGAAAACCACGCTTGGTTTACACCTCTTCCAAATCCCGTTGTTCATCAGTAAACGGCGCGCAAGGGCGCACCGCCGTCCACTAGTGAATAGATGAGTTATAGGGTGAAGTGAGTTATTGCTTGTCTTGTACTACGTACATGTTTGATTCTACGGAATGGACTATGGAGTTATTGACCGTTTCAGTTGTCATTTTCTGAGAGAAACTTCCTGGATGTCCTGCTGCCACTGAGTAGATTGCCACGTGGATCGTTAAAGGGTCAAAAGGAGCCCACTAGACTAGAATTCATGACGTGGATCTGCTCCTAATCTTCTTTATTATTATCTTGTAATATTATAATACCGGTAATCGTACATGTCTTGGTAATCAAGGAAGCAACACCACCAATTGACAGCTTCTTTAGCCCTCAGTCTCCATTCTCAGTCATGCCAGAACCAATTATGGCTTCTGTCTGCAACAGCTCCTTGGGGCCGTTCGGCGCACTTCCTCTAAACTTTAACACCCGTCACATCAAAGAGAATCTTACTATTTAAACATATTTTTATTAATTTAATGACAAAACCTATGTCACGACCCCTCCTCTAAATCACGAGACGAATCTAATGAGCCTAATTAATCTATATTTTGCTACAGTAATGCTACAGTAACCATCGTCTAATCACGCCTTAATTACCCTCATTAGATTCGTCTCGCGATTTCGAGCGGAGTCCTGAAATTAGTTTTGTAATTAAACTTTATTTGTAATCACAATATTCGTTGGAAAAACCCTCTAAAGTTTAGACCCCGTGCGCCGAACACCCCCCTTATCTTCCTTCAAGGTGCTAGTATAATTTAGTACTTACCGTGGCAATCAAGGAAGCGACACCACCATTTAACAGCCTCTTAAACCCCCTGCCGAAAGTTTCCATTCCTTGGTCATGCAAGAAGCAAGTATGGCTTCTATCTGCAACAACTCCTTGCCTTCATTCAAGGTACGTTGTCTCTCTTCTCAGCCGTTATGAGTCCTCCATGAGTCTGCTATCTCTGTTGGCACTTGCACCAGTCTACAGCATCTGGTCCTCCTCTGAGCTTCTTGTGTCCTGCATCTGTTGAAGGTCATACTTGGATCATCATCCCCGGCGCGCTGTGAGATCTTGGCCGACATGGGATATGAGTTCACTGTCATGGTTAGAGGGTGATATCAAAATTGTTGTCTCTAAATGCCTTGCTATTTCCCCGCTGCTCATGTCTGGTCCCTCTAATGTCAGAGTGCTGACATCGATGAGAAGGCCATCAGAAGGGATAAACCAGAGGAGCTTGTCAAGGCCTTGGCTGAAGCTAAGGTATACATGTACAAAGCACTAGCAGCTTGTTGTTGCTATGGACAGTGATGTTGTTGTTCCTGGTGTTCAGCGTGCAGTGACACTAGCTGTCGTGTTTCTTGAACTGTAGGCCCAGGCGATCAAGCAGAAGCTTCATGGCGACTGCGCACCAAACAGAGATCGACCCACTCTTCTGATCACTTCTGATCAGGTATGGATCTTCAGGTTCATGCTTTGATGGATTCAGTTTTGGATTTTGTGTGGATTTACTCCTGTAAGGCTGTAACCACCATTCAATCAGTCTGCTCTTCGGTAAAGGTTATGGTGACCAAAGGGGTGATAAGGGAGAGGCCAAGGAGCGCAGAAGAAGCTAGAGAGTTTATTTGGGGTGCGAAATTCTCCGTCCTTGCAAATGTCAGCTGTGTTAGGTCTGAAAAGGACTTGCTCTCTTCAGGGAAAGTAATGTTATCATGGTTCTTTTTCTATTTTTCATGTTGTTGACAGGTTATTCGGGTGATCGAGCATTCGCGGTGAATTATGTTCTTGTGACCAACCTGAATACAGGGGCTACAAAAGGAGGATGGGACATACCTGAGGTCGTTAATCAGATATCTTGATACGCTTAAAGTTCAAATATTAAGGTCACCCATTTTTTTCTACTTGAATTGACAAATCAAAATGGCGATTGTTCTATGCTGCTTTCTGCAGATCAAGTTTCAGCACATACCGGATAAGTTCATCAACAAAGTGGTAATACCTGATATCCTGCAAACAGTATATATTGCTATGCTTCTAGTATTGCAATCAATAGAAACTGAGAGTAGAAGAAAAGCGTATATGAAATGTCATTGCTATTGGTTTAGGTCAAGGACGACTATATGACCTGCGTGGCCGGCGGGCTTAGGCTGACAGATCCGTCAGTACTGCCTTTCATCAAAGAATTAGTGAGTATTGCTTACTAATTCAACAGTTTGTATTGCTTAATTTGCACCTGAAGAACAACAGCAAATTTAGCCTTTTTGTTATCATCTATTGTTACCCAGGTCGGTACGGCGGATAGCGTTCGAGGACTTCCAAGGGAGCTCACCGAGAAGCTTATTCGAGAGTCGCTGGAAGCAGCAGAGTGAATCGTTTTGCTGACTGACTAACTGATGTAGAGTGATGTTGAGTAGAGCTGTCAGGAGTAAGCGAGCAATGTATACTCTGCAGCCCATATGCGTGTTGGATAATTCTCGTGTGTTACTTAATATGAGCCATTTGCTTTGAGTCGTGTCTGTTAGAAGTTCAGTTTCCTTTCTTGCAGTGCGCGTCAGTCAAGCTGGGGAGCTATTCTTCCGGCTGTTTGGGCATGCGCAATGTCTGGTCATGCCGGGTTTGTAGTGCAACTAGGGCCAGTTTGTTCGGCCATCACGGCCAGTTCTTTCCTTTGTAATCGCACTGCACAAATCCTCTGTCTTCCACATTCGGTTTATCTTACAATGGAAAATGAGAGGGGCGTATTTGATAAATCTGTACTGCGCAATTTCAGGACGGTTCAGCTGTATTTTCCTTTATGGTTCCTTGCGAAATAAACTGGACTGAATTGCCCCCGTTCATTAAAAAAAAAAGCATACCTCCCTTTTAATTTTGATATTCAAATCATTCGCAAAAAAAATTGATATTCAAACTGCGTTTTCCTTGGTTTCGAGTTGAACTGTTGTTACCGTAGCGCGTTTCGATTTCCTTTTCTTCCATGGCCAAGCCCTGCTGCTTGCCTCATCCTGCACAAGCTTGGGAACGTTTCTTATGAGAGCGGCACGAGGCATGAGAAGTGTACATCCTTTTTTTGAAATCCAATATGAGACTCCATCGGAGAAATCATTATAAATACATTTCGTTATAAATTAAATACCGAAAAATGATAATCGTTTGTGGCTTCGGCCCTAACATGATGGGCCGTTCCTGGCCCAAAAGCCTCCGCGCGCCACTCGCATCGCCGTCCTCTTCGTCGTCTCCTTCCACCGAAGCGTGCCGGGGTCCTTGGCGGCCATCGACACGTCGTCGGCGTCCTCCTAATCCGGATTAGGATTTTTTTTCCCCTTCAATTGGTAAGGAACCCTAACTTTCTTGTATATATAGTAGTAATTTCTAAGAGTGCGCGCACAAGATTGATATCAGTTGGACGCCATGGGGACATGGGAACAAGGTGCCGGCACAATTTATTTTTTCCAAACGATCCTGGGGTTTAACCGAATTTGGATGTTTTATAGTATAGTCTCTAGTATTTGCAGAGAACAGGAAGGCTGTCAAATCTCGCCAGTCCTAAAACAAGCAATGAAACTCCGTCTGAAAAAAAAATGCACCTCCATTTGTGAGTGACGGTATCAAGATCGCATTTTCTGAATTAGTATACATAGTTCAGGGTAGCCGTGTCTTTGTCTTTGTGATTTCATCACAATGGCTGATTTTCTTTCTTAGTTAGTAACGGAAGGCAGTAAGCTGCTTTTTTTTTCCAACATTGTTCATGAATCATGAGACGAATTGATTGTTCTTTAGAAGACTCATGACAAAAAAAAAGCTAAATTGTGTCTAAGATTTTCCCACCTTGTGAGGCAGACAAATCGATGAAGTGTTACAATTTCTGGGAGATGTTAATTTGTGATATGTAGTTGTTCTCAAAGTGCATATCATTTACCCATTTCTCCTACTAGTTAGTGATTGAATAAGCAGCTCTTCTGCTTTTATTTTCCTGAAATAAAACCTCCTGTATTAGCCAAAGCGAGTTGTACTTCAGAGTTGCTTTCTTTCATCATTGTGGATATCTGCAGGCTTCCTTTATGCATGTGGTTTGCTTAAATTCGTATTTGTACATCCGAAACAATAATACAGCTTATCTCATTACATTATCAGATGAGTGTATCTGTTTGTTGTCTTATAAAGGGAAGAAATTACAGCGATAATGAGAACTTGCTTGAAATCCTACATAAACAACACATCTGTCCCTTTGTGTACACAAAATGAGCCAGCGTGAAAGAGTGATAAACTATTTGAAGAAAGCTTCTGTCTGCCTGTCTGGTCTTGCCATCTTTACATGAACCTTCTTCTTTTTATTTTTCCTGATGAAAGGGTGACTAGGCACCTGGCAGTTTGCGAAGTCCCTGCAATGGAAGCCAAGTTCTTCCGGTTCCTGAAGCTCGTCGGCGTCGGATACAAAGCCAGGACGGAGCGCGGAGGCCGCGAGCTGTTCCTGAAGCTGGGGTACAGCCACGAGGTGCGGTTCACCGCCCCGCCCGCCGTCCGCGTCTTCTGCTTCAAGCCCAACATCATCTGCTGCGCCGGCATCGACAGGGACAGGGTGCACCGGTTCGCCGGCGCCGTTCGGATCTGTAAGCTCCAGGAGAAGTACAAGGGGAAGGGCCTGTCGTACTTCGACGAACCCAAGCCGTGGAGGGCGTAGAAGTGGCGCGTGGATTTAATTAGCCTCTGCATTCGAGTTCTTGCCAGTTTAATAAGATGGCGTGGCACATGACTGTCTCAGTGCCAAATACCAACCTCCTTTTCGTTTTACTCGTCACTGGCTAGTTACTGTAGCAACTGTGACTGACCGTTTTTTTAATAAAATTTTGATGAATATTTCAAAGTGCGCAATGTTGTCAAAATATTTAGTGATAATTCTATTGATCAGAAAGTTTTAGGCATCGACGACGAATTTGTAGAAAAAAACGGTCGGTCAAAGTTGCTACAGTAACAAGCAAGTGACAAGTAAAACAAAATGGAGGTTGGTAATATGATGCATGCGTGATGCGTTCTTCAATGTCTGCGAGTCATCTGACGAACCTGTATGGCCGGTGACTTGCACGTAGGGACAGATCAACGATTTCCGTTCGGTGTTGGCTTCAATTGTGTTTGTTTCTGTTTGGGGATTGCTAAAATCCACCCGTCATTTCCTGGTATATCCATCTTTATTCCATGTTTTTATCACAGCTTGCAAGGTTTTATGACTCCTAACAATACCGGAATCGGGAGTTTAAATCCAGCCATCACTTGTATTGCCAGCCACCCAAGGATCACACCGCCGGGAGCTTCCCGGATTCGATTTCGATCGCACGAAACACCGCTCGAAGAAGCCAACACCGCCTCCATCCATTCCGCCATGAGGAAGCGAGCTGCATCCAGCCGACCACAGACCTCACGCGCCGCCCTGCGCGACAGGACGAGGGACTGGGCAAACCTCGAGGACGGGCCGCTGGGCCTGATCGCCGAGCGCGTCCTCGCCGGCGACGTGGCCGACTACATCCGCTTCCGCGCCGCGTGCCTCCCGTGGCGGCGATGCTGCGCGGGCCCCCGCGAGCGCGGCGTCCTGGAGGACCGCCGCCTCCACCCGCGGCGGTGGATCATGCTCCTCGAGGAGAGGGAGGAGCTCAAAGCCGCCGCCGCCGCTTCATGAACATCTCCACCGGCGAGTGCGTCCAGGTGGACGTGCCGGAGCTCCGCGACTACGGCGTGCTCCAGTCCGCTGCCGCCGCCGAGGGCCTGCTCGTGCTGCTCCACCACGGGGCCACCACCCGCGTGCTGCACCTGCTGAACCCGCTCACGCGCCGGACGGCCGAGCTGCCGCCGATATCGGGCCTGGGCGACTTCACTCCCGAGTACATCGGCGGCGGCTCGGCCTGCACTGCCGGGCTTGCAGCCTTGCAGACGACAGCAGCAAGGTCCTGCTCTACTTCTCCTGCGATGGGGCGTGGACGCTGGCCTTCGCGAAGCCCGGCGACGCGCGCTGGCTGCTGGTCAAGACCCGCGCCGGGGTGCTCCTGCCCACCGCGTCCTTCGCCGGCCGCTTCTACGGCGTCACCTCGACAGCCGTCATGGCCCTGGACATGAGGGGAGGAGGAGGAGCAGACCTGCCGCCGCGGCTGATGGTGGCGGCCAAGCTGCCCGGGCCGCTGAGCAGGATGCAGGACACCATGCACCTGGTGGACAACGGCGGCAGAGAGCTCGTGCTGGTGCACCGCAAGATACTCTCGGTCCCTGGCGCCGGTGACGACTGTGAATTCCCGTTCAAGAGGGAGTACAAGGTGTACCGTGTTGACTTGGAAGCAGGGAAGATGACGACGACTCGTGGCGGCGGCGGCGGCCTCGGCGGGGTCGTGCCGTTTTTATTGGCCGTTCTCGTGCACTGTCTGTGTCCCCTCAGGTGTTCCCCTCCATTGTCGCGAACACCGTCTACCCGGGCCTCGAGTTGAGTGAGAGAGGTGGACACGAGCAGATTGGAGCATATTATCTCGGAGATGGAAGCACTGAACCCTTCAACTTTGACTACCAGAGAGGATTGTCGCCTCCCTGGAGCATTGCTGATCGATTGTCTTGCTGCGTATGTAAGTGGCTAAGCTAGCTTGGAAATCCCAAGAGGCACAGCCTCTGGCAAGTCTTTTTCAGCTTAATTACTTGGTGTACAAATGATTCAAAGTGGAGACTTTGCAATTTGCATCCGCCAACATGAACTGATTGTGATGTGATTTTTTTTTGCGAAGGTGATTGTGATGTGATTAATTGCCAATGGAAACGTACAGGCTGCACACTGCAGGTTGATGAACCACTGAACGAATGTGCAGCCCATATGTCGCCGCATACATTCGTTCAAATTTTCACACGTAGTGCATTTGAGACATATTCGACGCTGTCACCGTTTTTTACTCTGCTAAAGTAAGGACGACTGCTAAATTTGTAGATGCAAGTGCTTGGTTAGCTGAAAGTTTTGCTTTCATAACTGAACTTAATTATGGAAACACCACTTCACATCAATTAATGTTTCACTCTCTTTACTCTACACGCTTGCACGTGTATTTTGAAAAGCAAGATTTCGTTTGTAATACATTGCTTGTAAGGCTTATTAGAGTTAAAGATTATCACAGAAAACTCTCGGTTACATTTTATTTTAAACATCTCTCTCTCTCTCTCCCCTGTTGTGCTAGCTAGGGTTTTTTCCCCCCTAAAATAATATCAATTTAATGGAAAATTGCAAAATAAAGTGCTCGCCTGTTCATGTCTAACTTGTAATGGCACCTCAAAATCACGGTTTAGAGTTGTGCAAACTTGGTCATCGACCTTCTTCTTCTTAATACAAAGATACGTAACCTTCCTATGTGTTCCACAAAAAATAAAACGTTTCTCTAGTGACGTGAAATTCTTTGTGGAATCATTTGGATCTTTGCTGTTATCTTTATCAAGAAGCGAGGAGAGATATTGGAATGAAAAAGTAAGTTGATTGAAATCCGAAGAAGCACTTTGCTTTTAACTGAAATCTGAAGAAGCACTTTGACCCTTTTATTATCCTGTCGCAATGTAAGGAAAAAAAACCAACATTCTTGGATTATAATTTGTTGAAACACCGTTAGGCATCCTAAGGCTATATCCACTAGATAGGCATCCTAAGGCTATATCCCCTAGAAATTTCATTCTCATTAAATTGTGTGATATGTCACTGTTTTTTATGGTGTGATAAGTTAATAGTGACAAGAGAACCGAGAGGAATTTCGTCTAGATAAAACGATGTACGCTATTTTCAACATAATTTTAGAAACAAAAAGTAAATAAAACAATGCTAAACCATGCATTTAGTACGTTGTAAGTGCAAATACAACCTTGCTATTTTTTTTACTGGAAACGTTTGTCCAGTCTAGAACAAATTTAAACGTGCTGTAACCACAAAGGACTTAAATTTGAAACGCAACATTTACGCAAAAATGTTTACTCGACATTTGATGGAAGAATTTAAACCGGTAAGTAATGTCCTAATTTTCGGTTTGACGAGTCCGAAGGGGAAAAAAAAAAAATCACTGACCAAAACCGAGAGCCCTTCTAATAGCCAGTTCCGAGATGAGTTCAGAAACTCCTCCTCTTCGTCCTGCCCCATCCCGCCGCCGCCTTCCACCCGCCTCTTCGGATCCGGCCGCCGCCATGGAGGACGACGACGATTTCGGCGACCTCTACACCGACACATCATCATCCCCACGCCCGCCTCCACCTGCGCGCCCGCCGAAACCCAGTCCCGCCCGCCCCAAACCCTAACCCTACCCCAACTGCGGCGGCGGCGGCGGTGGAGGACGACGACGACTGGCTTCTAGGAGGAGGCGACCCCATCCCCGGGTCGACCCGACCGGCGACTGGGCCGACGAGGACGACGATGGCGCAGCTCCTGCGCCTGCTCCTGCGCCCCCGCGAAGCGTGAGGTTGCTGCTACGCCCGCGAAGCCGCCCCCCGTAGCGGGTGATCTCGATCCGCTCATGGGGGGTGGCGTGGGCGACTCCGAGCCTCTTATCCCGGGCTCTCGTCGTCCGCCGCTGCTGGTGCGGCCGGGAGCGACGAGTGGGACAGCGACAGCGAAGACGACATCCAGATCGTGCTCAACGAGACCGACGGCCGCCGGGCCTCGGGGAGGATGAAGGTGACGACGAGGAAGGCGACGACCTCGTCATTGTCGCGGACGGCCCTCACATCCCTGGGATGGAGGGGCAGGATTGGGGAGAGGACCCAACAGCGACTGGGACGGAGGGGGAGCGAAAGGACGGCGGTGAGCCTGGTAAGGCTGCGGCGGCACCCGGCGGGAGGATCGGTTACAGCGGCGGCGGCCAGGGGTTTCACCCGCAGCACCATTCCATGTTCAAGGTCAGTGACTTGGGCCAAGAAGCCGCACGATGCGCTCGGGCCACCCCCGCACAGGGAGACGGCGTAAAACCGGTTGCAACTCACTATGCTTTATGTTGTACTGTGCTAGTTCGTGTAAATTTCTTTTCAAGTTTAGTTTCTTTTAACAATCTCCCGCGTTCTTGCTTATCATTCAACCATGTAACTGTAAATGCATTAACATATATGAAAGAAAGAAAGAAAGAAGCCAATGATCATACACTCTCCATTGGATGCTTACATATAGCATTTCAAACGTTCAACTCTTGGAACGGGCTGTGTCCATGGCTGCTTACAATTCTTCATCTTGGTGTGAGTTGCTGCCACAATGGTAGTCTTGTGGCCGGTTGGTTTCTCAGTGCAAATCAGTAACAAAATTTCAGTCTCCAGAGACAGATGTGATCTGGACAGTGCTTTGAAGTATGATGACACCATTTCACCTAATAGCTGGTTCAGATCACCAATGTTACCAATTTCTGATAGGAGACGGGCACAAAGTGAAGTCAATATGCTGAGCCTACTTATGCCTAGTTGTGATCAAGCCAAAGCTTCTGCAGTGTCCTAAAATGTTAGTTGTTGGCTGCATACAAGTTCCGCTGCTCCATTGATGCGTGTGTTCAAGTTAGAATCTTCTTGGCTGTAGGTTTTGAGTTAACCAGCTCCACAGCTTGTGGCTTCGAAATGGCTTAGCTAGTTTAGTATTGTAATGTCGGGGCTCAAATTGGCAGTCCGCTGCTTATGCATATGTTTCAATTTCTTTGCTAACGACTGAAACATGGGACCGCTGACCTAGAAGAATCAGCTAAAGCAGAATACAACTATACCGAGACTTAAAACATCTGGTCATTTATAAGATATTATGACCATGTATGTGCAAGTAAGAGTTAAATGATTCAAATCCAGCTACAATTGTTAAACAGCAGCAGTAGCATTTCCTAAAGCAAGTTGGGTAGGCTAGAGATAAAACCCAACAAGAGCCACAGAGCAAGTTTGGGTCATGGAGAATTTTTGTTGTGTGTGGGTTTGTGCATGGCTATCCTTGCTCATTTTGAGATCTGATATGGTGAAATTTCTGGTTTATGACTTAAGCATGTCTGGTTAATGTCTTAATCTTGTGGTCTTAGAGTTCTCTAGAAGACATTCATATGAACTTCGTTTTTGCTTTTCTGAAGGGGTGCGTGCTTGTGATACAAACATATTCTATTCATGTGGTATTCTCTGAACTTAACTCATCTCATGCAGGAAAACAAACATCTGTATGCACGCATGAGTGTCAGTTTAATACATATCTGTTAATATATGGTCCCAAGACTTGCATATTGGCGAATGAATGAAATTTAACTGTTTAAAAGATTGTTTGCTTGGGCAAGAACTGTTCACCATTTGTTGCTTTTTTTTTTTGCTTGAATAGTATTAGTTCTTGAAGTTTTACTCATAATTTCAACTGCTTGAATTATTGTCTCCTAGTTCAATACTGTTCTCCTAGTTTTTAGTTTTTACTTAAAGTTCTTTGTGCTCATTTTGTGTTTTTTTTCCCTGTTGCAGTATGTACGACCTGGGGCTCCTGGTGCTTCAATAGGTGGTGCTCCTGGCGCTCCTGGTCAATACCGCCCTCCTGGGCCCCCAGGCCCTTTCCCTGTCGAGGAAGAGGTGATTGGAGGCCTGCTGGTGGTAGGGGCATAAATAAAGGCTTTCATTCAGGCTACGGAATGACTCCATGGGGTGGTTCAGGGCGTGGTTTCGGTGGTGGACTGGATTTCACCCTTCCTCCACACAAGTAAGTTAACTGTTAGACATGCTAATATCGATAATTATACTTACACGATATCCCTTTATGTTCAGTTATTCTGCACTTTCTTATTTATATCGTGCCCATCTTAATCATAATTCCACTGTAGATGCA